>BSEG01000013.1:1207500-2407500 GCA_036245055.1 Diospyros kaki
GGGCCAAGGCATAAGAGACAAAATTTGGTGGGCAAAAGTGCAATATTTGAAACTTGAAGCTAGGAAGCTTCCTGTCATGGCCGAGAGACCAATTTTGGTCATCGACCAGTGCTTACCGACAATAGGGATTCATGCCAAATGGGTCGGGGATGCCTTTGGGTCGGGTTTGGGTCGACAATAGGGTATGTGATGGTCAGAATTTGATGATTTTCGACCAAGCTTTCGGTCGGATTTTTTGAAGCTCTGCAAGTCATGATGTGGTCGGTTTTAGATGCAATTAGGTTGATCCAGGGGCGGTAGGAGCCTCAGAGGGGTCAGTTTAAGTAGCCTTGAGCGTTTGGAAGCTTGGGATCGCTTATAAATAGAGATGGCCGAGAAGAGGAAGAAAATTAATTTTGTAAATCGGTGAGTTTGTGAATGAATTGAGAGCATCGGATAAGGGGCTTTCTTTGTCCATGTCTTAAGCTTCATTTTTGTGCAATTTGAGCCATTTTCGTTGAGAGTTGAGGGAGATCCGAAGCCTCGTCGGAAAAATGAGCTTCGCTGGAAAATCGTGTTGAGTAGTCAATAAATGGCTTCAATCGACAGATTTTAAGCCATTATCCCGTAGAGGGTGAAGAAAGGAAGGTGTAGGAGCAAACAGGAGGCAAAACGAAGTTCGGAGGAGGGAAAAATCGCATTTAAACCAGGCGAGGCGCGGCTGTCCAGCGAACTGCTGGAGAAAGAAGAAAAGGCGCGTGCAGGACACGCGCCCAACAGCAGCCGCGAGTGGGGCGCGTGAGGCAACCTTCCATTGGCGCGTGGGAGCGTGTGCAGCTTCGAAAAATTTTGGGAAAATTTTGTAAATTCCTATAAATTCGAGATCTAGGTCTTTGTGCAATTAGTTTTGAAGTTGGGATGTTCGAGGTCTCGATTCTAGCATCAAAGTTCCTCGTTTTGAGTGAAAACGCACCATCCGAGTAAGTCCAATATTTTTCCTTTGATGTTCATAGATTATTATGATTTTTTGTGAAGAAAGATTGGAGAAAATAGCTTTTGAGGGATTTATTTGGATTTTTAGAGGCAAAAATGGAAGAAAAATGGAGAAAATAAGCAAATTGTGAGAAAAATAGATTTCTGATACTTATATGTTGATTAGGGTGCCTTGAGGATTAAAGTGATGTGATTTGTGCAAATTTTGAGATTGACACGAAAATTGAGGTCGGGCACGCAAACTGAGGCAGTGCGCGTTTTTCAAGGTATCTTGAATTTTGTCAAAAGTGAGAGTTTCTTCTTACATAGAACTTGGTTTTGACTTGTGAGAGTTCTAAACCCCAAACTTGTTTATTCAAAGTGGTTCTTCTCTTATAAACTTGATTTGATCCATACAAATATTTTACTGCATGTGAATGGTTTTAACCTGTGATGGTTGGTTTCATAGGGATTTGTCCCGAAATGTTTTATGCATGTGCATTGAATTTTGTGATAAATTGTGTACATAAAATGTTGTTACATATGATGTATTGAGTTATGTTTTGTGGCATTGGCGTGTTTTTATGAGATGTTAACCTGGGATGTTATCCGGATAATGTAGCTATGAGTCCCCAAGTGTGTTTGTCAAACAGGGGTATCTCGAGCTGTGTGCTGGGATAACCGCCTCGATTTTTATGCTAGACTTGGTGGCGAGGGAAGTTGCACTAGGGTAACAAGTTGTACATATGGGATGGGATGTCAACTTATGATGTGGCACTTGAAGTGACAACACTAGGGAAGCGTGCTAAGGGAAAATACCCAGTTTGTCGACTTGGGCTGAGAGTGGACACTACCCTTGTGAATCGACGAATGGCGGGACTGAGAGTGGATACCAACCCGGACTGGCAGTATGGCGGGGCTGCGAGTAAGTAGGACCCCATGAGGCCCTTGTGCGGTAGTATTGTTTTCGATGTGGACGTGGATTCCCAGGATTGGTGTTAATCATCATTTGGTCAGGATTTGTGTTGACGTGTGCTCCGTAAGCTTCTGAGTGGGGACGTAATGATGATAGGGTGATTCCTGGGTTCATGCATTGACGTTGCTCTCTCTTAAGCCAAGATTGTGTTATGCCAATGTGTCGATGTTGTTGTGTTGCCTTTAGAGAGATTGCATTTTCCTTGGTTAGGGTTAAGTGCTATGTGGGATTCTCTTGGGCGGGGTTTTGTCATGATTTTATGTTGTTTCATATCTTGCATACATTCATGAAAATGTTTTTGAATTCTCACTTAGATGATTCAGCATCTAATGTTTGGACTTTTGTCCCTAGAATATTCAACGTTCCAGGTGAAGGTAGCAGTGCAAAAGAGAAAGGAATTGTAGAGGATTGGCGGCAACTTGTAGGTGGATCGTAGCATGTATTTTGGATTATATGCTTTCCATTATGATGATGTCATGTTAGACAATGGTACAGTTTTAGATATTATATATGAGATGATTTCAGATTATGTATTACATCAGGTTTCGATTTAGCTTCCGCATTTGTTTATTGATGATATTACCTATCTTAGCTTGATGTTTTTAAGTTTGATATGCTGAGAAGGTAATTGGAATTGTCGGGGAAGTTATGGATTTAAGTGTTATGTAGTGAAAATGAATGTCTAAGAAAGTTCTGGCTAAAGAAAGATTTGGTACTTAAGTGTGTCCCATGTGACCCACCTCTCTTTCTTGAAAACTTATCTGGTGTACTATTCACATACAGACGCTTATATTACATATTTATGGAAAAAAATATATTCCCAAAATTCATGATGGTTTATTCCACATAGATTAACGCCCCTCGGTTGGAGCGGGGTGTTACATAACGACTAATCAATGCTTAGACAACTTAGAAAGTTATAAATAGAGATTGAAGCTACTTAAGAACTAGCTAATGAAGAAGTGCATGTGTTTAAGTGTTTGATTCTTAAATTATTCAAGTGTTTTAAGTTTTCATTTTTCATTCAAAGGCAAGTTGTATCTTTGTAATTCTTATTAATAAGCCTTTGAATTTGTATTCTAAGCTTCATTGTAATTAAGAAATTTAACCCTTAGATTCATTCAATTGTAATTTATTATTGGATTGCCTAAATTGTAAGTTAGAGAGTGTTGGTGTTAGTGTCCTAATCCTATATTTAAATGACATATAATGTATGTGTTGGGTCTAATAATATAATTTTTCATATCAATAAATGATTATATCTTCATTATACGTCTCCAATAATATATGAATGAATCTCTAGATATCCTTAATGATTTTATTCTTAAAATATTAAGAATATGTGATAAAGATCTATAACACATGACTTTATAAAGTAAGTCTCGGTTCTTAGATTTCTTAAAAGGAAAATATAATTAATCAATTATAGATTAACACATGAACTACTACCATTGATTAGTATGGGATGTTAATAATAATGGATGGTGAATCACATTCCATATTGCATGAGATGTAGATAATAGACATGTGGATAGATGTTAGTTAAACATCTACCGAATGTGATATATATAACAGATCATATGGCTGAGAGGATTAATGATCTGTTACTAATATTCAATTGTATAACTAGTCTTCGAACAGAAAGAGGCAGCTGCCTTGTACACTAGTACAAAGATTTGTCGTTGCGTAGAATAACCCGAATATGAGGTGGGAATGTTATCTATGTGATCTATGTTCAGTGGCGTATAAAGGTAGGTGATCGTTGATGGAATCCATTGACCTCCGGCCTAGGGGCAGAACCAAGATTTTGATTTAGTGGGGGTGAACTTAAAAACAAAAAATGAAATTTAAAAAATAAGACAATAATGATAATATTAAAATACAATTTTTTTTTACAATTGTTCTCTAAACTTTTCATACTTTGATAATGTTGTATAATGACCTCATTATCAATTTTATTAAGTACATCATTTTCAACATACACAACTAAACTATTATTCATCCATTGGTCTCCAATCCTATTACGCAATTGATTATTCAAAATATTGATCACAGAAAATACTCTTTCAACTATAGCAGTAGCAACCTGAAGAGCTAATGCCAAACTCACAAGCTACACTATATTTTTTTTCGTCACAACCAACTTCTGTTCAAGTTTACTAAGTCTCTGTAATTCTTCAAATTCTTTGTTGTGATGCATATAAAAAATATAAGTTTAAAGTTGATCATCAAGTGCCATGAACTCTACTCTTGAAAAATCTTCAAGATAATACTCAGTAAGACGAATTAATTTTTCTTTATCAAAAGTAGAGAATGAAGATACTTAGAATTTAGCTTTCGATGTTGTTGAAGATATAAGGAATGGATGAAGTCTTGTTTTTTACCCACTGATTTTCAATTTTTTGTGCTTAAATCTTGCAAAATTTACTTAACAATACAGAAAATATCAAGATTAAATATGGTCTAAATTCTATAATAAGATACAATAAATAAATATAAAGGGAAAATAATCAAAGAAATGGAGTTGGGAAAATAAGAAAAAAAAATAAACAATGAGAAGGGATGGACCATTATCGAGTATTGCCTTGCTAGAGTGATGTCGGTGACTCGGTGTTGCCACCGTGCCGAAATTCCACCGGAATAGCTTTTTGGATTCTTAGGTTTTTCAAATTTATAGTATGCAAATAAATTTGGTGAGAATTGGAAAAGAAACTAAGAAATGAAATAAATTTGAAAATGAAATGAATTAGGATTTGGGAGTTAGTGAATATGGGCCATTTGGCCTATTTGAGCCGCGCTTTAATACAATAATTTTGGGTTGATTTTGGGAGTTGAACTTGGGTTAAAAATAATATAAAACTAGATTATTATTATTATGATTTTTTAAGATTTGACCTCATGAGGTGAACATCCTATGCGATCTTAGTTGATTAGTAATTGAAAAAACCTTGGCCAAGGCACATAAAATCAGGAAAGAGTTTTTAATGTCAGAAAGAGTTCTAACGTGTCATCTCGATCACACTATACTAGATTTTGGCATAATTATCGAGTCTTGTGAGTTTGATCAATTCATGACTCTTATTTGGTCAAGATGTTGGTCTATAGAAGGATTATAATGCACGGTAATCAAAATCTTAAATAAGTTTAGTAAAAGTATTGACTCACTACTAATAGGATCGTCTTGATATAATATTAGTTGTCACTAAAGATCTTTTGTGATATTTTGAAAAGATGAAAAGATCTTCATTGTAGATTAAAATGTTCGATCGATGTCAAAAAAATTAATGCGTCTCAATTGCTATCAACTATGAATCTAGAATGTTACACCTAAAACTAGACATAGTATTAGAATTAGTGATATTGAGCTGATTCAATGATCTAATCTATTATTAATAATTAATGAAAAAATAAATTATTGTTAAAGAATTAATGATTAATTAAATTATTATTAATAATTGATGATAATTTTAACGGTAAAATATAAGGAGTATACATATTATATATTGTATACAAGAATTAATAATTATCAAAATAAAAAAATTGATTGCCCCTTTAAAAGTCAAAATAGCATGCCAAATTGAGAGAAAGCCTTGGCTTTCTCGGTACAGCTCACAGGAGCAATTAATGCGCCTGTGCAAAGTTCAAAATGGGCAGTTGAGAAGGAGACCAAATGGCAATGGCAAAATTGAAATCATCAGATAAGAAAATTAAAAAAGGACCATGATACATGTACAACAATTTTGTACATCATGGGCTACACAAGAGATATAATGACCAAAATACCCTGTGCCTCACATGCGCCTCACGCGCTTCCATGCGCCTCATGGGGGGCCTTTTGGTCATTGGTACACCTTTGTGTAGTCTAAGGTGTACACAAAGGTGTACCAATAGCATTATCCATTAAAAAAAGTGGGAGGTAGGTAGGTTAGGTTGGAAGAGATGAGGAGGTTATCATTATTGATCGGAATATTCTATCAGCATTTAAAGTTTGATCTGTCTTAATTATTATTTAATTGTGAAATTAAAAAATTATACTTAAAAAATGAACATAGCATGGAACTAGTAATATTGAGTTGGTTTAGTATTCTAATTTATTATTAATAACTAACGAAAATTAAATTATCATTAATAATTGATGATAATTTTAACAGGATAATATAAATAAGAAAATTTTTCTATTGAGACTTAATTTTTATATAATATTAATTGTATTATTATTATATATGTTATATATTATATATTATATATAAGAATTATAATTACCTAAATCAAAAAGGAATTAGATTGCTAATTTGAAAAGTCAAAATAGCGTGTCAAATCGAGAGAAAGCTTTGGCTTTGTCGGCACAGCTCACAGGCGCAATTAATGCGCTTGCGCAAAGGTCAAAATGGGCCATTTAGAAAGACACGAAATGGCAATGGCAAAATTGAAATTACGAAAAAATTACCAAAAGTTAACAGTCCACTTGGAGTTAACTCTAAATCCAGATTTTTAGAAAATGTAGATTTGTTTGGTGATACAATCTAAACATAAATACATTATAATATATTTATATTTATTTAATTTAAATAAATATTATTTATTTTAATATATAAATATAAATAAAAAAATATCTCCTATTTAGATTCAATAAAAATATCTAAAAAATTAAAATTCATAACAATAAGAAAATAGAATTTTAATTTTAAAACAAATTTAGAATTTAACGATTTTATCACCTCCAAAATATATACATTCTATTTTTTGAAAAATTCATTAAAAATTATTTTAACAACAATAAATATTAACTATCAAAATACCGAGAGATAGTTTTTCAAAATGAAAACATTTTCTTATATGTCCCCTTATAATGCGCTAATCTTCTAGATTTAGAGAAATAACATTTCTTGATTTATTTTGATACACAACATACTATAATACTTAAAATAATTTTTCCACCATAAGACATAAAAATTCTATTAGGGGATTTAAATATATCAAAAATAATTTTACTAAAATTATGTTTTGTTAAATATCAAAATACACAATAAATTAATTAGAGCAATTTGACTCAATAGAGGACGAAGATATCAAAACTATAAAGTTGGGCAATGACAAAGAGGTTCTAGTCTTAGGAGAAGGGAAAATAATTTTGAAGGTTACTTACGTGCAAAATCATTTTGTTTGGATTGGGCATGTAAATACGAAAACAACAAAAAATATAATGAATCTCAAATTAATTCTAAAATTTGAAATTAATGCAAAAGGAAAATGTGATATTTGTGTGCAAGCAAAACAATCTAGAAAACCTTTCCTTAAATTAAAAGAAACACACAATTACTTGAATTAATTTGTAGTGATACTTGTAATTTAAATAATTTTGTGACACGTGGTGGAGAACAATATAATGTTCCATTTATTGATGATTATTCAAAATTTTGTTATGTTTATTTACTTACTCATAAAAATGAAATGTTTGACAAGTTTAAGATCTATAAGACTTAAAGTAGAAAATTAGTTGAAATAGAAAATTAAAATACTAGGATCTGATAGAGGAGGTGAATACAAATAAAATAAAACATTTTGTGAAGTGTATGGCACAATACATTAGTCAACTCCGGGCACTTCAATATAATGGAGTTGTTGAAAGACAAAATGGCACATTACTAGATACGATAAATTCTATATTAATAAGTTATGGTTTACCTAATAATTTATGGGGTGAAGCTTTATATACCGCTTGTCGTATTTTGAATAGAATACCTTATAAAACTCCATATGAATTATGAAAAAGTAAAAGACCTAGTTATAAATATCTTAAAGTATGGGGGTGTTTGACAAAAGTTAATATTCCTACACATAAAAAGCGAAAACTTGGTTCTAAAACTATTGATTGTGTTTTTGTTGGATATTTCCTAGATAATAACGCCAATAGATTTTTGGTTATTAATTTTAATTATCCTGATATTAGAAAAAATATAATTATTGAGGCCTGTGATGTTTTTTATGAGAGTACTTTTTCTTTAAAAGAAAAAATAAATACTTCAATGGACCTTAATTCCAGTTCTTCTATAAATGAAACCTATAATTTTAAATCTAATAAGGAGAATGATTCTAAGGAACGAAAGGAGAAAATTAAAAAAAAAAAGTTTTGGTTGTGATTTTGAAATTTTTCTGGTAGAAAATGATCTAGTTACTTATAATGATGCTATGAAATTAGTAGATGCATTTATTGGAAATAAGCAATAGATAGTGAAATGAATTCCTTAATGAGTAATAATACATTGATTGTAATTGATTTACCCCCTAGATGTAAAACCATTGCTGTAAATGGATTTTTAAGAAAAAATTGAGACCAAATGAATCATAAATAAATTTAAAACTAGACTGGTTGTAAAAGGATTTGATAAAAAAAATGTATAGATTTCTTTGATACATTCTCACCAATAACCCATATAACATTTATAAGAATGCTAGTTGCAATTGTTTCTATTTATAAGTTAAAAATTTATTAAATTGATGTAAAAATGACATTTTTGAATGAAGATTTATATGAAGAAATTTATATGAATCAATCTAAAAGATTTATAACTCTTAGCTAAAACGATAAAGTATGTAAGCTTGCAAAATCTCTTTATGGATTAAAACAAGCACCCAAACAATGGTATGAAAAATTCAATAATGTTACTATTTCTAATGAGTTTTCTATTAATAACGTAGATAAATGTGTTTATATTAAAAAGTTTGATATTGACTATGTGTTGCTTTATTTGTATGTAGATAATATTCTTATCTTTGAGACTAATATTGATGTCATTAATCAAAAGAATAATTTTTTGTCGGCTAAATATATATTTTATCCCTTGTATTTGCACTTTTTTTTTTTATTTAGATACTCAAACTTTTTATTATTTCAAAGACACCCCTAAACTATGTAACTTTGATTTAATTTAGAGTTGGAAGATATCTACACCTATTATATAGTAAAAATGCTCTAACTTATTTTTGATTATATATTCCCTCCATATAAATAAGTAATTATGTGGACAATTGTTACATATTTAATCATTTATTTTTAATATTTGATTAACAGTAAATTGACTTAGTCATCATATTTTGAAATGAGATAAGGCTGAAAAAGAGATCAAACAACCGCTAAATAAGCTCCACATTCATCTTAAAAAAAAAAAGATAAAAAAATTAAAAACAAAATCAGCAACATCCCAAAACCTTAAGATATTTTATTATTTTGGCAACAAGTTACAATCATATAATTTATATATATATTCTTGGAATATACGGGATAAAAGGAATTCGCAGAAGTATTTTTGCTATATAAGAATATTTGAAGAGATCGTTGTATTTTGCGAAAAGAACGCCATAATATCTATTTTTCCGTACGAACTTCAAATTGCTAGCTACACTATGCTTTTGAGTAGAAAATTAATTTTATTAAATTACAAAAGCACTTTTTGTTATCAATCAAACAACATAACATAGAAAGAAAAGATATTAATAATTATAAAGATGGAAGCAACTGTGTCTTATATTTATAACCGAAAACTAAAATTTCCCAATGTTTTGTAATTTGTACAAATACTCAATAATATGATATGATAATAGTAGTTCCTTTTAATTTTGAATCAATTTGATGATTTTTTTGTTAATGATACTGATACATATATTTTACTAAAAATTCTATTTGTCTCTCAAAATTCCATCTGCATCTTGTAACTGAACTATACACGCAACCAATATTAAAAAAAATGAGATATTTATTTAATATTAATTATTTGATAACTCTTATATTATAGTTTAATGTCCAATTAAATTAATTGTTTCCTTCCCCAAGTAAAGAAACTGTTGAAGATCTACGATGACTTGTAATTGTTTAGGGAAACTGAGCGTGAGTGTGACATTCACCCAATAATTCAAATTTTTCATAAATTATTAATGACCATTTCTTCATCCAGTGCGTCATGGTGATTTATTATGTTTAATAATCGTGTGTCATTGTCAAATAACTACAACAATATTTTTTTATGGGCATAATTTGTATTCAATTATCATTTAATTACATTCTAATTTAACCCATCAAATATCAAATTACAATAATTACAAATAATGAGTTGGAAAAAATCTTAGGAGAAATATCAAATTACAATAATTACAAATATCAGGACTCAGGCACCATAACTATAAAATTTGGCGATGATAGAGAGGTTCCGGTCTTAGGAGAAGGGAAGATAATTTTGAAGCTTACTTATGCACAAAATCTTTTTGTTTGGATTGAGCATTATATGTGTCATGCATTAGAAAGAATATTAGTACTTCTAAGCTAGTTCAACATAGTTGTAAATTAGTTTTTAAATCAAATAAAGTTGTAATTAGTAAAAATAATTTATTTATTGGAAAAGTCTATTTGTTTAATGGTTTCTTTTGTTTAAATATTTTGGGTCCTATGATCAATAAATTTAGAGTTAGACTGGTTACTTAAGGATTTATTCAAAAAGAAGGTATAAATTTCTTTAATACATTCTCATCACTAAGCCATATAACATTTATAAATTGAAAATTCATCAAATAGATGTAAAACATCATTTTTAAATGGAGATTTATATTAAGAAATTTATATGAATTAACATGAACGATTTATAACACCTACCCAAAAAGATAAAGTATGTAAGTTTATAAAATATCTTTATGGATTAAAACAATAACTCAAACAATGGCATGAAAAATTCGATAATGTTATTATTTTTCATGGTTTTCTATTTAATGATGTAGATAAATGTATTTATGTTAAAAATGTTAACATAAACAATGGCATGAAAAAGATTATTTGTTGAATGGTTTAGTTTGCTTAAATATCTTGGACCTTATGATCAATAAAATATTAGTTCCCTCTGAGCCTGTCTCTAGTTTAGATTACTCCCACAGTTAGCATGGTAGGCTTGAGAATGTAAATATGAAAACAATAAAAAATATGATGAATCTCGAATTAATTCCAAAATTTGAAATTAAAACAAAAGGAAAATATGATATTTGTGTGCAAGCAAAACAACCTAAAAAACCTTTTCCTTCAATTAAAAGAAGCACACAATTACTTGAATTAATTCGTAGTGATACTTGTAATTTAAATAATTTTGTGACACGTGATGAAAAATAATATTTTTTACATTTATTGATGATTATTCAAAGTTTGGCTATTTTTATTTGCTTACTCATAAAAATGAAATGCTTGACAAGTTTAAAATTTGTAAAGCTAAAGTAGAAAATAAGTTGAAAAAGAAAATTAAAATACTAAAATTTAATAGAGTAGACGAATACACTTCAAATGAAATGAAAGATTTTTATGAAATGCATGACATAATAAATCAGTTCACCCCACCACCTGCACCTCAATTTAATGGAGTTGCTAAAAAAAAAATCATACATTACTAAATATGGTAAATATTATGTTAATAAGTTCTTCTTTACCTAATAAACTTCACATTCATCTTAAAAGAAATAGATAAAATAAAATTAAAAAAATCAATAACATCCCAATGTGCAAAAAAATTGATGGGAGAATTCAATATACATAAGGATTGGAAATGGTGGTGGAAAAAAAAGATTCACACCATTTGTAGATTTTTTATTCTCACTTTCACTCTTCTTTTTTTATTTTTCTTTTACTCTCACTTCAAGCCTTCATGGTCATGTAATATTAGAAGGAAGAAAATTAATTTATTTCATTTTTTTGTTTTCATAACGAGCTACAATCATATAATTTACTTATATTTTTTTTAAGTATACGAGATAAAGGAGTCCTCATTGCATAAGAATCTCAAAAAAAATTATTATATCTTAAGAGAAGAACGCCATAACATTTAATATAAGTGGAGGTGTTTTTACTCTTAGAACAACACGTAGCATGCACAATTAGGCAATGAGGCTTTTATATTTAAATAAATTTAATGACTAATTTGATCTTTGGACGAAAGCTGATAAACAATCTGACACTTTACCTAAAACTTAAAATAAAATATAATAAATTTATTTAAAAATAATTTTCTTTTATATTTCTATACAGGCAAACAATTTTTATTTGATATTTATTATTTGATAACTCTGGTATTATAGTTTAATGTCAAATTAAATTAATCGTTTCCCTCCCCAAGTAAAAAAATGACATGTTTATTTAATATTTATTTGGTAAGTCTTCTATTTGTCTCTCAAAAATGACATCTTTACTTGATATTTATTTGAAAACTTGTAATTGTTTAGGAAAACTGAGTGACATTCATCCAATGGCGTCATCCTCTAACCGCACCCAATAATTCAACTTTTTCATAAATTATTAATTACCAAGGAATGTAGGTCGGTTCGGCGACCCAATAGGGGGAAATTTGCAAAAATAGGACTGCCAGCAAATAACTTTGCAAAAATAAGATTCTTAATTTTTTTTATAAAATTAGGACTTTTGAGAGTTGAATGGACTAAAATACCCTTAATTTAAATTGGCCTATGATCCCTTCGTCTTCTTTCTCTAGCGCGCACATCCTCAATCGCCCGTCGATCAGAATATCTCTCTCGCTCGTTTTCTTCGTCATTTCTTTTCCTCGTCCTATGTTCTAAGCATTTAAGGTTGCTGCTTCTTCGTCAATCTTCTATATATATATATATCTATTATTTTTTTTCTTTTACTACTGTTTGTAACCTAAACATATATGTATATATTGTTCATGTTCAACAATTAGATTCAAGAGATGTGGGTCTCTCTCCATTGTGTATACATATATTATACATGTACTGTGTATTTGTGTTGATGAGAGAGGAGAAGAGACAAATGGCGGCTATGTACAAAAATGAAAAAAATGATCACAGCAGGGCCATGGCATCGCTGATTGCGATCGTGACTGATATTTCATTGCGACTGTTTTAGTTTCTTGCCGTAATCATGACAGATATCTTTAATGGATAAGTGTTAAAGATATCTGTTAAGGATATCCGTAATAGATATTTGTTAAAATTAAATATATCGGTTATTGATAGATATCAGTTCAACAATATCTTTAACAAATATCAATAACCGATATCGTTAAAGATATTGGTTAAAGATATCTGTTAACCGATATCTTTAACAGATATCGGTTATTGATATTTGTTAAAGATATCGGTTTATAACAGATATTTTTAACAGATATCGGTTATTGATATTTGTTAAAGATATCGGTTAAAGATATCTGTTGTTGATATCTTTAACCGATATCTTTAACAGATATCAATAACCGATATCTTTAACATATATCTTTAAGGATATCGGTTATTGATATATGTTAAAGATATCGTTGAACTGATATCTATCAAATAACCGATATCTTTAAGAGATATCTTTAACTTTAATAAATATCTGTTACGGATATCCTTAACAGATATCTTTAACATTTATTCATTAAAGATATCTGTCATGACCACGACAAGAAACTAAAACAGTTGCAGTAAAATATCAGTCACGTTACAGAGAGTGCTAAAAGAAAAAAAAATAATAGATATATATATATATATAGAAGACCGACAAAGAAGTAACAATCCTAGATGCTTAGAACATAGGACGAGGGAGAGAAATGACAAAGAAGACGAGCAAGAGAGATGTTCTGGTCGGCGAGGCAATTGGGGATGTGCATGCGAGAGGAAGAAGATGAAAGGATCATAGGCCAATTTAAATCAAAAGTATTTTAGTCTATTTAACTCTCAAAGTCTTAATTTTGTAAAAAAAAATTGAGTCTTACTTTTGCAAAGTTTTTTGCCGGCAGTCCTATTTTTGCAAATTTCCCCCCCAATAGGCAAACTGAGGAGAAGAAGAAGAAGAACTGGATTCAGAGTAATGGCGTACAGCGTTGTAAATTCCGTGATCCAGACTTTGGCGCCATTGATAGTCAACGAAGCGAAGCTTTTGAGCAATGTCCGCCGAGATGTTGCGAGCATCAAAGCTGAATTGCAGAGCATAAAGTCTTTCCTAAAAGACGCCGATCTTAGGGCAGAAACCGGAGATGAAATCGCCATGGTTTGGGTGAAGCAGCTCCGGGAAGTGGCGTACCGAATCGAGGATGTGATCGATGAATACCTGCTTGATCGAGGAAGAAGGCGTGGTTTCGGCAGTTTATTCCACAGAGTAAACATAGCCTCTCAGATTCAAGACATCAAACAGACGATTGGTGAGATCAAGGAGAGGGCTGACAGGTATGGATTCAGTGTGATACAAGGATCAGGGAGCGAAAGAATTGAACGACCGTGGCATGATCCTCGAGTGGCTTCCCTCTTCGTCGAGGAAGATGAACTCGTGGGAATTGAATCCCGCAGAGATGAATTGACCGGCCAACTGATATCCAAAGAGTCGAAGAGAGTGGTGATTTCGGTGGTGGGGATGCCTGGAGTGGGCAAGACCACCCTTGCTAGCAAGGTCTATGGAAAGCAAACCGTGGCCGGACACTTTGATTGTTGCGCTTGGGTCCCTGTCTCTAGATCATACAAGTCGGAGGAGATACTCGGAACAATGCTGAAACAGTTTCACCAATCCGGATTAAGGGAGTCTACTACACCTCCAGAAATTGACGCAATGGGCCAGAATTCACTCGTTCACAAGCTGAAGGAATTTCTAACTCAGAACAGGTATCTAATTGTCTTTGATGATGTATGGAGAACAAGCTTTTGGGAATTCATCAAACATGCTTTGCCCAAAAATGGGAAAGACAACAGGGTAATCATCACCACCCGCAGTGAGGAGGTTGCAGTTTTCTGCAAAGAATCTCCATGGGATCATATCCACTGGCTTCAGCCCCTGCCCGAAGAGAAGGCTTGGGACCTCTTCTGTATGAAGGCATTCCAAAGGGACTTCGAAGGCCGCTGTCCCCCTGAATTGAAGGACGTATCTCTTCGAATCCTTCAAAAATGTGAAGGATTGCCCCTTGCTATTGTGGCAATAAGTGGTATTCTGTCCATCAAAAACAAGGTTGCATCAGAATGGAAGAGGTTCTACGATAGCCTAGGCTGTGAGTTACAAATTAAACCTGCCCTTACAAGCATCTCAAAAATTGTGTTGCTTAGTTACCATGATTTGCCCTACTACCTCAGATCCTGTTTCTTGTACTTTGGCATAATACCTGAGGATTACTCTATTAATTGTGGAAGATTGATCCGGCTGTGGATAGCAGAGGGCTTCATTGAAGAACAAAGAGGCAAAACTTTAGAAGAAGTTGCAGAAGAGTATCTGACCGAGCTCATCCATAGAAGCTTGGTTCAAGTGTCAAGTAAGAAACCCGATGGGAGAGTTAAAACCTGCAGGGTGCATGATGTGGTGCGAGAGATCATCATGACAAAGTCTATGGAGTTGAACTTTTGTCACGTTTTAGGAGCAGAGAATTCGAGCTTCAATGATATTACTCGAAGATTGTGAATACATATGGATTACAATTTGGACAACATTCTTGAAAGAGCTAAGATATCCTGGATTCGTTCAATTTTTCTTTTTCAAGAAGCTATGTTTCCAGAGAAACGCTTGATAAGTATGCTGGCAAAAAATTTCAAACTTCTGAAAACACTAGATCTTAGTGATGTTCCTTTGGTTCAGATTCATAAAGAAGTGGGAAATCTATTTCATTTGAGGTACCTGAGTGTAAGGCATACAAAGGTGATGGTGATTCCCAAGTCAATTGGGAAGCTACACAACCTGCAAACTCTGGATTTGAAATATTGTCTTGTGCGTGACCTACCTTCTCAAATCAATAGGCTCCATAAGTTGAGGCATCTTTTGGTACTTAACTATGACTTAAGGAATTTTGGTTTAGATTCCATAAAAGGGGTAAAGATGCGAGGAGGGATTGGTTCTTTAGTGGAGTTGCAGAAGTTATTGTTTGTGGAGGCAAATCATGATGCAACCAACCTATTTAAAGAGCTTCAGAATTTACAGAAGCTTAGGAAGTTGGGCATTTGCAAATTGAGAACAAAAAATTGCAAGGATCTTTTCAACGGCATTCAGAATATGAAACACCTTAAATTTTTGGCGTTATGCGCTATAAGTGAACATGAGATTCTAGATTTGGATTCGGTTTCTCATCCACCTGAATCTCTTGAGCTACTTGCCTTGTGTGGACGTTTGAAAAAGTTGCCATGTTGGATTGCTCAACTTCAAACCCTACAAGAGCTAAGACTGCACTGGTCAGGTTTGGTTGATGATCCACTACAGGGGCTTCAAGCTTTGCCTAACCTACTAATGCTCAATCTCACTGACGTGTGTTATGGAGATCAATTGTCTTTTAAGGCTGGATGGTTTCCAAAACTTAAGAGCCTAATTCTTAATTGTCAGAGTCAGAGGGGTTTGCGTTCAGTGATAATAGAGGAAGGGGCACTGACTCTTCTTGAAGAGCTAATATTTGGGCCAGGTCAACAATTAGAAGAGATTCCTTTAGGGATTCGTCACCTTAGGAAACTCACAACTCTTTTCTTTTTTCAAATGCCTACAAAGCTCATAAATGGAATGCTACCAGACAAAGGCCAAGATCATTGGATTGTGGAGCATATACCAACTGTTAAGTTTGGTTTCAAGCGTCATGAATTGAATTACAAAGTCTCTGCTGTATGGGAATTCCAAAATTATGAAAGTGACCTAAAATTTATGGGTCAATGAAGCTCAAAATGGATCCCTTCCCTACAACCATCTCTTCTTCTGTTTGCAACTTTGACTTACATTGAGATCACAATTTTACTAAATTTGAGAGGTTGGGTTACTTTGACTTAAACTGACAACCATCTTTTCTTTTTTTTCATATGCCTACAAAGTAGAAGTTGGCTTACTTTGACTTACATTGTGTTGATTTGTGCGATTCAAAATTGCTTAAATAATTTTTTATTTATATTTTGATTTATCAAATCTAATTGCATAATTTTTATATGAAATTGAGTTGCATTTAATTTCCAGTTGATTTGAATTTAAATGTTGTATATATATTCTGTTGATATATATGTCATGTGGCCTTTTGGTTGTGGCTGATATTAGCTTTGGGCTAAGCCCAAGTTCATATACATTTCCGTGTTACATCTGTTGCTAGCCCAGCCCATTCATCAATCCATTTGTCGCTGCTATAAAAGGGTAGTCCGATACCCTAATATCCAAAATGTTCTCATTATCTCCCTCGCTCACTTTTTGAAACCTTAAATCAGCGCTTTCTTGAAGTGAGACACTTCTTGTGGATCCTTCTTTCTTGTTCGATCGATTCATTGTTTCTATGGTAAGATCGATTGGTAAGTTAGGCATTGCTTTTAATCTCTATTGTGTTTAAGCGCTTGAGGCATGAGAGATTGGTATATTGAAAGAACAGATCTTAGACCTTGATCGTGAGATCGGTCTGAACAGATCTATACTTGTTCTTGTTTTGGATTCTGTTTTCAATTGTTGTTTTTGCAATATTGTTTTACTTCCGTCTAAGATCTTGTAATCAATTGTAACTTTGAGATTTTAGTGGATTGACTAGAGGCAGAGTCTCTGCCGTGAGTAAGGTCTATTTTGATCCGAACACGTATCTCGCTGTGTCGTCGTTTTGTGTGTGTGAGTTGTGTTTGAAATCTTTCAATTCTGTTTTCGTATATTGCGCTTGATCTGTTGTTTGGCTGAATAATAGGTTACGTTATAAAACCTACACATTAAGACCACAGTTTTACTAAATTTGAGAGTTCAAATTATATCAGCTACATGAGAGAGAAAGAGAGAGGTTTTCATGGGTCACCCCAGTTGAGACTCATGCTAGACATAAATGGGATCTGATTTGCTCCCACTTTTTGGGCCTAGAATCAAACTGATCAAGGGATGGAAGAAAACCCAACAAAACCCAGTTCATTAATTCTGGTTAGTTTAATTTTCTTCTAGTTCATATTTGAACTTACAAGTGCAATTAGTTGGCACGAATTCACATGGATTAAGTAAATATGGCATTTGGTCTTCTAAACATAAAAGATTGAAACTGTTTCCAAGTAAACCTCAAGGGTGCATTGTGAAGAGAATCTAATGAACACACAAAAGTCTAGACTTACCAAAAGAACCAAAAAGGAATCCTTCAAACAATATCCACTTGCCCTTTAATCTAATTCAAGACGACAATGAAGTTTCAAAAAGTGGTACTAGAATTCACATTTCTGCGTCCATGAATCAAATAGTTGGTGGGCAATTACGCAACCCAGCAACGAATTCTCTCAAGAAAACACAAAACCCAGGAATCTAAAGAAGGAGAAGTTGTTTTACCTACCCAAAATGCTGAAAACAAGTGGAGAGGAAGCCGTGCCCCTGAGTGAAAGAGCCTCCACCACCAAATAGTGTTTCTTCACACAAATTCTCCAATTCTGTACATGTGATAGGAATGGTTTTTAGGTACAAGTATTTGTAACAAAGGTCACACTCAAATGGAGGAGCATTTGAAGATACTTTTGAAGTCACTTCTCAAACAGAGACTTGCTCTAATCATTATATGGAGGTGGGCTCCATACTGAAAAACCCATAAGCCATGAAACTAAATGCCTTGAAAGTTATTGCTATATAACTAAATGCTATTTAAATATTTAACTTAGATATTTATATTAATATTTTGTATTAGTATTTTATTTTTATGTCATATTAATATAAAATATCAATTAAAATAATAAATTTAAGTGTTTAAATAATATTTCCATAATATACATACACACTATAGGTTTGCTCATGTTATGTAACAAGTAAAAAAATAAAATGGATAAAAGTTCAACTCGGCCCTCCAACTATGTCAATTAGATTTATTGAGTACAAAATTAAATTTTTATCCTAATAAACTCAATCTTTTATTTAGGGGCCTATTGAGTCATATTTTTGTTTGACTCCTATGCATGACTTACATACACTAAATGCAGTGCATAAATAGGAAAAAAAATTTCTAGAAAATGAAAAAACAATCAATGTGGTCGTTGGGATTGACCTTGGAACTACACGAGAAGATATAATGAAGGGGAGAAGTTAGGGTTATCAATAAAAGATTCAAAATAGGGACGAATTTAAGATTTTATTTCACTGAATAAATTAGAGAATGCATTATCTCATTTTTATAAACTGTTGAATGTAAAAATTCTATTTCAAGTTAGACACAAATTCAGTACAATCACATTGTGGAAATGAGTTATGCTTCCTTTTTCTGTATTGTGATATTAGGCATATCTCTTTCTTGCAAGTTTGACCCAAATTCTATAGCAAGTTAAACAATAATGTTTTTGTAAACAAATACCTTATAAGAGTTGAATTTTCTACATGGATTGTTGATTCTCTAAGATACCTATCTTAGTGCATTCATACCACAATGGCAACACATAACACGCCCCTCATAGTTAAAGTCAGGCAGATTGTTATTCCGACATCAACATGATGCAGTGAAAACACTTGAAGCCGATCTCGCTGGTGAGTTCATCGATTCTATGATTTTCAATTTTGGGTGGAATATGGGAGAAGGTAGGGCTTTTGTTTTCTTTTTCTTTTTCTTTTTACCATTAAATAAGGAAATTTTTTTTATGAGGTTAGCAGCTCGTGTAAGTCATGCATGGGAAGCAAGCAAGCAAAAATTGGACTCAATAGGCCCATAAATAAAAGAATTGGGTTTATTAAGCTGAAAACTTAATTTTAGGCTCTATAGACCTAATTGAAATAGTTAGAGGGTCGATAAAAACCTTTGCCAAAAATAAAATATTTCAAAAATTTAGGTAATAATTGATAATTATAGTTGAATACTATCGAATGATGTTTTGTGTTTTTGTTTATCAATTTTTGATAATAGATCAGAAAAATCAAAAGCTCGGTTTTATTTTAATATTTTAATGAAAAATTAAAATTAAATAATAAAAAGATATAAAACAAAATATGAAAACTTTCCACTTTTATGTAAATAGACGTTTTCTAAAAAGAGTCAAAAGCTCAAAAAACACCTTGTGAGTTCTTTTACGAAAATACTATTTGGACACCCATTTGTAACACTCTTATGATATTTATTATACTTTATAATAATATAATATCTTAATATAAATGTATAATACATCAATGCATAAAACGTCATTAAAAATGTCATGAGTGAATATTCAAATAGCATTTTCGATTTCTTTTTAAGTGCTTATTTTTTGAGTCCGGAGTGAATAGTAAAATCACGATGGGTAAGCAAATTCTATTAGGTGGGTCTGGACACAATTCTAACAAATTCAAACAACATACCACTCATTCAAATGGGATAACATCTAAATTGTAGATTTTTCAAGTTTTCTATGGAGTATTTGAATGCCTAATAGACTTGATTCAACTCGATTGGACCAATGAGCAACCACGAAAATAACCCATAACTAGAAGTTCAATGAGTCTTTAACTAAACATGTTATATTGAGCACATTAATTATGCATATTAGGGTGAACAAGAGATGTTGCTCATTCATGGAAGGTAGGGAACTTGTTAACAAGCACTTCTACAGTCAAAACTCAAAAGTCCAGATCATCTTGCTTTTCAGATTCAAGTTTTCCTAGAAACTACTTTTATGTATAATGATAGATGTTGAGTGTGTTTCTCTCTATATTTTAGAATCATCTGTAGTTGTTCCTAATAAGTAGTAGATCTTTTTTGCTCGCAATATAGCTCATTTAATAGTTCCCAGAACTTGAGATCTTTCTCATCCTGCCAAGTAGAATAGATGTGAAAAGCCTACTGCAAAACAAGAAGATAACACACCTATCATTCACCTGATGTTCTAATAATGAATAGAAGACCCTATTGGTATATTCTTATGTTTCCCTTTTTTATCAATGAGCCCCCTTATAGAGAGCTTCAGTAGATATATGGATTATGCTGCCTAGCAGGTCTCCTACTTTCAACCAATATCAAGACTACGGTATATAGATTTTGGACAAACAAAGTTTGGGGGAAAAGAAGGCAAATAACTACCAAATGCTTTGCACTCAATAATGGGGAACTTTTGCAGCCTAAGCATTTTGCATCCCCAAAAGCAAGTAGGCATCAACTCCCAACTACCTAATTTTATGTATTATTATGTGTTTCTTGCTTGACAAAAATTTTCAAATATATAGATGCAAAATATTCAACCTTAGTGAAGTCTAGCATCACAAGTTCATAAACCATGCAAATTCCACAACCCAAAACTTTCATAAACATGAAGCTACTAGTATCCCTGGCCAACTTACTAGGTGGTTTTGGTAATATGAATTTTAAACCTTCAATCATCTCTGCGTGTGATCTTATCTTCTATATTAAAAGCTATTATTATTAAAACAAAATATAATAATGCATCTTTTTTTTTTTTTTTTCGTATGTAGACATTTCAACACAAAAAATGCTGGATGCATTTAGGAGCATGGTCCACAGACTAGGTTGAGATTCTCCATTTTAGTCTAGAAGTTCTTCTACAAGCTTGAAATTATTTGAGCGATAAAAATGTATCCTAAATAAATATCCTACAATTGATTGTTTTAGCATAACTAACATGATAATGGGACATTCATATGTTCGCGTGGATCACATTGCATAGAATGGGTTAAATGCTATCCAATTTATCTTTTTCAAAACTGAAAAAGACAAGAAGTTCAATAGTTGAATTGTACGTATCGTGAAACTTGAAACAAGGGGAGAATCAAGAGCATTGTTCTTTCTAGTCCACAGGCTACATCATTAATAGAGAGAACAAAGAGTAGTGCAGGTTTAATGAAGTTTAGACATTAATTCCTCTACTCAATGGTTGTAGAGCAACAACCAACAGTGATTTTACAAATTTTGAAAGATGTTCCACAACTGATCTTAAATGGAGAAGTTGCAAACACATAAAGCATCCATACAACTCTCATTAAAAAGTGACTCCTCTAACCACAGCCCCCGTTGGTTCATGATTATGACATTTCACCCAATAGTGATAAAGTATGCACTCAGCAACTATCAAGTGAATCTTAAATGGACCACAAGGACCACAATTGATCTTAAATGGAGAAGTTGCAAACACATAAAGCATCCATACAACTCTCATTAAAAAGTGACTCCTCTAACCACAGCCCCCGTTGGTTCATGATTATGATATTTCACCCAATAGTGATAAAGTATGCACTCAGCAACTATCAAGTGAATCTTAAATGGACCACAAGGACCACAATTGATCTTAAATGGAGAAGTTGCAAACACATAAAGCATCCATACAACTCTCATTAAAAGTGACTACTCTAACCCGCATGGACAGTCCAGTTGGTCAAGAAGGGGAGCACAAAGTATTTTCTGTGGTAAATCTTGGAACAAGGATCAAGGATCAAAACTCGCAAGCGGCAGTGCGAGGGTAACTTCTCTCTAAAGTGAGGGGGGCTCCTTGTGCGCGGTGAGAACGGTTTAGCTACTACATTCGACTGGGTCACCATGGTTAAACCCCCCCACATCCTGTCGGGCTGAGGGTGAGGGGCGCTCGGAGTGAACGATTTTACCTTTTGAAACAAAGTGACTACTCTAACCACAGTCGGGCACTATTGCTGATTGACTGTTCTAATTCACTATTAATAATTAATGAGAATTAAATTATTATTAAAAGTTAATGATTAATTAAATTATCATTAACTTAATTAGTTCCTCCTCTAGTTTAGTTAATTACATGCATATTATCTATTTAATAATTATTATATGCATACATAGTGTATGGAATGATAATTAAAAATTGTAAGGAATAATATAATACGCGAGAACCGCTGGGCACTATTGCTTGAGGGAGGAAATGGCAAGAATTGCCCCCAGGGCACAGCTCGGATGGTTGAGGGACGGCAGAACTGGTACCAAGGATCCAGGGTCGAGACTAGGCAGCCGCAGTGTGGGATAAACCTGCTCCATGTGGGGTGGGGTCCTTGTGGGCACCTAGCACTGGCCTCCCGTTAACCGAGGCCTCCGAGTTCCTGATTAACCTCCTCCCCCGTGGCGTGGGGTAGTCTGGGGGGGGCCCACAGGGTGAGGGATATCACCTTTAGGTACCAAGGAAATGGCAAGAATTAGGGTCGATGGTGGCGTCCATGTGCAACCCAATGGCAGGAGGAAGACTTTTGAGAGCTAGTGGCAGACTCTTGAAAGTTAAGAAGACTTTTTTTTTTAAATATTTATTTAATATTATAAAATAATCTTAAAAAAATTTTAAGATTATAAAACCGGCACATAAAATGTCGAGTGAACGTACAAATGGCATTTACGATTTCTTTTTAAGTGCTTATTTTTTAAGTCTAAAGTGAAGTGTTGTGATTTTTTTTTTTTATAAATCATATGAACCCTTTTACATTTAGAGTTATGTACAATTTATCCCTTATGCTTTTGATTGTATGAAAAATCACAATCTATTATTATTTTTTATAATTTTATGCAATTACATAATTTGAAATTAACATTTCATAACGTTAATTTCATCATCTAAAATTAACATTTTTTTTAAATCTATAAGCAAACCAAAAAAGATGTTACTTTTAAAAATGACAGGCCTCTAGGTGACTTGTTGATTTTTTGAAGCAAAATAAAGACACTATTACACAAATCAATTTCTAAAATATATCTTGAAATTAGCATGTAACGACCTGTTAGTGGGTCTAGAAGTTTATTAATATTTTAATTATAGAAATTTGATAATTTTCCCTATTAAATTAAATGTTGAAAAATATTCTTATGTGTCAAAATGTATGTATTTAAATTCATGAATTGGGCCATTAGTAAAGTGGGCCTTGGCATTATATATATATACATATGTGTATGATTTTGTGTGTGCAAAATTTGTGAATATAGAAAAAAAGATAAGAAAATGGAAAATATAGCAAATGTTAAAAGTGGGCTTAAGGATTTGTTGAGGCCCTTTGAATTGGGTTAGTGAAATGGGCTTTGGGCCCATGTGTATGAAATAATATGTATTAATAAGATGGGCTAAGTAGAGTAAGTGGGTTGATGGGTTGGGCTTGAGCCCCATGGCCAAATTGTGTTTTTAAAGTAAATGGAAATGTGAAAGGCCCAAAAAGGGCTTGTGAGTTATGTGTGTGGATGGGAAAAGTGGAGGGCAAAAAGAGGATTGCATAATTGGGTTGATTAAGGAAAGGAGAAAGAAATGAAAATGTTGCAAATGTCCAAATGGACCCTTGATATTTTGTGTGGTGTGTGTTGTGTGGAGGGGCAAAATGGGAAATATGGTGGGAGTAGATGGAGTTGGCGTGAAAGCCACTCCTCTCCCATTCCTCTTCTATTTTTCTTCTCCTTCTTTTTCTTCTCCTTCTTTTCTCTTCTTGGGTTCTCTCGGCAGTTCCTCATCATCTTCATCTTCTTTTTTCTCTTCTCTTTTTCTTCCATTAAGTGTGGTGGAATCAAGCTCAAGGTGGGGAGATTTAAAACTCTTGGAGTGCTTTTCTTCCCTTGGTTTTTAATCAAAAAGGCAAGCATCCCTCTTCCCTCCTTCTATCTTTTAATGCATGGCTATGTCTTCATGTGTAGCTTGATTATATTTTTGCATCTCAAAATGGTGTTTAAATAGTTTGAGTTAAATGAGATATTTTTCATGTTTTCCTAAAGTTGTGGGTCTCTTCTTGAATCATTAAGATGTCCCGTTGATGGTTTCATTGGAGATTGATCACCCCATATTTTTCTTTCATTGAATGACATTATGGGTTAGGAAACTAGAGTAAGAGTTTTTTGGGGTTTGGTGCCCATTTTGAGTGTTTTGGGGGGATTTTTGGCCTTTTTTCGTCGTTCTCGGCCAAGTCGACTTGTCCAGGAGGTCAAGTCGACTCATGCCGAGTCGACTCAGTTTTGCCTCGAGTCGATTCGATCGCAACTTGACTACTCTACGCATGTCTCGTTGTTTCGGTTATAACTTTTGATATAGAACTTGGATTTGCGATCCATTTGAAGTGTCATAAACTAGACTTCGAGGGATTCGATTTGATATGTGATATCATATATTTTTGTTATGATTTGAATGGGTTAAGGCTCTTATTAATCCAAACCAAGTAAGATGGCTAATGTAAAGTGCTTTAAAATGCTTCCTTTGGAATCCCTCAATCCCTTATAATGATAAAATATGGTTGAAGACACCTATATGTATATACATGGGGGTTTGTGAGATAAGAATGTAATTAAATTGCATGAGGAAGTATGATGATAATCCTTTGGGAAGATAATAAGAGATGATCTTGGTTGGCATGTCCATAGTAAGTCATGCTTGATGCATGACTATCATTATATGAATAATTGCCCTTAATCATGTGAAATGTGTGGAAGATCCAAGAGCTCTAATGGGGAATCAAAGTGAGGATGTGTGAATGCCATTTATCATAGCATATTTTGTGATTGTGTTGCATGGCATTGTGTTTATATATTGCCTCACTTTGCGATGTTGGATTATGGGTTGCATTCATTGGGGAGGGGTCATGCCTTGTATGTGATGGAGGCGTGAGCATTGGCATGACACGATTGGCATGTGAGTGCTGACTTGTGTATGTTAGGCGAGCATACGCATTAGAGCATTCGTGTGTGTAACAGCCCGCTTTCTCGGGCGTGTTATACCTTAGGAAAATTGGGCCTTATTTTTTTTTTTTTAAATCATTACATTATCTCGAAATTCCCTAAGGCCTTATCTAGTGCAAGATATCTACACTAGAAAATAAATACAAAGCGGAAGCTGAATCGAACCTGCTCATGGCAATATATACATGAATAACTGGACAAGTATTTATTACAAACGTTGTTACATAACCTTCGAAAAATGTACATAATTCTTAACTATTCATATCATAACATAACATGGCACATTTCCTCGTTTCCTGACGACTCGCGTCACCATACATCATCATTCTCGAAATCATCTCTGCAAGTCCCGACTGGAACGTTGAATGTTCCAGGGGCGAACCCAAGTTAGATGATGAACCATCTAAGTAAGGGTACGTAATGCTATGTCATGAGTATATGTAATGTCTTTTCTCGTAGGTGTCAACTGCACCCCTCATGCTACCTACCATTTTAACAGACACCTCTTTCGAAGCCGGGGTGTATGGGTGCACCCTTGGTAAGGCAGCGGTGCCAGTTCGTACTCCCTACGGCCTCATATGCGTGTGATCAATGATATCATCGTGTAATCATGCATTTCATAATCATGTATGCATTCTACGTGATAGAAACATATCAGAGTATGTCAATATGATGAAAATATTTTCGAGGAAGTACCACTTACCTTTTAGAGCTTATCGGGCTACCTCGTAATTCGAGCCTTGCCTCGATTTGCGTGTCAACCTCAAAATTTGTGCCAAACACCTCAACTTTGACCTCAAAGCATCCTAATCATCATAGGTATTTAAATAAACATTAACTTATTTTTCCATAATTTCTGGCATTTTCTATAATTTTTCCTCTATTTCTTCCTATTTTTCCTCAATAATTCCAAATTAAATATTTCTAGAAATATTTTCTCAAATATTTCACTACGAAAATTCATAAAATAATATTTTGGAATTTCTGAAATTTTCTAGAGAATTTTACTCACCTTGGCTTAGCATCTCCAATTTCCTCGATTTGCGTGCGATATTCCGAAAAGCGTGCCCGAGTCATTTTTCTTACCAAAATCTCCGGGATATCACCGAAACATAATTTCCTATTTTTCAGAATTTTTCTAGAATTTCCCCATAAATTTTTCCTATTATTTTTTTTTCTTCTCTTTCTTTCTTTTCTTTCTTTTCTTTTTCTTTTCTTTTTCTTTTTTCTCTTCTTCTTCCTCCTTCTCCCCTGCTTCCCGCGCACACCTGCAACTCCTTCCTCCTTCCTTCTTTCTTCTTCTTCTTTCTTCTTTTCTTCTTCTCCTTCCTCCTTCTTCTTCTTCTTCTTCTTCCTCTCCTTCTTCTTCTTCTTCTTCTCCACGACCTGCGCCCCTGCTCCTTCTTTCTTGCGGCTGCCTGCAACTTCCGCAATGACCGCTGCCCGTGCGCTGCCGCCTCCTTCATCGGCCGTTTCAGCTCGCGCCGCCGCTGCAATGGCCGACCCTTGCTCCATCGACGTCGGCTGTGTCGTGGCCCAGCTACTGCAACGCAGCTTCGCGGCCTGCCATGGCCGTGCACGGAGCTCGCAGCTATGGCCGCTTGCGGCTGCTGGCGGTTTGCTCCGGCCTCCCTCGACCTTCCTCGCGGCTCCTCAAACTCTCGAGCTCTCAAGCTGCTATCAGCCATTCCTCACGCTGCCACTCCCGACCATAGCTCTCATTTCCTCTCTCTGCAACTCTCTTTGTTGCTTGCTCTGCCCAAACCTCTCAAACTCTCCTCTATTTATAGGCACATACCCTGCCTTGGCCGCTACTCAACATTAATGGCACATTAATTTCATACGCCACCTATCCAAAGTTCACGTGGCCATAATCTTCCGTTGCAGCCCCAAAAATCGCGGCCATTAATGCTTCGCGAAGCCAGCTGCACACACGCACGATGCATACTTATATATATATAATTATTTTATTATACTTTAAATTAAATAAATTTACTTATTAAATCTTAAATTTTATCCCCATATCACTTGTGCAATTCTCTAATTGCAACTAAGGCCCTAAACCTCAAATTAATTTTCATTTTAATACCGAAAACCCATAATTAATAACTTAAATTTTACTCGATATAGACGATTTTGCCCTAGTGTCCTTATCGGGCTGTTGTTTCCTTCTGAAATCACTGAAGGGTTGTTCGTTAAGCAAAACCGGAGACCCCCTAGGATTCCGTTAATTTTTCGGGAGCCTCCTACAATGATTCGGTTTTTCAGCCCAATTAGCAGCTGTATTTTAGCTGTACCGAAAATCATTCCGAATTCGATTTCTTTTGATGCCATAACTCCTATCTCGATACGCTCGTCGATACCATATAATTTTCCTTGGACAATTTCACTCTTAGGCATTCCCTGTAGTTGATTCGGTACTTGAAATTGCTATAAAATTAACTTTTCGGTATTCTAAACTCGTCAGAATTACGTGGCAATGTTATACGAACATGAGGTATTACAGTGTGTGTGTGGATTCTTATGTGGGCGTAGCATAGCCTGATGCTTGGCTTATGAGGGCCTAGCAATCATGTCATGGTTCCTTTACGCACGGTGGTGATGGTGGGGGAAATTAACTTGTGCTTGTGGTCGGTAAGACTGTAAGTAGAGGCCTACAGCAGCTAGATCCTGTGATGCGTAAGACTGTGGGTGGAGGTCCACAAGAGCTAGATCTTGTGATGCGTAAGACTGTGGGTGGAGGCCCACAACAGTTGGATCTTGTGATGCGTAAGACTGTGGGTGGAGGCCCACAGTAGCTTGTAACCTTGATGAGATTACGAGTGATGTGGTACATGAAGATAATGGTGATGGATGTGAGATGAGAGCCTCAGGTTCATATTCTTATTTTGGTAGCCTGCCATTGGCTACAACATGCTTGTATACAGGGTCTTGGGCGTCATTATGTGTATTTTCTTATGTGGGCCCCAAGAACCATATGTGTGCATTATATGTGCATCCATGCATTAATGTCATGGTTGGGTAACATGTGATATAACTATATGGCATTGATTGTTTGTCACCTATGCCTTTGGGACTGGTGTAAGTCCAATGTGGTATGATATGAATGATGTTCAGGGAAGTCTGGTCATATCTAGTCTTCGTTGGATTATACACTTGCCGAGCCTTAGGGCTCACTTTGAGAAACGGGTTTTGGTGAAATATAAATTCTTGGGAGATGATGTTGTCAAGTGTTGAAGGCATGGATCCGAGTAAGGTTTACTTGTTGGGATTGTGATGTTTCCTTAGCTCTGAATTGTTCTTGCTTTCAGATATTATCCTATTAATGTCTTCCTTTTGCTATATGTTTGCTAAGCCTTGTGGTTCACCCTTACTTTTTGTCATTTCAAGTAAGTGAAAGATAATTAGTTGGGGTGAATTTTGGATAGGTGTGTACAGAGATGTCTCAACCTTGAAGATCCATGGGTGTAGTTTGAGGGCATGATTAGAGGGTTTCATTTTTGTATTTAAAGCCTTGATGCCCTATAATTTTTAAAATGTATGGGTTTTAAACCCGAGTTTATGATGTAAAAAATGATGTATAATGTTTATTTTGGCTCCAATTGATAGTGAGCAAACTTGGAAATGAAAAGAATTTTTTGTGAAATGTTAAGACATGTTGGTATCTGTATCCATCTTGTATGGACTCTCTCACGGATTTCCTATGCTAGCGGATAATCCGGGAGTGGGCGCTGACATAGCATAATCCTATTATAGAATGATAGTTCAATTGAAATACGATCATAAGACATACCTCACAGAATGAAATCCTATGTGATCGTCGTGGTGGTATTTTGCTAGGATTGAGCTCATGATTATGCTCATTGATATAACCATATATAACCCACTTTCCACCATCTTTTGCAGCTATCCTTATGATTGCATTGCATCCCCCTCTAGTAGTTGCTGGTCTCAAAGGAAGAATTTTGCCCCCCTCCATTTGCATATTTATTCGCACGGAAACCTTTTTCGGAACAAACAAACTCCCGTCCTATTATTGACTTATCTTTAAGTGATCAACGTGCACGGTTATTCTGTATGGTAAAGCCCAAACGTTGCCTATATTCCTCGTAGAATTCCCTAGCACCCTCTGCTGATTCAAACACCATACCAATATATGGTTCTAAAGACTCTAAACTTTGCGGTACATTTTCAAAAATCTTCAGGATAATATTCAACAAGACGAATTAATTTTTCTTTATCAAAAGTAGAGAATGAAGATACTTAGAATTTAGCTTTTGATGTTGTTGAAGATATAGGGAATGGCTGAAGTCTTGTGTTTTTATCATTGATATTAAGAAAATTTTGTGCTTAAATCTTGCAAAATTTACTTAACAATACAGAAAATATCAAGATTAAATATGGTCTACATTCTATAATAAGATGCAATAAATAAATATGAAGGGAAAATAATCAAAGAAATGGAATTGGGCAAACAAGAAAAAAAGTAAACAATGAGAAGGGATGGACGTTTACTGAGTTTTGCCTTGCTAGAGTGATGTAGGTGACTCGGCGTTGCTGCCATGCCAAAATTCCACTGGAATAGCTTTTTGGATTCTTAGGTTTTTCAATTTTGCAATCTGCCAATAAATTGGGTGAGAATTGAAAAAGAAAGTAAGAAATCAGATAAATTTGAAAATGAAATGGATTAGGACTTGGGAGTTAGTGGATATGGGCCATATGGTCTATTTGAGCTAGGCTTTAATACAATAATTTTGGGTTGATTTTGGGAGTTGAGCTTGGGTTAAAAATAATATAAAGCTAGATTATTTTTTTTTTTTTAAGATTTGGCCGCGTGATATGAGCATCCTATGCGATCTTAGTTGGTTAGTAATTGAAAAAACCTTAGCCAAGGCACACACAATCAGGAAAGAGTTTTCGATGTCAGAAAGAGTTCTAACGTGTCATCTCGATCACACCATACTAGATCTTGGCATAATTACTAAGTCTTATGAGTTTAATCAATTTATGACTCTTATTTGTTCAAAATGTTAGTCTATGGAAGGATTATAATGCACAATAATTGAAAGTTTAAATAGGTTTACTAGAAGTATTGATTTCACTACTAATAGAATTGTTCTGACATAATGTTATTTGTCACTTAAGATCTTTTGCAATGTTTTGAATAGATAAAAAAATCTTCACTATAGATCAAAATGTTCGATCAGTGTTACAAAATTTGTCGTGTCTCAATTGTTACTCAACTGTGAACCTAAAATGTCAAACTCAAAAGTGAGCATACCATCAGAATTGGTGACATTGAGTTGGTTCAGTGTTCTAATCTATTATTAATAATTAATAAATATTAAATTATTGTTAAGAGTGAATGACTAATTAAATTATTATTAATAGTTGATGATAATTTTAATGGTATAATATAAGGAGTATACATATATTATATATTTTATATAAGAATTAATAATTATAAAAAAAATGATTGTCCCTTTAAAAGTCAAAATAGCATGCCAAATTGAGAGAAAGCTTTGGCTTTCACGGTACAGCTCACAGGAGCACTTAATGCATATGTGCAATGATCAAAATAGAGTATAGGTTGAATAGTCGAATGAGTAATATATCGATATTAATTCGATAGATTATAAGTTCAATTCTCGCCTTACAGTAATTTATCTCTTATGACGTAATCGAGAACACAAACACTAGGGACCATGCAGGAGTGGTCATCTCAAAATTGGCGGTTGAGAAGGAGACAAAATGGCAATGACAAAATTAAAATTATTAGAGAAGAAAATTAAAAAACTGAGAGGCTAGTTAGGTTGGAAGAGATGAGGGGATTATCATTATTGATCGAAATATTCTATCAACATTAAAATTTTAATGTGTCTTAATTATTATTTAATTGTGAAATTAAAAATTTATACTCAAAAGTAGGCATAGCATAAAATTTGTAATATTAAGTTGGTTTAATTTCTTAATTTATTATTAATAATTAATGAAAATTAAATTATTTTTAAAAGTTCATTATTAATTAAATTAACATTAATAATTGATGATAATTTTAACAGGATAATATAGGTAAGAAAATATTTCTATAGATAATTAATTTTATATAGTATTAATTGTATTATTATTTTATATATTATATATTATATATAAAAATTAATAACTACCTAAATCGAAAAGGGATTAGATTGTTACTTTGAAATTACATAGTTTAGCTGTGTAATTAAAATAACAAAAAATTTAAAAATGTATTTGACTCAAAATTATATAATTTAGTGGTGTAATTAAAATAACAAAAAAACTCAAATATCTAAATGAAAAAAGTGTGCAAGTACAATAACTAAAATATATATTTTTCCAAAGTTATAACTATATAACTATATGTGATTTAAACATTTAACTTTGATATTTATGATAGTATTTTGTATTAATATTTTATATCTTATGTCATATTAATATAAAATGTCAATTAAAATGATAAATTTAAGTATTTAAATAACATTTTCATAATATATATATATATATATACTCGAGGTTTGCTCATGTTATGTAACATGTAAAAAAATAAAATATTTTAAAAATTTATGTTGTATTTGGTAATTATAGCTAAATTTTTATTTTTAAGACAAAATTTAAATAAAAATATAATTTGATATAATGATAAAATTAAGTTAATTTTAAGTTGAAAGTCATGAGTTCAAATTTTGTTGATAGGGTTAGTTTTTATTTTTTGAAATAAAATGTATATAAAATATTTTGATAATTCATAGAAATTAGGTTGCACGGAAATAGAAATGAGAAATGAATATAATATGTAATGGAACCAAAGAAATGATATTTTTTAAAAAAATAAAAAATGAAAAAATGGAGAAACGTGTAAAAAAAACATATAAGAGCCTTTTATAAATATTGTTTAAATATAGAAAATTATATATTAAAAATTAATATATAAAAAATGATTTTGATATTATATATTTTGATATTATATATGATTTTGATATTATATATTTTGATATAATATATAATATAAAAATTCTCATATATTTTTATATTTTTATTTTGTTTTTAATAAAATATTTTGATGATAAAAAAACTTCTTTAGAATTTGAAAGTGATCATTGAGATTAATTTATAAAATATCTAAAATAATTTTGATGATATTGTTGTTCAAAACCTTTATATATTTTAATGATGCCAAAAGAAAAAAATTCTAAATTTCCTTTCAATATATATATATATATTGAAAAATATTTCATCTTGGAAAACAACATCATGACATCAAAGAAAAATTATTTTGAAATCAAATGAATTGTTATATGAAATGTGTCAAAATTCTTTCAAAAATCATACACATCTTTTAAAAATATAAGGCAAAACTGTCGACTATATTAAGATAATTGTCAACCATTTTGTGTCTGAGTTTATGGGCTATTAAATCAAGTAAAAATTATTAACCATTTTATAGTTTAAAAGAAAAAATAGTTGGCAGTTCATGTAAAATGTTGACAAGGATTTTTTATACTCTTGATAAAAAATGGTTTTTTATTAAACCCACCTAGGCTCCAAACGATGCCGTTTCAAGGCGCCAGGCGACGGCCATGAGTTCGACCTTGGCCACGCCACATGGCAGTCGTTGGGCTGCCTCTGCCTTGTTCGCCAAAGCCTATTTCCTTTCTCATTTTTTTTGATGCAATTGCCATGTCAAGTTGAATGATGTTGTCAATTAAATGGGCTATCAAATGACGGGCTTTGAAATGAATAAACCAAGTGAAGTTTGTAATGATATGAACTACAAATTGAGTATAAATAGGAGGAGCCCGACAGTGAAAAATTGAAGGCAAGTGGAAGCAAAGGCAGAAAGGAATTGTAGGGGATTCAACAACTTGTAGAGAAGTGAATTTCATGGAAATTGTTTGTTTAAATTAGTTAATTTAGTAGATTATGTTTAAATAAGTTAATTTAGGGAATTAGTCAATTAATGAATTGGCTAATTTATTGGATTATGAAACAAAGTAGTTTAGTGGATTTAGTTTATGACTTGCTAAATTAGTTCATTGATCTTACGTTACAAATATTTTGTTAAGAGAATTTTGGGTGTGTCAACGGTATGTCTAATGAGTCATCAGGTGGCACGTATTTCAAAGTAAGGGTTTTGTAACGACCCATTATTGGGTCTAGAATTTTAGAATGATGTATTAATTTATTTTAGTTATTATATAAGTTGAGCAAATTTGATTCTTAATGTTGAAATAGATCTATGAGCTTGTATGTATGAGTTTAAATTAAATGGATGAGATAATGAGTTGGGCTTCAATTAATTAAGGCAAGTGGGCTAAGAGTTGGGCTTGGGCCTTTAAGGAAATAGAAGATGAGCCATTTATTTGGGCTTAAACCCAATACAATAAAAAAAAAATAAATCATAATAATAATAATAAATAAAATAATAACCATAATAATAATAAATAAAATAATAATAATAATAATAACAAAATTTAAATTAAAAAAAAAACACCATTCCCAACCCCCCTTTTCTTTTTCTTCTTTCACCTTTTCTTTCACTTCTTCTTTATTTTTTCACTCCCTCTTTTACTTCTCCTTTCTTCTTTCACTTTCCTTTTACTTCTTCTTTTTTCTTTTACTTCTACTTTCTTCTTTCACTTCTTCTTTTACACCTTCTTTTTCTTCCTCTTTATCTCCTTTTCTTCTTCTCCCTCCCGACTTCTTCTTCTTCTTCTTCTTCTTATTCTATTCTTCTTCTTCTTCTTCTTCTTCTTCTTCTTCTTCTTCTTCATCTGATACGCATTCTTTTTCTTCTCTACTGCTTCTATTCTGTTAAATTTTCTGTGGCAATTGGAGCTTCTGTGCAGGTGCTTCATCTTGATTTATTCATCCTCAGACAAGTATCATTTCTTCTTCTTCTTTTATTTTTCTCCCCTTCCATGTGTAGCATCTCTATTAATTTTTTTTTTGTATTTACATAGTATAAAATTTCTAAATATTGTGAGTCTATTTGATGTCTCAAAAGGGGTTTGATTCACCCAATATTATTCTGTGAATGGCTTTTTTCACTTCCATTGTGATGGGAGTTTGATCACTTTCGTTGCTCATTATAGTGTATTTATTGGTATATCTTATATGTGAATGATCTCTGGATAATTAATGTCTATACTCGAATGTCCCATGAAATTGTGAAAAAATATCAAGTTAATGTGTGAAAAATTTGGATGCTACAGTACCATACAGTACCTATATAGTATATCGAAATAATACCTATACAGTATATCGATACAGTACCTATACAGTATATCGATACAGTATCTTAATATAGTACCTATATAGTATCTCGATACAGTATTATACAGTACCTATACAGTATCTCAATACAGTACCTATATAGTATCTCGATATAGTATCATACAGTACCTATACAGTATCTCAATACAGTACCTATATAGTATCTCAAAATAGTACCTATACAGTATCTCGATATAATACCATATAATATCTCGCTACAATATAATACCGTATTCGTATAGTATACATACAATATCTTGCTACAGTATCATACCGTATTCGTAGAGTACCCCGCTACAGTACCCATCCAAAATTTTTTATTAATATTAATTAAACATTTACTTAATGTATTAGAGCGATTATATGGTGGAAAAATAACATTTTTAGCCATAACATTCTTCAATGGTATTAAATGTATATTGAGAACGAGAATTTAAATTTTACATTGCTGGTAAATGCATACATGATGCATACATGTACATGATGCTCATATATATGTTCTTAGCGCACTTATTATTTTGCGCAGAAATAAAGGGTACCCTAGGAGCGCCTGACGCGGGATGAGGTGGCTATAGCCCGACAGGTTGTGCTCGATACGTTATGTGTTGATTTATTGATATGATGATTATCGCATATTTTGCATCATGGCTTACGAGCCTATGGGATTTATACTTATGATGTATGCACTTGTATGATTATACATGAATAAAAAATTGAAATTTATAATTTTATGATATATGATTTCCTGACTTATATAATTGAATATTGATATGAAGTTGTTGTACACTCCTCTCGGTGTCATCATGATTTCTCTTTATTCATAATGCTCCTTTGTACTAGAATTTGCTGAGCCTTGTGGCTCACTTGATCTTCTTATACCATTCCAGGTAAGGGTAAAGCAGTCATTAAGGGCAAGTCCAGTGGGACTACAACCCAAGGGTAGTGGTGTACAGAGGCACTCAACTCAGAGATCCTAGTTGCGTTTTGGTGAGGTAGATTGATGAGATTTTAATTTGTTATTTTACATTAGAGCCCCATATTCAGTTTGTATGGCCTTAGAGCCCAGATGTATCAAACATTGGTTTGTAACGAAAGTTATTGATATTCCGTTGTGTGAAATAGATAAATGTGTGTATTTATTATGAGGTATTGTTCTATATCATCCTTGTGATGACCTCCTTTCGAATGCCCTATGCTAGCGGACGCATTTGGGAGTGGGCCCTTACAGGTTTAATATACTCTATGTGTAAATTATTTTTGTCATAGTTTGCATAAGATGTTTGAGAGAATGCCTAGGCATGAGGTAGTGAATTTCTTACCATGGAAGTCTCGAGATAGGGTCTTAGAAGGAACCACTAAGAGCCACTAGAGCTTGAGATAGGTGAGGTGGATGGGCTTGCATGCCTGCAGCAGTTCATATTTATTTATGATATCATGCTTATTGATTTACTGCATTGTATATTACCTTTACTAAGTCTTAAGACTCACCCTTTCACTTCCACTAACACACAGATGGCTCGGGATTCAGTAAGGAAAATGTGGTGTACGTCGACGACCAACCGGATAATGAGAGTGGCAATCCATGATGAAAATGCAAGTTGAGTGACTTGTAATTATTTTGTTTAATAGTTGTGTCAAACGCCATCTGTGCTTGTCAGTTGGACTTTTTTTTTTTTTTTTTATAATAATGAACACTTTGTGTCTTTGTGTATGTGGGCTAAAATATATCTAATTTGCAGCTTGTTAATCTGCCTATAGGGTAGGTTAAATACGAGACTTCAGTGTCCTTTCGCTGCTTATGAGTTTTAGACCTCGAGTTCTCGATAGCCGGAGGCGGTGAACCCTGGACCCCACCTAGAGAGCCTACGTTATTTTATTTCCCTACTATTAGGGCATAACTGGCCTCCAGAATAGGACCTCTAGATGTAACTTTGGGTTATGGTGACACTCAATAGTGGGGCCGGAGCATCACATTGATAACATTGTAGACATAATGACCTCATTATCAATTTTATTAAATACATCATTTTCAACATACACAACTACACTATTATTCATGTCTTCAATCATATTATGCAATCGATTATTTACAATGTTCATTGTAGAAAATATTTTTTCAACTATAGCAGTAGTAACTTGAAGAGTTAATGCCAAAGTCACAAGCTTGTAAACTAATAGGTACACTATATTTTTTTTCGTCACAACCAACTTCTGTATAAGTTCACTAAGACCCCATAATTCTTCAAACTCTTGGTTGGAACACATATAAAAATATAAGTTTGAAGTTGATCATCAATTGCCATGAGCTCTACTTTTGAAAAATCTTTAGGATAATGCTCAGTAAGATGAATTAAATTTTCTTTATCAAAAGTAGAGAATGAAGATACTTAGAATTTAGCTTTCGATCCGTTGAAGATACAGGGAATGGCTTAAGTCTTGCTTTTTACACATTGATTTTCAAAAATTTTGTGCTTAAATCTTGCAAAATTTACTTAACAATACAGAAAATACCAAGATTAAATATGGTCTACATTCTATAATAAGATACAAGAAATAAAAATGAAGGGGAAATAATCAAAGAAATGGAATTGGGCAAACAAGAAAAAAACAAAAACAAAATAAACAATGAGAAGGGATGGACGATTACTGAGTTTTGCCTTGCTATAGTGATGTTGGTGACTCGATGTTATCGCCTTGCCGAAATTCCGTTGGAATAGCTTTTTGGATTCTTAGGTTTTTCAATTTTACAGTCTGCAAATAAATTGGGTGAGAATTGAAAGAAAAAGTAAGAAGTGGGATAAATTTTAAAATGAAATGGATTAGGACTTGAGAGTTAGTGTGTAACAACTCATTTATTTCTAAATTAATGTGAATTTGTGTGTGAGAAATTAATTGCAGGAAAATTAAAATTTATCAAGTAAGTTTTGGTAATTATTCGAAATTATTTGAGGCCGTTATGGAATATTTGAGAATTTAAGGAGAAATAATAGTTTATGTTATTTTGAGGAAATAGGTAATTAATTATTTTAAGACATTATGAAAATAAGGAAAGATGGAAATAAATATTTGGGTTAATTTCTAAAAGTTATTGGCATTAAAATGAAATTTTGGAAACTGAAAATGCCTTAAAAATAAATTGATTGCAATAAGAAGCAAGGAGGGTTGTAGGAGAGATGGTTGGGGTGCCAAGGAGGAAGGTGAGGTTGTGGGATCAAATCTGCGGCCAAGCAAAATGCAAGCTAGGTTTTTAAAACCTAGCAGGCGCGTACGTGTGGCCATGCGCACGCATGCGCGCCACGCAAGGCCCTGTTGTGCGCCTATGTGTCCAGCCACCCCCCTTGCTATCCAAACTCAATTTTTTTGTGCCCTTCTTTACACCTTCCCTATCCCTTGGCCTATAAATAGGCTATGTCTTTGAGTGAAATGGGGGATTTTGGGGGAAGGTTTCGGGGAAAGTTTGGGAGAATTTTGAGGAAAGTAAGGGAAATTCTGCCTGTGTGGGTTTGGGCTATGACGCAAGCAACCTTGATTCGCAATAGAGGTTAAAAAAAAATATTTAAGGCAAGTTCTTATTACAATTTTATAAGTTCTTCTCCTATTTTACAAGTTCAGTTTCTTTTTTTCTCAAGTTTATGATTTAAATTGCAAGTTTCATTCTCTATCTCTTGTTATTGCAAGATTCTACTCTTAATTTTCTAAATTCCAAGTTATTTTCCTATTTTACAAGTTATTTCCCTTTTTCTAGTAAATTATTCCATGATTTACATTTATACCTATTGAATCTCAAATAGGGTTTTGTATCGCCCTATCTTTCCTTGATAATGATCCTATATTGTGGACATGCAAGGGTTTGATATTGTCTTACATAAATGTTGCCCTATTGTACATATTGCTTCGTTCATTGCATGTCAATTATATATGAGAAGTTATTACGAATATACATGTTATGATAATGCATGAAACATATACATGAAAATCGTTTTTAAAAATATGTAAAGGCTTCATGATGCAGGCAGGCAATGAGTCCGCAGGATATATTCGCAGAGAAAGTGTTGAGCTCAAAGTTGGATTTTAGTCCCAAGTTTACGTTATGGACTTCGGTCCCAAGTTTACGTTATGGATTTTGGTTCTAAGATTTCGGACTTCGGTCCCATGTTTATAGTTCTAAAAAATACTGCATATGAGCATGGATGCATGTATCATCATTTTATCATGTGAAAGTATCTTAAATGGCATTCATGTCTCTTTTGTTTCTTAATACCCATGACTCTTATGCTCGCTTTCTTCCAGTTATATTTACTGGGTCTTGTGGCTCATGTTTGCTTGCATCATTCCAAGTAAGGGTAAGGTTAAAGTAGAAGACTAGCCAAGTGAATTAGGAGTCATGAGATAACAGTGTGTACAAAGTTGTCCCAATCAAAGGTCATTAAGAAGCCTTTTGTGGTGTATAATATTTTAATGGGTTTTACATTTATGTCACCTTCTTGTACATCTCTAGTTAGAGGCGCCTACATAGTGGATATGGACCATTTTGCCTATTTGAACTAGGCTTTAATGTAATAATTTTGTGTTGATTTTGAGAGTTTAGCTTGGGTTAAAAATAATATAAAATTATTATTATTATTATTTTTAAGATTTAATCGCATAAGTGAATATTCTATGTGATTTTAGTTAGTTAATAATTGAAAAAATCTTGACCAAGACAATCTAAAAAGAGTTTTTAATATTAAAAAAATTCTAACATATTATCTCAGTACACCATACTAGATTTTAGCATAATTATTAAATCTTGTAAATTTGATCATTTCATGACTCCTTTCTCGTTACAGCTCACAGGGCAGTTAATGCGCGTGTGCAATGATCAAAATGGGCAGTTGAGAAGAGACAAAATGGCAATAGCAAAATTGAAATTATGAAGAAAATTAAAAAAAGTGGGAGGCAAGTGAGGTTGGAAGAGATGAGGAGATTATCATTATTCGTCGGAATATTCTATCAGCATTTAAAGTTTGATGTCTCTTAATTATTATACGCAAATTAGTAATATTGAGTTGGTTTAGTATCCTAATTTATTATTAATAATTAATAAAAATTAAATTATTATTAAAAGTTAACAATTAATTAAATTATCATTAATAGCTGATGATAATTTTAACAGGATAATATAAATAAGAAAGTTTTTTATATAGATAATTAATTTTTATATAATATTAATTGTATTATTATTATATATATTTATATATAAGAATTCATAATTATCTAAATCAAAAAGGGATTAGATTGGTACTTTGAAAAGTCAAAGTAGCGTGTAAAATGGAGAGAAAGCTTTGGCTTTGTCGGCACAGCTCAGAGGCGCAATTAATGTGCTTGCGCAAGGGTCAAAATGGGCAATTGAGAAAGAGACAAAATGGCAATGGCAAAATTGAAACTAAAAGGTGGGCCCCACAAGATAAATATATATTATATTATATATAATATCACGCACAGCCTCCCCCTCTCACTCTCGACAATTTGTATATTAATATATATATATATATATGATATATAAATATTAATATTAGCAGAGCGCCTGAGCGCCCCAACATCGTTCTATGTATACATACATAGATGAGATATATGTATATATTGTAGATAAATATAATAATGGATAATGATTAATTAATATTTAAAAGTGATTAAAATAAATTAATTTAATTAAAAATAAAAAAATTAGATAACTTTTTATTTTAAAATAAAATTATAAAAAAATAGACATGCAAAAGAGACTCATTAAATTGAAAATATTATTATATCTTGTAAGGATGTCATCGTAATATATAATATAAGAGAAGGAGATATTTTTATTCTTAAGTGAGTGCATAAGCGTGTCTCAATCTATTCTTAAAGTGAGATATTTCAGCTATATAATGTGTTGGAGACTTGAATTCAAATATTTAATGATGAATGGACTATACTTGTTCAAGCATGTCCCTTTGTAGGAACCTATTTGCCTTAAGCTTCCCCAATGCCAAAATTGAGAGGTAGTCTTTGCACCAACGATAAAGTTATTTATTTTTGGCTGAAATGTTACAAATTTAAAAAAATTATATATAAAAATTATTCTTTCTTAACTTTTATAGAATAATAAAGATTGTCGTTATCTTGAAAGATCCCTTTTTTTGGGGGTAGTTAGTGGAAGTTCAAACTTTGAATTATTGAGATATTGTGGCAAGTGGAAATTCAAACCTAGCTAGACCTCTGAAAATTCCATAGCTTTCTATCAAAGGCAACCCAACCAAAATAAAGCTAATTAAAGGCAATGGGGCTGTCTGTCTTCCTTTCCCTTTGTGTGGAGGATACGATTCTAATGTTGCTTTCACCACATTTTTCTTCCTATATAATATCACGCACAGCCTCTCCCTCTCACTCTCGACAATTTGTATATTAATATATATATATATGTGATATATAAATATTAATATTAGCAGAGCGTCTGAGAGCCCCAAAATCGTTCTATGTATATATATATATATATGAGATATATATGTATATATTGTAGATAAAACAGATAATATGAACCAAGTCACTGATTAGAGGGAGTCATGGCCGATTTGAGTTCTTTAAGTTCGAAGTTATTTTCTGTGCAATTACTATACTTAGAATTACTTTTCTTGTTAGAAATTATGAGATTGAGCGACGAAATTCTCGTAAAAAAAATTAGAAAAAAAACAACAATATATATACCATTTCTTTGGGATCCAAACTTATGCCAATGTTTTCACCTTGGCCTTGGCCCCTTAAAAATACAAGATTCATGCTAAAACCAAATTAGGAATTAGTGTATTTTTAGAATTTCAGTCTAATTAGGAGTTTATTAGTTTCAAACTTCTAATTTTCTTCAATTTTCTTTTCATGGTTCATATTATCTGTTTCATATATAGGAAGACATGGGTGATTAAAATTGTAATTTTGACAGACAAAAATTAGAGAATATTTTGGAAATTTTCCCTCTCCCACTCGGCATTCTGCTGCTTGTGCTTCATCAATTATTCTTATGTATATAATGATTAAAAATGATCAATATTTTCATATAATCAAAACATTAACCTAGAGGAAGGGGACAAAATTAAAAATTCCCTCATGAATACAATTTTATGCTAGTTGATGCAAAGGAGTTGTCTCAAAAGTTCAGGTTAGATGATTAGAAATACTTATTTTGTATTGTCTGCAATTTCATTGCAGTTTAACCCCAATGTATCTAAAGTTTATCTAGCTTTTCTAGCTCCTGCTCTGTTCTTCCATCTAAGAAATTCAGCCCAAAGAACTGCAAGGGAAAAAGAAAAAAGAGCACAAGGCCTACTCATCAAGTGACAATATATTACCCGTGGCCTCAAGATTTACACAACTCTTAGAACATCCCTAACAGAACACCAAATTGGCACCCAACATTAATTTAGTGTCAAAATACAGTTTAATGAGTAGACTAATTTGGTGTTGGGTACAAACTTTAATCACCAAATTTAGTGTTGAGTGAATAGTATAACACCAAACACCAAATTTGTTTTTTGATTTTATTTTCAATTTTGCCTCTCTTTTTATAACTTTAAAATAAATTATTCCCTTTATATTTTTTATTATATTTATATATTTTGATTAATAATTAAAAATATAAATTAAATTGTTATAAAATATATATAGCAATGAAAATATTTTATTAAAATCTATAAAGTGAGTATAATATTGGATATATCTTAAAATATTTAATATATATTATAAATATCATATTAATATAAAATGAACTAACATTATTTATGTATATAAAAAAAATTTATTTCAATAATTACTTGATAGAAAGATAATATTCTTAATGTAAAAATTTAATAATATAATAAAAAGTAATAATATTTTTATTAACTTAAATAAAAAATACATGATGAAAATAAAAAAAATTAAAATAAAAAAATAACATGACTTAAAAATAAAATATTTTTTATACTTAGACTCCTACTCCTAGCTAGCCCCCATTAAGTAGCTTATATAATAAAGTATGCACTCTCAGCAACTATCAAGTCAAGTGAAACGTACCGTACCTAAGAGTTCAATTTTGGGCCGAGAAAGTCTGCCGAGCTTTCAGAAAATACAAAAAAAGAAAGTGAGCTGCGATTCGTCAAATTGAGCCACTACCAATAGATTGATTTCCATTCAAACACGGGAACGAGAGAGGAGACTCCGTCAGGTCAAGGAAAGTAGGTGGCGTGCCGACTAGTACTTGGCCAGCTGCCACTCGGAGCAAAAAGTGTTAACTCACACTATGAGGGTTCTCCACGAACTGTCTCACGCCACGTGAGAGGGGTAAATCAGGAACCCAGCCGTCATGGTCACAGGGAGGACCAGTGCGAGCCGCCCACAAGGACCTATAAGAACAAGAAATCCTACACTGCGACTTACTCGACTCGATCCTTGCCTCTCGAAACAACTCTACCCGTCTACTGCCAACTGAGCTATGTCCTGAGGGCGAGCCAGCTGCCCACTCTAATCAGACAAGTAGGTGTCCTTCTCTATCTGTCTTCAACTCTCAAGCCTGCAGTCACCGCCCGGGGTCTGCGCCTTTGCGAAGTCTAGACGGAAGGAGAGACAGACTTTGAGAAGTCAAGGAAAGACTTCACATGTCGGGGAAAGTAGGTCGATTCAGCTACGCCATAGCCTAATTGAGGAGAAGAAAGAAAACTAGATTTCTCCAGAGTAATGGCGTACTGCGTGGTAGACTCTGTGATCCAGACTTTGGCGCCACTGATAATCAACGAAGCGAAGCTTTTGAGCAATGTCCGTCGAGATGTTGCGAGCATCAAAGCTGAATTGGAGAGCATAAAGTCTTTCCTAAAAGACGCCGATCTTAGGGCAGAAACCGGAGATGAAATCGCCATGGTTTGGGTGAAGCAGGTCCGGGAAGTGGCGTACCGAATCGAGGATGTGATCGATGAATACATGCTTGATCGAGGAAGAAGGCGTCGTTTTGGCAGTTTATTCCGCAGAGTAAACATAGCCTCTCAGATTCAAGACATCAAACGGACGATTGGTGAGATCAAGGAGAGAGCTGACAGGTATGGATTCAGCGCGATACAAGGATCAGGGAGCGAAAGACTTGAACAGCCGTGGCATGATCCTCGAGTGGCTTCCCTCTTCGTCGAGGAAGATGAACTCGTGGGAATTGAATCCCGCATAGATGAATTGACCGGGCAATTGATATCCAGAGAGTCGAAGAGAGTGGTGATTTCGGTGGTGGGGATGCCTGGAGTGGGCAAGACCACCCTTGCTAGCAAGGTCTATGGAAAGCAAACCGTGGGCGGACACTTTGATTGCTGCGCTTGGGTCCCTGTCTCTAGATCATACAAGTCGGAGGAGATACTCGGAACAATGCTGAAACAGTTTTACCAATCCAGATTAAGGGAGTCTACTACACCTCCAGAAATTGATGCAATGGGCCAAAATTCACTCGTTCACAAGCTGAAGGAATCTCTAACTCAGAACAGGTATCTAATTGTCTTTGATGATGTATGGACAACAAGCTTTTGGGAATTCATCAAACATGCTTTGCCCAGAAATGGGAAAGGCAGCAGGGTAATCATCACCACCCGCAGCGAGGAGGTTGCAGTTTTCTGCAAAGAATCGCTATGGGATCATATCCACTGGCTTCAGCCCCTGCCCGAAGAGAAGGCTTGGGACCTTTTCTGCATGAAGGCCTTCCAAAGGGACTTCGAAGGCCACTGTCCCCCTGAATTGAAGGACATATCTCTTCGAATCGTTCAAAAATGTGAAGGATTGCCACTTGCTATTGTGGTAATAAGTGGTATTCTGTCCATCAAAAACAAGGTTGCTTCAGAATGGAAGAGGTTCTACGATAGCCTAGGCTGTGAGTTACAAATGAAACCTGCCCTTACAAGCATCTCAAAAATTGTGTTGCTTAGTTACCATGATTTGCCCTACTACCTCAAATCCTGTTTCTTGTACTTTGGCATAATACCTGAGGATTACTCTATTAATTGTGGAAGATTGATCCGATTGTGGATAGCAGAGGGCTTCATTGAAGAACAAAGAGGCAAAACTTTAGAAGAAGTTGTAGAAGAATACTTGACCGAGCTCATCCATGGAAGCTTGGTTCAAGTGTCACGTAAGAAACCTGATGGGAGAGTTTTAACCTGCAGGGTGCATGATGTGGTGCGAGAGATCATCGTGACAAAGTCTATGGAGTTGAACTTCTGTCACGTTTTAGGAGTGGAATTCAAGTTTCAATGATATTACTCGAAGATTGTCAATACATATGGATTATAATTTAGACAACGTTCTTGAAAAGGGTAAGTTATCTTGGATTCGTTCATTTTTTCTTTTTCGAGTGGTTAAGTTGCCAGAGAAACCCCTGATGAATATACTGGCAAGAAATTTTAAGCTTTTGAAAACGCTAGATCTTAGTGATTCACCTTTGGTTCAGATTCATAAAGAAGTGAGAAATTTATTTCATTTGAGGTACCTAAGTGTAAGGAATACAAAGGTGACAGTGATTCCCAAGTCAATTGGCAAGCTGCACAACCTGCTGACTCTGGATTTAAAATATTGTCTTGTAAGTGAGCTACCTTCCCAGATCAACAGGCTCCACAAGTTGAGGTATCTTTTGGCATTTAACTTTGACACTAGGAATTTAAGTTTAGATTCCATAAAAGGGGTAAAGATGCGAGGAGGGATTGGTTGTTTAGAGGAGTTGCAGAGACTATCGCTTGTGGGGGCAAATCATGATGCAGTCAGCCTATTTAAAGAGCGTCAGAATTTGCAAAAGCTGAGGAAGTTGGGCATCTACAAATTGAGAACAGAAAATTGCAGGGATCTTTTTAACAGCATTCAGAATATGAAACACCTTAAATTTTTGGGGGTATGCGCTATAAGTGAACATGAGATTCTGGATTTGGATTCAGTTTCTGCGCCACCTAAATCTCTTGAGCGACTCGCCTTGAATGGACGTTTGAAAAAGCTTCCATGCTGGATTGCTCAACTTCAAACTCTACAAGAGCTAAGACTGCGCTGGTCAGGTTTGGTTGATGATCCACTACAAGGGCTTCAAGCTTTGCCTAACCTACTAGTGCTCACTCTCATTGACGTGTGTTATGGAGATCAACTGTCTTTCAAAGTTGGATGGTTTCCAAAACTTAAGAGCCTAACTCTTAGTTCTAAGACGGGATTGCATTCAGTGATAATAGAGGAAGGGGCATTGACTCTTCTTGAAGAACTAATATTTGGGCCATGTCCGCAATTGGAAGAGGTTCCTTTAGGGATCCGTCACCTTAGGAAACTCACAACTTTGTTCTTTTTCCATATGCCTACAAAGCTCATAAATAGAATGCTACCAGAGAAAGGCCAAGATCATTGGATTGTGGAGCATATACCAACTGTTAAGTTTGGTTTCAAGCGTCAAGGATTGAAATACAAAGTCTGTGCTCATAGGGAATTCCAAAATTATGAAAGTGACCTAAAATTTAAGGGTCAATGAAGCTCAAAATGGATCTCTTCATGACAACCATCTCTTCTTCTGTTTGCAACTTTGACTTACATTGAGATCACAATTTTACTAAATTTGAGAGGTTGGCCTACTTTAACTTACACTGACAACCATCTTTTGTTTTTTCAAATGCCTACAAAGTTATGCAAAGTCGAAATGAGAAGTTGGCTTACTTTGACTTACATTGAGATCACAATTTTACTAAATTTGAGAGTTCGAATTATATCAGCTACATATGAGAGAGAGAGAGAGGTTTTCATGAGTCACCCCAGTTCAGATTCATGCCAGACATAAATGGGGTCTGATTTGCTCCCACTTTTTGGACCTAGAATCAAACTGATCAAGGGATGGAAGAAAACCCAACAAAACCCAGTTCATTAATTCTGGTTAGTTTATTTTGCTTCTAGTTCATATTTGAACTTACAAGTGCAATCAGTTGGCACGAATTCACATGGATTAAGTAAATTTGGCATTTGGTCTTCTAAACATCAAAGATTGAAACTGTTTCCAAGTATACCTCAAGGGTGCATTGTGAAGAGAATCTAATGAACCCACAAAAGTCTAGACTTGCCAAAAGAACCAAAAAGGAATCCTTCAAACAATGTCCGCTTGCCCTTTAATCTAATTCAAGACGACAATGAAGTTTCAAACAGTGGTACTAGAATCCACACTTCTGCGTCCATGAATCAAACAATTGGTGGGCAATTACGCAACCCAGCAACGAATTCTCTACAGAAAACACAAAACCCAGGAATCTAAAGAAGGAGAAGTTGTTTTACCTACCCAAAATGCTGAAAACAAGTGGAGAGGAAGCCGTGCCCGAGTGAAAGAGCCTCCACCACCAAATAGTGTTTCTTCGCACAAATTCTCCCATTCTGTACATGTGATAGGAATGATTTTTAGGTACAAGTATTTATAACGAAGGTCACACTCAAATGGAGGAGCATTTGAAGATACTTTTGATCACTTCTCAAACAGAGACTTGCTCTAATCATTATATGGAAGTGAGCTCCATACTGAAAACCCATAAGCCATGAAACTAAATGCCTAGAAAGTTATTGCTATATAACTAAATGCTATTTAAATATTTAACTTAGATATTTATAGTAATATTTTGTATTAGTATTTTATTTTTTTATGTTATATTAATATAAAATATCAATTAAAATAATAAATTTAACTGTTTAAATAACATTTCCATAATATATATACACACTATAGGTTTGCTCGTGTTATGTAACAATTAAAAAAATAAAATGGACAAGAGTTCAACTTGACCCTCCAACTATGTCAATTAGGTTTATTGAATACAAAATTAAATTTCCATCCTAATAAACCAATCTTTTTATTTACGGGCCTATTGAGTCCTATTTTTGTTGGAATCCTATGGGTGACTTTCACACACTAAATGTAGCCCCTAAGTAGGAAGAAAATTTATAGAAAATGAAAAAACAATCAATGGGGTCATTGGGATTGACCTTGGAATTACACGAGAAGATGCAATAAAGGAAAAAAGTTAGGATTATCAATAAAAGATTTAAGATAGGGACAAATTTAAGATTTTATTTCATTGAATAAATTGGAGAATGCATCATCCCATTTTTATAAACTCTTGAATGTTAAAATTCTATTGCAAGTTAGACCTAACTTCAACACAATCACATTGTGGAAATGAGTTATGCTTCCTTTTTTTGTATTGTGATATTAGGCATATGTCTTTTGTAACGTCCCGTTTTCTCGGGCGCATTATAATTTGGGATAATTTTGAGATAATAAATTCTTTTCTTTCAAATTAAAATTAAACCATATCATTCTTCATATCTATTTCAAAATTTCTATTCATTTATCTCGAAAGAAAATTATCATACACGTCTATTGCGGAAGCTAAAATCGAATCTAATATCTTAATATTAATCATAAATTAGTTCTTACATCCTCATTAACCATAAGGTTATACATTATCATTATTTAAAACGTTTAGATTTTAAAGTAGTAGAACTTAAATACATGAGCTACATAACCTACATTACATTCATCATGCACTCTACTAAGTACCATTTCATGGCTCATTTATCTTCGTTTCTACTATCATCTCCATCTGGAATGTTTGAATATTCTAGGGGAAAAGCCCAAATTAGATGATAAATCATCTAAGTAATGGATCAATAAACATATTTCGTGCATGAATGCAAAATGTAAAATGTCATTTCTATATCATTTCATTTTGAGTCGACTGCACCCAACTGCTGCTCTCCATTTTTACAGCCTCCTTACCAGGCCGAGGTGTATGGGTTCACCCTTGGCAAAGCAGCGGTGTCAGTCCATAATCCCAAACCCTTATGCGTTACATGATCAATAATATCATTATGAACATATACACATTTCATTATCAATACGTCTCCAATAATATATGAATGAGTTTCTAGATATCTTGATAATTTTATTCTTAAAATATTAAGAATATATGATAAAGATCTATAACTCATGGTTTTTTAAGTCATTCCAGGTCCTTAGATTTCTTAAAAGGAAAATATGATTAATCCATTATAGATTGACATGTAGGCTACTACCATTGATTAGTATGAGATGTTAATAATAATAGATGGTGAGTCACATTCCATATTGCATGAGATGCAGATAGTAGACATGTGAGTAGGTATTGGTTAAACATCTGCCAAATGTGACGCATGTAACATATTATATGGCTGAGAGGATTAATGATCTGTTATTGGTATTCAATTGTGTAACTAGTCTTTGAACGAAAGGAGACACAGTTGCCTTGTACGCCGGTATAAAGATTTGTAGTTGCATAGAATAGCCCGAATATAAAGTGAGAATATTATCTATATGGTCTATGTTCAGTGGCGTATGGAACAGGTGATCACTGATGGGATCCATTGACCTCCGGCACAAGGGTAGAACCAAGATTTTGATTTAGTAGGGGTGAACTTAAATACAAAAAATGAAATTTAAAAAATAAGACAATAATGATAATATTACAATGCAAAAACTTTTTATAATTGTTTCTTACGACTTTTCATATTTTGATAACACTGTATAATGACCTCATTATCAATTTTATTAAATACATCATTTTTAACATACATAACTAAGCTATTCTATTGGTTTCCAATCCTATTACGCAATCGATTATTTATAATGTTCATTGTAAAAAATATTCTTTCAACTGTAGCAGTAGCAACCTGAAGAGTTAATGTTAAAGTCATAAGTTTGTAAACTAATGGGTACACTATAATTTTTTTTCGTCGCAACCAACTTCTATACAAGTTTACTAAGTCCCCGTAATTCTTCAAACTCTTTGTTGGAATGTATATAAAAAATATAAGTTTGAAATTGATCATCAAGTGCCATGAGCTCTACTCTTGAAAAATCTTCAAGATAATATTCAGCAAGACGAATTAATTTTTCTTTATCAAAAGTAGAGAATGAAGATACTTAGAATTTAGCTTTCGATGCTGTTAAAGATATAGGGAATGGTTGAAGTCTTGTTTTTTATCATCGATTTTCAAAATTTTGTGCTTAAATCTTGCAAAATTTACTTAACAATACAGAAAATACCAAGATTAAATATGGTCTAGATTCTATAATAAGATATAATAAATAAATATGAAGGGGAAATAATCAAAAAATGGAATTGGGCAAACAAGAAAAAAAAAAGTAAACAATGAGAAGGGATGGACCGTTACTGAGTTTTGCCTTGCTAGAGTGATGTCGGTGACTCGGCGTTGCCGCCGTGCCGAAATTCCATCAGAATAGCCTTTTGGATTCTTAAGTTTTTCAATTTTACAATTTGCAAATAAATTGGGTGAGAATTGAAAAAGAAAGTAAGAAATAAGATAAATTTGGAAATGAAATAGATTAGGACTTGGGAGTTATGGATATGGGCTATTTGGTATATTTGAGCTAAGTTTTAATACAATAATTTTGGGTTGATTTTGGGAGTTGAGCTTGGGTTAAAAAAAATATAAAATTAGATTATTATTATTTTTTTAAGATTTGGCCTCGTGAGGTGAGCATCCTATGCGATCTTAGTTGGTTAGTAATTGAACAAACCTTGGCCAAGACACGCATGATCAGGAAAGAGTTTTCAATGTCAGAAAGAGTTCTAACGTGTCATCTCAATCACACCATACTAGATCTTGACATAGTTACCGAGTTTTGTGAGTTTGATCAAGTTATGACTCTTATTTAATCAAGATGTTAGTTTATGGAAGGATTATAATGCACGATAATCGAAAGCTTAAATAGGTTTACTAGAAGTATCGACTTCACTGCTGATAGAATTGTCCTGACATAATATTAGTTATCACTTAAAATCTTTTGTAATGTTTTGAAGAGATAAAAAGATCTTCATTATAGATCAAAATGTTTGATCGATGTTAAAAAATTTGACGTGCCTCAATTGTTACTCAACTGTGAACTTAAAATATCAAACTCAAAAGTGAGCATAGCATCAAAATTAGTGACATTGAGCTGGTTCAGTGTTCTAATCTATTATTAATAATTAATGAAGATTAAATTATTATTAAGAGTGAATAACTAATTAAATTATTATTAATAGTTGATGATAATTTTAATGGTATAATATAAGGAGTATACATATATTATATATATATTGTATATAAGAACTAATAATTATCAAAAAAGAAATTGATTGCCCCTTTAAAAGTCAAAATAGCATGTCAAATTGAGAGAAAGCTTTGGCTTTCTCGGTACAGCTCATAGGAGCACTTAATGCGCTTGTGCAATGATCAAAATGGGCAGTTGAGAAGTCTCAGGACATAGGTCGAGTGATCAAATGAGTAATATATCAGTATTAATTTAGTAGATTGTAAGTTCAATTCTCGTCTTGTATAAGGGTTAAAGGCTCAACTTATAATTTATCTCTTTTGATGTAATTGAGGATACAAACACTGAGGACCGTGCAGGAGTGGTCATCCCAAAATAGATGGTTGAGAAGGAGACAAAATGGCAATGATAGAATTGAAATTATTAGAGAAGAAAATTAAAAAAGTGGGAGTCTGGTTAGGTTGGAAGAGATGAGGGGATTATCATTATTGATCCAACATTCTATCAGCATTAAGAGTTTGATGTGTCTTAATTATTATTTAATTGTGAAATTAAAAATTTATACTCAAAAGTAGGCGTAGCATAAAATTAGTAATACTGAGTTGGTTTAATATCTTAATTTATTATTAATAATTAATGAAAATTAAATTATTGTTAAAAGTTAATAATTACTTAAATTACCATTAATAATTGATGATAATTTTAACAGGATAATATAAATAAGAAAATATTTCTATAGATAATTAATTTTTATATAGTATTAATTGTATTATTATTTTATATATTATATATAAAAATTAATAATTACCTAATAAATCAAAAAAGGAGTCGATTGTTACTTTAAAATTACATAGTTTAGTGGTGTAATTAAAATAAAAAAAAATTTAAAGATGTATTTGAGTCAAAATTACATAATTCAGTAGTGTAATTAAAATAACAAAAAAACTCAAATGTCTAAATGAAAAAAGCATGCAAGTACAATAACTAAAATTTATATTTTGCCAAAGTTATAACTATATAACTACATGTGATTTAAACATTTAACTTTGATATTTATGGTAGTATTTTGCATTAATATTTTATATCTTATGTCATATTAATATAAAATATCAATTAAAATGATAAATTGAAGTATTTAAATAACATTTTCATAATATATATATATATATACTTGAGGTTTCCTCATGTTATGTAACATGTAAAGAAATAAAATATTTTGAAAATTTATGTAGTATTTGGTAATTATAGCTAAATTTTTATTTTTAATATAAAATTTTAATAAAAATATAATTTGATATAATGATAAAATTAAGTTAATTTTAAGTTGAAAGTCACGAGTTCAAATTTTGTTGATAGGGTTAGTTTTTATTTTTTTGAAATAAAATGTATAGAAAATATTTTGATAATTCATAAAAGTTAGGTTGCACGAAAATAAAAATGAGAAATGAATATAATACGTAATGGAAACAGAAAAACAACATTTTAAAAAAAAATAAGAAATGAAAAAGAGGAGAAACATGTAAATAAAAACATATAAGAGCCTTTTTATAAATATTGTTTTTAATATAGAAAATTATATATTAAAAATTAATATATAATAAATGATTTTGATATTATATATTATATATTATAATATAAAAATTCTCATATATTTTTATATTGTTGTTTTGTTTTTAATAAAAATTTTTGATGATAAAAAACTTCTTTAGAATTTGAAAATGATCATTGAGATTAATTTATAAAATATCTAAAATAATTTTGATGATATTGTTGTTCAAAACTTTTATATATTTCAATGATGCCAAAAGAAAAAAGTCTAAATTTCCTTTTAATATATATATATATATATATTGAAAAATATTTCATCTTGGAAAACAACATCATGACATCAAAGAAAAGTTATTTTGAAATCAAATGAATTGTTGTATTAAATGTGTCAAAATTATTTCAAAAATCATACACATCTTTTAAAAATACAAGGCAAAATTGTCGACTATATTAAGATAATTGTCAACCGTTTTGTGTCTTACTTTATGGACTATTAAATCAAGTAAAAATTGTCAACCATTTTTAAGTTTAAAAGCAAAAAAAGTTGACAGTTCATATAAAATGTTGACAAGGATTTTTTATACTCTTAATAAAAAATGGTTGAGTTTTGTACTAAACTCACTCAGACTCCAAACGACGTCGTTTCAAGGTGTCAGGCGAAACCCATGCGTTTGGGCTTGGCCACACCACGTGGCAGTCACTGGGGCTGCCTTTACCTTGTCTGCGAAAGACTATTTCCTTTCTCTTTTTTTGATGCAATTGCCATGTGAAGTTGGATGATGTTGTCAATTTAATGGGCTATCAAATGATGGGCTTTGAAATGAATAAACCAAGTGTATTTTGCAATGATCTGAGCTACAAATTGAGTATAAATATGAGGAGCCTGACAATGAAGAATTGAAGGCAAGTGGAAGCAAAGGCAGAAATGAATTATAGAGGATTCAACAACTTGCAAAGAGGTGAATTTCATAGAAATTGTTTGTTTAAATTAGTTAATTTAGTAGATTATGTTTAAATAAGTTAATTTAGGGAATTAGTTAAATAATGAATTGACTAATTTATTGGATTATGCAACAAAGTAGTTTAGTGGATTTAGTTTATGGCTTGCTAAATTAGTTCCTTGATCTTACGTTACAAATATTTTGTTAAGGGAATTTTGGGTGTGTTGACGATAAGTCTAACGAGTTATCAGGCATCACGTATTTCAAAGTAAGGGTTTAATATGTTTTATGTGTAAATTACTTTTGTTATAGTTTGCATAAGATGTTGAGAGAGTACTTAGGCATGAGGCAATGAATTTCTGACCATAAAAGTCTCGAGATAAGGTCTTAGAAGGAACCACTAAGGGCCACCAAGAGTCTAAGATAGGTGAGGTGGACGGGTTTGCATGTCCGAAATAATTCATATTTATCTATGATGTCATGCTTATTTATTTACTGCATTTTATATTACTTTTACTGAGTCTCAAGACTCACCCCTTCACTTCCACTAACCACACAGATGACTCAAGGTTTGGTAAGAAAAAAGTGGTGCATGTCGACGACCAACCGGATGATGAGAGTGGCTTGTAATTATTTTGTTTAATAGTTGTGTCCAACACCATCTGTACTTGTTAGTTGGACTTTTTTTTTTTAATAATAATAAACACTTTGTATCTCTGTGTATGTGAGCTAAAATATATTTAATTTGCAGTTTATTAGTCTGCCTATAGGGCATAGGTTGGATATGAGACTCGAGTATCCTTCTGCTGCTTATGAGTCTTAGACCTCGAGTTCTTAATGGTTGGAGGCGATAAACCTTAGACCCCACCCAGGAAGCCTATGTTATTTCATTTCCCTACTATTAGGGCATAGCTAGCCTCCAGAATAGGACATCTTGATGTAACTTTGGGTTACGGTGACACTCGATAGTGGGGTCGGAGTATCACACTAATAACGTTGTATAATGACCTTATTATCAATTTTATTAAATACATTATTTTCAACATACACAACTAAACTATTATTCATGTCTTCAATCATATTACGCAATAGATTATTCACAATATTCATTGTAGAAAATATTCTTTCAATTATAGTAATAGCAACCTGAAGAGTTAATACCAAAGACACAAGCTTGTAAACTAATGGATACACTATATTTTTTTTCGTCACAATCAACTCTTGTACAAGTTCACTAAGACCCCATAATTCTTCAAACTCTTTGTTGGAACACATAAAAAATATAAGTTTGAAGTTGATCATCAAGTGCCATGAGCTCTACTTTTGAAAAATTTTCGGGATAATACTTAGCAAAATGAATTAAATTTTCTTTATCAAAAGTACAGAATGAAGATACTTAGAATTTAGCTTTCAATCTGTTGAAGATACAGGGAATAGTTGAAGTCTTGTTTTTTACCCATTGATTTTCAAAATTTTGTGCTTAAATCTTGCAAAATTTACTTAACAATATAGAAAATACCAAGATTAAACATGGTATATTCTATAATAAGATACAAGAAATAAACGTGAAGGGGAAATAATCAAAGAAATGGAATTGGGCAAACAAGGAAAAAAAAAAAAAGTAAACAATGAGAAGGGAGGGACCATTACTGAGTTTTGCCTTGCTAGAGTGATGTCGGTGACTCGTCGTGTCAAAATTCTGTCGAAATAGCTTTTTGGATTTTTAGGTTTTTCAATTTTGCAGTTTGCAATTAAATTGGATGAGAATTGGAAAAAAAAGTAAGGGCCATTTGAAAATGACCATTTGGCCTATTTGAGTTAGGCTTTAATATAATAATTTTGGGTTGATTTTGAGAGTTGAGTTTGGGTTAAAAATAATATAAAATTATTTTTTAAATTTAATTGTGTGAGATAAACATCCTATGCGATTTTAGTTGGTTAGTAATTGAAAAAATTTTGGTTAAGACACGCACGATTAAAAAAGAATTTTCAATATTAAAAATAATTCTAGCATGTAATTTCAATCACACCATACTAAATTTTAACATAATTATCAAATGTTGTGGATTCATAACTCTTTTCTCATTACAGCTTACAGGAGCAGTTAATGCGCCTGTGGAATGATCAAAATGGCAATGGCAAAATTGAAATTATCATAGAAGAAAATTAAAAAAAAGTGGGAGGCAGGTTGTTAGCTTGGAAGAGTTGAGGAGGTTATCCTTATTGATCGAAATATTCTATTAGCATTTAAAGTTTGATATGTCTTAATTATTATATGTAAATTAGTAATATTGAGTTAGTTTAGTATCCTAATTTATTATTAATAATTAATAAAAATTAAATTATTGTTAAAAGTTAACAATTAACTAAATTATCATTAATAGCTGATGATAATTTTAACAGGATAATATAAATAAGAAAATTTTTTCTATCGATAATTAATTTTTATATATTATTAATTGTATTATTATTATATATAAGACTTAATAATTACCTAAATAAAAAAAAAAGATTAGATTGGTACTTTGAAAAGTCAAAATAGCGTGTCAAATGGAGAGAAAGCTTTGGCTTTGTCGGCACAGCTCACAGGCGCAATTAATGCACTTGCGCAAGGGTCAAAATGGGCAATTGAGAAAGAGACAAAATGGCAATGGCAAAAGAGAAATTCTATTCGCAACGAACTTTTTACTCTTTGCAACAATAATTAAAATAAATTTAATAAATGCTCTTCACACCTACTATTATTACTTGTTATAGCCACCTATATTCCAAAATTACCCTCATATATCTCATACATCATGTCGTTCCCTTTTCTATAGTCACTCGTCGCTGTTCCCTTCTCTACAGCATTTGTTACTTCTCTGCAACCACCACTAACCGCCGTCGCCTTCTCTATAGCCACGTCTCTCTGCTCTACAGTTGCTGATAACACAGGCAATTTTTACATGTTTGAACTTGGAGACTAGAAGGGAAGAGGTTCGATGGGCAAAGGTGGTGGCCGCCTGGGTTCAGGTCGATCACGGCCATCGAACCGGAGGCAGCATGGCCTTCAAACTGGGTTTGGAGGTGACCCACGCCTCCGAAACCTAGATTTTAGAAATGGCCTATGCCTCCGAACTCTAGGGTTCGAAGGCGTTTAACCTGAATTTCAGAAGGTTGGGCCACTTCCGAAACCTGGGTTTCGGAAATGGCCCGTGCCTTCGAACTCTAGAGTTTGGAGGCGTTGGCTACCTCCGAACTCTAGAGTTCGGAGGTAGCCCATGCCTCCGAACCTTGGAGTTCGGAAGCATTGGCTACCTCCGAACTCTGGAGTTCAGAGGTGCTGGGAGCCTCCGAAATCTAGAGTTCGGAGGCTCTCAATTTTTATTTTATATATTATATAATATAATATATTACAAATTTCAATTTACATGCAGGCTCTACTATTTTAATTTGTAATTAAGTTAATATAATACTATAATATGTATATAATATATATATTATGATAATAATAACAATAATAATATTAATAATAATATATAATATTTTTATTAAAATATTACTACCTCCGAACTCTAGAGTTCGGAGGCGTTGGGAGCCTCCGAACTCTAGAGTTCGGAGGCTCATAAAATATATAATATATTAATATATAATCTATTATATTATATTACATATTTTTTTACACTTAATTTCTTATTTATGTATTACAGTAGAATAATTTAATTTTTAATACAAATAAATAAATATTTTTTAGTTTATTTTTTTAGTCTAATAACGGATTTTCCGAACTTGTGGGTTCGGAAAATCCACAGTTCCCCGAACTCCAGGGTTCGGGGAACATATATTTTACTTTTTTATATTTTATATTTTATATAATTGTATTAACATATTTTTTATATAACATATTTTATATTAACATTATATTAACATATTTTTTTATACTTAATTTTTTATTTAAGTTTTGGATTTGAATTATTTAATTTTTTTAAAAAATACATATTTAATTTTTTACTTAATTTTTTTCTTTATCCCACTATGATTTCCCAAACATGTGGGTTCAGGAAAATCCATAATTTGCCGAACTCATGGGTTCGGGGAACACATCTTTTATTTTTTATATTTTATATTTTATGAAATTATATTAACATATTTTTTTAATATAATATATTTTATATTAACATTATATTAACATATTTTTTTATACTTAATTTTTTTATATAAGTATTGGACTTGAATAATTTAATTTTTTTTTTTAAAAAAAATAAATACATATTTCTTCCTAAATTTTATTTAATATCATGTTGCCGAACTCCAGAGTTCGGGAAACACCATGTTTCCCGAACTCCAGCATTCGGGGAAGGCTAGCATTCCCGAATGCCAGGTAGCCATTCACAAACATTTATCTCTTTAATATCTTCAAATCTCAACAATTTCGATTTATAAATACAAGTTTCACAATACACAAAAAATAGATGAAAATAAATAATCACACACTATATATATATACATTGTAATACCCTAAGTATTATAATAAAATTAATTTAGCTATGTTAAATGATTTATTAGAAATGTAATTAATCTAGTTAATGAAAAGTGTATTTATAAAAATATAAATATAAATTTGATTTAGGATTAAAAATTAAATTATAATGTAAATATGTGGCGTAAATGTTAAAATGTATGTATATATTTATAATACTAAATGTATATTAAAAAAAAAAATCCGAAAAAATCGGATTTTGCAGAAGCAGCGCGCGGCCATGCTCTGGCCGCGCCTGCAAACGGGTTTCAGGGTAAGGGGGGCATTAAATGCCGAAGTGACGCCGGAGTGGCCTCGGGGACGCGTGGCCGACGGTGGTGAGGTAAGGCACGTCGAGAATGGGCTATAAATAGCCGAGGTTGCGTTGCCCATTTCATCCGAAAGTTGTGAAGCTTAGATCGGTCATTTGAGAGTGATTTTGTGAGATTAGAGGGTGGGGTTCTGGTCTTCGAGTCTTGGGCTTCATTTCTGGAGAGTTTGGAGGCCAACGGAGCAAAGGAGAAGGCGAATCGAAGCTTCGCCGGAAAGTCGCTCCTCGCCGGAGCCGAGAGTTCAAGCGCCAAAATCGAGGTAAGTTTGATCCTATTTTGTCAAAATTTTTATGCCAATGTGTTCGTATTATCTAGATCTAGAGTTTAGGGTAAAAAAAATTAAGTTTGGAGGTCGAATGGCCGGCCGGCGGCGAGCTTCTCGTCGGGGAAGACGAGCCAGTCGGGCGCGTGAGCTGCACGCGCCCGCGAGTGGGAAGACGGCGCGTGCAGCTCACGCGCCCGTCAGAAAAGAAAATGAAAAAAAAAAAGAAAAGAAAAGAAAAGAAAATAAAAGAAATAAAAGAAAATTTTGAAAATTTTATTTTAAAGTTGAAATAATGTTTATGATTTATTTAATGTGTAATTTTTCTGGAAATGGTAAATTAATTAATTATTTAATTGGGTTTTCCATTATGGAAAATAATGAAAAATAGAAATTAAATTCTGAAATTTTCAAAAAAATTCCAGAATACTGTAATTGTCATTTAAGAAATATGAGTGGAAAGAAATGGAGTAAAATTAAATTTTAGGTAATTATTATGTAATTTAAGTAGATATTTTCATTAAAGAAATAAATAAAAATAGGAGTTTAATTCTAAAAATTCCAAAGAAAATTTTAGAATGTTAAAGGTAGTATCCAAGAAATTTCAGTAAAAAGAAATGGAATAAATGAAATTTTAGGTAATTACTATGTAATTTAAGTAGGTTTCTATTTTAGAAATAAAGAAAAAAATAAAATAAAATAATATTTTAATTCCGAAAATTTAAAGAAAATTTTCAGAATGTTATATGAGTTATTTAAGAAATGTTAGTAAAAATAAATGGAATAAAATGAAATAGGAAGTAATTATTATGTAATTTAAGTAGTTTTTTCATTAGAAAAATAAAGAAAACTAGGATTTTGATTCTGAAAATTTCAAGAATATTTCAGAATGTTATAGTTGTTATTTAAGAAGTATTAGTGAAGAGAAATTTAATAAATTAAAAGAATAAGTAATTATTATGCAATAATTACATATTTAGCCATTATAAAATAAAGGAAAATAGGAATTAAGTTAGGAAATTACAAAAGAAATTCCAGAATGCTAAGGATATTATTCAAGGAATGCTGGTAGAAAGGAAGTAAATTTTTAGAAAGCCTAGATAATTATTATGTAATTTTGAAATAAAGCTTAGAAATAAAAGAAAAATGGAGGAAATTATAGCAAATGATATTCTAAGAATAAATCTATGTTGTAGGGGTCCTAGCGAGCACAGGGATTAAAAGATAGCAGCTTAGCACGTAGTTCAAGACTAAGTAACTGTAAGTATGCCGCCTAAATTTAATACATTTGTAAATGTAAATACTTTTATCATATTGACATGCTATGATATGAATCATCACGTAGATTGCATCAATTACATGACTATGAAATGCATATATGCACGATAATACTGTTGATCACATGCATATGAGGCCGTAGGGGGTACGAACTGGCACCGCTGGCCTTACCAAGGGTGCACCCATACACCCCGGCTTCGAAAGAAGTGGCCGCTAAAATGGTAGGCAGCATGAGGGGTGTGATTAGTGGTTAATTTTGTAAAATTTTTGTTATAATTATAACCCCCATTTTGATTTTAAATTGGTTTAATTGAATAATTATGTGTAATATATATCTATATATATAATATATAATATATTATAATAAACATGTAAATATAATACATATATATACTCAATGAAATGCATGCATGGATTATCTATATAATATATAAGCATATAATATCCCATATAATATATCATATCAATATATATAATATAATAGATGATTTATTAATAAATTGCTTATTTATAGGTATGAAGAAGGTGGACTTGGAAGCCCAAAAAGAATTCAAGTCCATGAAGAATTCAAGCCCATGAAGAAAAAAAGAATTCAAGTCCATGAAGAACTCAAGCCCATGAAGAAAAAAGAATTCAAGCCCATTGAGAATTAAAGTCCATGAAAAAATTAAAATCCATGAAAAAATTAAAGTCCATGAAGAATTAAGACCCAACTTGAGCATCTCATGAAAGATATCATTTGAAGAAGGCCCAAGAATTATTTTTAATCCTAATGAAGATTAAAAATCAATTTATAGAAATCTATTTTTATTTTTTATGTGAGTGCTTTATTAAGTGTGTCTTTTAGCTAAAATCTATTTAATTATTAGTTGTGTATTATAGCTAAAATCCATTTAACTTTATGAGTGCTTTATTAGGTATGTATTTTAGCTAAAATCCATTTAACTTTAATTATGTATTATAGCTAAAATCCATTTAACTTTAAGTGTGTGAGTGCCCATTAGATATAATTATGTCTAGTTGAATAATTGAAAATTGTGTGGTTTGTATTGCATCTTGTGGCCTATAAATAGGTTACTTGATTGCATTTGTAAGAGTGATTATTATTCTTGAATAAAAGTTTAGTTGTTTCCTTAGAATTCTCTCTTTGAGAATTGTTCTTGTTCTTTCTCCTTTTCTTTATTATTTTCTCTTGTGATCTTACTTCATTTCTTTCTTCTTTTAAATTCTTACGTCATTTATTGTTACTTTATTAATCACCGCCTAAATGGCCGATTAATTTATGTCTTTAAATTTCTGCAATTTTAATTCTTGTCATTTAAATATTCACCGCCTAAATGGTCGGTTAGTTTATGCTATTTTAATTCCTGCAATTTTAATTCTTGTCTTTTAAATATTCACCGCCTAAATGGCCGGTTAGTTTATGCTATTTTAATTCCTGTCATTTAAATTCTGTCATTTAAATTACGCCATTTAAATTCCTGTTAATTAATTTACAAATAAAGATGAGTAGCTAAACCCAATCTTGGGTTAAGGCAAGGACAGTGTCCAACGCCAATGATTCCCAAAGAAAGCTACACTTTAAATGAGTGATATTAATTTAAATTTCAATATGAGTGTGTATTTTAAATTAAGAAATCACTAGGTTTGGATTGGAGCGTAAGCCTAACTTAGAGCTTTCATGCCACGTATGAGAGTTACTAGAACTGGAAACGCTATCATACCCAAACCCGGATGATTAATTTAGTTGTTTTGTATATTAATTGTAATTGGATTTATGGTAGTTGCTTAAACTAGAATCTCACATATCATGTATGGGGATTGCTTAAACTAGAACTATAATCATCTCTAATTGCATTTAATAACAAACCCTCATATTTGAAATTAAATTAATATTGCTAAACTCTTCTGCTAAAAATTGGGAATCAACGGGTTGGTGCTGAAATTGTCTTAACTCAAGTGTCGTCCAATTTCATAATCTCACATTCAGTGTTTATTTAATTTTTGTCTTACTTTATTTCCTAGCACCTGTTATTTGAAAATCCATAAAAAAATTCCTGTTTCCAATTCATCCAAATGTGTGTGTGTGTTTGTGACATTCTTTTTATTTTGCCATAAATAAATCTCTCAATGGACGACCTGGACTCATCCAGAAAATATAAATTTAAATTTGGACTACAACTGCACTCGTACACTGACGAGTATAAACCTCTCACCAATATATAAAAAATATATATAAAATTTTTATTGTGTTTTGTTTTGTGTTTTAATTGCAGGGTGAGAGTGCAGTCAAATTTTGGCGCCGTTGCCGGGGAGATTGAGGCAAAAACAAAAAGAAAAAAATTATAAATTTAAAAAAAAATTAAAAAAAATAAATAGCAAAAAATAAAAATAAATATATATATATATATATTTAGATAGCTATTAGTTACTAAACAGAGCAAGAGACTACGATCAGGTATGATTATTGAACCATTAATTGATTCATTAACATCATTATCTGTCGTTGAATTGTCATTTTCATATTCTATATGTCTCAGTATTTTAGCATTTCTATGCCTTCTAATGCATTTGGCCATCTCGAGCCCAGTGAGGAGAGATTTTCTTTCAACCAGAATCAGAGAGAGAATTATTATTTGTCGGGCTACGACCCAAATCTTTACACTGATTTTCCCAATTCCTATGGCCATTGGAATTATCCTTGGAGTGATGACTTTTTGTTCCAATCTCATGAACCTTTCTCTCCAGTGTCTCACCAATTCGAGTTAGAACAAGGGGTTAGATTTGATACTTATCAACCTCATGATGAAAATTTTTTAGAGGACACCCTTCATGAGTTTATGCAAGGTCAAATGAGTTTTATTACACAAGTGGCCGAATTTCAAGACCAAACCTCTAAGGCCTTAGGTGATATTCTAGATCAGTTGACCTTGTTAACACAAACCTTGAGCGTAAGTGAGCTTGACGAGTTTCCAACCCAACCCAATCAAAATTTCATAAGTCATGAGTCAGTCCAACCAACACCCATTCCTAAGAGTGATGACCCAATTGAGAGACCCGATGACCCAAGGATGGTGTACCCTGCCATAGAAGAAAAATTAGACCAAAAAGAAACAAGTTTAGAAGAAAAAACCTGGGAAGAAGAAGAGGATAAAATTCGAGAGCCAAAATGTGAAGATGTCATAGGTCTATCTACATTTAAGCCTAAATTTCTACCTTTTAGGATAGTCTATGTTAGTGAGGATAAAATTAAACCAGACATGTGTGAGGTGTTTGTGCGAATTAACGTGTCGTGCTCTGATGTAATAAAACCAACACCTCCGAATGATACATTTTCAAAATATGTATGTGCATTCATGAGAAAAATTAATTTACATAATTTTGAAAATAAAAGTGGTGTAATGAATGAGAGTTATTATACGATTAGGTGGGCAACCACTCATCTGATCCTTAACTGGAAGAAAAGAAAAAAATAAAAAAAGAAAACTCTAAAAAATTAAAATAATTTTTTTTAATAAATAAATATATATTTAAACCAAAAATATATATATATTGTTCCTTTTCTGCATTACTTAATTAATTTTGACTCAAATAGTATTTCTTTGTGTGCAGTCTAAACAAAATTTTTTGCATACGAGTTCATGCATTGAAGACCGCCAGGTATCCCTATCTTCTATCCTTTTATTGCTGATTGAGGACAAGGTGCAATTCAAGTTGGGGGGTAAGGTGTACTTAGGAATTGATTTATTGGTATTGATCTATTGTGCAAATAATTTTGTTTGACTCGATAATATTGATTTGTGTGGTATACATAATTTTATTGAACCCCTTAAAAAAAATTAATTAAAAATAAAACAAAATTTAAAAAAAATTAATTAAAAAAAATAGAAAAAAAAATTTCAAAATAGGGAGACAGAATTGACGTTGGGGGTAGCCACTTTTCTCGGGCAGTGTAATCACACTGCCCTATAAAGAAAGAGACACACTGCCAAATGTTGAAAAATGAGACGCCAGACGACGCCAAGCGTGTCAGCGCAATTATGGCAGGTCTCGAGCCGAGTGTGGAATAGTGATGCCCATTGCTCTATAAGAGACTCCATATCTGTATGAGGCAAGCCACCCTTCTTGAGCTTAATCATCTCTCCTTTGTGTTATTCTCCGATCAGGTACTCTCATCCCTTTTGTAAAGTTTATAGTTCTTTATTTATTTATTTTTTTTTCTTCTTATTAGAGTTTTCTTTAAAAAAAAAAAAAATTGATCTTCAGCTTTCAAAAATTCGCAAGTACTATCCATCTCTCCCAATGAATGATTTGAAAAAAATTTATACTGGTAGGTGTGTAAGACTTGGGACATTGATGCGTAATAACATCCCTGAAGATGTTCGTTAGCTGATCGAAGCAAAAGTTCGATTAGCTGGCGAAACTTCACCTAGTTTTAAGCACTTTCCAGGTTTGGGGAAGAGTAGTTTTGCGAAAAAACGAAGAGCGAAAAGAGTGAATGGTTGTCACAAGTGTGCTCGTTGGACATGTAATACACGATGCAAATCTGTGGGGTTTACATCCGTAAATCGAGAAGATAAAATTAGTTTCATAAAGGATGGACTGAGTAAGGAGTCTTTGGATGATATCCGATTGACTCTTGAGACGCATCCATGTGGAATAGTGCAAAGAGAACTTCTTGCTTTATGGGACCAGTTCATAAGTGACAACCAACGCTACAGTCTTGGGAATCTGACTAAAAACGACCCTGTTTGCCAATCTATAAGAAAATTGGATAGGAAGCCTATCCCCACTTCATAGAAAGTGTTTAAGCCGTTTCTGAACGTAAAACCAGAGGAAGATGTGAGCCACAATCACAACTATTTGTACATACGCATGATTTTTGTTTGTATTTATTTCTTGTTAAATTGTTGTATAGCTACTTTTGATCGCCAAACCTTTTTCCAGGGCATACAAAGAAACATAAATGGAAGGTCAGTCAGTTCGTCGAATCAAGACCATATGTGTACTATGTGGCTCTCAACTTGGGAGCGATAGTTGTTACGCACTTGCAGCAACCGAACTTGGCCTAAAATTAGGAGAGAGAAAAATTAATTTGGTATATGGAGGGGGAAGTCGTGGATTGAATGGTTGTGTTTCACAAGCTGCACATCTTGGAAAATCATATGTGGTAGGTGTAATGCCAATCCCTTGGGCTGAACCACATATTTCCGGGATTACACGCGGTCAACTTATAGAAACGAATTCTATGTCTGAGCGCATGGCTTGTAAGATGTATCAGTCAGACGCCTTCATTGCTTTACCAGGAGGTTTTGGTACAGTTGAAGAAATCTTCTGTATAATCTCTTGGGCCAAGAGCGATCTACATACCAAACCCATTGGACTTTTAAATGTTAACCATTTTTTCGATGGGTTGCTCTCATTTCTTGATCAGGCTGTAGATCAAAAGTTCATTTCTCTTTCAGCAAGAAATATTCTCATTTCTGCATCTACCATTGAGGAGCTGTTAGAGAAATTACACACTTATGTTCCACAGCACGATCCTTATGAGCCTCGGATAGACTGGTCTAAGGCAATCAGAAACAAACGTCAAAAAGGTCCGATTAATTTAGATTTATCACTGTGAGGAGTGCTCTTTGTTAAGATGGCTGAGTAAGGAGTACTTTTTGTACTCTTGAGACGCATCTAATTATTGTACAACTTGCAGGATTTTTCTTGGTTGTGTTCCTAAAAAAAAAAAAAAAAAACTATGAAATGTTGTTAGGTAAGTCTATGATAAGATGGCCGAGTAAAGAGTACTTTTAGTACTCTTGAGACGCATCTAGTTATTGTACAACTTGCATGAAATTTCTTTTCTTGTGCTCTTAAAAAAAAAAAAAAAAAACTGTGGAATATTGTTAAGCAAGTCTATGATAAGATGGCTGAGTAAGGAGTACTCTTTGTACTCTTGAGACGCATTTTGTTTATCTTATGACTTACATGAAATTTTTATTTTGGTGAGAAAATATATAACTATATGGTATGCTCATTTGTTTGTTTGAGTTTTAGCAGTTCACAGTAAATCAATGGACTTGTGGAGTTACAGGTATTCCTAACAACCCTATTTTATTACTGCAATGTAGGTTGAGGGGTGTAAGGTCTAGTTATGAATTATCTGGTTCATGATTAACTATGAATTTGCTATTGTATGCTTGTAGTTTTGTGTGAATTGATTATCTTTATCTGCTTTTATTAAAAAAAAAAACAAAAAAAACAAAAAAAAAATAAAAAATTTGTGTGTTTTAAATAATGCTATTCCTAAAGCTTTGGAGTTATGCACTACTAGCTGGTTAAGTTTGCAATACGGAACATGAATGCATTGATTTCTTATTTGAAAACGTATATGCATTAAAACAAGTAATTTGCATTCATCGGGTATTCAAAATTTAAAATTGGTTATTGGTCATAAAGTCAAAGGTAACAGTAATTAGCTGATTAATACATTGTATGATCCCTCAATAGAAGTGAAGACTATTACCCAAGTGAGTGTTTGAGCCTAATAACCGTTAATTCTGAGTGAAATAACACTTATTCTAAATATGCTTTATTGTTTATCTCATCTTTTCAATGGCTTCAAAACATCAATTTGCTTTGAATGTCTAGTATGATAGCTGATGAATTTGACTGGTTTCAAATTCTGAATTAGATGACTGAGTAGCATTGTTTTGAAGCATGATAAGGGGATCAATTTTTTTTCATTTTGGGCTTATTAACCTTTTCTTTCTTTACATTAACCTCCATTGCTAACCCATTGAGCCAATTGTAGTACAATTTTTCTTTCGTTACCCTCGTTTAACCCATAACCATATAAATTTTGTCCAACCTGGTGTGTTTTTGAGAATTAGTCTGTCTAGCTATTTTCATATTTAAAAAAAAAGAAGAAAAAAAAGAGAAGAGAAAAAAAAAGTGAAAAAGAAAAAAAAAAGAAATTATCTTAGCTATTCAGCACAAGTGTTTTAAAATAAATGCTGAAAAAAAAATATGTCCAGTTTGATATTAGTGTTAAAAAAAAAAAAATCTCAACACACCATTTGCGCACTTTACCATTTTATTTGACAACCAGTATTAACCTCATAACCCCATTACAACCTGGTCTGGTCCCTCTTGATGCTATAAATCATGTGATCTCAGAATTCGAGTTTGGAGTAGGGAATCATGTTTAAATTCAAAAGTTACTCATCTAGAGCATTATTCCAGTCATGAAGCTATGTCATTTTCCCTGTTCTTTCATGAAAATACGTTCTTTGTATTTGGGATGACACCGAGTTTTGAACTTGTTCTACATTTACTCTTATAATGGTGCACCCTCTTGTGTGTACACCCGAGGAATCCTTTTTATTGGAGGGAAAATCTATAGTAAGGTTTGAAGTCAAAACTTTGAGGGAGTAATTCTATGTGTTGATTATCCTAATTGTCATTCCTGAGATTGTATGACCATTAACCAAAAATCTGATTTAGAATGCTAAATTACTTATTTGATTTTATGCATTTCGGTTTCGAATTTGAAATTTTTACCTTCATACAGTTATTGCGAATAAAGCTTGGCAAGTGTATAGTCTGATTGCTAAGGGACTAGCAATGTTTAAGTTGGGGGGTATGATTAGTGGTTAATTTTGTAAAATTTTTGTTATAATTATAACCCCCATTTTGATTTTAAATTGGTTTAATTGAATAATTATGTGTAATATATATCTATATATATAATATATAATATATTATAATAAACATGTAAATATAATACATATATATACTCAATGAAATGCATGCATGGATTATCTATATAATATATAAGCATATAATATCCCATATAATATATCATATCAATATATATAATATAATAGATGATTTATTAATAAATTGCTTATTTATAGGTATGAAGAAGGTGGACTTGGAAGCCCAAAAAGAATTCAAGTCCATGAAGAATTCAAGCCCATGAAGAAAAAAAGAATTCAAGTCCATGAAGAATTCAAGCCCATGAAGAAAAAAGAATTCAAGCCCATTGAGAATTAAAGTCCATGAAAAAATTAAAATCCATGAAAAAATTAAAGTCCATGAAGAATTAAGACCCAACTTGAGCATCCCATGAAAGATATTATTTGAAGAAGGTCCAAGGATTATTTTTAATCCTAATGAAGATTAAAAATCAATTTATAGAAATCTATTTTTATTTTTTATGTGAGTGCTTTATTAAGTGTGTCTTTTAGCTAAAATCTATTTAATTATTAGTTGTGTATTATAACTAAAATCCATTTAACTTTATGAGTGCTTTATTAGGTATGTATTTTAGCTAAAATCCATTTAACTTTAATTATGTATTATAGCTAAAATCCATTTAACTTTAAGTGTGTGAGTGCCCATTAGATATAATTATGTCTAGTTGAATAATTGAAAATTGTGTGGTTTGTATTGCATCTTGTGGCCTATAAATAGGTTACTTGATTGCATTTGTAAGAGTGATTATTATTCTTGAATAAAAGTTTAGTTGTTTCCTTAGAATTCTCTCTTTGAGAATTGTTCTTGTTCTTTCTCCTTTTCTTTATTATTTTCTCTTGTGATCTTACTTCATTTCTTTCTTCTTTTAAATTCTTACGTCATTTATTGTTACTTTATTAATCACCGCCTAAATGGCCGGTTAATTTATGTCTTTAAATTTCTGCAATTTTAATTCTTGTCATTTAAATATTCACCGCCTAAATGGTCGGTTAGTTTATGCTATTTTAATTCCTGCAATTTTAATTCTTGTCTTTTAAATATTCACCGCCTAAATGGCCGGTTAGTTTATGCTATTTTAATTCCTGTCATTTAAATTCTGTCATTTAAATTACGCCATTTAAATTCCTGTTAATTAATTTACAAATAAAGATGAGTAGCTAAACCCAATCTTGGGTTAAGGCAAGGACAGTGTCCAACGCCAATGATTCCCAAAGAAAGCTACACTTTAAATGAGTGATATTAATTTAAATTTCAATATGAGTGTGTATTTTAAATTAAGAAATCACTAGGTTTGGATTGGAGCGTAAGCCTAACTTAGAGCTTTCATGCCACGTATGAGAGTTACTAGAACTGGAAACGCTATCATACCCAAACCCGGATGATTAATTTAGTTGTTTTGTATATTAATTGTAATTGAATTTATGGTAGTTGCTTAAACTAGAATCTCACATATCATGTATGGGGATTGCTTAAACTAGAACTATCATCATCTCTAATTGCATTTAATAACAAACCCTCATATTTGAAATTAAATTAATATTGCTAAACTCTTCTGCTAAAAATTGGGAATCAACGGGTTGGTGCTGAAATTGTCTTAACTCAAGTGTCGTCCAATTTCATAATCTCACATTTAGTGTTTATTTAATTTTTGTCTTATTTTATTTCCTAGCACCTGTTATTTGAAAATCCATAAAAAAATTCCTGTTTCCAATTCATCCAAATGTGTGTGTGTGTTTGTGACATTCTTTTTATTTTGCCATAAATAAATCTCTCTGTGGACGACCTGGACTCATCCAGAAAATATAAATTTAAATTTGGACTACAACTGCACTCGTACACTGACGAGTATAAACCTCTCACCAATATATAAAAAATATATATAAAATTTTTATTGTGTTTTGTTTTGTGTTTTAATTGCAGGGTGAGAGTGCAGTCAAATTTTAGCGCCGTTGCCGGGGAGATTGAGGCAAAAACAAAAAGAAAAAAATTATAAATTTAAAAAAAAATTAAAAAAAATAAATAGCAAAAAATAAAAATAAAAATATATATATATATATATATTTAGTTAGCTATTAGTTACTAAACAGAGCAAGAGACTACGATCAGGTATGATTATTGAACCATTAATTGATTCATTAACATCATTATCTGTCGTTGAATTGTCATTTTCATATTCTATATGTCTCAGTATTTTAGCATTTCTATGCCTTCTAATGCATTTGGCCATCTCGAGCCCAGTGAGGAGAGATTTTCTTTCAACCAGAATCAGAGAGAGAATTATTATTTGTCGGGCTACGACCCAAATCTTTACACTGATTTTCCCAATTCCTATGGCCATTGGAATTATCCTTGGAGTGATGACTTTTTGTTCCAATCTCATGAACCTTTCTCTCCAGTGTCTCACCAATTCGAGTTAGAACAAGGGGTTAGATTTGATACTTATCAACCTCATGATGAAAATTTTTTAGAGGACACCCTTCATGAGTTTATGCAAGGTCAAATGAGTTTTATTACACAAGTGGCCGAATTTCAAGACCAAACCTCTAAGGCCTTAGGTGATATTCTAGATCAGTTGACCTTGTTAACACAAACCTTGAGCGTAAGTGAGCTTGACGAGTTTCCAACCCAACCCAATCAAAATTCCATAAGTCATGAGTCAGTCCAACCAACACCCATTCCTAAGAGTGATGACCCAATTGAGAGACCCGATGACCCAAGGATGGTGTACCCTGCCATAGAAGAAAAATTAGACCAAAAAGAAACAAGTTTAGAAGAAAAAACCTGGGAAGAAGAAGATGATAAAATTCGAGAGCCAAAATGTGAAGATGTCATAGGTCTATCTACATTTAAGCCTAAATTTCTACCTTTTAGGATAGTCTATGTTAGTGAGGATAAAATTAAACCAGACATGTGTGAGGTGTTTGTGCGAATTAACGTGTCGTGCTCTGATGTAATAAAACCAACACCTCTGAATGATACATTTTCAAAATATGTATGTGCATTCATGAGAAAAATTAATTTACATAATTTTGAAAATAAAAGTGGTGTAATGAATGAGAGTTATTATACGATTAGGTGGGCAACCACTCATCTGATCCTTAACTGGAAGAAAAGAAAAAAATAAAAAAAGAAAACTCTAAAAAATTAAAATAATTTTTTTTAATAAATAAATATATATTTAAACCAAAAATATATATATATTGTTCCTTTTCTGCATTACTTAATTAATTTTGACTCAAATAGTATTTCTTTGTGTGCAGTCTAAACAAAATTTTTTGCATACGAGTTCATGCATTGAAGACCGCCAGGTATCCCTATCTTCTATCCTTTTATTGCTGATTGAGGACAAGGTGCAATTCAAGTTGGGGGGTAAGGTGTACTTAGGAATTGATTTATTGGTATTGATCTATTGTGCAAATAATTTTGTTTGACTCGATAATATTGATTTGTGTGGTATACATAATTTTATTGAACCCCTTAAAAAAAATTAATTAAAAATAAAACAAAATTTAAAAAAAAATTAATTAAAAAAAATAGAAAAAAAAATTTCAAAATAGGGAGACAGAATTGACGTTGGGGGTAGCCACTTTTCTCGGGCAGTGTAATCACACTGCCCTATAAAGAAAGAGACACACTGCCAAATGTTGAAAAATGAGACGCCAGACGACGCCAAGCGTGTCAGCGCAATTATGGCAGGTCTCGAGCCGAGTGTGGAATAGTGATGCCCATTGCTCTATAAGAGACTCCATATCTGTATGAGGCAAGCCACCCTTCTTGAGCTTAATCATCTCTCCTTTGTGTTATTCTCCGATCAGGTACTCTCATCCCTTTTGTAAAGTTTATAGTTCTTTATTTATTTATTTTTTTTTCTTCTTATTAGAGTTTTCTTTAAAAAAAAAAAAATTGATCTTCAGCTTTCAAAAATTCGCAAGTACTATCCATCTCTCCCAATGAATGATTTGAAAAAAATTTATACTGGTAGGTGTGTAAGACTTGGGACATTGATGCGTAATAACATCCCTGAAGATGTTCGTTAGCTGATCGAAGCAAAAGTTCGATTAGCTGGCGAAACTTCACCTAGTTTTAAGCACTTTCCAGGTTTGGGGAAGAGTAGTTTTGCGAAAAAACGAAGAGCGAAAAGAGTGAATGGTTGTCACAAGTGTGCTCGTTGGACATGTAACACACGATGCAAATCTGTGGGGTTTACATCCGTAAATCGAGAAGATAAAATTAGTTTCATAAAGGATGGACTGAGTAAGGAGTCTTTGGATGATATCCGATTGACTCTTGAGACGCATCCATGTGGAATAGTGCAAAGAGAACTTCTTGCTTTATGGGACCAGTTCATAAGTGACAACCAACGCTACAGTCTTGGGAATCTGACTAAAAACGACCCTGTTTGCCAATCTATAAGAAAATTGGATAGGAAGCCTATCCCCACTTCATAGAAAGTGTTTAAGCCGTTTCTGAACGTAAAACCAGAGGAAGATGTGAGCCACAATCACAACTATTTGTACATACGCATGATTTTTGTTTGTATTTATTTCTTGTTAAATTGTTGTATAGCTACTTTTGATCGCCAAACCTTTTTCCAGGGCATACAAAGAAACATAAATGGAAGGTCAGTCAGTTCGTCGAATCAAGACCATATGTGTACTATGTGGCTCTCAACTTGGGAGCGATAGTTGTTACGCACTTGCAGCAACCGAACTTGGCCTAAAATTAGGAGAGAGAAAAATTAATTTGGTATATGGAGGGGGAAGTCGTGGATTGAATGGTTGTGTTTCACAAGCTGCACATCTTGGAAAATCATATGTGGTAGGTGTAATGCCAATCCCTTGGGCTGAACCACATATTTCCGGGATTACACGCGGTCAACTTATAGAAACGAATTCTATGTCTGAGCGCATGGCTTGTAAGATGTATCAGTCAGACGTCTTCATTGCTTTACCAGGAGGTTTTGGTACAGTTGAAGAAATCTTCTGTATAATCTCTTGGGCCAAGAGCGATCTACATACCAAACCCATTGGACTTTTAAATGTTAACCATTTTTTCGATGGGTTGCTCTCATTTCTTGATCAGGCTGTAGATCAAAAGTTCATTTCTCTTTCAGCAAGAAATATTCTCATTTCTGCATCTACCATTGAGGAGCTGTTAGAGAAATTACACACTTATGTTCCACAGCACGATCCTTATGAGCCTCGGATAGACTGGTCTAAGGCAATCAGAAACAAACGTCAAAAATGTCCGATTAATTTAGATTTATCACTGTGAGGAGTGCTCTTTGTTAAGATGGCTGAGTAAGGAGTACTTTTTGTACTCTTGAGACGCATCTAATTATTGTACAACTTGCAGGATTTTTCTTGGTTGTGTTCCTAAAAAAAAAAAAAAAAAAAACTATGAAATGTTGTTAGGTAAGTCTATGATAAGATGGCCGAGTAAAGAGTACTTTTAGTACTCTTGAGACGCATCTAGTTATTGTACAACTTGCATGAAATTTCTTTTCTTGTGCTCTTAAAAAAAAAAAAACTGTGGAATATTGTTAAGCAAGTCTATGATAAGATGGCTGAGTAAGGAGTACTCTTTGTACTCTTGAGACGCATTTTGTTTATCTTATGACTTGCATGAAATTTTTATTTTGGTGAGAAAATATATAACTATATGGTATGCTCATTTGTTTGTTTGAGTTTTAGCAGTTCACAGCAAATCAATGGACTTGTGGAGTTACAGGTATTCCTAACAACCCTATTTTATTACTGCAATGTAGGTTGAGGGGTGTAAGGTCTAGTTATGAATTATCTGGTTCATGATTAACTGTGAATTTGCTATTGTATGCTTGTAGTTTTGTGTGAATTGATTATCTTTATCTGCTTTTATTAAAAAAAAAAAACAAAAAAAACAAAAAAAAAATAAAAAATTTGTGTGTTTTAAATAATGCTATTCCTAAAGCTTTGGAGTTATGCACTACTAGCTGGTTAAGTTTGCAATACGGAACATGAATGCATTGATTTCTTATTTGAAAACGTATATGCATTAAAACAAGTAATTTGCATTCATCGGGTATTCAAAATTTAAAATTGGTTATTGGTCATAAAGTCAAAGGTAACAGTAATTAGCTGATTAATACATTGTATGATCCCTCAATAGAAGTGAAGACTATTACCCAAGTGAGTGTTTGAGCCTAATAACCGTTAATTCTGAGTGAAATAACACTTATTCTAAATATGCTTTATTGTTTATCTCATCTTTTCAATGGCTTCAAAACATCAATTTGCTTTGAATGTCTAGTATGATAGCTGATGAATTTGACTGGTTTCAAATTCTGAATTAGATGACTGAGTAGCATTGTTTTGAAGCATGATAAGGGGATCAATTTTTTTTCATTTTGGGCTTATTAACCTTTTCTTTCTTTACATTAACCTCCATTGCTAGCCCATTGAGCCAATTGTAGTACAATTTTTCTTTCGTTACCCTCGTTTAACCCATAACCATATAAATTTTGTCCAACCTGGTGTGTTTTTGAGAATTAGTCTGTCTAGCTATTTTCATATTTAAAAAAAAAAGAAGAAAAAAAAGAAAAAAAAAGAAGAAAAAAAAGAGAAGAGAAAAAAAAAGTGAAAAAGAAAAAAAAAAGAAATTATCTTAGCTATTCAGCACAAGTGTTTTAAAATAAATGCTGAAAAAAAAATATGTCCAGTTTGATATTAGTGTTAAAAAAAAAAAAAAATCTCAACACACCATTTGCGCACTTTACCATTTTATTTGACAACCAGTATTAACCTCATAACCCCATTACAACCTGGTCTGGTCCCTCTTGATGCTATAAATCATGTGATCTCAGAATTCGAGTTTGGAGTAGGGAATCATGTTTAAATTCAAAAGTTACTCATCTAGAGCATTATTCCAGTCATGAAGCTATGTCATTTTTCCTGTTCTTTCATGAAAATACGTTCTTTGTATTTGGGATGACACCGAGTTTTGAACTTGTTCTACATTTACTCTTATAATGGTGCACCCTCTTGTGTGTACACCCGAGGAATCCTTTTTATTGGAGGGAAAATCCATAGTAAGGTTTGAAGTCAAAACTTTGAGGGAGTAATTCTATGTGTTGATTATCCTAATTGTCATTCCTGAGATTGTATGACCATTAACCAAAAATCTGATTTAGAATGCTAAATTACTTATTTGATTTTATGCATTTCGGTTTCGAATTTGAAATTTTTACCTTCATACAGTTATTGTGAATAAAGCTTGGCAAGTGTATAGTCTGATTGCTAAGGGACTAGCAATGTTTAAGTTGGGGGGTATGATTAGTGGTTAATTTTGTAAAATTTTTGTTATAATTATAACCCCCATTTTGATTTTAAATTGGTTTAATTGAATAACTATGTGTAATATATATCTACATATATAATATATAATATATTATAATAAACATGTAAATATAATACATATATATACTCAATGAAATGCATGCATGGATTATCTATATAATATATAAGCATATAATATCCCATATAATATATCATATCAATATATATAATATAATAGATGATTTATTAATAAATTGCTTATTTATAGGTATGAAGAAGGTGGACTTGGAAGCCCAAAAAGAATTCAAGTCCATGAAGAATTCAAGCCCATGAAGAAAAAAAGAATTCAAGTCCATGAAGAATTCAAGCCCATGAAGAAAAAAGAATTCAAGCCCATAGAGAATTAAAGTCCATGAAAAAATTAAAATCCATGAAAAAATTAAAGTCCATGAAGAATTAAGACCCAACTTGAGCATCCCATGAAAGATATCATTTGAAGAAGGCCCAAGGATTATTTTTAATCCTAATGAAGATTAAAAATCAATTTATAGAAATCTATTTTTATTTTTTATGTGAGTGCTTTATTAAGTGTGTCTTTTAGCTAAAATCTATTTAATTATTAGTTGTGTATTATAGCTAAAATCCATTTAACTTTATGAGTGCTTTATTAGGTATGTATTTTAGCTAAAATCCATTTAACTTTAATTATGTATTATAGCTAAAATCCATTTAACTTTAAGTGTGTGAGTGCCCATTAGATATAATTATGTCTAGTTGAATAATTGAAAATTGTGTGGTTTGTATTGCATCTTGTGGCCTATAAATAGGTTACTTGATTGCATTTGTAAGAGTGATTATTATTCTTGAATAAAAGTTTAGTTGTTTCCTTAGAATTCTCTCTTTGAGAATTGTTCTTGTTCTTTCTCCTTTTCTTTATTATTTTCTCTTGTGATCTTACTTCATTTCTTTCTTCTTTTAAATTCTTATGTCATTTATTGTTACTTTATTAATCACCGCCTAAATGGCCGGTTAATTTATGTTTTTAAATTTCTGCAATTTTAATTCTTGTCATTTAAATATTCACCGCCTAAATGGTCGGTTAGTTTATGCTATTTTAATTCCTGCAATTTTAATTCTTGTCTTTTAAATATTCACCGCCTAAATGGCCGGTTAGTTTATGCTATTTTAATTCCTGTCATTTAAATTCTGTCATTTAAATTACGCCATTTAAATTCCTGTTAATTAATTTACAAATAAAGATGAGTAGCTAAACCCAATCTTGGGTTAAGGCAAGGACAGTGTCCAACGCCAATGATTCTCAAAGAAAGCTACACTTTAAATGAGTGATATTAATTTAAATTTCAATATGAGTGTGTATTTTAAATTAAGAAATCACTAGGTTTGGATTGGAGCGTAAGCCTAACTTAGAGCTTTCATGCCACGTATGAGAGTTACTAGAACTGGAAACGCTATCATACCCAAACCCGGATGATTAATTTAGTTGTTTTGTATATTAATTGTAATTGGATTTATGGTAGTTGCTTAAACTAGAATCTCACATATCATGTATGGGGATTGCTTAAACTAGAACTATCATCATCTCTAATTGCATTTAATAACAAACCCTCATATTTGAAATTAAATTAATATTGCTAAACTCTTCTGCTAAAAATTGGGAATCAACGGATTGGTGCTGAAATTGTCTTAACTCAAGTGTCGTCCAATTTCATAATCTCACATTCAGTGTTTATTTAATTTTTGTCTTACTTTATTTCCTAGCACCTGTTATTTGAAAATCCATAAAAAAATTCCTGTTTCCAATTCATCCAAATGTGTGTGTGTGTTTGTGACATTCTTTTTATTTTGCCATAAATAAATTCTCAGTGGACGACCTGGACTCATCCAGAAAATATAAATTTAAATTTGGACTACAACTGCACTCGTACACTGACGAGTATAAACCTCTCACCAGTATATAAAAAAAATATATAAAATTTTTATTGTGTTTTGTTTTGTGTTTTAATTGCAGGGTGAGAGTGCAGTCAGGGTGCAGTTGACACCTACGAGGAAAGACATTGCATACACTCATGACATTGCATTGGTGTTCTTACTTAGATGATTCATCATCTAACATGGGTTCGCCCCTGGAACATTCAACGTTCCAGCCGGGGCTTGCAGAGATGGCTCAGAGATAGGCGATGTGTAGTGACAGACATCGAGATGCAAGGAAACGTATCATGTTGTAATACGATTAGTTTAAGATTTGTGAATATTGTTTTGTAACCAAACGCTTTATGTATTTGTATTTAATGCCATGTATAGTTATTAAATTATGCCTTTCCATGAGCAGGTTCGATTCAACTTCCGCTTACGTTTATTTCTAGTCTAGATATTTTATCTGGTACTAGACACGGTCTTAGGGAATTTTAAAATAATGTTTAAAAAAAAAATAATATCCAAATTTCCTAAGGCATAACACGCCCTGAATAAGTATGGGCTGTTACAGTTGGTATCAGAGCCCAACCTAGGATAATACCTGAGAAGGAAAATTTAGAGTAAGCCCAATCGGTGAAAGTACCAACTCAAAGACAGTTAGGGGTACTAACAGAAGTTGTGATGGCAGATGGCTGGCAATTTCTCCGAACAGGTACTAGTTGATCACTGGGCGCATCGCATAGCACACCGAGTCCCAGAGCCAGACGAAGGAGTCCTGGAACATCTTGTCCGGATGGAAGAGATTATCGACGATGTGCCCCCGAGCTATCGACTTTGGCCCAATCTCGCTCAATTTCAGATAGACATGATGATCGGTATATTAGAAGGTGGGTTACAAGAATTCGAAGAGTGGGTCCGACATCAAGACGAGCAGTTTCCAGATTTCCATCATTACTGTATTCGGGTTCGTGAGTTAATGGTAGAAATGTACGAGCCAGTGCCTGCCGACGAGTTCGATGAAGATATGGAAGAGCCACTCGAAGAGGGAGAGGAGGAAGACATGGAAGACCCAGCCGCGCCAGAAGAAGTGGTAAATCCAGTGAATGCAGAAGAAGAAGAAGAAGAAGAAGAGGAAGAAGACAATGATGACGGCATACCCGTGTTCTGGGCCGAGGACGACTTTGAGGCCTCAGACTCAGAGGACGAGGAGGAGGTTGAGGAAGTAGTGAATGACCCTGAAGCACCCCCATGTGACTCTGAGGATGAAAAGGATGTTTGGATCTGGAGGTCGTCAGGACCCAAGTAGATCCATCTTAGAACACTCTACCACTTGCATGACTTGTATAATGTTATGTATAATTTATGTAAATATGTAACATGTACTTACAACGTTTTGTAGTTGAATGTATAACTACTCGGATGGTAAGATCTCGTTGGCTAATCCCGAGTGCTATTTCCTTTCAGATGGTGAACACTCAAAGAAGGTTAGCAGTTGGGCCTGGGATGCCTAACTCCCAAGCTGGTAACACCGAGGGAAATACCAGCAGACACCCAGAAGGCGACTCCAGCCAAGATACTGGGAGTAGCAGACTGGATCAGATGGAGCGAATTCTGGGAAGTGTAGTGGGTTTCATACACGAGACTCACACCAGGGATAGCCACGCTGCCAACATGCTTGACTTATATCGACGACAGAACCCTCCCGTCTTTCAGGGAAAGATTGGCACCGATCCCAGTGAAGTGGAGTATTGGATCGAGCAAACCGAAAAGTTGCTGGACCACCTTCACTGTAGCGAAGAAGAGAAAGTCAACTGTGCCACCTTTATGCTGTAAGGAGAGGCAGACAAATGGTGGAGAGGAGTCAAAAGATCAATGACCCCTCGAACCAGGGCACCTTACGTCACCTGGGAAAGATTTAAGGAACTTTTTAACGAGAAATATTTCCCTCTGAACTTAAGAATGAGGAAAGAAAGAGAATTTATGGAGCTGAGACAGACTGGGGATATGTCTGTTGCCCAGTACGAGGACGCTTTCAGCCGTTTGATCCGATACATGCCGATTTACGAGGGAGACGAAAGGATCAAGGCTCAGAAATTTTTGGGAGGGCTAAATTTGAAGCTTCAGAGAGCGATGAGTAGTGCAAGTACCCAGACCTATGCAGAAGCGGTACTACAAGCCTACAACACCGAGGCTAATCTGAGCCGGATCGACGCTATTCAAGGAGAAATTCAGCAAGGAAACAGCCACAGGGCAGGCAAGAAGTTAGAACCCCAGAAGCCAAAGTTCAAACCCAGCACCCCATGCGCAAAATGCCAGAAACAGCACCCTGGGAAGCCGTGCCGGTTTGGGACAAAAGGTTGTTACAACTGTGGGGAAATTGGGCATCTCAACCAAAACTGCCCGAAGAAAGGAATTACTTGCTTCAACTGCTAGCAGACGGGCCACTTCGCGAAGGACTGTCCCAAGTCGCGACTGATCAGTCAACCCCAGGGGACGTCCGGGAATGCCAGAACACATCAAGGGAGAGTGTTTCATTTGACGCGGCAGGAGGTGGCCGAGGATCCAACAGTAATTGAAGGTACTATGTTCCTATCTGGTATCCCCATGCATGCATTAGTAGATTCAGGTGCAAGTCACTCATTTATTTCGCATGCATTTGCTAAAGTAGTAGGAGACAAACCATAAAATTTGAACTGTCGAGTGATTGTCGCAACCCCAATGGGGAAGTCTCAAGAAACTTCGTCAGGGTACAAAGATAGAAAGATTCAAATAGGAGAGGTGGAGTTTTCAGTGGATCTAATTCTTCTGGAATTTCAGGATTTTGACGTAATTCTAGGAATGGACTTCCTAACTAGGTATAACGGCACATTGGACTGTAAGGCTAAGACAGTCTACCTCAAGAATGGCAACTTGAATGTCAAGTTTCGAGGACAAAGAAGGGTAGGAGAACAGAAATTGATCTCGGCTCTGAAGGCTGAGAGACTATTACGTCGAGGGGCACAAGGATATTTGACCTGTGTTCAAGAGAAAAGCAAGGAGCCCTTAAAAATTGAAGAAGTACGGCTCGTTAAAGAATTCGAGGATGTGTTTCCCGAAGAATTGCCCGGATTACCGCCCCAGCGAGAGATCGAGTTCTCGATAGAAATCGTACCAGGAGCAGGTTCGGTATCGATACCCCCGTATAAAATGGCTCCTGTAGAATTGAGAGAGTTAAAGGCCCAACTTCAAGAGCTGTTGGACAAGGGGTTCATCAGACCAAGCATGTCGCCGTGGGGAGCACCAGTACTTTTTGTCAAGAAAAAGGACGGGAGCCTGAGGATGTGTATCGACTATCGACAGCTCAACAAGATAACGGTCAAGAACAAGTACCCACTCCCCAAAATCGAGGAGCTGTTTGATCAATTGCAAGGGGCCAAGGTCTTCTCAAAAATTGACCTAAGATCAGGATACTATCAATTAAGGATCAAGGCCGAAGACGTGCCGAAGACAGCATTTCGTTCTCGCTATGGGCATTACGAATTTTTGGTGATGCCGTTCGGACTAACTAATGCTCCAACAGCTTTTATGGACACTATGAATCGAGTCTTTCGGCCATTCCTGGACAAGTTCGTGATCGTGTTTATAGACGACATACTGATATACTCTCATTCGGAAGAAGAACACGAATCACATTTAAGGATAATATTGCAAACATTGCAAGAACATAAGTTATATGCCAAGTTCTCAAAATGTGAATTTTGGTTGCACCAGGTGGCATTTTTGGGACATGTGATATCGGCCGAAGGACTATCAGTTGACCCAGTCAAGATCGCAGCTGTGACAAATTGGAAGCAACCCCAATCAGTTACTGAGGTTAAGAGTTTCCTGGGACTAGCAGGATACTATAGAAAATTTGTGGAATGATTTTCAAGGATTGCGACACCCCTTACCAAGTTAACTCAGAAGGGGGTAAAATTCGACTGGAACGAGCGATGTGAAGAAAGTTTTCAGAAACTTAAGGCTAAGCTGACAACTGCTCCAGTCCTAGCTATGCCGAACGGATCGGGAGGTTTCATGGTCTACACCGACGCCTCAAGAAACGGTTTAGGGTGTGTACTGATGCAGCACGGAAGAGTCATTGCCTATGGATCTCGTCAGTTAAAGAACCATGAAAGAAACTACCCGACTCATGATTTGGAACTAGCTGCAGTTGTATTTGCTCTAAAGATTTGGAGACATTATTTATATGGTGAGAAGTTCGAGATTTTTACTGATCATAAGAGCCTACAATACGTCTTCTCACAGAAAGAGCTCAACATGAGGCAACGGAGATGGATGGAGCTGTTAAAAGATTATGACTGTACTATTCAGTACCATCCCGGTAAAGCTAACGTGGTGGCAGATGCCTTGAGCAGAAAAGAAACCGCTTACGTAGCCAAAATGTTGGTAGCAGAATGGAAGCTAGTCGAAGCATTTAGCTTCATGACGGTAGGAGTGACTTTCCGAGGAAACTCAGCCTATACAGCTAGTCTCACGGTCCAACCAGAATTGATGAATCAGATACAACAAGCCTACCCCGAAGACTCCCGAATCAAAATGTGGGTTGATGAGTACGGGCAAGCAAAGAAACCAAGATTCGAGGTAAGAGGAAACATCCTTTGGTTTCAAGGAAGAATTTATGTGCCTCGTGTGAGGGAATTGCGACAAACAATTTTGGAAGAAGCTCATCGATCCAGATACTCGATCCACCCCGGAGCCACCAAGATGTACCAAGACTTGAAGGCTATGTATTGGTGGCCAGGAATGAAGAAAAGTGTGGCAAGGTACGTCAGTCGATGTGACACCTGCCAGAGAATTAAGATCGAGCACCAAAAGCCTGGTGGAAGCTTGCAACCATTGGAAGTTCCAGAATGGAAATGGGAGCACATCACGATGGATTTTGTGACTGGACTGCCAAGGAGCCCTAAAGGAAATGATGCTATCTGGGTGATAGTTGACAGACTATCTAAGTCAGCTCATTTCTTGGCCACGAGGGTAAGTCAACCAATCAGCAAATTAGCTCAACTATACGTGAATGAAATTGTCAGACTGCACGGAGTGCCAGTAAGCATTGTATCAGACCGTGACCCAAGATTCACTTCTAGGTTTTGGGGAAGTCTGCAAGAGAGTTTAGGAACTCAGCTTAGGCTAAGTACAGCCTATCATCCCCAGACAGATGGTCAATCAGAAAGGACCATTCAAACCCTGGAAGATATGCTGCGAGCCTGCACGATTGATTTTCCAGGTAGCTGGGAAGAGCATTTACCATTAGTAGAATTCGCTTACAATAACAGCTACCACAACAGCATTGGAATGGCTCCCTATGAAGCCTTATATGGCCGAAAATGTAGATCCCCGGTATGCTGGACTGAAGTTGGCGAACGACAAATTTTGGGTCCCGAGATAGTTCAGAAAACGACAGAAAAGATAAAAATCATTCAAGAAAGAATTAAGGAAGCTCAGAGTCGCCAAAAGTCATATGCAGATACAAGGAGAAGGAAATTGGAATTTCAAGTAGGCGACAAAGTATACCTGAAGATATCTCCCCTAAGAATGGTGACTAGAAGCAACAAGAAAAAGGGCAAGTTAAGCCCTCGATATATAGGGCCATATGACATAGTAGAAAGAATTGGACCAGTCGCTTATCGACTCGCTCTACCCTTGTCTCAACAATTTCGATTTATAAATACAAGTTTCACAATACACAAAAAATAGATGAAAATAAATAATCACACACTATATATATATACATTGTAATACCCTAAGTATTATAATAAAATTAATTTAGCTATGTTAAATGATTTATTAGAAATGTAATTAATCTAGTTAATGAAAAGTGTATTTATAAAAATATAAATATAAATTTGATTTAGGATTAAAAATTAAATTATAATGTAAATATGTGGCGTAAATGTTAAAATGTATGTATATATTTATAATACTAAATGTATATTAAAAAAAAAAAATCCAAAAAAATCGGATTTTGCAGAAGCAGCGCGCGGCCATGCTCTGGCCGCGCCTGCAAACGGGTTTCAGGGTAAGGGGGGCATTAAATGCCGAAGTGACGCCGGAGTGGCCTCGGGGACGCGTGGCCGACGGTGGTGAGGTAAGGCACGTCGAGAATGGGCTATAAATAGCCGAGGTTGCGTTGCCCATTTCATCCGAAAGTTGTGAAGCTTAGATCGGTCATTTGAGAGTGATTTTGTGAGATTAGAGGGTGGGGTTCTGGTCTTCGAGTCTTGGGCTTCATTTCTGGAGAGTTTGGAGGCCAACGGAGCAAAGGAGAAGGCGAATCGAAGCTTCGCCGGAAAGTCGCGCCTCGCCGGAGCCGAGAGTTCAAGCGCCAAAATCGAGGTAAGTTTGATCCTATTTTGTCAAAATTTTTATGCCAATGTGTTCGTATTATCTAGATCTAGAGTTTAGGGTAAAAAAAATTAAGTTTGGAGGTCGAATGGCCGGCCAGCGGCGAGCTTCTCGTCGGGAAAGACGAGCCAGTCGGGCGCGTGAGCTGCACGTGCCCGCGAGTGGGAAGACGGCGCGTGCAGCTCACGCGCCCGTCAGAAAAGAAAATGAAAAAAAAAAGAAAAGAAAAGAAAAGAAAATAAAAGAAAAATAAAAGAAATAAAAGAAAATTTTGAAAATTTTATTTTAAAGTTGAAATAATGTTTATGATTTATTTAATGTGTAATTTTTCTGGAAATGGTAAATTAATTAATTATTTAATTGGGTTTTCCATTATGGAAAATAATGAAAAATAGAAATTAAATTCTGAAATTTTCAAAAAAATTCCAGAATACTGTAATTGTCATTTAAGAAATATGAGTGGAAAGAAATGGAGTAAAATTAAATTTTAGGTAATTATTATGTAATTTAAGTAGATATTTTCATTAAAGAAATAAATAAAAATAGGAGTTTAATTCTAAAAATTCCAAAGAAAATTTTAGAATGTTAAAGGTAGTATCCAAGAAATTTCAGTAAAAAGAAATGGAATAAATGAAATTTTAGGTAATTACTATGTAATTTAAGTAGGTTTCTATTTTAGAAATAAAGAAAAAAATAAAATAAAATAATATTTTAATTCCGAAAATTTCAAGAAAATTTTCAGAATGTTATATGAGTTATTTAAGAAATGTTAGTAAAAAGAAATGGAATAAAATGAAATAGGAAGTAATTATTATGTAATTTAAGTAGTTTTTTCATTAGAAAAATAAAGAAAACTAGGATTTTGATTCTGAAAATTTCAAGAATATTTCAGAATGTTATAGTTGTTATTTAAGAAGTATTAGTGAAGAGAAATTTAATAAATTAAAAGAATAAGTAATTATTATGCAATAATTACATATTTAGCCATTATAAAATAAAGGAAAATAAGAATTAAGTTAGGAAATTACAAAAGAAATTCCAGAATGCTAAGGATATTATTCAAGGAATGCTGGTAGAAAGGAAGTAAATTTTTAGAAAGCCTAGATAATTATTATGTAATTTTGAAATAAAGCTTAGAAATAAAAGAAAAATGGAGGAAATTATAGCAAATGGTATTCTAAGAATAAATCTATGTTGTAGGGGTCCTAGCGAGCACAGGGATTAAAAGATAGCAGTTTAGCACGTAGTTCAAGACTAAGTAACTGTAAGTATGCCGCCTAAATTTAATACATTTGTAAATGTAAATGCTTTTATCATATTGACATGCTATGATATGAATCATCACGTAGATTGCATCAATTACATGACTATGAAATGCATATATGCACGATAATACTGTTGATCACATGCATATGAGGCCGTAGGGGGTACGAACTGGCACCGCTGGCCTTACCAAAGGTGCACCCATACACCCCGGCTTCGAAAGAAGTGGCCGCTAAAATGGTAGGCAGCATGAGGGGTGCAGTTGACACCTACGAGGAAAGACATTGCATACACTCATGACATTGCATTGGTGTTCTTACTTAGATGATTCATCATCTAACATGAGTTCGCCCCTGGAACATTCAACGTTCCAGCCGGGGCTTGCAGAGATGGCTCAGAGATAGGCGATGTGTAGTGACAGACATCGAGATGCAAGGAAACGTATCATGTTGTAATACGATTAGTTTAAGATTTGTGAATATTGTTTTGTAACCAAACGCTTTATGTATTTGTATTTAATGCCATGTATAGTTATTAAATTATGCCTTTCCATGAGCAGGTTCGATTCAGCTTCCGCTTACGTTTATTTCTAGTCTAGATATTTTATCTGGTACTAGACACGGTCTTAGGGAATTTTAAAATAATGTTTAAAAAAAAAAATAATATCCAAATTTCCTAAGGCATAACACGCCCTGAATAAGTATGGGCTGTTACATACATAAAGACACACATACATATATATAGGCGCACACAGACACACAAACATATATTTATATATACTTACACATACATATAGAGATATTATATATATACGAAGGAAGCTCGGTGGCCATGGCTGTCGAGCTTCATCAATCACGCCCAGAATCCCATATATATATATACAAACGCACATATACATATATATACACGCACACACAAACACACAAAAGAGACAGAGAGGAAAGAAGCTCGGGGACCATTCCCTAAACCCTGGAGTTCGGGGAGCTTGAAACTCCCCGAACTCCAGCGTTCGGGGGACTTTAAATCCCCCGAAAGCTGGAGTTCGAGGAGCTTGAAACTCCCCGAACTGCAGCTTTCGGGGGAGTGATTGATGAAGCTCGGCGGCCATGGTCGCCGAGCTTCCTTCCTATATATATATATCTATATATATGTTTGTGTGCTTCATTCTGTGTGCGTGTATATATATATATATATGTTTGCTGTGTTAATGTATATATGTATATATATGTGTGTAATTTTTGTTGTATTAATATTTTTTTTGTTGTATTATATATATTGGATATGATATTTTTTTGTTATATTGTCTTCGATTTGGAAGGAATAGATGGCAGTTTTGAAAGGAATGGGTGACAGGTAATTGATTGAGGAAGAAAGTGAATGTAAGGGTAAAAATGAGTTTTCAAAATAGGATATTTTAGGTATATTAAAATATAGCTGCGAAGAGTAAAACTTTCGCTGTGAATAGAATTTCCCATGGCAAAATTGAAACTAAAAGGTGGGCCCCACAGGATAAATATATATTATATTATATATAATATCACGCACAGCCTCTCCCTCTCACTCTCGACAATTTGTATATTAATATATATATATATATATATGATATATAAATATTAATATTAGCAGAGTGCCTGAGAGTCTCAAAATCGTTCTATGTATATATACATAGAAGAGATACATGTATATATTGTAGATAAATATAATAATGGATAATGATTAATTAATATTTTAAAGTGATGAAAATAAATTAATTTAATTAAAAATAAAAAAGATTAGATAACTTTTTATTTTAAAATAAAATTATAAAAAAATAGACATGCAAAAGGGACTCACTAAATTAAAAATATTATTGTATCTTGTAAGGATGTCATCGTAATATATAATATAAGAGAAGGAGATATTTTTATTCTTAAGTGAGTGCATGAGCGTGTCTCAATCTATTCTTAAAGTGAGATATTTCAGCCATATGATGTGTTGGAGACTTGAATTCAAATACTTAATGATGAATGGACTATACTTGTTCAAGCATGGCCCTTTGTAGGGACCTATTTGCCTTAAGCTTCCCCAATGCCAAAATTGAGAGGTAGTCTTTGTACCAACAATAAAGTTATTTATTTTTGGTTGAAATGTTACGAATTTAAAAAAATTATATATAAAAATGATTCTTTCTTAACTTTTATAGAATAATAAAGATTGTCGTTATCTTGAAAGATCCCTTTTTTGGGGGGTAGTGGAAGTTCAAACTTTGAATTATTGAGATATTGTGGCAAGTGAAAATTCAAACCTAGCTAGACCTCTGAACATTCCATAACTCTCTATCAAAGGCAACCCATCCAAGATAAGGTAAATGTTAGACAATCCGACAATGTTAGACAATCCGACGGGTTTATCGACGGGCTTACCGAAAAGAGGCAAAAATACCATTTTGCCCCCATAACCTGCTCTCTCCCTCCCCCTCCCATGATTTTCTCCCCCCTGCTTTGCGCCTCCCCTGCCTGCCATGGTCGCCGCTCGACTCTCCGTCGGCAAGGCGCAACTGTCGGTGAGGTGAGGCGAGGCGACGATGGTGGCGAGGCGACCGAAGCGAGGCCGGGCTACTGCACAGAGGCGCGACGGAGAGTCAAGCGGCGACCATGGCAGGAAGGGAAGACACACAGCGAAAGGGGGGCAGTGGCCTGCTTTGCAAATTTGTAAAGCGGGCAGGGGCAAAATTGTTATTTTGCCCCCTCTCTATAAGCCGCTCTATAAGGCCGTCGAGCCCTATAGAGCGACTCCCAAGATAAAGCTAATTAAAGGCAATGGGGCTCTCTGTCTTTCTTTCCCTTTGTGTGGAGGATATGATTCTAATGTTGCTTTCACCACATTTTTCTTCCTATATAATATCACGCACAGCCTCTCCCTCTCACTATCGACAATTTGTATATTAATATATATATATATATGATATATAAATATTAATATTAGGAAAGCGCCTGACAGTCCCAAAATCGTACTATGTATATATACATATATCAGATATAAATGTATATATTGTAGATAAAACAAATAATATGAATCAAGTAAGTGATTAGAGGGAGTCATGGCCCATTTGAGTTCTTAAGTTCAAAGTTATTTTCTGTGCAGTCACTATACTTAGATTTACTTTTCTTGTTAAAAATTGTGGAATCGAACAAGTCATGGCCAATTTGAGTTCTTAACTTCAAAGTTATTTTTTGCAGTCACTATACTCAGTTAACTATAAGAAAAAGGAGTATTGCTGGCGAACTTTTTCTGGCGGTTTGAACAATCGTTGGGAAAACACCATAATCCCCGGTGGTTTAGAAACCGCTGGTGATGTTTAACCATTCTCGGCGGTTTCTGAAAACCGCCGGTAATGTTGACACATTATCGGCGATTTTAAAAAATCGCTGGTAATTTTAACCAATTTCCAGTGATTTTGGAAATCATCAGTAATGTTGGCCCATCCCCAGCAGCTTTAAAACCGCCGCGGATATATGATTTATATACTGCTCCCCCGCCCCCGCCCTCGCCCCCGCGAAATTAATCTTCCCTTCACCCCCATCTCTTCCAAAATCTCCCCCTGCAAACCCTAACCTTCTCTCGCTGCTGATTCGCCGCCTCCCTCACCATCGCTCACTCTCAGTCGCTCTCGGCCTTGCTTGCGCACTCTCAGTCGCTCTCGCCATCACTCACGCTCAGTCGCTCTCGGCCTCGCTCGCGCACTCTCAGTCGCTCTCGCCATCCGGATTCCAGAAAGATGCGATTTCTCTCTCTCATTCTCTCTCTCTCTCTGTGTTCAATGGCTATTCTGCTCTTTGGATATGCCATGGTATTCTGTTTATCCATTTAAATCAATTCATTTTGAACAATTGCTTGCAAGTTTTTCTTTTACATTATTGTTCGACAATCATCGTTTCAATTGATTACGATTTCAATGGCTACCTCCCTCGATCACCCTCGCCTCGCCTTCCCTCGCTCACTCTCAGTCGCTCTCGCCCTCCCTCGCTCGCCCTCCCTCGCTCACTCTCAGTCGCTCTCGCCCTCAGCCTCGCCCTCCCTCGCTCACTGATCAGTTGCACATGCAACCAGAGAAGTGTTGATTGGAATTGGGGTAAATTACAGTTCGATTGCTCCGCGATAGTTGTTCTTCCTTGATCAGGTTTGTCTCCAGCTTGTGTATAATGTATCTCTATCGTTTATTTATCTGTCTATACATATGAATCTTGCGTGTTATCCTAAATCCTTTGTTTATCGGTTGAGATTTAGATGATAATTCATTCTATTAGATCATAATTATTGATCAACATTGTTGTTTTTGTGTTGTTTGGTTGGTTGGAAATTGAATTACCCATCCGTGTATATAATAAATTAAGCAAATGCAATTGAAGTGTTAAAATGCATTCAACATTAAATTTGATATAACTAATAACATATTTAAAAAAGAAGTCACGTAATTTTAACCCTCTCTGGTCTGTTTTTTTTTTAACTTCGGATGCTTGGATTGGATTTTGCTTTCGTTTGGTTTGGATGGAGGGGCTGAAGAACAAGGAGGCTTAAAAAGGCTAAAATGCAATTGAAGTGTTAAAATGGATTCAACATTATGTTCTTGCATAATTAATTAAAGAAACAGCAGATTATATTGTTTTATTTCATTGGATATCTAAGTGCTAAAAATAAATATATATATATATATATTTAAAACTACCTTGAAATTTAATAATAATATCTGTAAGCTTAACCCCATTGCAGTTCGCAGCACATTTTAGAATTTGTGGCATGCTCTGTTCTCATTCCTAACCTGCTTACCAGAAAATCCAGGCCCTAGGTAACATAGGTTGTTTCACTTAAAGATACTTTTGTCTTGGAATGCCTTTATATAAATATATGAAGTTAAGGGATATAACCTAAGTTTTTAAGGAATCTCTCAATGACCATCTAACCTGCTCTCTTCTTCCTTTTTCTATCTTTCTTTTTTTATTCTCTCTATATCTGGTTTACTGAAAGTTTTACTTTTATGCTTCTAGCTGTCATTGAATAATATTTTTTTTTTTTACTTGGGTGCAGTGATGGTTTTGGTTCTTTGTTGGAGCAGATGGTTGAAACATTATGCCGGCATGTATCTGATGATTCTTCTACTGTTAGACGCCTTTATTTAAGGGGACTTGTACAGGTTTTTTTTTATCTATGAATGCTTTCTACCATTTTCTTTCCTCACTTCAATATAAGATGAATTGCAATAGTGTTTTTGGTGCATGTTTCTCCTTTTGGTTAGACCTTTCTTTGCTATTTCTATCTGTCACGGTCATTGTACATGTTATGCATCCACATGAGAACACACACACAAGTATGCATAGTGTTGGAAAATACCAAACAAATTCAAAAAATCGTAATGCTTGATTTGATTCTTAGAGACTCCGGTAATTATATCATTTCCTCACTGATGGAGTGGATTCCTGAAATCAGTTGCATTAGTCACAACTACGTTATTTTCCATTTTCACTTACTCAGTGAGCGTGGTCTTTTTATTTTTTGGCAATGTAGATACCATCCATCCATATAATGCGGTACACTCCTCAAGTGCTTGGAGTTATATTAGCTTTGCTGGATGATTCAGATGAGTCAGTTCAATTAACTGCAGTGTCATGCTTGCTGATGGTGACTACTCCAACCATAATTTTCTTGTGCACACTCTTTTATCAAGATTATGTTGTTTCTACCACTTATGCTCTTTTTAACTTCATAAGGGAAGATTTAATCTTTTTGAGATCTTTGCTTAATTGTCTGTTGAGAGGAAGTTTACTTTTAAACTTAATAGGAATAGGATTTGCTAGTTTGTCAATTTGTTCATTTTTCTTTCCTTTGTACAGGTTATCAATTAATTCTTTTAGCTTTCCCTTGTGTTGAGATTGTCTTGAATTCAGATTTGGATAAACCAACCCACAGTTTGATAGAGATAGGATTTGTATACCAATTTAAATGAATTTTGGATTTAGAACCTTTCTTCTTTTGTCTATAAAAAGAGTTGCATATCTGATTATCAGATTGTTGGGGGGGGGGGGGGTGCACCAATTAGGGTGCAGGTGAGAGTTGTAAGCTTGGATGTATTGTGTTATGGGGTTGAGTGTGAGAGTTTCCCACTTTTGTAACATTGCGGGTTGAGTGTGAGAGTTTCCCACTTTTGTAACATTGCATGGGTGTGTGACGGAATTTAATTATGTGTTTAGTTTTTTTCCTAACATCTTGTTTGGTGTTGTTCACTTGGGGTATCATAATGTATTCGGCTTTTTAGCTGGACTTGCTTGTGAGAGAAGGAAGTATTAGGCTGTTTGGTAACAAATATAACCATAAGGTTGGAAAATAGTTTGATTAGTGGACTTTATTATGAAATACTTGCATGTATATCAGAAACCAAGTCATGAGTAGCATGACCTGGCTTGCCAAGGTGGCCAGTCTAGGATTTCAGAGCAATCTTCATGAGAAAAGGGAACAAAGGATGATTAGTGCGATCACATGAAAATCAATTTGAGGATTTTTTGTGGGAAGGCATAATTTGAACTGTGTAATTTGATTTAAAACATTTTTAAGAATTCAAAGAATTAACTTTTTTATTTTCTTTTTGTTCTTTTGGATTTAACATTGTTTAAATTAGAAGGTGATTGGTAGTGAAGTAAAAGACTATTTAATTACATGCTCTTTCTATCTTTTGAGGTTGATCTTTTATGTGGGACTCTCTAGTTATATGTTCTGCTGGAGCTCTGTCAATAAGGGTTTGCTGTCCCTTATGTTCTGCTGGAGCTGGAGCTCTGGAGCTCTATCTTTTATGTGGGGTTTGATTGGATTGCATTTGATTAAGCTTATGCAGGCACATAAGCTGTAAAAATTATTTTTTAGTATTGTCGGCGGTTTAAAAATCACCGGCAATGATATTTTATTGGCGGTTTTAAACTGCCGGCAAATTTTTGACTTTGCCGGCCGTTCTCAACCGCCGGTAAAATATCATTACCGACGGTTTAAAAATTGCCGGCAAAGCCAAAACTTTGCCGGCGGTTTACTAAAACCGCCGGTAATTCTTATTTTTACTGGTGGTTTACCAAAATCGTCGGTAAATTATTTTTCTCGACGGTTAAAAACCGCCGGTAATATTTTTCGATGGAGGTATTTCCGGCAGATAAAATTACCGCCGGTAAAACTTTTACCGGCGATTTTTTTACTTTTTTCGGCAGTTTTTTAACCGCCGGAAAAAATCAAACCTCTTGTTTTGGTTTTACTTTTTTTGTTAAAATTATGGAATCGAATGAAGAAGTTCTCGTAAAAAAAAAATTAAAGAAAACAATATATATAGTGGTGCCCTCATTTGAGGTCCAAACTTATGCCAATGTTTTCACCTTGGCCTTGGGCCCCTAAAAATACAAGATTCATGCTAAAACCAACACAAAATTCTTTCAATCACACTAGATCAACTAATATGATTTGAAAAATCAGGGAAAGCGAAGGAAAACAAAAGGAAGTAACCAAAAACACATATACCATTTACAGTTCATGTAGAACAAAAGAAGAGTATTTTAGTCCCACTATAAAAAATGAGCAAAACCTTAAATAAATGGAGTAGCATATTTACACATCTGTAGAAACATATCTTAAATAGTTTTTGTGATCACAAATTCACATTAGGCACTTGTTTTGATGAGAGCCAATAAGTGTAATTTCATAACTCATATTTACTATAAGAAAAGAAGCAAATGGATGGCGCTCAGGCATAGATCGAGTGGTCAGATGAATAATATGTCGGTATTAATTTGATGAGTTGTAAGTTCGATCCTCGTCTTATGCAATGGTCAAAGGTCCAACTTATGATTTACTTCTCCTAATATAATCGAAAACACGAACACTAAAAGCTGTGTAAGAACGATCATCCAAAAAGTAGATGGACATTAAAAGTCTACCAATTTAGGTATTACTATTAGTATATTTTTAGAATTCCAGTCTAATTAGGAGTTTATTAGTTTTAAGCTTCTAACTTTCTTCAATTTTCTTTTCCTAGTTCATATTATCTGTTTCATATATAGGAAGACATGGGTGATTAAAATTGTAATTTTGACGGACAAAAATTAGAGAATGTTCTGGAAATTTTCCCTCTCCCACTCGGCATTGTGCTCCGTCAATTATTCTTATGCATATTATAATAATTAAAAATGATCAATATTTTCATATAATGAAAACATATATAAACCTAGAGTAAGGGGATAAAATTAAAAATTCGCTCCTCGTGAATACCTTTTTATGGAGAACAAAATCGAAAGTACACGCTGGCTGATGCAAAGGAGTTGCCTCAAGAATTCAGGTAATTAGATGATTAGAAATACTTATTTTGTGTTGTCTGCAATTTCATTGCAGTTTAACCCCAATGCATCTAAAGTTTAGCTAGCTTTTCTAGCTACTACTCTCCCATCCAAGAAATTCAACCTAAAGAACTATAAGGGAAAAAGAAAAAAGACCACAAAACCTACTCACCAAGTGACTAAATATATTCCTCGTGGCTAGAAGTGTCAAAAGGGCCGGCCCTTTTGCTGTGGATAGGGCCGGGCCTGGCTCACGGCCCCCCTGCAAGGGGGCCGGGCCCTTAGCCCACAGGGCCTAGTGGGCCGGGCCCGGTGGGCCCAACCTTTTTTTTTAAAAAAAAATATTTTTTTAAAAATAATGCCTATAATATATACATATATAAATATAAAAATAATACATATATAAAAATCATTTTTTTTTCTTTTTAAAATATTTTATATCTTAATTCTTAAGTTTTAAATATTATTTCATCATTTTATATTTCAAAATTCTATATGCCTTATAAATTTTCTTGATAATTGATATGAAAAATAATGTAATGTTTATTTATAATTTAAATATATAAAAAAATTTAACTTAAAAATTTTAAATAAATTGATAGTTATTATTTACTAAAGAATAACATGATTAAAAAAAATTGAGTATGGGGCCTAATTGACTGGCCCATAAGGGCCTCACGGGCTTGGCCCATAAGGGCAACTGTAATACCCCATGTTCGTATAAAGTTGCCACATAATTTCGATGACTTTAAAATATCGAAAAATGGGTTTGATAGCAGTTATACGTACCGAATCGACTGTAGGGAGTGTCTCGGAGTGAAATTATCTAAAAAAAATAATATGGTCTCGACGAGCGTATCAAGATAAGATTTATGGCATTGAAAGAAATCGGGTCAGGAATAGTTTTCGGTACAGCTAAAATACAGCTGCCATTTAGGCTGTAAAACCGAATCGCTATAGGAGACTTCCAAAAAATCAACGAAACCCTAGGGGGGCTCTGGTTTTGCATAACGAACAACCCTTCAGTAGTTTTGGGATAAAGCGAACGCCCAATAAGGACATTGGGGCGAATCATCCTTTTTGACTAAGTTTTGAGTTATTAATTATAGATTTTCTGTTTTTAAATGCAATTTAATTTAGCCGTATTTTGCTATTAAGAAATTGTTCAAGTGATATTATGAAAAAATTAAGATTTAAAGCATAATTATATATATATATATATATATATTAATATAATATAAGATATATAAATATGTATGTATGTACACGCATGGCAGAGGCCATGCCTCTGTAAAATGAAGCCCATACTCTGCTGCAATCGACCACTATTTATGGAGTAATTCACGCAAAAAAATCTAAATCTCCAAACCTTGGCCACGCCTCTGCAAAATCTCCATACCCTACAAAAAGATTGAAGAGATTTCCATGCAAAGAGGGAGTGCCAGGCAGTGAGAAGAGTCCGCGTTGCCTATAAATAACAAGCAAATGAAGAAGAAATGATAGTCAGCCTCAGAGCTTCGGCTGAGAGAGAGGCAGTGGGATTGAGAGAGGAAGAGAGATAAATCGTGAGAGAGAGTGAAAGCAAGATCGGGAGATTGAAAGGGAGAGCCGAAGCAACTGGAGCAAGCGCGAAAGCTCACGGCAGCCATGGCCGCGAGCTTCCAGCAAGCTCGAGCGGCCATGGCCGCGAGCGGGGGGCCACGGCCGCTGCCATGTTCGACAGTAGCCGCTAAGTGGAAGGCCGGCAAAGGCATGGACGTTGGGCGGCGGTCTGAGGAGGCTGGTGCGACGGCAATGGCGGCCATGGCAGCCGCTGCAAGCAGCAGCGGTAGGGGCGGCGGGCGGGTGCTGCAGCGCGCTTAGGAGGCTGCAGCGGCGACGGCCCGCGACGGAGGGCCTGGCGCAGCGGCGGCGACAGCGCTGGCAGTGGCTCGCGGCGGCGACGAGTTGAAGCCAAGAGTTGCAGGTGGTCGCGCAGGAGACAAGGGAAGAAGAAAGGAGAATGAAGAAAAAGAAGAGAAGGAAGAAGAAAAAGAGAAGAAAAAGTAGAAAGAAGGAAAAGAAGGAAGAAGAAGAAGAAGTTGCAGGTGCATGAGGCGGGAAATGGAGGAAGAAGAAGAAGAATGGAGGAGAAAAGAAAAAGAAAAAGAAAAGGAAAAGGAAAAGAAAAGAAGAAAGAAAAATTAAGAAAAATAGAGAAAATGTTAGAAAAAATTTCAGAAAAATTATAGAAAATATGGAATTATGTTTCGGTGATATCTCGGAGATTTTGGTGAGAAAAATAGTTTGGGCACACATTTCAAGGATAGGGCACGGATACTGAGAAAATTCGAGATACTAAGTTAAGGTGAGTAAAATTTCTTAAAAAATTTCATAAATTCAAGAATATTATTATCGTAGTAAAATATTTGAGAAAATATTTTAGAAATATTTAATCTGAATTTATTGAGGAAAAATAGGAAGAAATAGAGAGAAAATTATAGAAAATGCCAGAAATTATGAAAAAATAAGTTTTAATGTTTATTTAAATAATTATGGTGATTAGGATACTTTGAGGCTGAATTTGAAGAGACTCGTCCAAAATTTGAGGTTGGCACGCAAATTGAGGTGAGACACGGATGTCGAGGTAGCTCGATAAGCTCTAGAAGGTAAGTGGTACTTCCTCGAAAACGTTTTCATCATATTGACATGTCCTGATATGTATCCATCACATAGACTGCATACATGACTATGAAATGCATAAATATACGTTGATATCATCGATCACACGCATATGAGGCCATAGGGAGTACGAACTGGCACCGCTGCCTTACCAATGGTGCACCCATACACCCCGGCTTCGAAAGAGGTGGCCGCTAAAATGGTAGGTAGCATGAGGGGTGAAGTTGACACCTACGATGAAAGACATTGCATACACTCATAACATAACATTATGTACCTTTATTTAGATGGTTCATCATCTAACTTGGATTCGCGCCTGGAACATTCAACGTTCCAGTCGAGACTTGCAGAGATGATTCCAAAATTGGTGATATGTAGTGACGCGAGACGTCAAGAAGCAAGTAAATGTACTATGATATGTTGAAATATTAATTATGTACGTTTTAATTTATTTTCAGCACGTTTTGAGAAATATTGAAGCTGTAAGAATTTATTTAAGATATCAGGTTTCGATCATTGCTTCCGCATTTAATATGTACAATAATTCTCTTTCGAGAAAAATATTTGGAAATTCAGGGACGGATTCGAGGAATGATGCGGTTTAGTTTAGTGTCTGAAAGAAAAATTTTATTATCCCAAGATTGTTCTTATTTATTGTCAGACGCTTATGAATTAACTTTGTAATGAATCTCATGTCTAGTTATTACTATATGAGCAGGTTCGATTCAACTTTCGCTTTGTATTTATTTTCTAGTGTAGATATCTTGCACTAGATAAGGTCTTAGGGAATTTCGGGATAATGTAAAGAAAAAAAAAATAATAAAAAAATAAAATAAATAATAGATCAAATTTCTTAAGGTATAACACGCCCTGAAGAAGTGGGCTGTTACACCAACGGGTCATGGGCTGGGTCGTGGGCCCAATTTCTTTGGCTCAGCCCGGCCCGGCCTGTTTGAACAGTAACAGGCCGGGCTTTGGCTCGGCCCTTTTGACACCTCTACTCATGGCCTCGAGATTTACACAACTCTTCACCAAATTGGCGCCCAACATTAATTTGGTGTCAAAATACACTTTAAATGAGTATGCTAATTTGGTGTTGGGTACAAATTTTAATCATCAAATTTAGCGTAGAGTGAATAGTACAACACCAAACACCAAATTTATTTTTTGATTTTATTTTCAATTTTGCCTCTCTTTTTATAACTTCAAAATAAATTATTTCCCTTATATTCTTTATTATTTTTATTATGTTTATATATTTTGATTAATAATTAAAAATATAAATTAAATTATTATAAAAAATATATACCATGGAAATATTTTATTAAAATTTATAAAATGAATATAATATTGAATATATTTTAATATATTTTAAAATATTTAATATATATTATAAATACCATGTTAATATAAAATGAACTAACTTTGTTTATGCATATAAAATTTTTTCATTTCAATAATTACTTGATAGAAAGATAATATTTTTAATGTAAAAACTCAATAATATAATAAAAAGTAATAATATTTTTATTAACATAAATTAAAAATACATGATGAATATAGAAAAAAAGTTTAAAATAAAAAAAATAACATGACTTAAAAATAAAATACTTTCTATAGTTAATTCTAAACTACCATTTAAAAATTTGGAAAATCATCTCCACTTTCTCTATAACCACCAAAATATTGAATAAATAAATTTGATGATCTGTTTTCTCCTTGAAATTGTTGTTGGGCCCTTTTTTCATAAATTCATTTATGGGGCAAAGTTAGTTGTGAAATAAGTGAGGAAAAAATATATTGATAAAAGAAGTTGAGAAAATTAGTTGAAATATTAAGCAAAAAAAATATTTATGAGAAAAATAGTTAATTTGATTTAAAATATTAGTTGAAAAAATGAGATGGATAAACAATTAGTTTGATAAAAGTTAGGTGAAAATAATTAATTAAAAAATTAGTTAGAAAATTAATTAGAATAAAATATTTTGTAAAAAATTTAAAAAAATTATGAGTAATTATTAAATTTTTTATAAAATGTGACTAATTATTTTAATAATAATATTTTAAGTTAAATAAAATAAATATAATATTAATTAAATAATTATTTATAAAATATTCTTTAAAGATGTCTTTTACACTAATTTTGTGTCGAGGAGTCAACAAAAATTTGATGTAAACTAATGTTAATACTAAAATGGCGTCAAATTTAATGTTATACACAGGATGGAGATGCAAATATTTTAACCCGTGGGTAAATATAAATAGAGACTAGAGAAATTTTTAGAAATCAACCATAAATGTGAATTCTCTCCAACTGATCTTACATGGACAAGTTTCTCCCATTAAGTAGCTTATATAATAAAGTATGCACTCAGTCAGCAACTATCAAGTCAAGTATATATGCAATAGCAGTATTATTATAACTACAATTACAAGAATGACAAACGTACCGAACCGAAGAGTTCAATTTTGGGACGAGAAACTCTACCGAGCTTTCAGAAAATACAAAAAAAGAAAATAAGCTGCGATTCGTCAAATTCAGCCACTACCAGTAGATTGATTTCCATTCAAACACGGGAAAGAGAGAGGAGACTCCGTCAAGTCGGGAAAGAGAGAGGAGACTCCGTCAAGTCAAGGAAAGTAGGCGGCGTGACTTTAAAAGGTAGAAGATAGTTAAAAAACACTTAGAGTGGTCTGCGCTTTACTTTGAGAAGTCTAGACGGAAGGAGAGACAGACTTTGAGAAGTCAAGGAAAGACATACTTTCACATGTCAAGGAAAGTAGGTCGATTCAGCGACGCCATAGCCTAATTGAGGAGAAGAAAGAAGAACTAGATTTCTCCAGAGTAATGGCGTACTGCGTGGTAGACTCCGTGATCCTGACTTTGGCACCACTGATAATCAATGAAGCGAAGCTTTTGAGCAATGTCCGCCGAGATGTTGCGACCATCAAAGCTGAATTGGAGAGCATAAAGTCTTTCCTAAAAGACGCCGATCTTAGGGCAGAAACCGGAGATGAAATCGCCATGGTTTGGGTGAAGCAGGTCCGGGAAGTGGCGTACCGAATCGAGGATTTGATCGATGAATACCTGCTTGATCGAGGAATAAGGCGTGGTTTCGGCAGTTTATTCCACAGAGTAAACATAGCCTCTCAGGTTCAAGACATCAAACAGACGATTGGTGAGATCAAGGAGAGGGCTGACAGGTATGGATTCAGTGTCATACAGGGATCAGGGAGCGAAAGAATTGAACGGTCGTGGCATGATCCTCGAGTGGCTTCCCTCTTCGTCGAGGAAGATGAACTCGTGGGAATTGAATCCCGCATAGATGAATTGACCGGGCAATTGATATCCAAAGAGTCTAAACGAGTGGTGATTTCGGTAGTGGGGATGCCTGGAGTCGGCAAGACCACTCTTGCTAGCAAGGTCTATGGAAAGCAAACCGTGGCCGGACACTTTGATTGCTGCGCTTGGGTCCCTGTCTCTAGATCATACAAGTCGGAGGAGATACTCGGAACAATGCTGAAGCAATTTTACCAATCCGGATTAAGGGAGTCTACTACACCTCCAGAAACTGATGCAATGGGCCAGAATTCACTCGTCCACAAGCTGAAGGAATTTCTAACTCACAAAAGGTATCTAATTGTCTTTGATGATGTATGGAGAACAAGCTTTTGGGAATTCATCAAACATGCTTTGCCCAGAAATCGGAAAGACAGCAGGGTAATCATCACCACCCGCAGTGAGGAGGTTGCAGTTTTCTGCAAAGAATCGCCATGGGATCATATCCACTGGCTTCAGCCCCTGCCCGAGGAGAAGGCTTGGGACCTCTTCTGCATGAAGGCCTTCCAAAGGGACTTCGAAGGCCACTGTCCCCCTGAATTGAAGGACGTATCTCTTCGAATAGTTCAAAAATGTGAAGGATTGCCACTTGCTATTGTGGCAATAAGTGGTATTCTGTCCATCAAAAACAAGGTTGCATCAGACTGGAAGAGGTTCTTCCATAGCCTAGGCTCTGAGTTACAAATGAAACCTGCCCTTTCAAGCATCTCAAAAATTGTGTTACTTAGTTACCATGATTTGCCCTACTACCTCAGATCCTGTTTCTTGTACTTTGGCATAATACCTGAGGATTACTCTATTAGTTGTGGAAGATTGATCCGGTTGTGGATAGCAGAGGGCTTCATTGAAGAACAGAGAGGCAAAACTTTAGAAGAAGTTGCAAAAGAGTACTTGACGGAGCTTATCCTTAGAAGCTTGGTTCAAGTGTCAAGTAAGAAATCCGATGGGAGAGTTAAAACCTGCAGGGTGCATGATGTGGTGCGAGAGATCATCGTGACAAAGTCTATGGAGTTGAACTTTTGTCACGTTTTAGGAGCAGAGAATTCGAGTTTCAATGATATTACTCGAAGATTGTCAATACATATGGATTACAATTTGGACAACGTTCTAGAAAGAGCTAAGAAATCCTGGATTCGTTCAATTTTTCTTTTTCGAGTGGCTAAGTTGCCAGAGAAACCCCTGATGAATACATTGGCAAGAAATTTCAAGCTTCTGAAAACGCTAGATCTTAGTGATGCTCCTTTGGTTCAGATTCATAAAGAAGTGAGAAATCTATTTCATTTGAGATACCTGAGTGTAAGGCATACAAAGGTGACGGTGATTCCCAAGTCAATTGGGAATCTCCACAACCTGCAGACTCTGGATTTGAAATATTGTCTTGTGCGTGAGTTACCTTCTCAGATCAACAAGCTCCATAAGTTGAGGCATCTTTTGGTACTTAACTATGACTATTTGAATTTAGGTTTAGATAGCATAAAAGGGGTAAAGATGCAAGGAGGGATTGGTTGTTTAAAGGAGTTGCGGAAGCTATGCCTTTTGGAGGCAAATCATGATGCAACCAACCTATTTAAAGAGCTTCAGAATTTACAGATGCTTAGGAAGTTGGGCATCTGCAAATTGAGAACAGAAAATTGTCAGGATCTCTTTAACGGCATTCAGAATATGAAACATCTTAAATTTTTGGCGTTATGCGCTATAAGTGAACATGAGATTCTAGATTTGGATTTGGTTTCTCATCCACCTGAATCTCTTGAGCGACTCGCCTTGTGTGGATGTTTGAAAAAGCTGCCATGCTGGATTGCTCAACTTCAAAATCTACAAGGTCTACATCTGTGTTGGTCAGGTTTGGTTGATGATCCACTACACGGGCTTCAAGCTTTGCCTAACCTACTAATGCTCTCTCTCAATGAAGTGTGTTATGGAGAGCAACTGTCTTTTAAGGCTGGATGGTTTCCAAAACTCAAGAGGCTATCCCTCAGTTCTCAAATGGGATTGCGTTCAGTGATAATTGAGGAAGGGGCATTGACTCTTCTTGAAGAGCTAATAATTGGGCCATGTCAGCAACTGCAAGAGGTTCCTTCAGGGATCCGTCATCTTAGGAAACTCACAACTCTTCTCTTTTTTCAAATGCCTACAAAGTTCGTAAATAGAATGCTACCAGACAAAGGCCAAGATCATTGGATTGTGGAGCATATACCAACTGTTAAGTTTGGTTTCAAGCGTCATGGATTGAATTACAAAGTCTCTGCTCGATGGGAATTCCAAAATTATGAAAGTGACCTAAAATTTAAGGGTCAATGAAGCTCAAAATGGATCTTTTCACTGACAACCATCTCTTCTTCTGTTTGCAATTGAGGCCTAAATAAAAAAACTCTTAGATCATTCCTGCAATGTTATAGAATGGACTCACTAACTAGTTAGGAGATTATTCAGTTCAAAAGAGGTGTATATTGTGTTTTTGATAATGTTTTAGAGAGTGGATTTAGAGATTTGTTGAGATAACAATGCTCACAAATTACTCTATTAGGTGGTATAATAAAGTATACTATCTCTACCAAAGACAAAATCTTCATATAACTAACCCTGATTGGCCAGTAAATGGAGTTGATATCCCCTTTACATGCATGAATACCATCCTGCCTATGCAAGTTATACATGATGTGAATGAAATCTAAACAATTAATCCCCCATTCCTCCCTCCAAGAACAGGTTCTTGGCATCTAAATTGCATACTCGAGTGAAATTCTGGGTTGACAGATAATGCTTCTAGGTGTTGCAAATTATTTTAAATTTAATATGATATTTCCGAGGTTGCATTCCCGTTATGCAATATATAAATTAATTCATTCGGGAAAAGTTACACTGCGACTAGAAAGCCATATAACCTAATTATAGTTTCTCCGCTCTAACTTAGTTAATTACATGCATATTATCTATTTAATTAATCATATACGCATGCATAGTCTAATTGCATTCAGGGAATAATATGATGCGCGGGGCCGCTGGGCACTATTGCTCGAGGAAGGAAATCATGGAGATGGAATTAGGGGAGATGGTGGCCTGCATGTGCAACCCAATGGCAGGAGGAAGACTTTCACACCATCTTAAAAATCATCGCCAATCCACTGCACCAAATTAGGTGCAAAGTAACAGTGTTTTGGTACTTTTTTTATTTTTTAATTCTTAATTATTGTTTAATTTAAAAGTTTATTTATTTCTTATTCAATTTTACTACTAAAATTAATAACTATAAATTACATATTTTTAACCAAAAAAACATTTGATAGTAAATGTTAGAAAAATCGAAATTACACTTGTCACAATTAAGAAAATATTACATTCGACGTCACAATGTTAAAAATAATATTACATTAAAGTATCGTCGTTGTAGTACTTTCCTTTAATAAATTTAGTTTTTAATTTTTATGTTGTTATCCGACTAAGTTCTTGTTGATAATTAATAATCATGATCATGACTATTGTATTTTATTTTTAATGACTAATTTTATTTAAATGTGTTGGATACAACAATAACAATAACATATCCAACCGTTATCCTACTATGTGAGGTTGGCTATATGAATTCTAAACTTTTATGTGGGTTACATCCCAACAGATAGTTTGTCTATAATTCATATTTGGATCTGACTAGGTTTTACGCTGGCTGTCGACTACCTAACGCAATCCTCTTCCTTTATCTGGGTTTGGGACTGATAGTGGATAATATCCCCTGGCGAAGTAATGATGAAATAAAGTTTCAACACCATCTTCATATGGAGAAGTTTCATGAGATGGTGGTGAATGAAGATAATTGATTAGTTATTAATTTTTATTTGATAATTACACGTGTTAGGTAATTCCATAATTTATTACAAGTGTTAAAAAATATTGGTAATTAAACTATAAGAGATGTAAATATATAAAAAGGGATATAATAGGAATTAAGTTTTTTTTATGGTTACATTTACAAGATTAAATTTTTATCATTAAGGTAAAAGAGTTAATTTTTAATCATAAAATTAAAATTTTTGTAAAAATATAGAATGACATATGAAAGGAATAAGAATTTTTGTGTAGTTGAAATCTAGGGGCAAATTGGGAACAAAAGTTTTGCACTAAATATAGTGCAAGAGAAATTTTGTATACACTCACTCTTTTTACTCTTTACACCCAGACTAAAAAACATCAAAGGAAAAAAGTCATTTTTACCCTTAGTTGCAGCCACCCATCATCGTTGACGACCCAAGCTCCCACTGGTGGCAGCAACGAACGCGGTCGCCATCAGCTTCCACCTTCCATCCATCATCGCACCCACTTTCCTTTACCTTTTTCTCTCTTTCCCACTGGCGTCGCTTCCACCAAAGGCCACGACGAACGTTGCCGCCATCATTGCACCTGAATCCCAAGGTTCGTGGTGTGTTCAGACGCCACAATGATGGAGGCCGCTGGGGGCTGCAAGTAAGGGTAAAAATGACTTTTTCTCTAATGTGGATGTATAAAGCATAAAAAGTGAGTGGATATAGAATTTCCCATAGTGCAATTGCATTGTTGTACCAAATAACAAATTTGATGCTAAATATGGTGCTGGATTAGAGATGCAATTGTGGACATTTTGCACCAAATTTGAGAAATGGAGATGTTCTTAGAACTAGAAGAAAGAAAAGACAAACAAAAGAATTTTTAGGTCCAAAAAATAGATTGAAAAGCAGTACATACCTAAATAGAACAGTGTACTTTCGCTAATGACGACTGGCAAACAATGACAATGGCTTGGAGGCGACGAAAGCGGGAATATGTCAAAGAGAGATGAAGTCAATGAGGGTTTGGGGATTTGGCCAAGGAAAAGAGGCATCTCTCGTCATTATTTTTTATTTTTTGAACTATTTAATTATTAAATAAAAAATAAAATAATTTATAAGAATAATATTAATAATTATTTAATTGATAAATATAAAATAATTTAAGATTATGATAACTGATAAAATAATTTAAATTATCAAAATTACTAAACAATTTAAACACTTATTTATGATAATAATATAAAATATGATAATAAAATAATTTAAATTATTACATCAGATTAATATTTAATTTAAAAATATAATTATTGAGTCTAAAGTTTTGTGCTAAAAAGATACTTCAAATATTTTAACCTATTTTTTTATGAGGGCACTTTATTACTGTTTTATTAAAATTATTGTATTGTATCACTTCAAAAATTTTATCTTATTAAATTTTACTATATTGTATCCTATTAAAATTATTTTATTGGAGCACTTCAGAAATTCTACCCTATTACATTTTTCTATTAAGACACTTTATTGTTGTGTCTCATTATAATTATTTTATTAGGATATTTTTTTAAATTGTACCTTAAAATAATATTTTATAAGACACTTTTTAAAAAATATCCTAAAAAAATTGTCCCAACAAATGTTTTTTTGTTGTAGTGAATTCAGATACTAGCCATCCTCAATTCAAGTTCCTTCATAATTTTTATTATATCTTCAAATGTAATACATATGAATTCTGCATGTTCCTCAAGATCTTTTAAGTATCCCTTTAACTATTGCTGGAGTGCTGCAGATCTTTCTCTTTCATGCTTCAATTCTTCATAAAGTTCCTCAATCTTCTCATCCTTCTCTTCCTGTAAAAAGATTACAAGTCAGCTGCTATAAGTAAGAGTTAAGCTAAAAATGTAGAGAAAGTATAACTAGGAGCATCGTCATAATGCAAGAGACATACTCTAGACTTTTTTTGTTCTTGAATCTTGATATAACAAGAAACATTTACATGAAGAAGCAATAAGCACCGTATTCAACTTTTTTTTTTTCTTGCTGAGTAAATTCTAGAGCAATCGCCCAATTATGATGGGCAGATTAAGCCAAAACCTAGACTATCTATATTCAGTTCGGAGCAAAAATGGATAACCCACAAATTTCTCAAGGATCAACAAAGGCCTAATTCAAAAAATACTACACCTGGAAGTTTAGGTTTTCTTGATATTCCACTGTATATGATCATGATTAATACAATCTATTGAGCCTAAATCGTCACTGCTGGAGCCCAAGTGATCTTGCATTGTTTTCTTGTACTTCAAATGCTCAAAAAGAAACTATCTTAAGCTTGAATCCAGAGCACAAAAGACACATTCACAAGAAGCTCACAACCTTAAGCAAAATGGGTCACTCTTTGCATAACATGATACCATAACAAGGGCCATAATTAGATGACAAAAACCCATAAAAAGCACAAGTCTTCTGTAGTTTCTATCTCAAATTCAAAAGCCCAACTAAAGGACAAACAGATTTAAAGTGTTCAATGTTAAGTTCACACATACTTCACTGAGTATATTAACTATTGGCAGTTCCCCAGGAAATTTACGGCTAGGCATTATCTTATGAGTGTGCTCCTGTACAAACTTTGTGACTACCCATTTACTTCCATCTTTGACTGCTAGCCTTGTCATAGTCTTGCACCCTTCTCCTGTAATTGGCCTTGGTGAAAGAACCCTATCTCTTCTAAGCACATGTTTTGCTACACGAAATCCTTCTCATGAACACACAAAGTCCCGACCAACGATAGCCATATTCTTTAGTGAATGTCGAGTTCGATTTGTCCGTATGATTGGTATATTCATAATAAAAATCTCTGGTATCATCTAAAGATGAAAAACTCATGCCAATAAATTGTTCAAAATGACCCACATTTAAATCATTAGGCAGTGGCTCTGTGAAGCTTAAATTGTCATTAAGAGCACCATTTGGATCACAATTATCATGGAACAGTTCATCCCCTCTGGCTTCTTGCCCACCAAAGTTCTCAGAAGGTCCGTCATCATAACCCTAGTCAGTTTCAAAAGAATCATATCTGCCAGAGGTGCCCACCATTAAGCTGCTAACTCCCTACAAAAAGCATTACAAGGATTAACATGACAGCTCCACATATAATAGGAGTACTATAATTAAAGTACTCAGCTTCTTAGCATCCAAACTGCAAGCAAATCCGGATAACTACTCAAGTTATTCAGAAAAGAATAACTTGTCTTGCTTTGACTTACATTGAGATCACAATTTGAATAAAATTTAATCATTTATTTTCAATATTTGATTAACAATAGAGTGACTTAGTCTTCAGATTTTGAAATGAGAAAAAGCTAAAGAGGTCAAACAATCCCTAAAAAAACTCCACATTCATCTAAAAAAATAAATAAAATAAAATAAATCAGCAACATCCCAACGTGCATAAAATTTGTTGGGAGAATTCAATATATATAAGCACTTGAAAAGGTGGTGAAAAAAAAGATATACACCTTTTAACTTTTTATTCTCACTTTCACTCTCCTTTTTCTCTCCCACTTCAAGCTTTGGTAGTCGTGAACCATTAGAAGGAAGAAAATTAATTTCTTTCTTCTCTTTGTTTTGGCAACGAGCTACAATCATATAATTTGTATATATTTTCTTAGAGCATACGGGATAAAAGGAGTTCGCATGAGTGATTCTACTGCACAAGAATTCTCGTAGAGATTATTGTATCTTGGGAGGAGAACGCCGTAATATCTAGTGCAAGAGGAGGCGTTTTTACTCTTAGGAGAGCACATTAGCATGTCCCAAACTACAATCAAGCTTCCTCTAACCCAAAATGGATCAAGTGCATGAATTTGAAAATCTTGTTTATGAACTTAGGCTTAAAGGTGTAGAAGTAAATGAAACATTACTTGTTACATCTTGGATAAAAAAATTGCCCTCTTCATGGAATGAATTTGCAAGAATGTTAAAACAAAAACCAGAGGATTTTTCTTTTACTGATCTTTTAATTTCCATAAGAATTGAAGGACATCGAAATGCCTAAAAACTGTCTCCTAATCCTGGTTTTTGTGCGAGGGCAAATATGGTAGAAAATATCCATAAGCCTAACTCCAATAATTTTAAGAAAAAATCTTATAAGACCAGTAATAATAACAACAAAGTGAAAGGGAAAATAGCCAATCAGAATAAAGTAGCTGCTTGCTAGGTGTGTGGGAAGACAAATCACAAGGCAAAAGATTGCTACCATAGAAAGGGTCAACCTCCCAAAGACCGTGTTCCTCAGTTTGTTCCAAAACCACAAGCAAATATGGTTTCTATGAGGGCAAAACATGTAATACCCCGAGAGCCCAGAGAAGTTAGTATATATCGAGGATAGTGTAAGAAAGGAAACAATACCAGCTTGATACCTTTTGGGTTGAATGTTGGCAAAGAACTCCCAAGTTAAGTGTGCTTGACCTGGGGCAATCCTGGGATGGGTGACCCCCCTGGGAAGTTCATGTAGGCCCATCAGGGTAAGTTGTTCCGGTTCTTCCTATCGCTCGAGCGGGATGTTACAGGTGGTATCAGAGTCGACCCTTGGTGAAGGCGGTCCGAAGAGGGCGGGGAGTGGCGCCGGGGCTCGAGGGTCTGTACAAGGAGCGGCTTCTGGCAGGCTTGTAGGATGGTAGCCCCCAAGGGGAGAAGGTCTGGGACCAGTTGTAAGGTCGCATGACGAGGACGTCATGTGCTCAAGGGGGGAGAATGTAATACCCCGGGAGCCCAGAGAAGTTAGGATATATCGAGGATAGTGTAAGAAAGGAAACAACACCAGCTGGATACCTTTTGGGCTGAATGTTGGCAAAGAACTCCCAAGTTAAGCGTGCTTAACCTGGGGTAATCCAGGGATGGGTGACCCCCTGGGAAGTTCGTGTAGACCCATTAGGGTAAATTGTTCCGGTTCTTCCTATCGCTCGAGTGGGATGTTACAGGTGGTATCAGAGCCGACCCCCGAGCCTTTGAGCGCGTTGGTGGGGCAAACCTCAGCGAGGAGGCTGAGTCCCGAGGAGGGCATGTAGGTCCCTATGGGGGGTGCGTGTAGGCACCTTAGGCGAACCCCACATCAGCCATGCAAGGGGGAGAGATCTGGGACCAGTTGTAAGGTCGCGTGACGAGGACGTCATGTGCTTAAGGGGGGGAGAATGTAATACCCCGAGAGCCCAGAAAAGTTAGTATATATCGAGGATAGTGTAAGAAAGGAAACAACACCAGCTGGATACCTTTTGGGTTGAATATTGGCAAAGAACTCCCAAGTTAAGCGTGCTTGACCTGGGGCAATCCTGGGATGGGTGACCCCCCTGGGAAGTTTATGTAGGCCCATCAGGGTAAGTTGTTCCGGTTCTTCCTATCGCTCGAACGGGATGTTACAAAACATCTGGCTCAACTATATATTAGGTATTTTGTTAATAATTTTGAAATAAATTCTAATTTAAATCCTTTGGATTGGTGGATAGATTCTGTTGCAAATGTACATATTTGGAATGATAAAGATTTATTTTCTGCTTATCAGGACTCAGACATCAAAACTATAAAGTTGGGCGATGACAGAAAGGTTCCAGTCTTAGGAGAAGAGAAAATAATTTTGAAGCTTACTTCTGGAAAATCTTTCTGTTTGGATTGGGCGTTATATGTACCATCCATTAGAAAGAATATCAGTACTTTTAAGCTAGTTCAATATGGTTATTAAACGTGTATTTAACAAAAACGTGTATTTATTCGAAAAGGTTATTTGTTGAATGATTTATTTTGCTTAAATGTTTTGAACCCTATGATTAATAAAATATTACTTCCCTCTGAGTGAGTATGTCTCTAGTTTAGATCACTCCTACACATGGCATGGTTGGCTTGGGCATGTAAATATGAAAACAATAAAAAGTATTATGAATCTCGAATTAATTCCAAAATTTGAAATTAATATAAAAGGAAAATGTGATATTTGTGTGCGAGCAAAACAACCTAGAAAACCTTTTTCTTCAATTGAAAGATACACGCAATTACTTGAATTAATTCATAGTGATACTTGTAATTTAAATAATTTTGTGACACGGGGGGAAAAACAATATTTTGTTACATTGATGATTATTCAAAGTTTTGTTATTGTTTATTGGGTTACTCATAAAAATGAAATGTTTGACAAGTTTAAGGCTAAAGTAGAAAATCAGTTGAAAAAGAAAATTAAATCCTAAGATCTGATAGAAGTGGTCAATACACTGCAAATGAAATGAAAGATTTTTGTGAAGTGCATGGCATAATACATCAAGTCAACCCATCACGTGCACCTCAATCTAATGGAGTTGTTGAGAGAAAAAATCATACATTACTAGATACGGTATATGCTATGTTAATAAGTTCTGGTCTACCTAGCTAATAATTTATGGTGTGAACCCTTATATACTGCTTGTCGTATTTTGAATAAAATACCTTATAAAATTCAAATAAAACTCTATATGAACTATGAAAAAGTAAAAGACCTAATTATAAATATCTCAAAGTGTGGGGGTGTTTAGCAAAAGTTCATATTTTTGCTGATAAAAAGTGAAAGTTTCGATCTAAAACTATTGATTGTGTTTTTGTTGAATATTCCCTAGATAATAGCACCAATAGATTTTTTATTATTAATTCTGATTATCTTGATATTAGCAAAAATACAATTATTGAGGCCTGTGACATTGTTTTTTATGAGAATATTTTTCCTTTAAAAGAAAAAATAAATACTTCAATGGGCCTTAATTCCAATTCTTCTATAAATGAAACCTTAAATTCTAAATCTAATAAAGAAAACGTGATCAATATTTTCATATAATGAAAGCATAAACCTAGAGTAAGGGGACAAAAGTAAAAATTCCCTCCTCATGAATACAATTTTATGGAGAACAGAATTGAAAGTACGCGCTAGATGATCCAAAGGAGTTGCCTCAAGAATTCAGCATAGATGATTAGAAATACTTATTTTGTGTTGTCTGTAATTTCATTGCAGTTTAACCCTAATGCATCTAAAGTTTAGCTTTTCTAGCTCTTGCTCTTCCATCCAAGAAATTCAACCTAAAGAATTGCAAGGGAAAAAGAAAAAATAGCACAAAGCCCACTCACCAAGTGACTAAACTAAATATATTACCCATGGCCTAGAGATGCACACAACTCTTAGACCTCGAGATGCAAATATTTTAACCCGTGGGTAACAAAAATGGACTAGGAGAAATTTTTAGAAATTAATCATAAATGGAATTGAATTCTTGGCAACTAATCTTAGATGAACAAGTTGCAAACACATAAAACATCCAGACAACTCTCATTAAAAGTGACTACTCTAACCACAGCCACCGCTGGTTCATGATTATAACATTTCACCCAATAGTGATAAAGTATGCACTCAACAACTATCAAGTGAATCTAACAAACCTATGCAATGGCAGTATAACTATAATTACAAGAATGAGAACCTATGCAGGGCATTGGCTTGGACGTGTAAATGTACATATATATGTAAATATAAATGGGTTGCTTGGAGCAGAGCGTGGATGTGGATACACACACACACACACATATATATATATATATGAATGTAAATTGGTTGCTTGGAACCGGGCATTGGCTTGGACGTATATGTTAATATAAATGTAAATGGGTTTATTTAGAGCAGGACGTCCAGTAGCTTGGGTGTGTATGTATATATATATATATATATATATATATGCCAATGTGGGTTGGCCGAACAAAAACAGAGCATGGTGTATATGTGAAAGTGGGTCAGTGGGTTGGTTGGAAACAAGGCACTTGAAGGCTGGTCGGGTATGTGTATATATATATATATATATGTAGGTATATATGTGTGTGATGAGCTATTTGGTCATGGGTATATATACATACATTGGGTGGCCATTAAAATCAACAGGGAGATATGTACTGGGTCACGCGATTGACTGAAACAAGGGCATCCAAATGGAGGTATGCGTATATGAAATAAGTGGGTAGCCAAATAAGACATGAGTATATATACATCTCTATATAATTTAGCTGCTACGGATACAATGATTGAAGATTTGCATCCTTACCTACCAAGGAGCCACTCACTTGAAATAAATGGGGGCGATGCGAGTCCCCATTGTAACTCAATGAATTTGTATGTATATGCTATTTACATCAAAGGGCTTACAGCATGCTAGTAAATTGCAGAATGCTAAGAAGCTAAATATGAAATATACAGAATGTAATAGAGGTTGAGTAAGACTTGTCTGATGAAGATGCAAGCAAGAAAAGCTCCACCAGCGCAAAAATGGAAGGCAACAGCGAGATGAACATAAATGGAAGGGGAAGGTGAAGGTGAAGTATAAGAAAACACTAGAGAGTGAGAAAAGGAATCAAACAGTGAAGAAAAAGAAGGGCGATATACACTTAAATTAGAAAATTTCTGCACACAAAAAGACTGTGCAAATTGCATGCCAACTTTGAAATTTTACCAACATGCCCCTCTTCTCATATAATAGACACAAATATCTAGGAGCTTTATTGACAAATGCTAACTTAATTTATTTTCTTATTTTTATTTTATTTATTATTGTTATTATTATTTTATTTTATTTTATTTTTATTACACCACCAATTTCATTATTTTCAAGTTATTTATCACCATGGGCCTAAGCACAGCCACATATACTCCATATATATATATATATATATATCAAGCCCAATAGGCTTAATTTCCAACCCTAGTCAAACTCGTGACCTCATTAACTAATTAATTACGGCCCATTACATCATTTCTAATTTCTTAAAATTTGACCCATACATTTATTTTCATGATCTTATGAACCATAAAATAAAATTATACAATTCAAGAATTATTTCTATGCCATCAAAATAGTTATCATTAAGTATTAAAGTACTTAGATCCATATTTAAATGTCATTAAACTGACATTAGGTAATAAAACACCTAGACCCATTTTGTGGTCGTTACAAGATTTCCATTCAAGCACATGCAAATGCTAGAGAGAGAGATAGACAGACAGATAGACAGACCCTAATATGAGGAACTGCGGGAAATGTAGAAGGAGAGTAGGAGGTTTCTTCTCGACTCATTCGACGCCCATTGACGAAGAGAGAGAGAGTGTGCGCATGTTGCGAATTGAGTAAAGGAAGAGACGATGCCGAATGACATTGTTTTTATTTTCTTCTCATCCAACACAATTTGGAGGGTACAAATAAGTTTTTGAAAAAGATCTCTAAAGTAACAAATGAGTGAGTCCTTTTGGCTCGCTATTTTGTTTGATAATTTTTTTTTAACTTTATTCGTTAAGATAAATAAGTTAAACTTAAATCTAATTTTAAATCTCTATTTATAAAGAAGTCAAATTTAAACTCAATAAAATTTAATTTATTAAAACTCGTGAACATATTAAATTAAAAATTCATTAATATTAATAGACTCTATAAAAAGCTTGTAAACATTCTCATTTAAAAAATTTTTAAATATCTCATAAACAAATTCGTTTATAAGTACATTAATATATTTATTTATAAATTTATAAATATATTATTTAGCTAGTGTTTGTTATCCAAGATATAAATTGAAAAAAGTGAAATATAAAAAGTATTTCAGATAAAAATATTTTTCATTATGCTTGTTGAATTTATATGACGACCTTCGAAAAATAAGTTACGTAACTTTTTATTTTAGATTTTTTAGATAAATTTATCTCTCTCATTCTCCAGATAAATTTATATGGGACTTTACAGATAAAAAAATGACACATATATAGTCTATATTTTCTAGATAAAAAATTTTAGATAAAAAAAGACACATAAAAAAAATATCCAAATAAAATTTTTTAGATCAAAAATTTTATTTGGATATTTAAATATGATACTTTAATAATATCTATATTTATATGTTATATTTTATGTCACAATAAATTCATGAGTATTATCAAAAGTGGAGAATGTTTTAAAAATACTATAAATTTTAAAATAAATTAACAAAATCATGAGAAAAGTGGAGTCAACCATATAAATTTTAAATTTTCATTCAACTAAGCTCTTTACATGATTTCAACATAATCACAAGAGAAGAGAGAAATATAATAATAATCGCCAGTCTTAGTCCCATCAAAGAAATCGATTACATAAATTTTAACTCTCCATTCATCCTTATGTCCGTAAAAAATATTACAAGAGGGATGGTCATACAAAGAGGGGTAGTCATGGAAGGCTTGTGGTTGCCATTCTCATCTTCCATCCCATTCACATAACATAAACAATACCAGTATGTAATACGAGTGAAAAAGCCTCCACCATCATAGAGTGTTTCTTCACACAAATTCTCCAATTCTATACATGTAATGTGATTTTTAGATACAAATATTTGCAACAAATGTCACACTCAAATGGAGGAGTATTTGAAGATACTTTTAAAGCCAGTTCTCAAACAAATACTTGCTTGAATCATTGTATGGAAGTTGGCTCCATACAAAAAATCCCATGAGTCATTAAACCAAATGCCTTAGAAAGCAAAATAAATATTTGAGCACGTGTATTTATATGTTTTTTTCATTTAAACACTTAAATTTTTTATTATTTCAACTGTACATTTGAACTATCCATTTTGACTCAATTGTACCTCTAAATTTTTTGTTATTTCAATTACACTCCTAAAATATGTTTAATTTATTGTTCTTAACAAATTTGTCGACATATGCAATTGACTTAAAATTACATAGTTCAATAGTATAATTAAAACAACAAAAAACTTGAGTGAATTAAAAAAATGTGCAAATACAAGGATTAAAATATATATTTTTCCAAAGTTATTACTATATAACTATATGTGATTTAAACATTTAACTTTGATATTTATGGTAGTATTTGGTATTAATATTTTATATCTTATGTCATATTAATATAAAATATCAATTAAAATGATAAATTTTGTATTTAAATAACATTTTTGTAATATAAATATATATATATACTTGAGGTTTGCTCGTGTTATGTAGCATGTCAAAAAATAAAATATTTCGAAAGTTTATGTAGAATTTGGTAATTATAGCTAAATTTTTATTTTTAAGACAAAATTTAAATAAAAATATAATTTGATATAATGGTAAAATTAAGTTAATTTTAAGTTGAAAGTCATGAGTTCAAGTTTTGTTAATAGGGTTAGTTTTTATTTTTTTTAAATAAAATGTATAGAAAATATTTTGATAATTCATAGAAGTTAGGACGCTGCACAGAAACGGAAAATGAGAAATGAATATGATATGTAATGAAAACAGAGAAACGAAATTTTTCAAAAAAATAAGAAATGAAAAAAATGGAGCAACGTGTAAATAAAAACATATAAGGGTTTTTTTATAAATATTGTTTTTAATATAAAAAATTATATATTAAAAATTAATATATAATAAATGATTTTGATATTATATATTATAATACATAATATAAAAATTTAGTGACATTAATTTATAAAATATTTAAAATAATTTTGATGATATTGTTGTTCAATGCCTTTATATATTCCGATGATGCCAAAAGAAAAAAAATTAAATTTCCTTTCAATATATATATATATATATTGAAAAATATTTTATCTTAAAAAACAACATCATGGCATCAAAAAAAGTTATTTTGAAATCAAATGAATTGTTGTATGAAATGTGTCAAAATTATTTGAAATATCATACACGTTTTTTTAAAATATAAGGCAAAACTATCGACCATTTTTAAGTTTAAAAGTAAAAGTAGTTGACAATTCGTGAAAAATGTCGACAAGGATTTTTTATACTCTCGATTGTTTATTTGTGAATTCAAATTTGGTCGACATTGACTATATAATCTCAACTTTCTTTTCAAATTGTCGACTTTTTTTAATAAAAATTGTCAGCAATTCTATTGAAAATGTGGACTCTATTAAAAAAGTCAACCATATGCTTGCATTTTAAATGTTTTAAAAAGGGCTGCCGATTGGTTCTTTTGAACTAAACAGTTTCATATCTGACAATATCAAATGGTTAATTTTTCAGACATTAAATGTTGTCCAACGGTCCCATTAACGGCTAATCAATGCTTAGACAACTTAGAAAGTTATAAACAGAGATTGAAGCTGCTCAAGAACTAGCTAATGAAGAAGTGCATGTGTTCAAGTATTTGATTCTTAAATTATTCAAGTGTTTTAAGTTTTCATTTTTCATTCAAAGGCAGTTGTATCTTTGTAATTCTTATTAATAAGCCTTTGAATTTGTATTCTAAGCTTCATTGTAATTAAGAGATTTAACCCTTAGATTCATTCAATTGTAATTTATTATTGGATTGCTTAGATTGTAAGTTAGAGGGTGTTGGTGTTAGTGCCCTAATCCTATATTTAAATGACATAATGTATGTGTTGGGTCTAATAATATAATCTTTCATATCAATAAATGATTATATCTTCATTATACGTCTCCAATAATATATCAATGAGTCTTTAGATATCCTTGATGATTTTATTCTTAAAATGTTAAGAATATGTGATAAAAATCTATAACACATGACTTTTTAAAGTAAGTCTCGATTCTTAGATTTCTTAAAAGGAAAATATAATTAATCGATTATAGATTGACACATGAACTACTACCATTGATTAGTATGGGATGTTAATAATAATAGATGGTGAATCACATTTCATATTAAAATACAAGATTTTACAATTGTGTTAACCAAGATTTTGATTTAGTGGGGGTGAACTTAAATACAAAAAATAAAATTTAAAAAATAAGACAATAATGATAATATTAAAATACAATTTTTTTTACAATTGTTCTCTAAACTTTTCATACTTTGATAACGCTGTATAATGACCTCATTATCAATTTTATTAAGTACATCTTTTTCAACATACACAACTAAATTATTATTCATCCATTGGTCTCCAATTTTATTACGCAATTGATTATTCACAATGTTGATCGCAAAAAATACTTTTTCAATTGTAGCAGTAGCAACCTGAACAATTAATGCCAAAATCACAAGCTACACTATATTTTTTTTCATCACAACCAACTTCTGTACAAGTTTACTAAGTCCTTGTATTTTTTCAAATTCTTTGTTGGAATGCATATAAAAAAATATAAGTTTGAAATATCATCAAGTGTCATGAACTCTACTCTTGAAAAATCTTCAGGATAATACTCAATAAGAAGAATTAATTTTTCTTTATCAAAAGTTGAGAATGAAGATACTTAGAATTTAGCTTTCGATGTTGTTGAAGATATAAGGAATGGCTGAAGTCTTGTTTTTTACCCACTGATTTTCAATTTTTTGTGCTTAAATCTTGCAAAATTTACTTAACAATACAGAAAATATCAAGATTAAATATGGTCTACATTCTATAATAAGATACAATAAATAAATATAAAGGGGAATTAATCAAAGAAATGGAGTTGGGAAAACAAGAAAAAAAAAGTGAACAATGAGAAGGGATGGACCATTATCGAGTATTGCTTTGCTAGAGTGATGTTAGTGACTCGGTGTTGTTACTATGTCGAAATTCTATCGGAATAACTTTTTAGATTCTTAAGTTTTTCAAATTTGCAGTCTGCAAATAAATTGGGTGAGAATTGGAAAAGAAACTAAGAAATGGAATAAATTTGAAAATGAAATGAATTAGAACTTGGGAGTTAGTGAATATGGCCATTTGGCCTACTTGAGCTAGGCTTTAATACAATAATTTTGGGAGTTGAGTTTAGGTTAAAAATAATATAAAACTAGATTATTATTATTATTTTTTAAGATTTGACCGCATGAGCTGAATATCCTATGCGATCTTAGTTGATTAGTAATTAAAAAAACCTTGGCCAAGGCACATAAGATCAGGAAAGAGTTTTTGATGTCAGAAAGAGTTCTAACGTGTCATCTCGATCACACCATACTAGATTTTGGTATAATTATCGAGTCTTATGAGTTTGATCAATTCATGACTCTTATTTCGTCAAGATGTTGGTCTATTGTAATACCCCACGTTTAGATAAGGTTGCCACGTAATTTTAATAAGTATAGAATACCGAAAAATTGATTTTATAGCAATTTTAGGTACCGAATCAACTGCAGGGAATGTCTTGAAGTGAAATCATCCAAAGTAAATTATATAGTCTCGTCGAGCGTATCAAAATAGGATTTATGGTATCAAAAGAAATCAAATCTGGAACGATTTTCGGTACAACTAAAATACAGCTGCCATTTAAGCTGTAAAATCGAATCATCGTCGGAGACTCCCGAAAAATTAACGGAACCCTAGAGGGGCTCCGATTTTACGTAATGAGTAACCCTTCTGTGGTTTTGGGATGAAACGACAGTCCGGTGAGGACATTAGGGCAAAATCGGTATTATCGAGTAACTTTAAGATTATTAATTTAGCGTTTTCTGTATCGAAATGCAAATTAATTCGATGATTGAGGGTATAATTATGATTAAAGAATTTCTTAAGTGAAATAAAAACAAAATTTGAGATTAAATGTGTAACTATCTTTATAATAAAGTGTATTATATAGTTATATATATATAATATATGTATTCATGGGCGAAGCAGTGGCTGCAAATTGAGTAAATGAGAGGCAACCAGTGAGCTAAATTGAAATTAAAATGAATTGGAGAATGAGTGGCAGAAGTTGAATTAGAGCAGTGAATCTAAGGAGGCAATATTAGCATTAAATGTGGCATTAAATGTGATGTGTATGCGTGGCTGTATGGCCGATCAAACTTGGCAGCCAAGTTGCAGAAGAAATGGCAATAAATTGAGTGTCCCATATGCCAAAGTTGGCTGGAGTAGTGGCCAAGTTCCTTAGCCTATAAATAGGATGCATTTGGCTGAATTCAAGAAGCAAGAAAGTGGGAGAGGTAGAGGGAGCTCGAGAAAAAGAGAGAGAGTGAGAAGGAGGGCCGAAATCGGTCATGGCAGCAGCAGCAAAGCTGCTGCTCGGCAGCCATGTTCGACGCGCATCAAGCAGCTGCGACGAAAGGCGAGGCGAGTGGCGTGGACGAGATCAGCAAGCACCGGCCGAAGTGGTCGAAGGCGGCCAAGCCAGTCGCACGGCAGCGGCGGCCATGGCAGCCGCTACAAGCAGCAGCGGCAGGGTCGGCGCGCAGGCGTTGCAGCGCGCGGAGGAGGATGCGGCAGTGGCCGCCCGCGGCGGAGGGCATGGCGCGGGCTGCGGCGGCGGCGCTGGCAGTGGGTCGTGGCGACGATGAGCTGAAGTCGAGAGTTGCAGGTGGTCGCGCGGAAGAAAGGAGAAGGAAGAAGAAGAAGAAGAAGAAGAAGAAGAGAAGAGAAAGAAGAAGAAGAAAAAGAAGAAGAGAGAAGAAAATGAAGAAAAGAAGAAAGAGAGGAAGAAGAGGCTGGTTCGTAGGTGAAGAAGCGGGGAAGAAGATGAACAGGGGAGGTGAAAAAAAAAAGAAGAAGAAAATAGGGAAAAATTATGAGAAAATTCTAGAAAAATCCTGAAAAATAGGAAATTATGTTTCGGTAATATCCCGGAGATTTTGGTAAGAAAAATGGCCCGGGCATGCTTTTCGAGAATATTACACGCAAATCGAGGAAATCGGGGATGCTAAATCAAGGTGAGTAAAATTCTCTAGAAAATTTTAAAAATTCCAGAATATTATTTTATGAATTTTCGTAGTGAAATATTTGAGAAAATATTTCTAGAAATATTTAATTTGGAATTATTGAGGAAAAATAGGAAGAAATAGAGGGAAAAATAAAGAAAATGTCAGAAATTATGAAAAAATAGGATTTAATATTTATTCAAATACCTATGGTGATTAGGATGCTTTGAGGTCAAAGTTGAGGCATTTGGTGCGAATTTTGAGGTTGACACGTAAATCGAGGCAAGGCACAGATTACGAGGTAACCTGATAAGCTTTAGAAGGTAAGTGGTACTTCCTCGAAAATGTTTTCATCATATTGACATGCCCTGATATGTATCTATCACATAGAATGCATACATGACTATGAAATGCATGAATACACGTTGATATCATTGATCACACGCATATGAGGCCGTAGGGAGTACGAACTGACACCACTGCCTTACCAAGGGTGCACCCATACACCCCGGCTTCAAAAGAGATGGCCGCTAAAATGGTGGGTAGCATAAGGGGTGCAGTTGACACTTACGAGGAAAGACATTGCATACACTCATGACATAGCATTATGTACCCTTACTTAGATGGTTCATCATCTAACTTGGGTTCGCCCCTGGAACATTCAACGTTCCAGTTGGGACTTACAGTGATGTTATCGAGGTTGAAGATGTGTAATGACGCGAGACGTTAGGAAACGAGGAAATATGCCATGTTATGTTGTGATATGAATAGTTAAGGATTATGTACATTTGTTTTACTTTTCGAAGGTTATGTAACAACGTTTGTAATAAATACTTGTCCAGTTATTCATGTATATATTGCCATGAACAGGTTCGATCCAGCTTCTGCTTTGTATTTATTTTCTAGTGTAGATAAACACTAGATAGGCCTTAGGGGATTTTGGGATAATGTAACGATAAAAAAAAAAAAAAATAAGACCCAATTTTCCTAAGGTATAACACGCCCTGAGAAAGTGGGCTGTTACAGTTGGTATCAGAGCTTAAGATTATTGGAAGCCCTAAGTGACTCAGATATAGTTGATTAGACCTTATTTGAAGGGAATAGTAATTTGGAGAGAATCTGGTAGAGCCAGTTAGTAGAAACCCAAAGTGAAGATTTAGGGGAAAGAAACTAAGGGTTCGTAAAATGAAATCCCTATTTGGAGATTTGAGAATAATCGATTGAAGTCTTAGAGGCTATTGATTTGAGGATCTAATCTTGCTAAGCAATAGAACGACCAGTCAAGATAATGTAGCTCTTGATGTTAGGATCTGATGATATGATCCGGGTGTAAGGTTGACTCGGTAAACCACGAGTATGGATCCGAGAGATTTAGAGACTATTGATTTGAGGTTATTAGTCGAATCATGGCATGAAATGATAGGGTAATTGTGGTTATTAAGGATGATCGAATCATGGATGATTAGTCTAATGTGGCAAGACCTAGTTAAAAAGTTAGGATCAAACTATAAGTATTTCGAGTATCATTTAGTATCTTGAAAATAGGATGTGTAGATCAGAGATCCGACGGATTAAGTCAAGCGAGAGGCCGAAGATGGTCAAATGATGGCGTATGAGTTGTGTCAATCGATGAGCTGGCAGTGGTGTAATCGATGTGACAAGATGATGAACCCTATCAGTGTGGCAAAACTACTGGTTCGGTGTTCACAATGACAAATCTGGGTCTAGGGACCCACGTGCAGATAGTTGATAAATGACTTATGATAGGGTACGGGAAGCCCGTCGATTAAAGCATCTTAGTTGACTGCTTGGGAGACAATTAGATGCTAAAGATCTGGGATAGTCCAGTAGGGTCTGTACCTTATATAGGTCTAAGTCTCAATGATCTAGGAGCAAGGTGTACCACTAGCTGTGATTAATCGAGGCCGAAGAATCAACCCGAAATGAGATGAATTGAATATAGACTGAGAATTGCATCGAGGACCACAGTCATCCTGGGAGTAGGGTGACACGACGAACAGTACGAGACTTGAGGAGTAGAATACCTCGGTACCTAGTATGACAATGGGGTCATGAATGGTCGTACGTCGATAGTCAGCGAGATCTAAAGATCGAAATGCGAGAGTCAGTAAATTCCCGATAAACGAGATTTTGAGAAATACAACATGGCCAGTTCAAGGCCTTGACGATGAGTAGTAAGATAGCAACCTCGATTCAATGTGCCGAGTAGGCTTGAGGAATTGAAAGTCTTGAAAATAGGATATGCCTTGCGCATCGGTATGGGGACCTGAATCATTATTTGAGGTTTAAGGTATCCTTAGGAGAAGAGTCCCGAGAAGTTTTTGAGGCTTAGATTCTTTATAAGAAATTATTGGAGTCAATTAATGCGATCTAATCCGAGATCTTTAAAGATGAAACTAATTGGGATTTTAAAGGAATTTCCCCTAAGAAATGAGAATCTAAGGATTTGTGATAAGACTTTAAAGTTTTTCAAAAATAAAAAAATAAAAAAATAAATAAAAAAATTGGAAGGTCCTTAGGTAATCTCGTTAAGGAAATAGAGATTGATGAATTAGTAAGAATTAGGGTACAAGGGAAGACATAAGTACTTACCCACTCTAATTAGCAGGATGGTTACGGATTGAGGTCTTTGAAAATCTTTGGCGTGTTTGAGAGAAACAAGTAATTAGTAATAGATCAAAATCTATTGGAGATCTAGAATTTTCAATTTTGGGAGAATGGAACTCCTGTTGGGTTAAACGGTCAGTCTAGATAACCCTGATGGACAAATCGGGAGATGTGTAGATAGACGATCACTAAAGTGATGTAAGCAAGTTATAAAAATAAGAAGCCTGTCAATATGTGGTACAGGCACTTATGGACAATGAAAAGCCGTGAGAAAGTGAGAGAAATATCAGAATGTGCTCTCGGAAGATTTATCGAAATGATTTCTTAATTGTCAATAATAGCTTGAGGTTATTTGATGCTTAGTGGCTTGATTGAGGACGTAAATTATCAAAGATGTGATAATTAAGAGTAGATATATTTACCTCGAATTTGGTGAATTATAAAACAACTGCAAGAGGCTATGGTATTTTCTAAGATTAATGCACAATCGAGGAGTAAAGTAAACCCTTGCAATATTAAGGTTACGTGTGACGCTTTTCATTGTGACGCTTGAGGGTAATGGTCCCGAGATTTTGTTTAGATAATAATGATGGCATAAACTGTGTGAACTAAGAGGCTAGAATAGTACGGATAAAGTTAGTAGAGCTATTAGACATTAGAGTCGAGGAGCAAGTCTAGAGATTGAGTGTTAGCAAGTGAATTGTGCTACGATTGATTGGAAGTCAAAAGAGCATATGGTCAAATTCGAGGGAAGAAATCAGATGTTTTCCTTATGTTAAAGTATAATCGGCATTAGATGGTGCCTTAAGGATCAGCAGGACTAGAGTTAGTTGATATAAAATGTTATCACTCGAGGATTAATTTGAGCAATTTGAGATCCAAATGATTAATCTGTTGATATGAGATGTTATTTGAAGACCGCTTCGAAAAGAACGATGACTTATTTGAGTATGGGTATGGATGAATAGATATTGGTATTGCTAGATTTGGAAGACATTGTTAGATGTCAATTGATGTTAAAGGTTAAGTTACAGAAGTAAGATTGGAGACGAATAGAATTTGTTAATAAAAATTTCTTGAGGAAATAGTTATATAACATGATTAGAAGATGATTGTGGTCGATTGACAAAAACTTGAGGTTATTTCGGGTGATGACTACCTACGAGCATGAGGAAACAACAAGTTATAGGAAGCATCGAATAGGTTAGCAAGTAAAGATCAACGTTGTTGATGACTTAAGGTGAGGCATAGCTAGTTCGAGGATATGAGATCGCTAAGGCAGTAGGACCATTGACTTATTGCAGCATGTCTAGAAGTCTATGAAATAACCTAATAATGACAAGATATGTGATACGTGAAATAGTTTGACGACATAAAAGTATTTCCTTGAGGATCAATTTGATAAAATTCAAGATATATCAAGATCAGGACTCTTGAATTAAAGAAGCATGATTGATTAGTTCAAGATAAATAACATCGTAAGAAATCAGAATTAGAGAAATGTCGTGATTAAGGATATTGATTGGATAACTTAGTGAGAAACAAATTAAAAATTAATGATGTGGAATATGAGAATTGCAGGTTCACTATGATGATGTGAATACCAACTTAGATAGGAGCTCGAGTGGAGACTTGTGGCCCAAGGACCGAGTTATGTGATTAGTGGCTTTGAAAGAGATATCCGAAAGGAATATGTGGTTGACAAATGGATTGTCTAGGGATTGATAAGTACGGTCAGACCAAGAGTTCAAATTTTGAAATTGAGGGCATGTGGCAAATTTCGAGGACAAAATTTTTGTAAGGAGGGGAGAATGTAATACCCCACGTTTAGATAAGGTTGCCACGTAATTTTAATAAGTATAGAATACCGAAAAATTGATTTTATAGCAATTTCAGGTACCTAATCAACTGCATGGAATGTCTTGAAGTGAAATCATCCAAAGTAAATTATATAGTCTCGTCGAGCGTATCAAAATAGGATTTATGGTATCAAAAGAAATCAAATCTGGAACGATTTTCGGTACAGCTAAAATACAGCTGCCATTTAAGCTGTAAAACCGAATCATCGTCGGAGACTCCCGAAAAATTAATGGAATCCTAGGGGGGCTCCGATTTTACGTAATGAGTAACCCTTCTGTGGTATTGGGATGAAACGACAGTCCGGTGAGGACATTAGGGCAAAATCGGTATTATCGAGTAACTTTAAGATTATTAATTTAGCGTTTTCTGTATCGAAATGCAAATTAATTCGATGATTGAGGGTATAATTATGATTAAAGAATTTCTTAAGTGAAATAAAAACAAAATTTGAGATTAAATGTGTAACTATCTTTATAATAAAGTGTATTATATAGTTATATATATATAATATATGTATTCATGGGCGAAGCAGTGGCTGCAAATTGAGTAAATGGGAGGCAACCAGTAAGCTAAATTGAAATTAAAATGAATTGGAGAATGAGTGGCAGAAGTTGAATTAGAGCAGTGAATCTAAGGAGGCAATATTAGCATTAAATGTGGCATTAAATGTGATGTGTATGCGTGGCTGTATGGCCGATCAAACTTGGCAGCCAAGTTGCAAAAGAAATGGCAATAAATTGAGTGTCCCATATGACAAAGTTGGCTGGAGTAGTGGCCAAGTTCCTTAGCCTATAAATAGGATGCATTTGGCTGAATTCAAGAAGCAAGAAAGTGGGAGAGGTAGAGGGAGCTCGAGAAAGAGAGAGAGAGTGAGAGGGAGGGCCGAAATCGGCCATGGCAGCAGCAGCAAAATTGCTGCTCGGCAGCCATGTTCGACGCGAATCAAGCAACTGCGACGAAAGGCGAGGCGAGTGGCTTGGACGAGATCAGCAAGCACCGGCCGAAGTGGCCGAAGGTGGCCAATCCAGCCGCATGGCAGCGGCGGCCATGGCAGTCGCTGCAAGCAGCAGCGGCAGGGTCGGCGCGCAGGCGTTGTAGCGCGCGGAGGAGGATGCGGCAGTGGCCGCCCGCGGCGGAGGGCATGGCGCGGGCTGCGGTGGCGGCGCTGGCAGTGGGTCGCGGCGACGATGAGCTGAAGCCGAGAGTTACAGGTGGTCGCGCGGAAGAAAGGAGAAGGAAGAAGAAGAAGAAGAAGAAGAAGAAGAAGAAGAAGAAGAAGAAGAGAAGAGAAAGAAGAAGAAGAAGAAGAAGAAGAAAATGAAGAAAAGAAGAAAGAGAGGAAGAAGAGGCTGGTTCGTAGGTGAAGAAGCGGGGAAGAAGATGAACAGGGGAGGTGAAAAAAAAAAAGAGAAAGAAAATAGGAAACAATTATGGAAAAATTCTAGAAAAATCCTGAAAAATAAGAAATTATGTTTTGGTAATATCCCGGAGATTTTGGTAAGAAAAATGGCCCGGGCACGCTTTTCGAGAATATTGCACGCAAATCGAGAAAATCAGATATGCTAAGTCAAGGTGAGTAAAATTCTCTAGAAAATTTTAGAAATTCCATAATATTATTTTATGAATTGTCGTAGTGAAATATTTGAGAAAATATTTCTAGAAATATTTAATTTGAAATTATTGAGGAAAAATAGGAAGAAATAGAGGGAAAATTAAAGAAAATGCCAGAAATTATGAAAAAATAGGATTTAATATTTATTCAAATACCTATGGTGATTAGGATGCTTTGAGGTCAAAGTTGAGACGTTTGGTGCGAATTTTGAGCTTGGCACGCAAATCGAGGCAATGCACAGATTACGAGATAACCTAATAAGCTCTAGAAGGTAAGTGGTACTTCCTCGAAAATGTTTTCATCATATTGACATGCCCTGATATGTATCTATCACATAGAATGCATACATGACTATGAAATGCATGAATACACGTTGATATCATTGATCACACGCATATGAGGCCGTAGAGAGTACGAACTGGCACCGCTGCCTTACCAAGGGTGCACCCATACACCCCGGCTTCGAAAGAGGTGGCCGCTAAAATGGTGGGTAGCATGAGGTGTGCAGTTGACACCTACGAGGAAAGACATTGCATACACTCATGACATAACATTATGTACCCTTACTTAGATGGTTCATCATCTAACTTGGGTTCGCCCCTGGAACATTCAACGTTCCAGTTGGGATTTGCAGTGATGTTATCGAGGTTGAAGATGTGTAATGACGCGAGACGTCAGGAAACGAGGAAATGTGCCATGTTATGTTGTGATATGAATAGTTAAAGATTATGTACATTTGTTTTACTTTTCGAAGGTTATGTAACAACGTTTGTAATAAATACTTGTCCAGTTATTCATGTATATATTGTCATGAACAGGTTCGATCCAGCTTCTGCTTTGTATTTATTTTCTAGTGTAGATAAACACTAGATAGGCCTTAGGGGATTTTGGGATAATGTAATGATAAAAAAAAAAAAAATAAGACCCAATTTTCCTAAGGTATAACACGCCCTGAAAAAGTGGACTGTTACATCTATGGAAGAATTATAATGCACGGTAATTGAAAGCTTAAATAAGTTTATTAGAAGTATTGACTTCACTACTAATTGGATCATCCTAACATAATATTAGTTTTTACTCAGGATTTTTTGTGATATTTTGAAGAGATGAAAAGATTTTTATTCTAAATTAAAATATTCGATCGGCGTCAAAAAATTTAATGTGTCTCAATTACTATTCAACTATGAATCTCGAATGTTATACCTAAAAATAGGCATAGTATTAGAATTAGTGATATTGAGTTGGTTTAGTGCTCTAATTTATCATTAATAATTAATGAAAATTAAATTATTGTTAAGAATTAATGATTAATTAAATTATTATTAATAGTTGATGATAATTTTAACGGTAAAATATAAGGAGTATACATATTATATATTGTATATAAGAATTAATAATTATCAAAATAAAAAAATTGATTGCCCCTTTAAAAGTCAAAATAGCATGCCAAATTGAGAAAAAGCCTTGGCTCTCTCGGTACAGCTCACAAGAGCAATTAATGCGCCTGTGCAAAGTTCAAAATGGGCAGTTGAGAAGGAGACCAAATGGCAATGGCAATGGCAAAATTGAAATCATCAGATAAGAAAATTAAAAAAAGTGGGAGGCAGGTAGGTTAGGTTGGAAGAGATGAAGAGGTTATCATTATTGATTGGAATATTCTATCAGCATTTAAAGTTTGATCTGTCTTAATTATTATTTAATTGTGAAATTAAAAAATTATACTTAAAAAATGAACATAGCATGGAACTAGTAATATTGAGTTGGTTTAGTATTCTAATTTATTATTAATAACTAACAAAAATTAAATTATCATTAATAATTGATGATAATTTTAACAGGATAATATAAATAAGAAAATTCTTCTATAGATAATTAATTTTTATATAATATTAATTGTATTATTATTATATATATTATATATTATATATAAGAATTAATAATTACCTAAATCAAAAAGGGATTAGACTGCTAATTTGAAAAGTCAAAATAGCGTGTCAAATCGAGAGAAAGCTTTGGCTTTGTCGGCACAGCTCACAGGCGCAATTAATGCGCTTGCGCAAAGGTCAAAATGGGCCATTTAGAAAGACACGAAATGGCAATGGCAAAATTGAAATTACGAAAAAATTACCAAAAGTTGACAGTCCACTTGGAGTCAACTCTGAATCCAGATTTTTAGAGAATATAAATTTATTTGATGATACAATCTAAACATAAATATATTACAATATATTTATATTTATATATTAAAATAAATAATAAAAAAATATTCTCTATTTAGATTTAATAAAAATATATAAAAAATCAAAATTCATAACAATAAGAAAATAGAATTTTGATTTTAAAATAAATTTAGAATTTAACGATTTTACCACCCAAAATACATACATTCTATTTCTTGAAAAATTCATTAAAAATTATTTTAACAACAATAAATATTAGCTATCAAAATACCGAGAGATAGTTTTTCAAAATAAAAACATTTTCTTATATGTCCCCTTATAATGCGCTAATCTTCTAGATTTAGAGAAATAACATTTCTTGATTTATTTTGATACACAACATACTATAATACTTAAAATAAGTTTTCCACCATAAGACATATAAAAATTCTATTAGGGGATTTAAATATATCAAAAATAATTTTATTAAAATTATGTTTTGTTAAATATCAAAATACACAATAAATTAATTGGAACAATTTGACTTAATAGAGGATGAAGATATCATAACTATAAAGTTGGGCAATGACAGAGGTTCTAGTCTTAGGAGAAGGGAAAATAATTTTGAAGGTTACTTACGCGCAAAATCATTTTGTTTGGATTGGGCATGTAAATATGAAAACAACAAAAAAATATGATGAATCTCAAATTAATTCTAAAATTTGAAATTAATGCAAAAGGAAAATGTGATATTTGTGTGCAAGCAAAACAACCTAGAAAACCTTTCCTTAAATTAAAAGAAACACACAATTACTTGAATTAATTCGTAGTGATACTTGTAATTTAAATTGTAAACATCCCCGCTCAGATATCCCAACCGCTGAACTATCCGAACGGGAGTACTTACGGAAAGGGAAAAATAATGAAACACGAGACAGAAACCACCTTGGCATGCATACACAAAAATAAGAGCAACGAAAGCGAAGCAAAACACATGCATGCACTACAGGTGCCCCGCTAGCACATCGGTCACAAGATCAATAAATGAAAACAGACTCTTGTGCCAACATACACGAGACACAAGAAATGACCCGGCACAGTACAAAAAAAATAAGAGAATAGACCCTACACAACCATCAGAGTTGACAAAGATTGACGGGACTGCCTGTACACCATACCGACTTTGCTGCTAGACGTTGACTCCCTTGCTCGGACCCACGCTGGCACTACTTGGAATGATGGAAAGCAAAGTGAGTTGAGAGACTCAGCAAGCATAAAGAAAAGAAAGGCCGAAGGCTGAACATAACTAGGAAACTCTCCCCAAGATAAACCCCCAGATACACACAAGGCATGAGACGCTACAACACAACAGTATAGCATAATAAAACACATACCGGTCCTTGGGTCCCACACAAGACACACAACACCCATGTAACACCCGAGAATAATTTTGAGGATAAAATGATATTTGATAAAGGGCATCATTGGAATTTTGAGAAAAATAAGACTATAGGGCACACTAACACAGCTTTGGACGACCGAATTAGTCAGAAGGAGTACCTTGGACCCTAGATAGCCAAGGAAAATGGTATAGTATCGACGAGCAATTAAAATTATAATTTTTAGTGATAAAAGAAAGAAGATCGGGAATAGTTTTCGGTACAATAAAAAATACAGCTGTCAATTAGGTCGTATTACCGAATTGCTGTAAACGACGTCCAAAAAGTCAACGGAGAGTGTCAAGGACTAGTATTCGATGTATAGAACAACCCTTAAGTGGTTTCGGGTTGAATCGAGTAGATTTAAGGTCAAATAAATCAATCGGGCCTAAGTATAATTTTCTAAAAATGCTCGAGGGAGGTCAAAACGGTAAATTTTTGAAAGCTTCAAGGGAGAAATGAGAATTACTAATCTTGAGGGTCTTAGTGATAGTGTTAGAAAGATCAGGGGCTTGAGGAAAAGGGCCAAAATGCAAAAGGAAACTTCATGGGGTCAAATTGTAATTTTTGAAAATCTGCCATAGTTGGACAGATTTGGCCGCGATTTGTGGCCGGAAAATCCGGCCATTTGGACAGCCTAGGGCCGTCAGGGAATGGCCTAGGGTGGCCTAGGAGGCGTGGGGAAGAAGGCTTGGCCGGAAATCGGCCACGTGGGGGTAGATTTTGGCTATAAATAGCCAAGGGTTTCGGCTGAGAAGGAAGCACCAAATCGAGCTCATTTTTGAACGATTTTTGGAGCTTTGATAGAGGGCTTTTGGTCTCTTGGAGTCAAGGATCATTTTGGGATCGATTTGAGGCGTTTTGGAGTAGGTTTGAGGGGGTTTCAAGTTTGGCCGAGGGTTTGAGGCGGTCCGCCTCCCGCCGCCTGCAACCGGCCATTTGGGCCACTTTCCAGTGGCCTTTCGGCCTGATTTTGGTGGGGATAGGATCGACTTCTTAAGGGCTTCCGGGGGGTACCAGTTTTGAGGCGATCGGAGCAACTACCGGCGGCCGGCTAGAGGTAAAAGACGGTGTCGCGTGACTGCCACGCGCCAGCCCAAATCAGTCAGCCACGCGCCCGCGCGTGAGACCCCAGGTAATTTTGAAATTTTTTATTTATTTTAAGAAAAATAAATTATGAATTATGATGCAAAAAAATTTGGAAAAATGTTGGAGAAAATGGTCATTTTGTAATTTTCAAAGTAAATAAGGCTTATAAAAAATAGGAAAAGGAATTAGAAAATCCTTAGAAAATTTTGGGAGTTAGGAATTAATTATTTATGAATTTTTATGAAGAGAAATCAAGGAAAAATCTTGAGTATACATTTATTAGAATTTTTGAGGAGAAATATAAAGAAAATAGGAAGAAATTATGGAAAAATTGAAAAATAGATATTGATATGATTTTGAACAAACGTGATGACTAGGGTATCGTTGAAGCTCGAGGTTGAAGTATAAGAGCGTCGGGCGCGAGAATCGAGGTCAAGCACGCAAGTCAAGGCAGGCACGCAAATCGAGGCAATTTGCGCTCTTCAAGAAAGTTGAGTTACAAGTGAGTGTTCGCCCCCAAACTTGGTTTTGTCTTTGGGTTTTGTGATAGATTGTCCAAATGGTTATTTACACGTGCATTAAATGTTGATTACAAGTATCGATTTTAAATGACGCATGTTATGAGTTTAAGTGATGCATGTTATGATTTTCGACCATTGGCTTGTTTTGTGTCGTCCATGTGGGATGTGGGTTGTTAACCTGTGACGTGGCCCAGAGTGACAGCACTCGGGATGCGTACCTAGGATTAATGCTAGGTGACCCACTTGGGACGGGGCTGAGACGGACTTCACCCTACGGGACCCAAGTGGCGGGGCTGAGAGTGGACACCACCCCGGTTGTTGGCTCAAGTGGCGAGGCTGCGAGTGGACACCACCCCAGGTTCCTTTGAGCAATAGCATTAATGCCGAGGTGACGTCGATTTCGAGGATAATGCTGATGTGACACTCTTGGGGCTAGGGTTGCGTTAGGTTTTGGAATGCTTTTGAGTGGGAGCGTAAAGCCTGACGATGACAATGGAGTGATTCTCGGGTTCATATGTCGAGGTTGTCCCTCTTAAGTAGGATCGGGTTGCCAATGGGTCGATGTGGTCGGGTCGCCTTTAGAGAGATTGCATTTTCCTCGGTTAGGGCTAAATGCTGTGTGGGATTCTCTTAGGCTGGTGCATGTTGGGATTTATTGATTTTGGGTACATGATTTTGCATACATTCATGAAAATGTTTTTGAACTCTCACTTAGATGATTCAGCATCTAATTTGGACTATGTCCCTGGAATATTCAAACGTTCCAGGTGAAAGCAGTGACGCCAAGGGAAAGAATGTCATCGAGATGTAGCTGTTGTGTTAGTCGTCGTAGGATTTTGTATATGATGACGATGTTCAGAAATTATGTAACGTTTGATATGAAACATCAATTTGATTAATGTAAATGGAATTTTCGGTTGTATATATCTGAGGTTTCGATCTTGCTTCCGTTGATGTGGTTGATAATGCCTGTCCTAGTCTAATTATTAAGTTTTGTTATACTGAGAAGATAAGATCGAGATTGTCGGGAAACGATTTTGATGAAAGTATGCCTATCGAGAGATTTATGTGGTGTTTGATTTAAATTTTTCCGAAATCTCGAGTTAACGCACGCTTGGGGAAAAGTGGGGCGTTACAACCCAAGTCCCATACCAACCTGCCGTTGCTCTGAAAGGCAACAATTATCTCCACAAACCTGCACGCGCAATCCCGGGCCGGTACTCCCGTCGCCCGTCCCCGTCGGTACTCCCGACAACCGAGCCATAGGCTCCATTGGAACAATACTCCCGTCCGAGAACTAATAACTACCAGTAGCCATGCAATACACATAAAAATGCAATGGCGTAGTGAGCATCAACGTGATACACTGGCGCCCATACATCCAGGCATCAGGCCATACTTCACCCACATAGTAAACCACACGCCATGCATATGTTCGCGCTGGATGCAACTTAACCAAGCTAGAATGTCTGTGTCCAAGCATACTCAATAAATGAATATCCCAACATACATCTCGTACCCATGTGCATATCAAATCATAAACAGTAGTACAATGCATCTACTCATGCAGTAAATCACATACCGGCAGAGCTAGTTAGCAGTGCCCGGCACCGGTCAACGCCCAGTGACTAGGAGTGTCTGCCTGACGGTCTACTTCAGAACCGTACAATAGTCTACCCCAACGTCACCAAACAATCAACCCCTGCCTCACTGCTCAATAGCTCTAATCAAATCATAAATAAATCCGAGAAAAAACCGTAAATAAAACCCGCACGACTAGGAACCTAGTTCCCCAAACTGGGTTCAGCATCATTCCGAAGGGAATAGGAGTGGTACAAACCCCCGTAGACTCACAAGAAATAAAGTTCTAGAAGTCTCGAATTTAATTTAAATTAAAACAAATGAATAATAATTCAACAAACAAGGCTAGGTGCCGAATTAAAGTAAGGGAGATAACAAAATACAGAAAATCGCGGGGTTTTTCACGGGAATTAAAGATCAGGAAAAGGGGGTTGGGAGCTTGCCTTTACACGGCTGTTCCTTGCTTTTCTTGCACTCCCGTTGCGAAGTAAAACGTTTAATAGCGATTAATAAAATTGTGGCTCACATTAATTAAATCTAACCATGTAATATAAATAATTTAATCACCGAAAATCCCACATAAGCACACCGTAAATAAAACCCCAATGAGTCTTATATTTAATTTAAATTAAATCGTACTAATAAAATCCTCATTTCGTATAATTAATACGCGAAACCGAAACGAATTAAGGGAAGGCGAGGGGTTCATAAAATGGAAAGAAATCGTAAGGGTAGATGAGAGCTTGCTTGTATCTAGTCGTTTACGATGTTTTTATGCTTAAATGCCACCAAAATAATACACGCTACAAATTAGATTAAACTTCCAAAATTAATAAAATTAAACTCAAAATGAAATTCTAACCGTACAGAATGTTTAATACTAGCTTCTCTACTTACCTGAATAATTAAATCGCAATAAAAACTTGATTAAAACCCCAATTTCTCCTCTATTTCCACCATTTCCAGCGCTGGTTCGCGTTCTTCTTCTTTGTAATTACGCCTCACTGTTGCTGCCTCGTTTGCTGAAGAAATCGGCCAGAAATTGGCCGAAACAAGCGGCCAGAACGCAGCCACGTGGCAGCCAAATCTATTGCCTCCCTAGCCCCAAAATGACACCGTTTTGGGCTTGGAATTGGCTAAAAAATTCAGCCTTGATTTTTCTTCAGTCGCACGGCCTGCCCAGCGCGATCTCACGTCCATGCCCAACCCTCATGCACACCTGCCACTTTATCTACTAACCACTTTGAATACAATGTGAACTAAATTAAAGTTACAGACTTCCAGCCTTACACCCATCAAAATTCAATCCTAGGCACATCCTGTACCGGTCCCTAAGAAGACTCCCAAGTGGCAACTTATTGCCTCACTGACCTAGCAAAAGCATCTTAATGGGAACGAAACTCCCATCATTCATCATTACTCCAATCAATTGCCTCCACACGTCATTCATCTGCTCACGGGCGAACAAGTCTTGTCTCTGATAGTCTCCAAAAAGATCTCGTGAATCGTCTCTTGAAACAACTCATCAAGTCGATACGTATAACTCACTAGGTACTTTTCTTTGTCTTGCCTGCCTCCTCATCCCGAAGCAAATTTCTGTTCCCACCGACACCATAAATGATCCAATACTGGGAGGTCATCCGGATTAGGTAGGGGTACACTGGAATCTAGACCTCCGAATTCCATTGGGAACACTCAAAATCACCCAATATCAACCAAATATATTATGGCTAGACCAACCTCTTACTCAAACACCTAGGAGCAGGCACCCGTCCTAAATAAATCCCATTCAAACCACCTCACAGTCCCATCCTAACGTGCCTTATCACCCCGCACGAATATAAATTGGGACACAGTCTCTCACATGAATTAACAACTCAATTTGACGCAGCTTGAACCTATTCGATTCACCTAGACCTCCCTAACTCTACCCGACAATCTTGGTGTACAGGAACTTGTCCCTCAAAATTGACTCAAACTACGCTCTGATACCAACATTGTAACATTCCATTCGAGCGATCAGAAGGACCGGAACAACTTACCCTGATGGGCCTACACGAACTTCCCAGGAGGGTCACCCATCCCTGGATTACCCCAGGTTAAGCACCCTTAACTTGGGAGTTCTTTGCCAACATTCAGCCCAAAAGGTATCCAGCTGGTGTTGTTTCCTTCCTTACTTATCCTCGATATATACTATTCTCATCTAGGCTCCCGGGGTATTACATTAATAATTTTGTGACACATGGTGGAGAACAATATTTTGTTCCATTTATTGATGATTATTCAAAATTTTGTTATGTTTATTTGCTTACTCATAAAAATGAAATGTTTGACAAGTTTAAGATCTATAAGGCTTAAGTAGAAAATTAGTTGAAATAGAAAATTAAAATACTAAGATCTGATAGAGGAGGTGAATACAAATAAAATAAAATATTTTGTGAAGTGTATGACACAATACATTAGTTCACCCCGGGCACTTCAATCTAATGGAGTTGTTGAAAGACAAAATGGCACATTACTAGATACGGTAAATGCTATATTAATAAGTTATGGTTTACCTAATAATTTATGGGGTGAAGCTTTATATACCGCTTGTTGTATTTTGAATAGAATACCTTATAAAACTCTATATGAATTATGGAAAAGTAAAAGACCTAGTTATAAATATCTCAAAGTGTGGGGGTGTTTGGCAAAAGTTAATATTCCTACACATAAAAAGTGAAAACTTGGTTCTAAAACTATTGATTGTGTTTTTATTGGATATTTCCTAGATAATAACGCCAATAGATTTTTGGTTATTAATTTTAATTATCCTGATATTAGCAAAAATACAATTGTTAAGGCTTGTGATGTTATTTTTTATGGGAGTATTTTTTCTTTAAAAGAAAAAATAAATACTTCAATGGACCTTAATTCCGGTTCTTCTATAAATGAAACCTACAATTTTAAATCTAATAAAGAGAACGATTCTAAGGAGCAAAAGGAGAAAATTAAAAAAAAAAGTTTTGGTTGTGATTTTGAAATTTTTTTGGTAGAAAATGATCCAGTTACTTATAATGATGCTATGAAATTAGTAGATGTGTCTATTGGAAATAAGCAATAGATAGTGAAATGAATTCCTTAATGAGTAATAATACATTGATTGTAATTGATTTACCCCCTACATGTAAAACCATTGTTGTAAATGAATTTTTAAGAAAAAATTGAGACTAGATGAATCATAAATAAATTTAAAACTAGATTGGTTGCTAAAGGATTTGATCAAAAACAATGTACAGATTTCTTTGATACATTCTCACCAGTAACCCATATAAGTAACCCATATAACATTTATAAGAATGATAGTTGCAATTGTTTCTATTTATAAGTTAGAAATTTTTTAAATGGATGTAAACATGACATTTTTTAATGGAGATTTATATGAAGAAATTTATATAAATCAATCTAAAAGATTTATAACTCTTAGCCAAAAAGATAAAGTATGTAAGCTTGTAAAATCTCTTTATAAATTAAAACAAGCACCCAAACAATGATATGAAAAATTCGATAATATTGCTATTTCTAATGAGTTTTCTATTAATAACATAGATAAATGTGTTTATTTTAAAAAGTTTGATATTGACTATGTGTTCCTTTGTTTGTATGTAGATAATATTCTTATCTTTGAGACTAATATTGATGTCATTAATCAAAAGAATAATTTTTTGTCGGCTAAATATATATTTTATCCCTTGTATTTGCATTTTTTTTTGTTTTAGACACCCAAACTTTTTATCATTTCAAAGATACCCCTCAACTATGTAATTTCGAGTTAATTTAAAATCGAAAGACATCTACACCTATTACATAGTAAAAATGTTCTAACTTATTTTTGATTATATATTCCCTCCATATAAATAAGTAATTATGTGGACGATTGTTACATATTTAATCATTTATTTTTAATATTTGATTAACAATAAATTGACTTAGTCATCATATTTTGAAATGAGATAAGGCTGAAAAAGAGATCAACCAACCCCTAAATAAGCTCCACATTCATCTTAAAAAAAATAGATAAAAAAAATTAAAAACAAAATCAGCAACATCCCAAAAACCTTAAGATATTTTATTTTTTTGGCAACAAGTTACAATCATATAATTTATATATATATTCTTGGAATATACGAGATAAAAGGAATCAGCAGAGAAGTATTTTTACTATATAAGAATATCTGAAGAGATCGTTGTATTTTGCAAAAAGGACGCCATAATATCTATTTTGCCGTACGAACTTCAAATTGCTAGCTACTCTATGCTTTTGAGTAGAAAATTAATTTTATTAAATTACAAAAGCACTTTTTGTTATCAATCAAACAACAACATAACATAGAAAGAAAAGATATTAATAATTATAAAGATGGAAGCAACTGTGTCTTATATTTATAACCGAAAACTAAAATTTCCCAATGTTTTGTAATTTGTACAAATACTCAATAATATGATATGATAATAGTAGTTCCTTTTAATTTTGAATCAATTTGATGATTTTTTTGTTAATGATACTGATACATATATTTTGCTAAAAATTCTATTTGTCTCTCAAAATTCCATCTGCATCTTGTAACTGAACTATACACGCAACCAATATTAAAAAAAATGAGTAATATTAATTATTTGATAACTCTTATATTATAGTTTAATGTCCAATTAAATTAATTGTTTCCTTCCCCAAGTAAAGAAACTGTTGAAGATCTACGATGACTTGTAATTGTTTAGGGAAACTGAGCGTGAGTGTGACATTCACCCAATAATTTAAATTTTTCATAAATTATTAATGACCATTTCTTCATCCAGTGCGTCATGGTGATTTATTATGTTTAATAATCGTGTGTCATTGTCAAATAACTACAATAATATTTCTTTATAAGCATAATTTGTATTCAATTATCATTTAATTACATTCTAATTTAACCCATCAAATATCAAATTACTATAATTACAAATAATGAGTTGGAGAAAATCTTAGGAGAAATATCAAATTACAATAATTACAAATATCAGGACTCAGGCACCAAAACTATAAAGTTTGGCGATGATAGAGAGGTTCCGGTCTTAGGAGAAGGGAAGATAATTTTGAAGCTTACTTATGCACAAAATCTTTTTGTTTGGATTGAGCATTATATGTGTCGTGCATTAGAAAGAATATTAGTACTTCTAAGCTAGTTCAACATAGTTGTAAATTAGTTTTTAAATCAAATAAAGTTGTAATTAGTAAAAATAATTTATTTATTGGAAAAGTCTATTTGTTTAATGGTTTCTTTTGTTTAAATATTTTGGATCCTATGATCAATAAATTTAGAGTTAGACTGGTTACTTAAGGATTTATTCAAAAAGAAGGTATAAATTTCTCTAATGCATTCTCATCACTAAGCCATATAACATTTATAAGAATGCTAGCTGTAATTGCTTCTATTTATAAATTGAAAATTCATCAAAAGATTCACACCTTTTGTAGATTTTTATTCTCACTTTCACTCTTTCTTTTTTTTTTTTAACTTTTTTTTCTCTCACTTCAAGTCTCGATAGTTGTGTAATATTAGAAGGAAGAAAATTAATTTATTTCTTTTTTTTTTCACAACGAGCTACAATCATATAATTATTTATATTTTTTTAGAATATATGAAATAAAAGAGTTTGTAGATGTAATTCTGTTACACAAGAATCTGAAAAAAAATTATTATATCTTGAGAGAAGAACGTCATAACATCTAATGTAAGAGGAGGTATTTTTACTCATGTCAGCATAGATAATTTGATAATGAGGCTTTTTATATTTAAAAAATTTTAATGACTAATTTGATCTTTGGATGAAGATTGATACCTGAAATGCAAAAAAAAATATGATAAATTTATTTTAAAATAATTTTCTTTTTATTTCTATACACGCAAACAATTTTTATTTAATATTTATTATTTGATAACTCTTGTATTATAGTTTAATGTCCAATTAAATTAATCGTTTCCCTCCCCAAGTAAAAAAATGACATGTTTATTTAATATTTATTTGGTAAGTCTTCTATTTATCTCTCAAAAATGACATCTTTATTTAATATTTATTTGAAAACTTGTAATTGTTTAGGAAAACTGAGTGTGAGAATGACATTCATCCAATGGAGTCATCCTCTAACCGCACCCAATAATTCAACTTTTTCATAAATTATTAATTACCAAGAAACGTAGGTGGGTTCGGCAACCCAATAGGCAAATTGAGGAGAAGAAGAAGCACTGGATTAAGAGTAATGGCGTACAGTGTTGTAAACTCCGTGATCCAGACTTTGATGCCATTGATAGTCAACGAAGCGAAGCTTTTGAGCAATGTCCGCCGAGATGTTGCGAGCATCAAAGCTGAATTGGAGAGCATAAAGTCTTTCCTAAAAGACGCTGATCTTAGGGCAGAAATCGGAGATGAAATCGCCATAGTTTGGGTGAAGCAGGTCCGGGAAGTGGCGTACCGAATCGAGGATGTGATCGATGAATACATGCTTGATCGAGGAAGAAGGCGTCGTTTCGGCAGTTTACTCCGCAGAGTAAACTTAGCCTCTCAGATTCAAGACATCAAACGGACAATTGGTGAGATCAAGGAAAGGGCTGACAGGTATGGATTCAGTGGGATACAGGGATCAGGGAGCGAAAGAATTGAACGACCGTGGCATGATCCTCGAGTGGCTTCCCTCTTCGTCGAGGAAGATGAACTCGTGGGAATTGAATCCCGGAAAGATGAATTGATCGGGCAATTGATAACCAAAGAGTCGAAAAGAGTGGTGATTTCGGTGGTGGGGATGCCTGGAGTGGGGAAGACCACTCTTGTAAGCAAGGTCTATGGAAACCAAACCGTGGCCGCACAGTTTGATTCTTGCGCTTGGGTCCCTGTCTCTAGATCATACAAATCAGGGGAGATACTCAGAACAATGCTGAAACAGTTTTACCAATCCGGATTAAGGGAGTCTACTACACCTCCAGAAATTGATGCAATAGGCCAGAATTCACTCGTTCACAAGCTGAAGGAATTTCTAACCCAGAGCAGGTATCTAATTGTCTTTGATGATGTATGGACAACAAGCTTTTGGGAATTCTTCAAACATGCTTTGCCCAAAAATGGGAAAGACAGCAGGGTAATCATCACCACCCGCAGTGAAGAGGTTGCAGTTTTCTGTAAAGAATCGCCATGGGATCATATCCTCTGGCTTCAGCCCCTGCCCAAAGAGAAGGCTTGGGACCTTTTCTGCATGAAGGCCTTCCAAAGGGACTTCGAAGGCCATTGTCCCCCCGAATTGAAGGACGTATCTCTTCAAATCGTTCAGAAATGTGAAGGATTGCCACTTGCTATTGTGGCAATAAGTGGTATTTTATCCATCAAAAACAAGATTGCATTAGAATGGAAGACGTTCTACGATAGCCTAGGCTCTGAGTTACAAATGAGACGTGGCCTTACAAGCATCTCAAAAATTGTGTTGCTTAGTTACCATGATTTGCCCTACTACATCAAATCTTGTTTCTTATACTTTGGCATAATACCTGAGGATTACTCTATTCATTGTGGACTATTGATCCGATTGTGGATAGCAGAGGGCTTCATCGAAGAACAGAGAGGCAAAACTTTAGAAAAAGTTGCAGAAGAGTATCTGACCGAGCTCATCCATAGAAGCTTGGTTCAAGTGTCAAGTAAGAAACCTGATGGGAGAGTTAAAACCTGCAGGGTGCATGATGTGGTGCGAGAGATCATCCTGTCAAAGTCTATGGAGTTGAACTTCTGTCAGGTTTTAGGAGCCGAGAATTTGAGCTTCGATGATTTTACTCGAAGATTGTCAATACATATGGATGGCAATTTGGACAACGTTCTTGAAAGGGCTAAGAAATCATGGATTCGTTCAATTTTTCTTTTTCGAGTGGCTAAGTTGCCAGAGAAACCCCTGATGAGTACATTTGCAAGAAATTTCATGCTTTTGAAAACACTAGATCTTGAAGATGCTCCTCTGGTTCAGATTCATAAAGAAGTGGGAAATCTATTTCATTTGAGGTACCTGAGTGTAAGGCATACAAAGGTGAAGGTGATTCCCAAGTCAATTGGCAAGCTGCACAACTTGCAAACTCTGGATTTGAAATATTGTCTTGTGCATGAGCTACCTTCTCAGATTAGCAGGCTCCATAAGTTGAGGCATCTTTTGGCATATAACTATGATTATGGGAGTTTTAGTTTAGATTCCATAAAAGGGGTAAAGATACAAGGAGGGATTGGTTGTTTAAAGGAGTTGCAGAAGCTAGGGCTTGTGGAGGCAAATTATGATGCAATCAGCCTATTTAAAGAGCTTAAGAATTTGCAGAAGCTGAGGAAGTTGGGCATCAGCAATTTTAGAACAAAAAATTGCAGGGATCTTTTTAACAGTATTCAGAATATGAAACACCTTAAAGTTTTGGCGATATGCTCTATAAGTGAACATGAGATTTTGGATTTGGATTTGGTTTCTGCTCCACCTGAATCTCTTGAGCGACTCATCTTGTGTGGACGTTTGAAAAAGCTGCCATGCTGGATTGCTCAACTTCAAAGTCTACGAGATGTAAAACTGCGCTGGTCAGGTTTGGTTGATGATTCACTAGAGGGGCTTCAAGCTTTGCCTAACCTACTAATGCTCAGTCTCGCTGATATGTGTTATGGAGAGCAGCTGTCTTTTAAGGCTGGATGGTTTCCAAAACTTAAGGGGCTAAAGCTTCGTTTTCCGAGGGGATTGCGTTCAGTGATAATAGAGGAAGGGGCATTGACTCTTCTTGAAGAGCTAACAATTGGGCCATGTCAGCAGCTGGAAGAGGTTCCTTCAGGGATCCGTCACCTTAGGAAACTCAAAACTATTCACTTTTTTCAAATGCCTACAAAGTTCCTAAACAGAATGCTACCAAACAAGGGCCAAGACCATTGGATTGTGGAGCATATACCAAGTGTCAGGTTTGTTTTTAGGCTTCAAGGATTGAGATACAAATTTTGTGCTCCTGGGGAATTCCAAAATTATGCAAGTGACCTAAATTTTAAGGATCAATGAAGCTCAAAATGGATCTCTTCATTGACAACCATCTCTTCTTCTGTTTGCAGCTGAGACCTGAAGGGAAAACTCTCAGATCATTCATGCAATGTTACAGAATGGACTCACTAACTAGCAAGGAGATTATTCAGTTCAAAAGAGGTGTATATTTGTTTTTGCTAATGATGTAGAGAATGGATTTGGAGATTTGTTAAGATAATAATGCTCTTGGCTTACACTGTTAGATGGTACTATATATTACACTCTCTGCAAGCAAAGACAAAAATATCATATAACTAACCCGCAATGGACATTAAATGGAGTTGTTATCCCCTTTACAGGCATGAATGAACCATCCTGCTCATACAAGCCGTACATGATGTAGATGAAATCTAAACACCCTCCCACCCCCAACAAAAAGAAATTAATTGTCACCACACTGCAAGCCTATTGACAATGGTTGAGCCCCCAAATGATCAAATGAACTCGTGTAAGATGGTCAAACCACCTGCTTACCTCTTATCTATGGTGAGTGGAATCATGAGACTCCAAATTGGAAGCGTTCCATCTATTACACACTATATTATATATTCATACAACCAAAACATCAAAATTGTTCCTGCACTCTTGAATTGGCAGGATACTCAATGGTGGGATGAAATATAAAGTTAGTCCCCAGAATACGTATCCTCTAAACCTCGGTGGGCTCGGTTATATGAATTCTAAACCTTTAGCCATCTCTGTGTGTGGTCATATTCTCTAAATTAGAAGCTACTACAATTAAAACAAAATGTAATAATGCCTCTTTTTTACATCTGTAGTAGGACTAGAGCAGTTGTATTGATTAAAGTGTCCAATATTCCAGACATTTCAACACAATGCTGGATGCATTTAGGAGCATGGTCTGCAGGCTAGGTCAAGGTTCTCCATTTCAGTCTAGCAGTTCTTCTACAAGCCTGAAATTGTTAAGAGTGATAAAAATGTATCCTAAATAAGTATCCTACAATTGATTGTTTTAGCATAACTAACATAGTAACATGATAATGGGACATTTATATGATCGCAAAGCACATATTAAAGCACATATTTATTTCTACGATAGCCTAGGCTCTGCGTTACAAATGAAACCTGCCCTTACAAGCATCTCAAAAATTGTGTTTCTTAGTTACCATGATTTTCCCTACTACCTCAGATCCTGTTTCTTGTATTTTGGCATAATACCTAAGGATTACTCTATTAATTGTGGAAGATTGACCCGGTTGTGGATAGCAGAGGGCTTCATTGAAGAACAAAGAGGCAAAACTTTAGAAGAAGTTGCAGAAGAGTACCTGACTGAGCTCATCCATAGTGTCAAGTAGGAAACCTGATGGGAGAGTTAAAAAGTGCAGGATGTGGTTCCTCAAAACCTAAAACATCTATATACAGTTCAGAGCAAAAATGGATAACCCACAAATTTCTCAAGGATCAACAAAGGCCTAATCCAGAAAATACTATACTTGGAAGTTCAGGTTTTCTTGATATTCCACTATACATCCAGATCGATGATCATGATTAATACCATCTATTGAGTCTAAATCGTCACTGCTGGAGCCCAAGTGATCTTGCATTTTTTCTTGTACTTCAAATGCTCAAAAAGAAACCATCTTAAACTTGAATCCAGAGCACAAAATACACATTCACAAGATGCTCACAACCTTAAGTAATTAGATGACAAAAACCCATAAAAAGCACAAATCTTCTGCAGTCTCTATCTCAAATTCAAAAACCCATAAACATCTATTGAGTTTATTAGTTTTAAGCTTCTAACTTTCTTTAGTTCTTTTTATCCTGGTTCATATTATCTATTTCATATATAGGAAGACATGGTGTTGTTGCCAAAATACAACAATTAAAATTTGTGATGTGGGGTCCACTCGAGCTTGTTGTCGGGTGAGGTTAGGTTGCCGTAAAAGATGTCGCCTCAAGAGAGTTTGCCGCTAGGAATGCTCGTCATAATGATTCGTCACAAGCTTTCGCCGCTAGTTTTTGCCGCTAGCCTTTGCCACTAGCCTTTGCCACTAGCCTTTGCCACAAGCCTTTGTCACAAGCTTTTGCCACTAGCCTTGGCCATTAGCTTTTGCCACTAGCCTTTGCCACAAGCTTTTTGCCACAAGCCTTTGCCACAAACTTTTTGCTGCTAGTCTTTGCCACAAGCTTTTGCCACTAGCCTTGACCACTAGCTTTTTCCACTAGCCTTTGCCACAAGCTTTTTGCCACAAGCTTTTTGCCGCTAGCCTTTGCCACAAGCTTTTGCCGCTAGCCTTTGCTGCTAGCCTTTGCCACTAGCTTCGCCGCTAGTTTCGCCACAAGCTTTTGCCACTAGGTTTTGCCACAAACTTTACCCCTAGCTTCGCCACAAGGTTTTGCCGCAAGCTTCGCCGCTAGCTTCACCACAAGGTTTTGCCGCAAGCTTCGCCGCAAGACTTTACCTTCGCCGCTAGCTTGGCCGCGAGACTTTTCTTCGCCGCTAGGTTTACCGCAAGGATTTGACCCTGTGATACTCAAAAAATGTGTTAGAGGGCTCGTGGGAATCTCCCCCGCGAAGACCCTCCGATGCCAAAGTCAGTCCCGGATCCCAATGACTATTCACGAAAATAGTAAAAGTGTATTCAAAGTGACAAGTTTTACCAAAGTTGGAAGTCCCCATCAATGTCCTGTAGCCGGGTATTTATAAGGCACGGTTTTCAAGGGTGTCTGGAGCCGACACGTGGCGATTTACTAAATGGGTTGAATTTAACAAAAAATAGGAGAATTATTATGAAGCTGTAGCGGGACAAATTGCGGCAGAGGTCGCGAGGACGAGTGACAGCAAGGCTTGAACCTTGCGGCCCAGCCAAAGTGTTGGTGGCCGCAAGGCGACCACCAAATGGCCGCAAGGCTGAGCCTTGCAGCCAGCCAGAGCGCTGGTGGCCGCAAGGCTTGCCCCTGCGGGGGCCACGACACTCGCGACATGTAGCCACGAGGCCGCTTGCGGCAATTAGCCGCAAGCGTGCTCGCGGCATGCAGCCGCAAGCTGCTTCTCTTGAGCAGCCGCAAGGCTGGCCTCGCGGCTAGCCCATGCCGCGAGGCTAGCGGCATTTTGCCGCAAGGCTGGCGGCAATTTGCCGCCAACTTTGCTTACTATTTATTTTTTTATTTCTTTATTCTCATTTCTTCTTCTTTTATTATTTTATTTTATTTCTCAATTTTTTAATGGCATAACACATGGGCGATTAAAACTGTAATTTTGACAAACAAAAATTAGATAATGTTCTGGAAATTTTCCCTCTCCCACTCAGCATTCTAATTCTTGTCCTCCGTCAATTATTCTTATGCATATAATGATTAAACATGATCAATATTTTCATATAATGAAAACATAAACCTAGAGTAAGGGGGCAAAAGTAAAAATTCCCTGCTCATGAATACAATTTTATGGAGAAGAGAATCAAAAGTACGCGCTAGCTGATGCAAAGGAGTTGCCTCAAGAATTCAAGTTAGATGATTAGAAATACTTATTTTGTGTTGTCTGTAATTTCATTGCAGTTCAACCCCAATGCATCTAAAGTTTAGCTTTTCTAGCTCTTGCTCTTCCATCCAAGAAATTCAGCCTAAAGAACTACAAGGGAAAAAGAAAAAAGAGCACAAAGCCTACTCACCAGATGACTAAACTAAATATATTACCCATGGCCTCGAGATGCAAATATTTTTAGAAATTAATCATAAATGGAATTGAATTCTCCGCAACTGATCTTAAATGGACAAGTTGCAAACACATAAAGCATCCAGACAACTCTCATTAAAAGCAACTACTCTAACCACAGCCACTGCTGGTTCATGATTATAACATTTCACCCAATAGTGATAAAGCATGCACTCAGCAACTGTCAAGTGAATCTAACAAACCTATGCAATGGCAGTATAACTATAATTACAAGAATGAGAAACGTACCGAAGAGTTCAATTTTGGGACGAAAGTCTACCAAGCTTTCATGAGCTTTTCTCCCAAATTGATGGTCAACTGCGGGCACAAAGACGTTCAGAATCCAGAAAATACAAAACAGAGAGAATCATGAGCTGCGATTAGTCAAATTTAGCCAGCAACAGTAGATTTCCATTCAAGCATATGCAAATGCTAGAGAGAGAGAGAGAGACAGACAGACAAACCATAACCTGAGGAACTGCGGGAAATGTAGAAGGAGAACAGGAGGTTTCTTCTCAACTCCTTCGACGCCCATCGACGAAGAGAGAGCGTGTGTGTGTGTTGCGAATTGAGTAGGGGAAGGGACGACGCCGAACGACATCGTTTTTATTTTCTTCTTATCCAATACAAATTGGCTGGTACAAATAAGTGTTTAAAAGAATCTCCAGAGTTGTAAATTAGTTGGGTCATTAAGGTAAATAATGAGTGTAGCTTGAGTCTAATTTTGAACCTCTATTTGTAAATAATCTGAATTTGAATCCAATAAAATTTAATTTGTTAAAACTCGTAAATATATTAAATTAAAAATTTATGAATATTAATAGACTCTATAAAAAACTTGTAAACATGCTCTTTTAAAAACTTTACAAATATCTCATAAACAAACTCATTTATAAATAAATTAATATATTTATTTATAAATTTATTATTTAGGTAGTATTTGTTATTTAAAATATAGATTAAAAAAAGTGAGATATGAAAAGTATTTCAAATAAAAATATTTCTATTGTGTTTGTCAAATTTATCTAATGACATTTGAAAAATAAGTTACGTGACTTTTTAGTTAGGATTTTTCAAATAAATTTATCTCTCTTATTCTCCAGATAAATTTATTTAGAATTTTATAGATAAAAAAATAACACATATATCCGCATTCCAAAAAATTTAATAAAGAGTTTAATAAATCTTATCTTAATTATTTCATATATAGTCCAGAAAACATTTTAATCTTATCTTCATACAATCTTATTTTATTCATTTTAACAAACGCTCTATTAACATAAAATTATTAAAACTTTAAATTATTATAATATAATAATTTAAATATGTTTAAAATTAATATATATTAATTTAATAATTTAATGTAACATAATATATGTATATACATAATAAAGCAAAATAGTAAACTAGATTTAAACAAAATAATAGATTCTAGCAAGCTGAACTACTAGCAAGCTAGTGTTCAGCTAAAGCTCGAGCTCACCAGCAAGCGCTTGGACTCGAGTTGAGCTTGAGCTGAGCGAAACTTGATTCAATTGCAATCTTAGAAATTCCTTTGTTTTTAGATCGACATTTTTATTTGGATATTTAAATATGATATTTTAATAATATCTATATTTATACATTATATTTTATGTCACAATAAATGCATGAGTATCATCAAAAGTAGGGAATATTTTTAAAATACTATAAATTTTAAAAGAAACTAACAAAATCATGAGAAAAGTGGAATCGAATATATAAATTTTAAATGTTCGTTCAAGTAAACTCTTTACTTAATTTTAACATAATTACAGGAGAAGAGATAAATATAATAATAATAATTACGAGATTTACTCCTACCGGTTTACATAAATTTTAACTCTTCACTCATCTCTATGCCCGTAAAAAATTATTACAAGAGGGATAGTCATAGAAAGCTTGTGGCTACCATTCTCATCTTTCATCCCATTCACACAACATAAAGAATACCGGTCCATGTAGTACGAGTGAAAGAGTCTCCACCACCATAGAATGTTTCTTCACACAAATTCCCCAATTTTGTACATCTAATACCAACGATTTTTAGATACAAATATTCACAACAAAGGTCACCCTCAAATAGAGGAGCATTTGAAGATACTTTTGAAGTCAAAACTCAAACAAAGACTTGCCTGAATCATTGTATGGAAGTTGGCTCCATACAGAAAAACCCATGAGCCATTAAACCAAATGCCTTAGAAAGCAAAATAAATATTTCAGCGTGTGCACTTATACGTTTTTTTATTTAAATATTTAATTTTTTTTGTTATTTCAACTACACATTTGAACTATTTATTTCGAGTTAATTGTACCCCTAATTTTTTTTTATTTCAATTACACTCCTAAAATAGGCTTAATTTACTGTCTTTAACAAATTTGTCAAGATGTGTAATTGATTTAAAATTATATAATTTAGAGGTGTGATTAAAATAATAAAAAAATTAAGGGTGTATTTGACTCAAAATTACATAATTCAGTGGTGTAATTAAAATAACAAAAAAATCAAGTCTTTAAATGAAAAAAACGTGCAAGTACAATAATTAAAATATATATTTTGCCAAAGTTATAACTATATAACTATATGTGAGTTAAACATTTAACTTTCATATTTATGGTAGTATTTTGTATTAATATTTTATATCTTATGTCATATTAATATAAAATATCAATTAAAATGATATATTTAAATAACATTTTCATAATATATATATATATACTCAAGGTTTGCTCGTGTTATGTAGCGTGTAAAAAATAAAATATTTCGAAAGTTTATGTAGTATTTGGTAATTATAGCTAAATTTTTATTTTTAAGACAAAATTTAAATAAAAAAATAATTGATATAATGATAAAATTAAGTTAAATTTAAGTTGAAAGTCATGAGTTCACATTTTGTTAATAGGTTTAGTTTTTATTTTTTGAAATAAAATGTATATAAAATATTTTGATAATTCATAGAAGTTAGGTTACACGAAAATAGAAATGAGAAATGAATATGATACGTAATGGAAACAAAGAAACGATATTTAAAAAAAAGAAATAAAAAAATAGAGAAACGTGTAAATAAAAATATATAAAGATCTTTTTATAAATATTATTTTTAATATAGAAAATTATATATTAAAGATTAATATATAATAAATGATTTTGATATTATATATTATAATATATAATATAAAAATTCTCATATATTTTTATATTATTGTTTTATTTTTAATAAAATGTTTTTATGATAAAAAACCTCTTTAGAATTTGAAAATTGTAATGCCCCATGTTTTTATAAATTTGCCATATAATTTAAATGAGTTTGAAATATAAAAAAATTGATTTGATAGTAAAATAAGTTGTCGAATCAATGACAGAAAATGCCTCGAAACTTAAATGTCTAAAGAAAAAGGCATGATATTAAGGAGCGTCTCGAGACGAGATTTATGATGTTGAAAGAAATTAAAATAGAGACAATTTTCGGTATAGTAAAAATATAGTTTGAGAAATCAAATGATCGTAATGGACTTTCGGGAAATCAAATAATCGTAAGAGACTTTTGAAAAATTAATGAAACTCTGAAAGAGCTCCGACTTTATGTAAGAATCAACCCTGAAGTGGTTTCGAGATGAAACAAAAATTCTGTGAGAGTACAGAGACAAAAACATGCTTATCGAGAACCTTAGAATTATTAATTTTAGATTTTAATTATCTCAATAAGTATTAATTCAATGTTTGAGAGAGTAATTGCCAGCTATGGCTAAAGTGAGATTAATAATTTAATTGATGGATTTATAATTATATATATGTATATTATGCATGATATAATATAAAGGTATAATATATGTGTGTGCGCGTTTGTGTTGTGTGCAAGTCGCAGGCGTGGGAAGGAACAAGAAACAGAGGAGCTTGGCATCCAAGTTACAAACAAATATATATAATACTATATAATAATATATCATACAATATATAATACATATATGGGTGCCGTAATCAAATTGAAAACGGAAGCAAAAACAATTGGAGAAGCTGGCGGTGGAGAAGGCTATAAATTGGAGAGGCAAGAGAGGGATAAGGGATTGAAAAGAGAGTGGGAGAAAGAATGTTGTGAGGATCGCTCGTGGCTGGTGGCCATGGCTGTGATAGTGGGCGGTGACCGCAGTGGCGTGCTGGTGGCCGGAGGTGGCCACGGCAGCGACGACCATGGCAAGCGTGCGCGGAAGTGGCCAAAGGAGGCAGTGGCTACGGGCGTGGCTGCTGGTGCACAGGGAGGAAAAAGAAAGAAGACGAAAGGGAAAAGAAAGAAAAAAAATAAAAAAAAATAGGAAAAATTGGATAATTAATTTGGAACTAGAAAAACATGTCCGAGAGTAGAAAATTATCTGGACACGTGGTTCGAGGTCAATGCATGCATATCGAGAAAACTTGAGAAGCTAAGTCAAAGATATGTTGAAGTTCCAAATTGAGTACATTAGAAGATTGGCACGAGAATCAAGAAATTCTGATGAGATACGTTCAAGGTGAGTGTTTTTATCTAAAGGGTTATTTTTCGAAATAATACGCAATGTTTCATTTGTCATGCTGTCATGTGTTGAGATGCATAATACATTTAGAAATGCGTTCATATGATGTGTTGTGATGCATATATACATTCATAATATTTCTTTGGCACATATCACATATGGATTGAGGATATTACTAATTTATCACGGATGTTGTAAGTACATCCCACTTTTGTAAGTTGGGTCGCATAAATGATAATTAGCATGATTGATGATGTCGCTAATCTATTACGAATGTTGTAAGTGCATCCCGCCCTTGTAAGTAGGGTCGCATAAATGATAATTAACATGATTGATGATGTCGCTAATCTATCACGAATGTTGTAAGTGCATCCCGTCCTTGTAAGTAGGGTCGTATAAATGATAATTAGCATGATTGATGATGTCGCTAATCTATCACCAATGTTGTATGTGCATCCCATCCTTGTAAGTAGGGTAGCAAAATGATAATTAACACTAAAAGAAGGATGATGCATTTTGCATTTGCATGTCATGCATGATATTTTATTAAATGAGATCTCACTTAGATGATTTAGTATTAATTTGGGCTATGCCCTTGGAATATTTAAACGTTTCAGATGAAAATTGTAGCAGAAATGAGGATGAAAGAGACATGTAATGGTATTTCGCAAAAGTATATGATGTATTGGCTATATGTATATGCAGCCCATATATTTAAGTTCTGTTACTTTAAATTCTGAACGTTTTGAAGAATGATGATGTATGACATTATTTATGGTTAATGTTAAAGTTAAGGTTCGATTCTTAGCTTCCGCATTTGATATTTATGATGATTCTCATTCGAGATAGATGAATAAAACTTTTGGGATAAATATGGTGAATGATATGGTTTAGCATAGGTTTTGAAAAAAAAAATATTATTACAGAATTATCCTAGGTTATAACAGGTTGGAAAAGTGGGGTGTTACAAAAATTATCAGCGAGATTAATTTTGTAAAATATCTAAAATGATTTTGATGATATTATTGTTCAAAGCCTTTATATATTCCAATGATGCCAAAAGGAAAAAAAAATAAATTTCCTTTCAATATATGTATATATATATATATATATTTTAGAAAATTTTCATCTTAAAAAACAACATCATAACATCAAATAAAAGTTATTTTAAAATCAAATGAATTATTGTATGAATTGTGTTAAAATTATTTCAAAAATCATGCATTTCTTTTAAAAATATAAGGCAAAACTATCAACTATATTAATATAATTGTCGACTGCTTTATGTCCTAGTTTATGGGCTATTAAATCAAGTAAAAATTGTCGACCGTTTTTAAGTTTAAAAGCAAAAACAGTTGGCGGTTCATATAAAATGTTGACAAAGATTTTTTACTCTCAATTATTTGTATGAGTTCAAATTCGATTGACATTGATTGTATAATGTCGACTTTCTTTTCAAACTGTCGACTTGTTAATGAAAACAATCAACAGTTCTATTGAAAATGTCGACTCCTTCATTAGAAAAGTCGACCATATGCTTGCATTTTAAGTGTTTTCAAAAAAACTTTCGATCGATTATTTTGAACTGTTAACCGTTTCACGTGTGACAATATCAAATGGCTAGTTTTTCATAGATTAAATGCAGCCCAACGATGTAATACCCCATATCTGTGTGAGGTCACCGCGTAATTTGGGTGAGTTTAAAATATCGAAAAATGGGTTTGATAGTAAAATAAATCGCCGAATCGATTGGAGGGAGTACCCTGGGACTTAGATGCCTAAAGAAAATGGTACATCAGTATTGAGTATTCCGAGATAAGAATTATGGCATAGAAAGAAATCGGATTTGAAACTGTTTTTGGTACAGCTAGAATTCAGGTTGAGGAACTGAATGATGGTAAGGGGTTCCCAGGAAGTTAACGAGACCCCGAGTAGGGCTACATTAAATATGAGAAACAACCTTTAAATGGTTTCGACAAGAAACATAAGGATTTTTCGATCAGCATAAGATCTAGCGTATAATCGGGCCTAAGTGCAATTTATTGATTTTGGCCCCGAGAGGTCGAAATGATGGTTTTTCTAGATTTTCAGGGGTGAAATGAAGATTTTAGAACTTAAGGGAGTTGATGGAGTCAGGAGCTTGAGGATAAGGGCCAAAATGCAAAAGAAAATTTCAAGGGGGCAAAATGCAATTTTTGAAAATCTGCTCAAGCATGGCAGATCTGGCCACGATTTTGGCAGGAAAATCCGAAGAATTGGCAGCCAAGTTTCATTAGGCCATGGCCAAGGATGGTCCAGGAGGCGTGTGGGAGAAGTTATGGCCGGAGATTGGCCACATAGAGGTCAGTTTTAGCCTATAAATAGTAAAGGGTTTTGACCGATTTTAAAGCATCAAACTACTCTAGTTTGAGGGCGAATTGAAGGAAGCTAATAAGGGACTTTTGATCCTTGAGGCAAGAGGAGAGTTTCTGGAGATTTTCATGAGTTTTCGAGGTGGTTTGAGGGTGTTTCGAAGGCTGGTTGGAAAAGTGAGGCGGTCTGCTGCCCCGCGCTTGCAACTGCCCGATCGGGGGCTTTTCCGGTGAGGTTTCGATCGGAGGTTGGTGCCATCGTGATCAACTGGAGGAGGGCTTCCAGGCGGTGTAAGAAAATTGGGCATTGGAGCATCGCCGGCGATCGAAAAATCGAAGAAAACAACTTGTGCGTGACTGTCACGTGCCAGCCAAATCCTTCAAACCACGCGCCTGCCCGTGGAGGCGCGTGCCAAGTCCATTTATTTTGGAATTTTTTTTATTATTTTCAAAAAATTATTTATGTATTATTATGTAAAAATATTTGAGAAAATAGTTGTGTAGATAATTATTTTGGATTATTAGTGATAAAAAAATAGAAGAAAAATAGAAAAATATGAGAAAATTAAGAATAAAATTATATTTTGATAATTGATGGATAAATATGGTAAATAGGGTGCCTTGCAGCTTAAGGTGAAGTGACTTGTGTGAAATTCGAGGCGGGCACACAAATCGAGGCGTATCGCACTTTTCGAGAAAATTTGAGTTGCGTCTAAAGGTGAGTGTTCATCCCTATGGCTTGGTTTATTGTGAATGGTTTACTGTGAGTTGTTCAAACCAATTCTTGTGCATATTCTTGTTACTTTTAATCACTTTTGATTTATCGTGAGTGGTTGGTTTCGTGCGATAGTTCGTCCAAACGATTATTTACGCATGCATTGAATTTCGTACGATAAAGTGCAATGTTGATTTTATGTTATGCATATTATGATTTTTGGCATTGGCATGTTATGTGTTGTCCATGTGGGACGTGGTTTGTTAACCTGTGATGTGGCCTTTGAGTGACAACACTCGGGATGTGTACAAAGGATTAATGCTATGTGACCCACTTGGGACGGGGCTGAGACGAACTTCACTCTACGATACTCAAGTGGCGGGGCTAAGAGTGGACACCACCCCGGTTGTTGGCTCAAGTGGCGGGGCTGAGAGCGGACACCACCCCAGGTTTCTTTGAGTAATAGCATTAATACCGATGTGTCGTTGATTCTGGGGATAGTGCTGATGAGATACTCTTAGGGCTAGGGTTGCGTTTGGTTTTGGAATGCTTTGAGTAGGAGCGTAATGCCTAACAATGACAATGGGGTAATTCCCGGGTTCATATGTCGAGGTTGTCCCTCTTAAGCAGGATTGTGTTTGCCCATGGGTCAATATGGTCGTGTCGCTTTTAGAGAGATTGCATTTTCCCAGTTAAGGCTAAGTACTATGTGGGATTCTCTTAGGCTGGGGCATGTCAGGATTTGTCGGTTTTATATATGATTTTGTATATATTTATGAAAATATTTTTGAACTCTCACTTAGATGATTCAACATCTAATTTGGATTATATCCCTGGAATATTCAAACATTCCAGGTGAAAGCAATGGCGCTGAGGGAAATGATGTCATCGAGATGTAGCTGCTATGTTTAGTTTTCATAGGTTTTTGTCTATGATTATGATGTTCAGAGGTTATGTAATATTTTTATGTGGAACATCGATTTGGTTATTTAACTGTAAAAGGAATTTGTCGGTTATATATTATTGAGGTTTCGATCTTGCTTCTGTTGATGTGGTTGATAATACCTGTCTTAGTCTATTAATTATTTTAAATTTTGATATGCTGAGAAGGTATAATCGGGATTGTTGGAAAATTATTATGATGAGGGTATGTATATCGAGAGACTTATGTAGTGTGTATAATGTTGAAAAAAAAAATATTCAAAAAACTCGAGTTAACGCACACTTGGGTAAATTGGGGCGTTACAAATGGTCTCATTAACGATTAATCAATGCTTAGACAACCTAAAAAGCCATAAATAGAGATTGAAGCTGCTCAAGAACTAGTTAATGAAAAAGTCCATGTGTTCAAGTGTTTGATTCTTAAATTATTCAAGTGTTTTATGTTTTCATTTTTCATTCTTATTAATAAGCCTTTGAATTTGTATTATAAGCTTCATTGTAATTAAGAGATTTATCTTTTAAATTCATTCAATTATAATTTATTATTGGATTGCCTAGATTGTAAGCTAGAGGGTGTTGGTGTAAGTACCCTAATCCTATATTTAAATGACATATAATGTATGTGTTGAGTCTAATAATATAATCTTGCATATCAATAAATTGTTATATCTTCATTTATACGTCTCTAATAATATATGAATGAGTTTCTAGATATCTTGATGATTTTATTCTTAAAATATTAAGAATATGTGATAAAGTTCTATAACACATGGCTTCTTAAAGTAATTTTCGGCCCTTAAATTTCTTATAAGGAAAATATGATTAATTGATTACAAATTTACACATGAGCTACTACCATTGATTAGTATAAGATGTTAATAATAATGGATGGTGAGTCACATTTCATATTCCATAAGATGTAGATAGTAGACATGTGGGTAGATGTTGGTTGAACATCTACTGAATGTGACACATGTAACAAATTACATGACTGAGAAGATTAATAATTTGTTATTGGTAGGGGTGAACTTAAATACAAAAATGAAATTTAAAAAATAAGACAATAACGATAATTTTAAAATGCAAAATTTTTTTACAATTATTCCTTACGACTTTTCATACTTTGATAACACTGTATAATGACTTCATTATCAATTTTATTAAATATATCATTTTTAACATACACAACTAAACTATTATTCATCCATTGGTGTTCAATCATATTACGCAATCGATTATTCACAATGTTCATTACAAAAAATACTCTTTCAACTGTAGAAGTAGCAACCTGAAGAGTTAATGCCAAAGTCACAAGCTTGTAAACTAATGGGTACACTATATTTATTTTCGTCATAACTAACTTCCATACAAGTTCACTAAGTCCCCGTAATTCTTCAAACTTTTTGTCGGTCCCAAGCCCGGATAAAGGAGGAGGGTTGTGTTAGGTAGCCGACAGCCAACGTAAAACTTAGTCAGATCCAAAACATGAACTCTAGACAAATTATAAAAAAATCGTTTGGACGTGAGCGTAACCCTTCATAGCGACGCGTTACACTGCCCCCGTGTAGTGACAAGTGAGCTAAGGCCGCTGCATCGACGCCTGGATGTAGTGATAAATGAGCAAGGGTTCCCGCATTTGCTTGGACGGATGTGGGTAAAGAAGTTAGTCCAAAATCAAAACCAAAATCAAAATCAAAATCAAAAACAAAATCAAATTCAAAGTCAAGGTCAAAAACAAAATCAAATCCAAAGTCAAGGACAAAAACAAAATCATAGATTAAGGATTGGGTCATGGAACATAGGAACGTTAACAGGAAAAGCTATGGAAGTGGTGGATGTGATGATTAGTAGAAAAATTAATATTATGTGCCTTCAAGAGACGAGATGGGTAGGGAAAAAAGCAAAAATTTTATCAGAAGCTAGATATAAAATATGGTACACAAGAACTGATCGAACGAAAAATGGAGTGGGGATTATTATGGATAAAAGCTTAATAGATGAGGTAGTGGATGTAAAGAGAATAGGGGATAGGATTATTATGGTGAAGATTAGTCTAGGAAGAATGACTATGAATATCTTTAGTACATATGCACCACAAGCGGGGTTAGGTGATGAGATAAAAGCAAAATTCTGGGAGGACCTAGAGGGACTCATACAAATGATACCAAGAGGAGAGAGTAATTATAGGAGGTGACTTAAATGGGCACGTGGGTAGAGACGAAAACGGATATAGAGAGGTACATGGAGGGTATGGATTTGGAAAAATTAATAATGAGGGTAAATCTATCCTAGATTTTGCTATGTCATATGGGCTCATTATAACCAATACGAGGTTCAAAAAAGGGGACGAACACTTAATCACATATAAAAATATCACCTCAACCACCCAAATAGATTACTTCCTCATGAGACAAGAGGATCGGTTATGTTGTAGAGATTGTAAGGTAATACCGGGAGAGTGTTTGACTACTCAACATAGACTTCTAGTACTTGACGTCCAAGTAAGAAATTGGAAGAGAAAAAATCACATAAAACAAAATCCAAGAATCAGGTGGTGGAATTTAAAATGGGAGAAACAACTAATCTTCAAAGAAAAATTAAGGGGTATAAGGGAATGGAATGGATAAAGACAGACAAACCAAATGTGGAAAGAAATGGCTAATGCTCTGAGAATCACGACAAATGTAGTCCTTGGAGAGACAAATGGTAGAGCCCTTAACCTGAAGGAGTCTTGGTGGTGGAATGAAGATGTACAATTGAAAATTAAAAATAAGAAAACTTGTTATAAGGCGGTATATCAATGCAACAATGAAGAAAATCAAAAAAATTATAAAGAAGCAAAAAAGGCAGCAAAAAGAGCTATTAGTGAAGCAAGGTCAAAAGCATATGAGAATCTATATAAACGACTTGATACAAAAGATGGAGAAAGAGATATATATAAATTAGCTAAAGCTAGAGAAAGAAAAACACGGGATTTAAATCAAGTGAAATGCATAAAAGATGACAATCAAAATGTTTTAGTAAATGAGGGAGCGATTAAGGAGAGATGGAAGGAGTATTTCACAAAATTATTCAATGATGGTGGTGACACAAGAGTTAGGTTGGGACATCTTAGTAACTCTGAAGGGAATGTGAGTTACATATTCTATTGACGCATAAGTTCAAATGAAATAAGACAAGCTTTAAAAAAGATGAAAAATCATAAGGCAATGAGACCAGATAATATACCAATAGAAACATGGAAATGCATGGGAGAAGAGGGCATTTCCTGGCTAACGCAACTATTTAACGCGATCCTTAAATAAAAAAAGATGTCAGATGAGTGGAGGAAAAGTACTTTGGTTCCTATATACAAGAACAAAGGAGATGTTCAAAATTGTGAAAATTATAGAGGAATTAAGTTAATGAGTCATACCATGAAACTCTAGGAGAGAGTAATAGAGCGAAGGCTTAGAAAAGAAACAAATGTGTCATAAAATCAGTTTGGTTTCATGCCTGACAGGTCAACAATAGAAGTTATATATTTACTGAGGCGTCTAATGGAAAGGTATCGGGATCATCAGAAGGACCTACATATGGTGTTTATAGATCTAGAAAAGGCCTATGATAGGGTCCCTAGAGAAGTATTATGGAGGGTTTTAGAGAAGAAATGAGTCAAAATAGCCTATATACAAGCCCTTAAGGACATGTATCATGGTGTAGAGACAAGGATCAGAACATGCGGAGGGGATACTGAACCATTTACAACTACAATAGGACTGCATCAAGGTTCTGCACTAAGTCCATACTTATTTGCCCTAGTAATGGATGAACTCACTAAAGATATTCAGACAGATGTGCCATGGTGTATGCTATTTACAGACGACATAGTGTTGGTGGATGAAACAAAAGAAGGAGTGAACACTAAGTTTAAGTTGTGGAGAAACAATTTAGAATCTAAGTGATTTAAATTAAGTAGAAAGAAAACAGAATATATGGAAGGTAAATTTAGTAAAAATGCAAGAGTGGATGATGTTATAATAAAATTAGAAGACCAAATCTTACAAAGAAAAGACCATTTTCGATATTTGGGATCAGTGATTCAAAAAGATGGAGAAATTCATGAGGATGTCGCACATAGAATTAAGGCAGGTTGGCTAAAATAGAGAATGCATCGGGAGTGTTATGTGATGGTAAAATCCCATTAAAATTGAAAGAAAAATTTTATAGGAGAGGTATAAGACCAGTCTTGCTGTATGGCTCAGAATGTTGGGCAGTCAAATACCAGCATGAGCAAAAGACGAGTATAGCAGAGATGAGGATGTTAAAATGGATGTGCGGACATACAAGAAAGGATAAAATTAGAAATGAAGTTATTCATAATAAGGTAGGAGTAGTGTCAATCGAGGAGAAGATGAGAGAGACTAGACTAAGATGGTTTGGTCATGTGAGAAGGAGACTAAGAGACGCTCCTGTGAGGAGAATTGATGAAATGGAACAATTAGTCACAAAAAGAGGTAGAGGTAGATCCAATAAGACTTTAGGAGAGACATTAAAGTTCGATATGAAATATATGGTTCTAAATGAAGATATGACAAAAGATAGGAATACATGGAAGTCTAGAATTCATGTAGCCGACCCCACATAGTGGGATAAAGGTTGGATATGTTGTTGTTGTTGTACATATACAAAATATAAGTTTGAAGTTGATCATCAAGTGCTATGAACTCTATTCTTGAAAAATCTTCAAAATAATACTCAGCAAGAAGAATTAATTTTTCTTTATCAAAAGTAGAGAATGAAGATACTTAGAATTTAGTTTTCAATTTGTTAAAAATACAAGTAATGACTGAAGTCTTGTTTTTTACCCATTGATTTTCAAAATTTTGTGCTTAAATCTTGCAAAATTTACTTAACAATGCATAAAATACCAAGATTAAATATGGTCTACATTCTATAATAAGATACAAGAAATAAATATGAAGGAAACAATGAGAAGAGATGGACCATTAGTGAGTTTTGCCTTGCTAGAGTGATGTCGGTGACTCGGCATTACCACTGTGCTGAAATTCCGCCAGAATAGATTTTTGGATTCTTAGGTTTTTCAATTTTGCAGTCTACAAATAAATTGGGTGAGAATTGAAGAAGAAAGTAAGAAATGAGATAAATTTGAAAATAAAATGGATTAAGACTTGAGAGTTAGTAGATATGGACCATTTGACCTAAGCTTTAATATAATAATTTTAGGTTAAGTTTGGATTAAAAATAATATAAAATTAATTTTTTTTTTAAATTTAATCACATGAGGTGAACATTCTATGCGATCATAGTTGATTAGTAATCGAAAAAATCTTGGTCAAAACATGCACGGTTGAAAAAAAAATTCAATATTAAAAAAAGTTTTAAAATATTATCCCGATTACACCATCTAAATTTTAGCATAATTATCAAATCTGGTGAATTTCATCATTTCATGACTCCTTTATCGTTTCAGCTCACAGGAGCAGTTAATGCGCCTGTGCAATGATCAAAATGGGCAGTTGAGAAGAGACAAAATGACAATGGCAAAATTGAAATTATCAGAAAAAAAATTAAAAAAAGTGAGAGGTGAGGTTGGAAGAGATGAGGAGATTATCATTATTGACCGAAATATTCTATCAGGATTTAAAGTTTGATGTGTCTTAATTACGCAAATTAATAATATTGAGTTGGTTTAGTATCCTAATTTATTATTAATAATTAATAAAAATTAAATTATTATTAAAAGTTAACAATTAATTAAATTATCATTAATAGCTGATAATAATTTTAACAGGATAATATAAATAAGAAATTTTTTTCTATCGATAATTAATTTTTAAATAATATTAATTGTATTATTATTATATATAAGAATTAATAATTACCTAAATAAAAAAAAGGATTAGATTGGTACTTTGAAAAGTCAAAATAGCGTGTCAAATGGAGAGGAAGCTTTGGCTTTGTCGGCACAGCTCACAGGCGCAATTATTGCGCTTGCGCAATGGTCAAAATGGGCAATTGAGAAAGAGACAAAATGGCATGGGAAATTCAGCCCACAAATTTGCTCAATACAGATTACGCCCTCACCAAATTTTTTAATAATTTTAAAATTCTTATTTTATCCCCACAATTTACTACCTTTTCCTATCACCCCCAACTGCCAACCACAATCTCACCTCTCTTTTTCTCCCACACCATATACACAAATACACACATAAATACATACACACATATATATATATATACACATGTGGCTTCTATGACGGTTAATCCATCACTATCGAGAGGACACACTCTCTCTTTCTCTCTTTCTAAGCCACGACCGCGAGGTGGGTGAGCCATAGTGACCGACCCACCACCATTGCCAAGGTGAGTCAACCATGATAGTCGATCCATTGCCATTGCCAAGGTGGGTCAGCCATGGCAACTAACCCACTGCGATCATTGCACTAGGCCGGTGCTTGGTGCGATTGTGGTCGTCACCATTATGGCTAATGACGGCCACGATGCCGCCATCGTCGCCGAGGGGACCCCTCAAATCCCAATATTCGACGGTTCCCCAGATCCCATCATCCTGATCGCGATGGGTTAGGGCTAACCCACCTTGGTAATGGCAGGGGGTCGGCCACCATCACCGGCCCACCTCACGGTCGTAGCAGATAGAGAGAGAGAGTGTGTGTATGTGCGCGCGCGCGCGCGTGTGGGTTGACCACCATGGTCGACCCAGCAATGGCGATAGGTCGACAGCCATGGCCGCCTCACGTGTGTGTGTATATATATATATATATATATGTGTGTGTGTGTTGGGGGGGCGGAGAGAAAGAAAGAGGTAAGGTGACGGCCGACGATCGAGAGTGGTCGGATGAAAGAGTGAGCTTTGGGTTATGGAAGTAAAATAGGAATTTTAAAATTATTAAAGAATTTGGTGAGAATGTGGGCTGTGAAGAACAAATTTGTGAGTTGTAAATAGAATTTCCCAATGGCAATGAAAAAATTAAAATTACGAAGAAAATTAAAAAGATGGGAGGCAGCTTTGCTGGCATCAACTATCTTGCAAAAACGGTTCAAATATTTTCGAAACGTTTTTCATTTTAAATTTTATTTATGTCTATTTTTTAAAAAAAATATTTATTTTCATATTTTTATTTCATATCAAAAATATTTTTTATTTTTATTTTCATATAATCTAAAACATTCCATTTCGTATAAAAAACGTCTTTTATTTTTATTTTTGTGTAATCTAGTGCGTCAATTGTCGTTTTCGTGTAACGTAGGACATCAATTGCGCTGCGACGTATCAAAATTCAGAAACGGGGCTTTGGGTGGGCCCACCAATATATATTATATTATATATAATATCACGCACAACCTCTCCCTCTCCCTCTCACTCTCACGCATTTTTCTTTGTATATTAATATATATATATATATATGATATATAAATATTAATATTAGCAGAGCGCCTGAGAACTCCAACATCGTTCTATGTATAAATACATAGATAAGATACATGTATATATTGTAGATAAATATAATAATGGATAATGATTAATTAATATTTTAAAGTGATTAAAATAAATTAATTTAATTAAAAAAAGATTAAATAACTTTTTATTTTAAAATAAAATTATAAAAAAAATAAAATTCAAAATCAACTCACTAAATCGAAAATATTATTATATCTTTAAGGCAGGCCTGCTATGTTGCTCATTGACGAGTAACATAGCAGGTGTGCGCCACTGAGGGGGTACGGGTCCCATGCATATGAGGCCGTCTCTCCACATGACCCCACATACATGGGGCCCATGCCTTCTTTACTGGCGGACACCTGTTATGTTACTCCCAGTAAGCAACATAACAGTCCTCTCTTGTAAGGATAACATCCTAATGTAAGGAAAGTAGATCGATTCAGGTACGCCATAGCCTAATTGAGGAGAAGAAAGAAGAACTAGATTTCTCCCGAGTAATGGCGTACTGCGTGGTAGACTCCATGATCCTGACTTTGGCACCACTGATAATCAACGAAGCGAAGCTTTTGAGCAATGTCCGCCGAGATGTTGCGAGCATCAAAGCTGAATTGGAGAGCATAAAATCTTTCCTAAAAGACGTCGATCTTAGGGCAGAAAACGGAGATGAAATCGCCATGGTTTGGGTGAAGCAGGTCCGGGAAGTGGCGTACCGAATCGAGGATGTGATCGATGAATACCTGCTTGATCGAGGAAGAAGGCGTCGTTTCGGCAGTTTATTCCGCAGAGTAAAACATAGCCTCTCAGATTCAAGACATCAAACAGACGATTGGTGACATCAAGGAGAGGGCTGACAGGTAAGGATTCAGTGTGATACAGGGAGCAAAAGAATTGAACGGCCGTGGCATGATCCTCGAGTGGCTTCCCTCTTGGTCGAGGAAGATGAACTCGTGGGAATTGAATCCCGCACAGATGAATTGATCGGGCAATTGATATCCAAAGAGTCGAAAAGAGTGGTGATTTCGGTGGTAGGGATGCCTGGAGTGGGGAAGACCACTCTTGCTAGCAAGGTCTATGGAAAGCAAACCGTGGCCGGGCACTTTGATTGCTGCGCTTGGGTCCCTGTCTCTAGATCATACAAGTCGGAGGAGATACTCGGAACAATGCTGAAACAGTTTCACCAATCCGGATTAAGGGAGTCTACTACACCTCCAGAAATTGATGCAATGGGCCAGAATTCACTCGTTCACAAGCTGAGGGAATTTCTAACTCAGAACAGGTATCTAATTGTCTTTGATGATGTATGGACAACAAGCTTTTGGGAATTCATCAAACATGCTTTGCCCAGAAATGGGAAAGGCGGCAGGGTAATCATCACCACCCGCAGTGAGGAGGTTGCGGTTTTCTGCAAAGAATCGCCATGGGATCATATCCACTGGCTTCAGCCCCTGCCCGAAGAGAAGGCTTGGGACCTCTTCTGCAGGAAGGCCTTCCAAAGGGACTTCGAAGGCCGCTGCCCCCCTGAATTGAAGGACGTATCTCTTCGAATCGTTCAAAAATGTGAAGGATTGCCACTTGCTATTGTGGCAATAAGTGGTATTCTGTCCATCAAAGACAAGGTTGCATCAGAATGGAACAGGTTCTACGATAGCCTAAGTTGTGAGTTACAAATGAAACCTGCCCTTACAAGCATCTCAAAAATTGTGTTGCTTAGTTACCATGATTTGCCCTACTACCTCAGATCCTGTTTCTTGTACTTTGGCATAATACCTGAGGATTACTCTATTAATTGTGGAAGATTGATCCGGTTGTGGATAGCAGAGGGCTTCATTGAAGAACAGAGAGGCAAAACTTTAGAAGAAGTTGCAGAAGAGTACCTGTCCGAGCTCATCCATAGAAGCTTGGTTCAAGTGTCAAGTAAGAAATTTGATGGGAGAGTTAAAACCTGTAGGGTGCATGATGTAGTGCGAGAGATTATCATGACAAAGTCTATGGAGTTAAACTTTTGTCACGTTTTAGGAGCAGAGAATTCAAGTTTTAATGATATTACCCGAAGATTGTCTATACATATGGATTACAATTTGGACAGCGTTCTTGAAAGGGGTAAGATATCCTGGATTCGTTCAATTTTTCTTTTTCAAGTGCCTAAGTTGCCAGAGAAATCCCTTATGAGTACACTAACAAGAAATTTCAAACTTCTGAAAATACTAGATCTTAGTGATGCTCATTTGGTTCAGATTCATAAAGAAGTGGGAAATCTGTTTCATTTGAGGTACCTGAGTGTAAGGCATACAAAGGTGACGGTGATTCCCAAGTCAATTGGAAAGTTACACAATCTGCAGACTCTGGATTTGAAATATTGTCTTGTGCGTGAGCTACCTTCCCAAATCAGGCTCCACAAGTTAAGGCATCTTTTGGCATTTAACTATGACAATTGGAATATTAGTTTAGATTCCGTAAAAGGGGTGAAGATGCGAGGAGGGATTGGTTGTTTATTGGAGTTGCAGAAGTTATGGCTTGTGGAGGTAAATTATGATGCAGTCAGCCTATTTAAAGAGCTTCAGAATTTGCAGAAGCTAAGGAAGTTGGGCATATGCAAATTGAGAACAGAAAATTGTAGAGATCTTTTTAACAGCATTCAGAATATGAAACACCTTAAATATTTGGCAATATGCACTATAAGTGAACATGAGATTCTGGATTTGGATTCAGTTTCTGCTCCACCTGAATCTCTTGAGCGACTCGCCTTGGGTGGAAGTTTGAAAAAGCTGCCATGCTGGATTGCTCAACTTCAAACTCTACAAGAGCTAAGATTGACCTGGTCAGGTTTGGTTGATGATCCACTACAAGGGCTTCAAGCTTTGCCTAACCTACTAATACTCACTCTCATTGACGTGTGTTATGGAGATCAACTGTCTTTTAAGGCTGGATGGTTTCCAAAACTTAAGAGCCTATATCTTAGTTCTAAGTCGGGATTGCATTCAGTGATAATAGAGGAAGGGGCATTGACTCTTCTTGAAGAACTAATATTTGGGCCATGTCCGCAATTGGAAGAGGTTCCTTTAGGGATCTGTCACCTTAGGAAACTCACAACTCTGTTCTTTTTTCATATTCCTACAAAGCTCATAAATAGAATGCTACCAGACAAAGGCCAAGATCATTGGATTGTGAGCATATACCAACTGTCAAGTTTGGTTTCAAACGTCAAGAATTGAATTACAAAGTCTCTGCTCATAGGGAATTCCAAAATTATGAAAGTGACCTAAAATTTAAGGGTCAATGAAGCTCAAAATGGATCTCTTCACTGACAACCATCTCTTATTCTGTTTGCAACTTTGACTTACATTGAGACCACAATTTTACTAAATTTGAGAGGTTGGCTTACTTTAACTTGCCCTAACATCTTCTGTTTGCAACTTTGACTTACATTGAGACCACAATTTTACTAAATTTGAGAGGTTGGCTTACTTTAATTTACACTAACAACCATCATTTGTTTTTTCATATGCCTATAAAGTTATGCAAAGTCGAAATGAGAAGTTGGCTTACTTTGACTTACATTGAGACCACAATTTTACTAAATTTGAGAGTTCAAATTATATCAGCTACATGAGAGAGAGAGAGAGAGAGAGAGAGAGAGGTTTTCATGGGTCACCCCAGTTTAGATTCATGCCAGACATAAATGGGGTCTGATTTGCTCCCACTTTTTGGACCTAGAATCAAATTGATCAAGGGATGGAAGAAAACCCAACAAAACCCAGTTCATTAATTCTGGTTAGTTTAATTTGCTTCTTGTTCATATTTGAACTTACAAGTGCAATTAGTTGGCACGAATTCACATGGATTAAGTAAATGTGGCATTTGGTCTTCTAAACATCAAAGATTGAAACTGTTTCCAAGTAAACCTCAAGGGTGCATTGTGAAGAGAATCTAATGAATCCACAAAAGTCTAGACTTGCCAAAAGAACCAAAAAGGAATCCTTCAAACAATGTCCACTTCCCCTTTAATCGAATTCAAGACAACAATGAAGTTTCAAACAGTGGTACTAGAATTCACACTTCTGCGTCCATGAATCAAACAGTTGGTGGGCAATTAGGCAACCTAGCAACGAATTCTCTACAGAAAACACAACCCAGGAATCTAAGAAGGAGAAGTTGTTTTACCTACCAAAAATGCTGAAAACAAGTGGAGAGGAAGCCGTGCCCCTGAGTGAAAGAGCCTCCACCTCCAAATAGTGTTTCTTCGCACAAATTCTCCCATTCTGTACATGTGATAGGAATGATTTTTAGGTACAAGTATTTGTAACAAAGGTTACACTCAAATGGAGAAGTATTTGAAGATAGTTTTGAAGTCACTTCTCAAACAGAGACTTGCTCTAATCATTATATGGAAGTGAGCTCCATACTGAAAACTCATAAGCCATGAAACTAAATGCCTTGAAAGTTATTGCTATATAACTAAATGCTATTTAAATATTTAACTTAGATATTTATAGTAATATTTTGTATTAGTATTTTATTTTTATGTTATATTAATATAAAATATCAATTAAAATAATAAATTTAAGTGTTTAAATAGCATTTTCATAATATATATACATATATATACACACACTATAGGTTTGCTCGTGTTTTGTAACAAGTAAAAAAATAAAATGGATAAAAGTTCAACCTGACCCTCCAACTATATCAATTAGGTTTATTGAGTATAAAATTAAGTTTTTATCCTAATAAATCCAATCCTTTTATTTACAAGCCTATTGAGTCATATTTTTGTTTGACTCCTATGCGTGACTTACACAAGCCAAATGTAGCGCATAAGTAGAAAGAAAATTTCTAGAAAATGAAAAAAAATCAATGTGGTCATTGGGATTGACCTTGGAACTACATGAGAAGATACAATAAAGGAAAAAAGTTAAGGTTATTGATAAAAGATTTAAGATAAGGATGAATTTAAGATTTTATCTCACTTGAGTAAATTGGAAAATGCATCATCCCATTTTCATAAACCGTTGAATGTAAAAATTCTATTGCAAGTTAGACCCAACTTCATCGCAATCACATTTTGAAAATGAGTTATGCTTCCTTTTTTTGTATTGTGATATTAGGCATATGTCTTCCTTGCAAGTTTGACTCAAATTCTATAGCAAGTTAAACAATAATATTTTGGAAACAAATACCCTCCCAGAGTAGAAATTTTTGTATGGATTGTTGATTCTCTAAAATACCCATCTTAGTATCTTTATACCACAATAGCAACACCTAACACACCCCCCTCGTAGTTAAAGTCAGGCAAATTGTTATTCTGACATCGTCGTGATGCAATGGAAACACTTGAAAATGATCTTGTTGGTGAGCCTACCGATTCTATGATCTTCGATTTTGGGTGGAAGATGAGAGAAATTAGGGTTTTTGTTTTCTTTTTCTTTTTACCATTAAATAAGGGAAAGTTTTTTTCTGGGGTTAGCAACGCCAGTAACTCATGCATGGGAAGTAAGTAAAAATTGGACTCAATAGGCCCATAAATAAAAGAATTGGGTTTATTAGGCCGAAAACTAAATTTTATGCTCAATAGACCTAATTGAAATAGTTGGATGGTCAATATAAACCTTTGTCAAAAATAAAATATTTCAAAAAGTTAGGTAATAATTGATAATTATAGTTGAATATTATCGAATGATGTTTTGTGTTTTTGTTTATCAATTTTTGATAATAGATTAGAAAAATCTAAAACTCAGTTTTATTTTAATATTTTAATTAAAAATTAAAATTAAATAATAAAAAAAAGATATAAAACAAAATATGAAAGCTTTCCACTTTTACAAAAATAAACGTTTTCTAAAAAGAGTCAAAGATTCAAAGAAACATATCATGAGTTCTTTTACGAAAATACTATTTGGACACTCATTTGTAACACTCCTATGACATTTATGTATTAACTAGAGTATACTCATGCCTAAAGGCACGGTTTAAATAATATTAAGATTAAAATATAGTTATAATTTATACGTATTATGTTGTAATAATTTTGCTTGTATTAAACGCTCTACAAAAATCAAACATATAAGATTTATAATGTCCACTAATATTGCAAATCAAAATATAAGAGCAAGTAAAAAAAAAATTGTAAACATTGAACAAAAATTAAAATTATTGTACATTGTTAACGTTTTATAATAAAAAAAATTACTAATTTTATATAATAAAACATATTAGTAAATGTTCTACAATCTAAACAAATTAAATTGAAAATTAAATATTAAACAATACATACTATTCGTTGCCAGTAGCGATGGTTGTGGCCATCAATAGGTGGGGACTCCTGTTCGGGGTTAGAGAACTTTAGGTTCATGACCGTGAGTGGTCGGGAACTCTTGTGTTCCCAAACTTTGGGTTCTCCGACCATGCGTGTTCATGAATTCTTTGATTTTTATATTATTTTAATTTTAAAAAATGAATTCTTTTTGAATATTTGCTTCTTTAAGTAACTCAATAAGATAGATTAACCAATTTCACATTTCTCTAAATATCAAAGATTCAACACCTAAAGATAAAAATATTAAATTTTGAATTAAGCTTCCTACTTTTTTTATTTTTATATTTGATCATCAATGATTTTAAAAAGATATTTTTATTTCTTTTAGATCATCCATGTCAAATTTTAAATATCAAATTCTTATACATTAAAACTTATACTGTTGGTATTTTTTTATTTAAAACTTACATGATATTTCAAAACTTACATTGTTGATATTTAGAATACTTAAAAATTAAGTATTAAATACTTTTAAAATTAGAATATTTAGAATGATACTCTTTAAGAAAAATTATAAAAAAAAATTCATTATCTATGATACTCTTTATTTTATAGTGGTCGAGTAGACACAAATTATAATTATAATTTTATCTTATTAACAGATACATAAATAGACACAAATTATAAGTGTAATATTTCTAATTTTAAATATCAATTAAGGTAATTCTATAATTTGTTTTTACTTTCTATTAATGTTACTAACTTTAAATATTTTTCTAAACTATTTTATCTAAAAGTATTTTCACAAAAAATAAAAATAAAAAACAACGAAATGGGGTCGACTCACAAAACCCGCCCATCAACAATTTCCAAACAATACCAACCAAAGATTTAAATAATTCAAAAATAATTATTTTTACATCAATCAATCTAAAGGAGAAACCAACAAATGCTCACACTCGCATCGCCTCCTTAGCTGTCTCCCTTGCACCAAAACACACCCATCAACACTGTCATTTCTTTCAATTTTTTTCTTTTTTTCATATTTTTTATTTATTTTTTTTCTTTTCTTTTCTTTTTTATTTTATTTTTTCCTTCCCATCTTCTCCTTCACGCACGCCCAAAACCTTTGTTTTTCTTTTTTTTTTTCTTCTATATTTTATATTTTCTTTTATTTTCTTTCCTTTTTTTTTTCTTTTCTCTTATTTATTTTCTTTTTTCCTTCCTATCTTCTTCTTCCTCCTGCTTCTCCTTTCTTTTTCGTGTGTGTGTATATGCGTATGTGTGTGTATATATATGCATGCACATATGTGTGTGTATATATGTATGTGTTAGGAACTTAGGATTAATAAAACAAATGATAAATTACATTTAAGGCATATATCCCAGTTCTTCTTCTAAAAGCAATTCATGATTTACATTTAAAGGCATTATAATCTCTCTTATAGTCGTCACCCACAATCCCATGGTCTGTCTCAGACGTTTTTCAACTGCCAAGTGGATTTGTAAAGCATGGCCAGAAGGAACAGTGGGTGTGGGGTTATCTACTTTTCTAAAACACATGTATATATGCCTGTGTGTATATGCATCTATGTGTGTATATATGTATGTGTGTGTTTGGGGGCGGGCAATGGCGTGGGTGGGGGTCTATGAGAGAGAGGGAGAGAGGCAATGAGGGATGCCTGGAGTGGGGAAGACCACTCTTGCTAGCAAGGTCTATGGAAAGCAAACCGTGGCCGGACACTTTGATTGCTGCGCTTGGGTCCCTGTCTCTAGATCATACAAGTCGGAGGAGATACTCAGAACAACGCTGAAACAGTTTTACCAATCTGAAGGAATTGATGCAATGAGCCAGAATTCACTCGTTCACAAGCTGAAGGAATTTCTAACTCAGAACAGGTATCTAATTGTCTTTGATGATGTATGGACAGCAAGCTTTTGGGAATTCATCAAACATGCTTTGCCCAGAAATGGGAAAGACAGCAGGGTAATCATCACCACCCGCAGTGAGGAGGTTGCAGTTTTCTGCAAAGAATCGCCAAGGGATCATATCCACTGGCTTCAGCCCCTGCCCGAAGAGAAGGCTTGGGACCTCTTCTGCATGAGGGCCTTCCAAAGGGACTTTGAAGGCCGCTGTCCCCCTGAATTGAAGGACGTATCTCTTCGAATCGTTCAAAAATGTGAAGGATTGCCACTTGCTATTGTGGCAATAAGTGGTATTCTGTCCATCAAAAACAAGGTTGCATCAGAATGGAAGAGGTTCTACGATAGCCTAGGCTCTGAGTTACAAATGAAACCTGCCCTTACAAGCATCTCAAAAATTGTGTTGCTTAGTTACCATGATTTGCCCTACTACCTCAGATCCTGTTTCTTGTATTTTGGCACAAAGACGTTCAGAATCCAGAAAATACAAAACAGAGAGAGAATCATGAGCTGCGATTAGTCAAATTCAGGCGAGCCAGTAACAGTAGATTTCCATTCAAGCATATGCAAATGCTAGAGAGAGAGAGACAGACAGACAGACCCTAACCTGAGGAACTGCGAGAAATGTAGAAGGAGAACAGGAGGTTTCTTGTCGGCTCCTTCGACGCCCATCGACGAAGAGAGAGAGAGCGTGTGCGTGTTGCGAATTGAGCAAGGGAAGAGACGATGCCGAACGACATCGTTTTTATTTTCTTCTCATCCAACACAAATTGGCGGGTACAAATAAGTTTTTGAAAGAAATCTCTAAAGTAACAAATGAGCCAGAGTCGTTTTGGCTCGCTATTTTGTTTGATAAAATTTTTTTTTATGTTTATGATAAATAAGTTGAACTTAAATCCAATTTTGAACCTCTATTTATGAAGAAGTCAAATTTAAACTTAATAAAATTTAATTCATTAAAACTCATGAATATATTAAATTAAAAATTTGTTAATATTAATAGACTCTATAAAAAGCTTGTAAATATTCTCATTTAAAAAGTTTGTAAATATCTCAAAAATAAATTCATTTATAAGTTCATTAATATATTTATTTATAAATATATTATTTAGCTAGTGTTTGTTATTGAAAATATAAATTGAAAAAAGTGAGATATAAAAAATATTTCAGACAAAAGTATTTTTCATTGTTTTTGTTAAATTTATCTGACGACCTTTAAAAAATAAGTCACGTGATTTTTTATTTTAGATTTTTTAGATAAGTTTATCTTTATCATTCTCCAGATAAATTTATATAGGACTTTACAGATAAAAAAATGACACATATGTCTCCCAATGTATTCCAAAAAATTTAACAAATAATTTGTTAAAAAATTTAGAATACTTTCCAATCTTATCTTAACTATTTCATATATAGTCTGCAAAATATTCCAACATTATTTTGTTCATTTTAACAAACGTTGCATTAACATAAAGTTATCAAACTGTAAATTATTATAATATAATTAAATTGAATATGTTTAAAATTAATATATATTAATTTAATAATTTAATATAATATAATATATGTATGTACATAATAAAAAAAATAATAAATTAAGTTTAAACAAAATAATAGATTTTGGCAAGCCAAGCTACTTAGGAAACCTATGTTCGGGTTTGAGCTCAAACTCGAGCTCACCAGTAGATGCTTGAGTTTGAGTTGAGCTTGAGCTCAACGAAGCTTGATTCGATTGCAACCTTAGAAATCTTTTTATCTTTTAGATCGAAAATTTTGTTTGGATATTTAAATATGATACTTTAATAATATCTATATTTATATGTTATATTTTATGTCATAATAAATGCATAAGTTTCATCAAAAGTAGAGAATATTTTAAAAATATTACAAATTTTAAAATAAATTAACAAAATCACGAGAAACGTGGAGTTGACTATATAAATTTTAAATTTTCATTCAACTAAACTCTTTACTTGATTTTAGCATAATCATAAGAGAAGAGAGAAATATAATAATAATAATAATAATAATAATAATAATAGCGAGTCTTAATCCCACCAAAAAAAATTGATTACAAAAATTTTAACTCTCCATTCATCCCTATGCCCATAAAAAATGATTACAAGAGGGATGTCATAGAAGCCTCTTGGTTGCCATTCTCATCTTCCATCCCATTCACACAACATAAACAATACCAATACATGTAATACGAGTGAAAAGAGCCTTCACCACCATATAGTGTTTCTTCACACAAAATCCCCAATTTTGTACAAGTAATACCAACGATTTTTAGATACAAATATTTGCAACAAAGGTCACACTCAAATCGAGGAGCATTTGAAGATACTTTTGAGGTTAGTTCTCAAACAAAGACTTGCTCGAATCATTGTATGGAAGTTGGCTCCATACAAAAAAACCCATGAGCCACTAAACCAAATGCCTTAGAAAGCAAAATAAATATTTCAGTGCATCTACTTATACATTTTTTTCATTTAAACATTTAATTTTTTTGTTATTTCAATTACACATTTGAACTATCCATTTCGAGTCAATTATACCCTAAACTTTTTGTTATTTTAATTACACTCTTCAAATATGCTTAATTCATTTTCTTTAACAAATTTGTCAAGATATGCAATTGATTTGAAATTTCATAGTTTAGGGGTGTAATTAAAACAACAAAAAATTTATGGATGTGTTTGACTCAAAATTACATAATTTAGTTGTATAATTAAAACAACAAAAAACTCGAGTCTCTAAATGAAAAAATGTGCAAGTATAATTAGGGATGAGCAAAAGTTCGGATAAATCGAACTAACCGAACCGAATCGATCAAATTGGTTGGTTCGGTTCGATTTTTTTGATGAAATAATTTAGTTCGGTTAATTCGGTTCTATTTTTTTATGAAACAGTTTGGTTTGGTTAGCAATATTTCCAATTTTTGGTTATTCAGTTAATTGAACTAACTGGTTCAGCGAATCAGCGTGAGCATAACCGCGCCCCTCCCCCCAAACACGGAACCCACCCACCCGACCCGCAACACTCACACTCCCCCGTTTCTTCTCTGAGTTCTCTCTCTCTCTCTCTCTCTCTCTCTCTCTATCTATCTATCTTTCCCCACCATCGCCTGCGACTGCTGCTGAAACAACACCCCATCTTCTCTCTCTTTCTCTATCTCCCCCCACCCTCTCACTCACAGGCGAGACTGCGAGATCAATTTCGGCGGCCCCAAAACACGGAACCCACACCTGATCGAATCAAACCCTAACCCTAACCCTAACCCTCACCCCACCATCTCTCGCCCTCATTTTTTCTTTTTCTTGTGCTTGGACAATCGACGAGGGCTATTCCAAGATCTGGGCCATGGCGGCGGCTACTGAAGTGGCAGAGGGGCAATCGGCGACGACGACGTGTGCTTCGAAGCTCATCGACCAAGCCCTTCGTCTCCTTGTTTCTTCCTTCCCTTGTGCTTGGACGATCGACCCCATACCAACGATGATTGGCCATCAGATAGAGGTTAGTATTGACATCAGGTTAGGGTTGTAATTTTTCAATTTTTGTGACTTTAAGTGATGATCGGTCATCCCTTTCGTCTCCTTGTTATGGGTTAGTTTCTTCATATTTCAATGAGGTTAGTTTCAGTGAGATAGTTTCTTGATATTTTTTCCTTTCATTTGTATTTCCAAATTTTGCACAAATTAATTTGTATTTTCTCAATTTCTAAATGGTTTTGCTTCTTTTGCATATGTTGTTCTTGTATTTCATTTCTGCAAATTGGCATAATGGTTTGTTTCTATACTGATTTTGCATAAGCGGTTATCAATTCGGTTAATTCAGTTTAGTTTTCGGTTAGTTCGGTTTCAGTTAGTTCGGTTAGTGGAGTTGGTTGGTTCGGTTATTATATGTTGGTCGATTCGGTTCGATTAGTATTTTTTTGTCGATTCGGTTCGGTTATAATCGATTATACACCCCTGAATACAATAACTAAAATATATATTTTGCCAAAGTTATTACTATATAACTATATGTGAGTTAAACATTTAACTTTGATATTTATGGTAGTATTTTGTATTAATATTTTATATCTTATGTCATATTAATATAAAATATCAATTAAAATGATAAATTTAAATATTTAAATAACATTTTCATAATATATATATACTCGAGATTTGCTCATGTTATGTAGCATGTAGAAAAATAAAATATTTCGAAAGTTTATGTAGTATTTGGTAATTATAGCTAAATTTTTATTTTTAAGACAAAATTTAAATAAAAACATAATTTGATATAATGATAAAATTAAGCTGAAAGTCATGAGTTCAAATTTTGTTAATAGGGTTAGTTTTTATTTTTTGAAATAAAATATATAGAAAATATTTTGATAATTCATAGAAGTTAGGTTGCATGGAAATGGAAATGAGAAATGAATATGATACACAATAGAAACAGAGAAACGATATTTAAAAAAAAATAGGAAATGCAAAAGTGAAGAAATGTGTAAATAAAAATATATAAGGACCTTTTTATAAATATTGTTTTTAATATAGAAAATTATATATTAAAAATTTGTAATATCTCGGAAAGTGAGAAATAAATAATGATTATTAATTTGGTATTTGAAGTTATTACGAAATATTTGGGGAATTAAGGAAAAATAAATGTTTATGTTGTTTTGAGGAAATAGGGAATTAAAGGTAGCTAATTAAATTATTTGGTAGTGATTAATCACTGTTAATTATCGTAATTGTGGTGATTATTATATAATTGTGGGTTAAAAGAAAATATTAATTTATTTGGGTGTTTGGGGATGTAATAAAATGGAGTTTAGGGAAAATGGAGTTTAGGGTGTATATGGAAATTTTTGGAAATTGTGGGTTTAAGTGTAAATTCGGGAAAAGGCCAAGAGTCATTTTAAATTTAATTATGTGTGTATATAATATCAAAGGTGATGGTTGGCTGGGTGGTTCGCGCGCGCGATGATGGATGCTAGGTCACGTGTTCAATTCGTTGGGAGCTCTCCGTGCACTGGGAAGAAGGAATTAAATTTTGGGTCGTAGGGGTGGCCCAAAACAGCGCCGTTTTGGGGCGCCAGTGGTGGCCAATTGCGCGGCCACATGGCACACCCAAGCAGCTGCTATGCCTCTATTTTGCACGGATTTTAAGGCCAATTTGGCCATGTAATTTAGCTAATTTTTCTTGTATAATTAGCTGTTATTAGCTGTGTAATTAGCTATTATTAAAGGCGTAAATTGAAGCCCAAATAGAGGAGAAACAGAGAACAAATCGGGTGAAGAACAGAGCGCAAAGCAGCGTGAAGGAAGGAGAAAATAGGAGGAAAAATCAAGAAAATTAATTTTTCTCCTTGTTATTGAAGATCCAAAGGGCAAGGTAAGTTAGTCAGCGTGTATTAAATATTTTATACGGATTAAATCTTATTTTTAGGCTATATTTTAACTTATTTTGGTGATATTATTATTATGTAGTTTGTGGTCATTTGAGGCTAAAAATTTACAAAATAAGGCAAGCTCTCTTTACTTTCCAAATTTTAGTGACCTCATATACTCGTAATATCTTCGATTTTATACCGATTTAATTAGGTTATCAGAGATACGCGTATGGGTTTTATATCGAAGCTTAGTTTCATTAGTAAAATTTATTAATTTGTGCAGCGGCTGAGTTAGGAGATGGGAATTTGCCATTAAAAGGCAAGCTCCTAACCCTCTCCTCCTGTTCTTTAATTCCCGTGAGAAACTCCGTGATTTCTCATATTTTATACCCTCCCTTACTCTAATTCAGCGTCTGGCATTATTTATTAAGGATTATTTATTTTTTAATTTAAATTAAATCTGAGACTTTTGGAGTTTTATTTATTATGTGCTTACGGGGGTTTTTACTGCCCCTATTCCTTTCGGAATGATACCGAACCCAGTTTGAGGACTAGATAGGTTCCTAGACGTGCGAGTTTATTTACGATTTTCTCGAGTTTATTTATGATTCGGTTAGAACTATTGAGCAATGGGGAAAGGGTCGACTGTTTGGTGACCTTGGGGTAGACTATTGTATGGCCCTAAAGTGGACCGTCAGGCAGACACTCCTAGTTACTAGCCATTGACCGGTGCCGGGCACTACTGACTAGCTCTGCCGGTATGTGATTTACTGCTCGATTAGATTCATTATATTACTGTTCATGATTTGATATGCACATGGGTACGAGTTGCATGTTGGGATATTCATTTATTGAGTATACTTGGACACAGACATTCTAGTATGGTTAGGTTGTATCTGGCACAGGCATATGCATCGCGTGTGGTTTACTATGTGGACGGAGCATGGCCTGATGCCTGGATGTATGGACGCTAGTGTATCACGTTGATGCTCACTACGTCATTGCATTTCTATGTGCATTGCATGGCTACTGGTAGTTATTAGTTCCCGGACGAGATGACCGTTCCGAGAGAGCCTATGGCTCGGGTGTCGGGAGTACCGACACGGACACACGAGTGGCAGGAGCACCGACCCGGGATGGTGCTCACCGGCTGCTGGAGATATTTGTTGCCTTTCAGAGTAGCGACAAGTTGGTATGGGACTTTGGTGTCGTGTGTCTTGTGTGGGCCCCAAGGACCAATATGTGCTTTTATTATGCTATACTATTGTGTTGTAGTGTCTCATGGCTTGTGTGTACTTGGGGATTGGTGTTCTGAGGGAAGTTTATTGGTTCTATGCAGCCTTCAGCCTTTCTTTTCTTATGCTTGCCGAGTATCTCGACTCACTTTGTTTTTCCATCATTCCAGGTAGTCGTCGCGTGAGTCAAAGGCAAGGGAGTCAGCTTTAGTGGCAGAGTCAGTATGGTGTACAAGCAGTCCCATCAATCCCTGTCAACTCTGATGGTTGAGTAAGATTTACTCTATTATTTTTACTGTGCCAGGTCATTCCTCGAGTCTCGTGTATGTCGACACAGGAGTTTGTATTCTTTTATTTATCTTGTGATCGCTGTGTTAGTGGGGTACTCGTAGTGCATGCATGTATATATGGTTTCGCTTCCGTTGTTTAAAATCTTGTGTATGCATGACAGTGTAGTTTTTGTCTTGTGGTTTATTCTTACTCCTTCCGTAGGTGCTCCCGTTCGGGTAATCGGGTAATCCGGGTGGTTGGAATATCCGGGCCGGAGTGCTTACAAAATTAATATATAATAAAAGATTTTGATATTATATATTCTAATATATAATATAAAAATCCTCATATATTTTTATATTGTTGTTTTGTTTTTAATAAAATGTTTTGATGATAAAAAAGTTCTATAGAATTTGAAAATGATCTGTGAGATTAATTTGTAAAATATCTAAAATGATTTTGATGATATTGTTGTTCAAAGCTTTTATATATTCCAATGATGCCATAAGAAAAAAAAAAATTCCTTTCAATATATTTATATATATATATTTTAGAAAATATTTCATCTTGAAAAACAACGTCATGACATCAAAGAAAAGTTATTTTCAAATCAAATAAATTGTTGTATGAAATGTGTTAAAATTATTTCAAAAATCATACATTTCTTTTAAAAATATAAGGCAAAACTATCGACTATATGAAGATAATTATCGACCACTTTGTGTCTTAGTTTATGGGCTATTAAATCAAGTAAAAATTGTCGACCGTTTTTAAGTTTAAAAGCAAAAACAGTTTACAGTTCATGTAAAATGTCCATAAGGATTTTTTATACTCCCAATTATTTGTATGTGAGTTCAAATTCGATCGACATTGAGTGTATAATGTCGACTTTCTTTTCAAACTGTCGACTTGTTAGTGAAAACTGTCAACAGTTCTATTGAAAATGTCGACTCCTTCATTAGAAAAGTCGACCATATGCTTGCATTTTAAATGTTTTCAAAAAAAACTTTCGATCGATTCTTTTGAATTGTTGACCATTTCATATGTGACAATATCGAATGACTAGTTTTTCAGACATTAAATGCAACCCAATGATCCCATTAATGGTTAATCAATGCTTAGACGACCTAAAAAGCCATAAATAGAGATTGAAGCTACCCAATAACTAGCTAATGAAAAAGTGCATGTGTTCAAGTGTTTGATTCTTAAATTATTCAAGTGTTTTAAGTTTTCATTTTTCATTCAAAAGCAAGTTGTGTCTTTGTAACTCTTATTAATAAGTCTTTGAATTTGTATTCTAAACTTCATTGTAATTAAGAGATTTATTTTTTAGATTCATTCAATTATAATTTATTATTGGATTGCCTAGATTGTAAGCTAGAGGGTGTTGGTGTTAGTGCCCTAATCCTATATTTAAATGACATATAATGCATGTGTTGGGTCTAATAATATAATCTTGCATATCAATAAATTGTTATATCTTCATTTATACGTCTCCAATAATATATGAATGAGTTTCTAGATATCCTAATGATTTTATTCTTAAAATATTAAGAATATATTATAAAGATCTATAACTCATGGCTTCTTTAAGAAATTCCAGGTCCTTAGATTTCTTAAAAGGAAAATATGATTAATCCATTACAGATTGACATGTGGGCTACTAACATTGATTAGTATGAGAAGTTATTAATAATGGATGGTGAGTCACATTCTATATTGCATGAGATGCGGATAGTAGACATGTGGGTAGGTATTGGTTGAACACCTACCAAATGTGACGCATATAACATATCATATGGATGAGAGGATTAATGATTTGTTATTGGCATTCAATTGTGTAACTAGTCTTTGAACGAAAGGAGACACAGTTGCCTTGTACACTAGTACAAAGATTTGTCGTTGCATAGAATAGTCCGAATATAAGGTGGGAATATTATCTATATGGTCTATGTTTAGTGGCGTATGGAGCAGGTGATCACTGATAGGATCCATTGACCTCCAACACAGGGGCAGTACCAAGATTTTGATTTAGTAGGGGTGAACTTAAATACAAAAAATGAAATTTAAAAAATAAGACAATAACGATAATATTAAAATGCAAAAACTTTTTTATAATTGTTCCCTATGGCTTTTCATACTTTGATAACACTGTATAATGACCTTATTATCAATTTTATTAAATAGATCATTTTTAACATACACAACTAAGCTATTCGATTGGTTTCCAATCCTATTACGCAATCGATTATTCACAATGTTCATTGTAAAAAATACTCTTTCAACTGTAATAGTAGCAACCTGAAGAGTTAATGTTAAAGTCATAAGTTTGTAAACTAATGAGTACACTATATTTTTTTTTCGTAGCAACCAACTTCTATACAAGTTCACTAAGTCCCCATAATTCTTCAAACTCTTTGTTGGAATATATATAAAAAAATATAAGTTTGAAATTGATCATCAAATGCCATGATCTCTACTCTTGAAAAATCTTTAGGATAATATTCAACAAGCCGAATTATTTTTTTTTTTATCAAAAGTAGAGAATAAAGATACTTAGAATTTAGCTTTCGATGCTATTGAAGATATAGGGAATGGTTGAAGTCTTGTTTTTTATCACTGATTTTCAAAATTTTCTGCTTAAATCTTGCAAAATTTACTTAACAATACAGAAAATACCAAGATTAAATATGGTCTACATTCTATAATAAGATATAATAAATAAATATGAAGGGGAAATAATCAAAAAATGGAATTGGGCAAACAAGAAAAAAAAAGTAAACAATGAGAAAGGATGGACCATTACTAAGTTTTGCCTTGCTAGAGTGATGTCAGTGACTCGGTGTTGCTGCCGTGCCAAAATTCCATCGGAATAGCTTTTTAGATTCTTAGGTTTTTTCAATTTTGCAATCTGCAAATAAATTGGGTGAGAATTGAAAAAGAAAGTAAGAAATAAGAAAAAATTGGAAATGAAATAGATTAGGACTTGGGAGTTAGTGGATATGGGCCATTTGGTCTATTTGAGCTAGGCTTTAATTCAATAATTTTGGGTTGATTTTGGGAGATGAGCTTGGGTTAAAAATAATATAAAACTAGATTATTTTTTTTTTTTAAGATTTGACCGCGTGAGGTGAGCATCCTATGCGATCTTAGTTGGTTAGTAATTGAAAAAACCTTGGCCAAGGCACACACGATCAGGAAAGAGTTTTCAATGTTAGAAAGAGTTCTAACGTGTCATCTCAATCACACCATACTAGATCTTGACATAGTTACCGAGTCTTGTGAGTTTGATCAAGTTATGACTCTTATTTGGTCAAGATGTTAGTTTATGAAAGGATTATAATGCACGATAATTGAAAGCTTAAATAGGTTTATTAGAAGTATTGACTTCAATGCTGATAGGATTCTCCTAATATAATATTAGTTGTCACTTAAGATCTTTTGTAATGTTTTGAAGAGATAAAAAGATCTTCATTGTAGATCAAAATGTTTGATCAATGTTAAAAAATTTGACGTGTCTCAATTGTTACTTAACTGTAAACCTAAAATGTCAAACTCAAAAGTGAGCATAGCATCAAAATTAGTGATATTGAGCTGGTTCAATGTTCTAATCTATTATTAATAATCAATGAAGATTAAATTATTGTTAAGATTGAATAACTAATTAAATTATTATTAATAGTTGATGATAATTTTAATGGTATAATATAAGGAGTATACATATATTATATATATTGTATATAAGAATTAATAATTATAAAAAATTGATTGCCCCTTTAAAAGTCAAAATAGCATGTCAAATTGAGAGAAAGCTTTGGCTTTCTCGGTACAACTCATAGGAGCGCATAATGCGCCTATGCAATAATCAAAATGGGCAGTTGAGAAGCCCTCACGGGCATACCTCAAGTGATCAAATGAATAATATATCAATATTAATTTTGTAGGTTGTAAGTTCAATTCTCGTCTTGTGTAATGGTTAAAGGCTTAACTTGTAATTCATCTCTTCTGACGTAATTAAGAACACGAACACTAGGGATTATGCAAGAATAGTCATCTCAAAATAGATGGTTGAGAAGGAGACAAAATGGCAATGACATAATTTAAATTATTAGAGAAGAAAATCAAAAAAGTGGGAGTCTGGTTAGGTTGGAAGAGATGATGGGATTATCATTACTGATCGAAATATTCTATCAGCATTAATTAAGAGTTTGATGTGTCTTCATTATTATTTAATTGTGAAATTAGAAATTTATACTCAAAAGTAGGCATAGCATAAAATTAGTAATACTGAGTTGGTTTAATATCTTAATTTATTATTAATAATTAATGAAAATTAAATTATTGTTAAAAGTTAATAATTAATTAAATTAACATTAATAATTGATGATAATTTTAACAGGATAATATAAATAAGAAAATATTTCTATAGATAATTAATTTTTATATAGTATTAATTGTATTATTATTTTATATATTATATATAAAAAATAATAATTACCTAAATCAAAAAGGGATTAGATTGTTACTTTGAAATTACATAGTTTATGGGTGTAATTAAAATAAAAAAAAAATTAAAGATGTATTTGACTCAAAATTACATAATTCAGTGGTGTAATTAAAATAACAAAAAAACACAAATGTCTAAATGAAAAAAGCGTGCAAGTACAATAACTAAAATTTATATTTTGCCAAAGTTATGACTATATAACTATATGTGATTTAAACATTTAACTTTGATATTTATGATATTATTTTGTATTAATATTTTATATCTTATATCATGTTAATATAAAATATCAATTAAAATGATAAATTTAAGGATTTAAATAACATTTTCATAATATATATATATATATACTCGAGGTTTGCTCGTGTTATGTAACATGTAAAAAAATAAAATATTTTGAAAATTTATGTAGTGTTTGGTAATTATAGCTAAATTTTTATTTTTAAGACAAAATTTAAATAAAAATATAATTTGATATAATGATAAAATTAAGTTAATTTTAAGTTCAAAGTCACGAGTTCAAATTTTGTTGATAGGGTTAGTTTTTATTTTTTTGATATAAAATGTATAGAAAATATTTTGATAATTTATAGAAGTTAGGTTGCAGGGAAATAAAAATGAGAAATGAATATAATACATAATGGAAACAGAAAAACAACATTTTAAAAAAAATAAGAAATGAAAAAGTGGAGAAACGTGTAAATAAAAACATATAAGAGCCTTTTTATAAATATTATTTTTAATATAGAAAATTATATATTAAAAATTAATATATAATAAATGATTTTGATATTATATATTATATATTATAATGTAAAAATTCTCATATATTTTATATTGTTGTTTTGTTTTCAATAAAATGTTTTGATGATAAAAAACTTCTTTAGAATTTGAAAATGATCATTGAGATTAATTTATAAAATATCTAAAATAATTTTGATGATATTGTTGTTCAAAACTTTTATATATTTCAATGATGCCAAAAGAAAAAAGTTTAAATTTCCTTTTAATATATATATATATTGAAAAATATTTCATCTTCGAAAACAACATCATGACATTAAAGAAAAGTTATTTTGAAATCAAATGAATTGTTGTATTAAATGTGTCAAAATTATTTCAAAAATCATACACATCTTTTAAAAATATAAGGTAAAACGGTCGACTATATTAAGATAATTGTCAATTGTTTTGTGTCTTAGTTTATAGGCTATTAAATCAAGTAAAAATTCTCAACCATTTTTAAGTTTAAAACCAAAAAAGGTTGACAGTTCATATAAAATGTGGACAAGGATTTTTTACTCTTTTTTAAAAAATGGCTAAGTTTCATAAAAAACTCTGTCAGGCTCCAAACGACGTCATTTTAAGGCACCAGGCAGAGCCCATGCGTTTGGCCTTGGCCATGCCACGTGGCAGTCATTGGGGCTGCCTCTGCCTTGTCTGCCAAAGCTTATTTCCTTTCTCATTTTTTGATGCAATTGCCATGTGAAGTTGAATGATGTTGTCAATTTAATGGGCTATCAAATGATGGGCTTTGAAATGAATAAACCAAGTGAATTTTGCAATAATCTGAGCTACAAATTGAGTATAAATATGAGGAGCCCAACAATGAAGAATTGAAGGCGAGTGGAAGCAAAGGCAGAAATGAATTATAAAGGATTCAACAACTTGTAGAGAGGTGAATTTCATGGAAATTGTTTATTTAAATTAGTTAATTTATTAGATTATGTTTAAATAAGTTAATTTAGGGAATTAATCAATTACTGAATTGACTAATTTATTGGATTATGCAACAAAGTAGTTTAGTGGATTTAGTTTATGGCTTGCCAAATTAGTTCCTTGATCTTACATTACAAATATTTTGTTAAGGGAATTTTGGGTGCATCGACGATAAGTCTAACGAGTCATCAGGCAGCACGTATTTCAAAGTAAGGGTTTAATATGTTCTATGTATAAATTACTTTTGTTATAGTTTGCATAAGATGTTGGAAGAGTGCTTAGACATGGGGCGGTGGATTTCTAAACATAGATGTCTCGAGATAAGGTCTTAGAAGGAACCACTAAGGGTCACCAAGAGTCTAAGATAAGTGAGGTGGACGGGCTTGCATGCTCGCAACAATTCATATTTATCTATAATGTCATGCTTATTAATTTACTGCATTGTATATTACCTTTATTAAGTCTCAAGACTTGCCCTTTTACTTCCACTAACCACACAGATGACTTGGGGTTCGGTAAGGAGAGTGGCAATCCATGATGGGAATGCGAGTTGAGTGGCTTGTAATTATTTTGTTTAATAGTTGTGTCGAACACCATCTGTACTTGTCAATTGGACTTGTTTTTTTGTTTTTGTTTTTTATAATAATGAACACTTTGTGTCTTTGTGTATATGGGCTAAAATATATTTAATTTGCAGTTTATTAGTCTGCCTATAGGGCATAGGTTTGTTACGAGACTTGAGTGTCCTTCCGCTGATTATGAGTCTTAGATCTCGAGTTCTTAATGGCCGAAAACGATGAACCCTGGACCCCACTTAGGAAGCCTACGCTATTTCATTTCCCTACTATTAGAGCATAGCCAGCCTCTAGAATATGACCTCTTAATGTAACTTTGGGTTACGGTGACACTCAGTAGTGGGGCCGGAGTGTCACATTGATAACGTTGTATAATGACCTCATTATCAATTTTATTAAATACATCATTTTCAACATACACAACTAAACTATTATTCATGTCTTCAATCATATTACACAATCGATTATTCACAATATTTATTGTAGAAAATATTCTTTCAATTATAACAGTAGCAACCTGAAGAGTTAATACCAAAGACACAAGCTTGTAAACTAATGGATACACTATATTTTTTTTCGTCACAATCAACTCCTATACAAGTTCACTAAGACCTATAATTTTTCAAACTCTTTGTTGGAACACATATAAAAAATATAAGTTTGAAGTTGATCATCAAGTGCCATGAGCTCTACTCTTGAAAATTTTTTGAGATAATACTCAGCAAGATGAATTAAATTTTCTTTATCAAAAGTAGAGAATGAAGACACTTAGAATTTAGCTTTCGATCTGTTGAAGATAAAGAAATGGCTGAAGTCTTGTTTTTTACCCATTGATTTTCAAAATTTTGTGCTTAAATCTTGCAAAATTTACTTAACAATACAGAAAATACCAAGATTAAATATGATCTACATTCTATAATAAGATACAAGAAATAAACATGAAGGGGAAATAATCAAAGAAATGGAATTGGGAAAACAAGAAAAAAAAAAGATGGACCATTACTGAGTTTTGCCTTGCTAGACTGATGTCGATGACTTAGCGTTGCCGCTGTGCTGAAATTCTGTCGAAATAGCTTTCTGGATTCTTAGATTTTTCAATTTTGCGGTTTGCAACTAAATTGGATGAGAATTGGAGAAAAAAAAGTAAGAAATGAGATAAATTTGAAAATGAAATAGATTAAAACTTGAGAGTTAGTGGATATGAGCCATTTGGCCTATTTGAGTTAGGCTTTAATACAATAATTTTGGCTTGATTTTGAGAGTTGAACTTGGGTTAAAAATAATATAAAATTAATTTTTTTTTAAATTTAATTACGTGAGGTGAATATCTTATAGGATCTTGGTTAGTTAGTAATTGAAAAAATCTTAGTTAAGACACACACGATCAAAAAAGAGTTTTCGATATTAAAAAAAATTCTAACATATCATCTCAATCACACCATACTAAATTTTAACATAATTATCAAATGCTGTGAATTATCAATTCATGACTCCTTTCTCATTACAGCTCACAGGAGCAGTTAATGCGCCTGTGAAATGATCAAAATGCGCAGTTGAGAAGGGACAAAATGACAATGGCAAAATTGAAATTATCATAGAAGAAAATTAAAAAAAAGTGGGAGGCAAGTAGTTAGCTTGGAAGAGTTGAGGAGATTATTATTATTGATCGAAATATTCTATCAGCCTTTAAAGGTTGATGTGTCTTAATTATTAAACGCAAATTAGTAATATTGAGTTGGTTTAGTATCCTAATTTATTATTAATAATTAATAAAAATTAAATTATTATTAAAAGTTAACAATTAACTAAATTATCATTAATAGCTGATGATAATTTTAACAGGATAATATAAATAAGAGAATTTTTTCTATTGATAATTAATTTTTATATAATATTAATTATATTATTATTATTATATATATTATATATTATATATAAGAATTAATAATTACCTGAATCAAAAAAGGATTAGATTGGTACTTTGAAAAGTCAAAATAGCGTGTCAAATGGAGAGAGAGTTTGGGCTTTGTCGGCACAGCTCACAGTGGCAATTAATGCGCTTGCGCAAGGATCAAAATGGGCAATTGAGAAAGAGAAAAAATGGCAATGGGAAATTCAGCCCGCAAATTTGCTCACTACATGCTACATCCCACCAAATTCTTTAATAATTTTAAAATTCTTATTTTATTTTCACAATCCACTCCCTTTTTCAACCACTCCCAACTATTAGCCACAACTTCTCTATTTCTCTCTTGCACCATATACACACATACATACGCAAACATATATATATACACATATGTAGCAACCATAACGATCGACCCATCGTTATCAAGAAACACACTATGTTTCTTTCTCTCTCTTTCTATGCCACGGCCTCGAGGTGGGTCAGCCATGGCAATTGACCCACCACCATTACCAAAGTAAGTGAGCCATGACAGTTGACCTATCACCATTGCCAAGATGGGTTGGCCATGACAGTTGACCCACTACGATCATCGCACCAGGTAAGTGTTTCGTGCGATCATGGTCGTCACCATTGTGGCTAATGGCAGCCACAATGTCGCCATCATCGCCAAAAGAATCCCCCGAACCCTGATATTTGGTGGTTCCCCAGATCCCATCACCTTGATTGCAATGGGTTGGGTGCCATGGTTGACCCACCTTGGCAATAAGAGTGGATCGGCCACCATCACCAACCCACCTCGCGGTCATTGCAGAAAGAGGGGGGAGAGTGTGTGTGTGTGTGTGTGTGTGTGTGTGCGCGCGCGCGTGCGTATTGGTTGGCTGCCATGGTCGACCCAGTAATGGCAATGGGTCGGCAGCCATGGCCACCTCGTGTGTGTGTGTGTGTATATATATATGTATCTGTGTGTGTATGTTGCAAGAGAGAGAGATGTGAAGCGACGATTAACGATCAGGGGTGGTCAGATGAGAGAGTGAGATATGGTTGTGGGGGTAAAATAGGAATTTTAAAATTATTAAAAAATTTGACGGGGGTGTGGATTGTGAAGAGCAAATTTGTGGGCTGCAAATAGAATTTTCCAATGGCAATGGAAAAATTGAAATTACAAATGAAATTAAAAAGGTGGGAGACAGCTTTGCAGGCGTCAACTATCTTGCAGAGAAACGACTCAAACGTTTTTGAAACGTTTTTCATTTCGAACTTTATTTATGTCTATTTGTTTAAAAAAATATTTATTTTCGTATTTCTATTTCGTATAAAAAATATTTCTCATTTTCGTTTTCATATAATCTATTGCATTTCGTTTCGTATTAGAAACGTTTATCATTTTCGTTTCCGTGTAATTTAGGTGTAAATTGCACCGCGACATATCAAAAATCAGACATGGAGAGCCCCCAGGGCATAGCTCAGTTGGCAGTGGGCGGGTAGAGTTGCTCCCGAGAGGCAAGAATCGAGTCGGGCAAACCGCAGTGTGGGATTTCCTGCTCCTCAGGGGTCCTTGTGGGCGGCTCGCACTGGTCCTCCCCGTGACCATGGCGGCTGGGTTCCTGATTTACTCCCCTCACGTGACGTGGGGCAGTTCGTAGGGGGCCCTCGGAGTGTGGGTTAACACCTTTTTGCTCTTGAAAAATCAGACATGGGGCTTTGGATGGGCCCACAAGATAAATATATATTATATTATATATAATATCACGCACAGCCTCTCCCTCTCACTCTCGACAATTTGTATATTAATATATATATATATATGATATATAAATATTAATTTTAGCAGAGCGCCTGAGAGCCCCAAAATCGTTCTATGCATATATACATATATGAGATATATATGCATATATTGTAGATAAAACAGATAATATGAACCAGGTCAGTGATTAGAGGGAGTCATGGGCGATTTGAGTCCTTAAGTTCAAAGTTATTTTTTGTGCAGCTACTATACTCAGATTTACTTTTTTTTTTTTGTTAAAAATTATGAGATTGAGCGACGAACTTCTCAAAAATATATATATATATATATAGTGGTGCCCTTAATTGGGGTCCAAACTTAGGCCAATGTCTTCACCTTGGCCTGGGCCCTAAAAATACAAGATTCATGCTAAAACCAACACTAATTTCTTTCAATCACGCTACATCATCAACTAATATGATTTGAAAAATCATGAAAAGTGAAGGAGAAGAAAAGGAAGTCAAAAACACATATACCACTTACAGTTCATGTAGAACAAAAGAAGAGTATTTTAGTCCCATTATCAAAAACGAGCAAAACCTTATATAAATGGAGTTAACATCTTTACACAACTGTAGAAACATATTTTAAATAGTTTCTGTGATCACAGATTCACATCAGGCACTTGTTTTGATGAGAGTCAATAACTGCAATTTCATAACCCATATTTACTATATGAAAAGAAGTAAATGGACGACACTCAGGCATAGATAGAGGGGTCGGATGAATAATATGTCGGTATTAATTCGGGGAGTTACGAATTCAATCTTTGCCCTACGCAAGGGTCAAAGATCCAACCCACGATTTATTTCACTTAACATAATTGAAAACACGAACACTAAAGGTTGTGCAAGAACGATCATTCAAAAAACATATGAACATTAGAAGTCTATCAATTTAGGTATTAGTGTATTTTTAGAATTTCAGTCTAATTAGGAGTTTATTAGTTTTAAGCTTCAAACTTTCTTCAATTTTCTTTTCCTGGTTCATATTATCTATTTCTTATATAGGAAGACATGGGTGATTAAAACTGTAATTTTGACCGACAAAAATTAGAGAATGTTCTGAAAATTTTCCCTCTCCCACTCGGCATTCTACTACTTATGCTCCGTCAATTATTCTTATGCATATAATGATTAAACATGATCAATATTTTCATATAATAAAAACATAAACCACCTAGAGTAGAGTAAAGAGACAAAATTAAAATTCCCTCGTTGTGAATACAATTTTATGGAGAAGAGAATCGAAAGTACAAGCTAGGTGATGCAAAGGAGTTGCCTCAAGAATTCAGGTAATTAGATGATTAGAAATACTTATTTTGTATTGTCTACAATTTCATTGCAGTTTAACCCTAATGCATCTAAAGTTTACCTGTTCTAGCTCCTGTTCTTCCATCCAAGAAATTCAACCTAAAGAACTGCAAGAGACTAAATATATTACTCGTGGCCTCAAGATGCACACAACTCTTAGACTCGGAGATGCAAATATTTTAACCCGTGGGTAAGACAAAATAGACTAAGAGAAATTTTTAGAAATCAATCATAAATGGAATTGAATTCTCCGCAACTGATGTTAAATGAACAAGTTGCAAACACCTAAAGCATCCATACAACTCTCAATAGAAGTGACTAATCTAACAACAGTCACCGATGGTACATGATTATAACATTTCACCCTACATGATTATAACATTTCACCCAATTGTGATGTCACCTAGACTCCCAGTCCAAGATCGCATTAAGTAGCTTATATAATAAAGTATGCACTGAATCTGACAAACCTATATATCCAATAGCAGTATAACTACAATTACAAGATTGAGAAACGTACCGAAGAGTTAAATTTTGGGACGAGAAAGTCTACCGCGCGAGCTTTCAGAAAATGCAAAAAAAGAAAGTGAGCTGCGGTTCGTCAAATTCAGCCACTATCAGTAGATTGATTTCCATTCAAACACGGGAAAGAGATAGGAGGAGACTCCTGCCCCCAAGGCACAGCTCAGTTGGTAAGGAGCGGGTAGAGTTGCTCTCGAGAGGCAAAGATCGAGTCGGACAAGCCGCAGTGTGAGATTTCTTGTTCCTCAGGAGTCCTTGTAGGCGGCTCGCACTGATCCTCCCCATTACCTACCAGCTAAATTCTTGATTTACTCTCCTCACGTGGCATAAAACAGTTCGTGGGGAGCCCTCAAAGTGTGGGTTAACACCTTTTGCCCTCGAGATAGGAGGAGACTCCGCCAAGTCAAGGAAAGTAGTGACTACGACTTGACCAACCGCCCACTCTAATCAGACAAGTAAGTGTCCGTCTCTATCTGTCTTCAACTCTCAAGCCTGCAGTCACCGCCTGGCGTCTGCACTTTACTTTGAGAAGTCTAGACGGAAGGAGAGACAGACCTTGAGAAGTCAAGCAAAGACATACTTTCACATGTTAAGGAAAGTAGGTCGATTCAGCGACGCCATAGCCTAATTGAGGAGAAAAAGGAAGAACTAGATTTCTCCAGAGTAATGGCGTACTGCGTGGTAGACTCTGTGATCCAGACTTTGGCGCCACTGATAATCAACGAAGCGAAGCTTTTGAGCAATGTCCGCCGAGATGTTGCCAGCATCAAAGCTGAATTGGAAAGCATAAAGTCTTTCCTAAAAGACGCCGATCTTAGGGCAGAAACCGGAGATGAAATCGCCATGATTTGGGTGAAGCAGGTCCGGGAAGTGGCGTACCGAATCGAGGATGTGATCGATGAATACCTGCTTGATCGAGGAAGAAGGCGTCGTTTGGGCAGTTTATTCCGCAGAGTAAATATAGCCTCTCGTATTCAAGACATCAAACGGACGATTGGTGAGATCAAGGAGAGGGCTGACAGGTATGGATTCAGTGTGATACAGGGATCAGGGAGCGAAAGAATTGAACGGCCGTGGCATGATCCTCGAGTGGCTTCCCTCTTCGTCGAGGATGATGAACTCGTGGGAATTGAATCCCGCATAGATGAATTGACCGGGCAATTGATATCCAAAGAGTCGAAGAGAGTGGTGATTTCGGTGGTGGGGATGCCTGGAGTGGGCAAGACCACCCTTGCTAGCAAGGTCTATGGAAAGCAAACCGTGGGCGGACACTTTGATTGCTGCGCTTGGGTCCCTGTCTCTAGATCATACAAGTGGGAGGAGATACTCGGAACAATGCTGAAGCAGTTTTACCAATCCGGATTAAGGGAGTCTACTACACCTCCAGAAACTGATGCAATGGGCCAGAATTCACTCGTTCACAAGCTGAGGGAATTTCTAACTCAGAACAGGTATCTAATTGTCTTTGATGATGTATGGACAACAAGCTTTTGGGAATTCATCAAACATGCTTTGCCTAGAAATCGGAAAGACAGCAGGGTAATCATCACCACCCGCAGTGAGGAGGTTGCGGTTTTCTGCAGAGAATCGCCATGGGATCATATCCACTGGCTTCGGCCCCTGCCCGAAGAGAAGGCTTGGGACCTCTTCTGCAGGAAGGCCTTCCAAAGGGACTTTGAAGGCCGCTGTCCCCCTGAATTGAAGGACGTATCTCTTCGAATAGTTCAAAAATGTGAAGGATTGCCACTTGCTATTGTGGCAATAAGTGGTATTCTGTCCATCAAAAACAAGGTTGCATCAGAATGGAAGAGGTTCTATGATAGCCTAAGTTGTGAGTTACGAATGAAACCTGCCCTTACAAGCATCTCAAAAATTGTGTTGCTTAGTTACCATGATTTGCCCTACTACCTCAGATCCTGTTTCTTGTACTTTGGCATAATACCTGAGGATTACTCTATTAATTGTGGAAGATTGATCCGATTGTGGATAGCAGAGGGCTTCATTGAAGAACACAGAGGCAAAACTTTAGAAGAAGTTGCAGAAGAGTACCTGACCGAGCTCATCCATAGAAGCTTGGTTCAAGTGTCACGTAAGACACCTGATGGGAGAGTTAAAAGCTGCAGAGTGCATGATGTGGTGCGAGAGATCATCGTGACAAAGTCTATGGAGTTGAACTTTTGTCACGTTTTAGTGGCGGAGAATTCGAGTTTCAATGATATTACTCGAAGATTGTCAATACATATGGATTATAATTTAGACAACATTCTTGAAAGGGCTAAGTTATCTTGGATTCGTTCAATTTTTCTTTTTAGAGTGGTTAAGTTGCCAGAGAAACCCCTAATGAGTATATTGGCAAGAAATTTTAAGCTTCTAAAAACGCTAGATCTTAGTGATTCTCCTTTGGTTCAGCTTCATGAAAAAGTGGGAAATCTATTTCATTTGAGGTACCTGAGTGTAAAGCATACAAAAGTGACTGTGATCCCCAAGTCAATTGGAAAGCTACACAACCTGCAAACTTTGGATTTGAAATATTGTCTTGTGCGTGAGTTACCTTCTCAGATCAACAGGTTCCATAAGTTGAGGCATCTTTTGGCACTTAACTATGATCATTGGAATTTAAGTTTAGATTCCCTAAAAGGGGTAAAGATGCTAGGAGGGATTGGTTGTTTAGAGGAGTTGCAGAAGCTATGTCTTGTGGAGGCAAATCATGATGCAACAAACCTATTTAAAGAGCTTCAGAATTTACAAAAGCTTAGGAAGTTGGGCATATGCAAATTGAGAACAGAAAATTGCAAGGATCTTTTCAACGGCATTCAAAATATGAAACACCTTAAATTTTTGGCGTTATGCGCTATAAGTGAACATGAGATTCTAGATTTGGATTCGGTTTCTCATCCACCTGAATCTCTTGAGCGACTCGCCTTGTGTGGATGTTTGAAAAAGCTGCCATGCTGGATTGCTCAACTTCAAAATCTACAAGTTCTACATCTGCGATGGTCAGGTTTGGTTGATGATCCACTACACGAGCTTCAAGCTTTGCCTAACCTACTAATGCTCTCTCTCTTTGAAGTGTGTTATGGAGAGCAACTGTCTTTTAAGGTTGGATGGTTTCCAAAACTCAAGGGGCTAAATTTTAGTTCTCAGAGGGGATTGCGTTCAGTGATAATAGAGGAAGGGGCATTGACTCTTCTTGAAGAGCTTTTAATTGGGCCATGTCCACAACTGCAAGAGGTTCCTTCAGGGATCTGTCACCTTAAGAAACTCACAACTCTTCTCTTTTTTCAAATGCCTACAAAGTTCATAAATAGAATGCTACCAGACAAAGGCCAAGATCATTGGATTGTGGAGCATATACCAACTGTTAAGTTTGGTTTCAAGTGTCATGGATTGAATTACAAAGTCTCTGCTCTATGGGAATTCCAAAATTATGAAAGTGACCTAAAATTTAAGGGTCAATGAAGCTCAAAATGGATCTTTTCACTGACAACCATCTCTTCTTCTGTTTGTAATTGAGGCCTAAATAAAAAAACTCTTAGATCATTCGTGCAATGTTATAGAATGGACTCACTAACTAGTTAAGAGATTATTCAGTTCAAAAGAGGTGTATATTTTGTTTTTGATAATGTTTTAGAGAGTGGATTTAGAGATTTGTTGAGATAACAATGCTCACAAATTACACTATTAGATGGTATGATAAAGTATACTATCTCTACCAAAGACAAAATCTTCATATAACTAACCTTGAATGGCCAGTAAATGGAGTTGATATCCCCTTTACATGCATGAATATCGTCCTGCTTATGCAAGTTATACATGATGTAAATGAAATCTAAACAATTATTCACCCCTTCCTCCCTCCAAGAACAGGTTCTTGGCATCTAAATGGCATACTCGAGTGAAATTCTGGGCTGACAGATAATGCTTCTAGGTGTTGCAAATTATTTTAAATTTAATATGATATTTCCGAGGTTGCATTCCCATTATGCAATATATGAATTAATTCATTCGGGAAAAGTTACACTGCGACTAGAAAGCCATATAACTTAATTATAGTTTCTCCGCTCTAACTTAGTTAATTACATGCATATTATCTATTTAATTAATGATACGCATACATAGTCTAATTGCATTCAAGGAATAATATGATGCGCAATATTGCTCGAGGAAGGAAATCATGGAGATGGAATTAGGTGAGATGGTGGCCTGCATGTGTAACCCAATGGCAGGAGGAAGACTTTTGAGAATGAGGGAGTTTTTTTTTTTTTTTATGAAAATATGTTTTCAAATTAAAAATATATTTTTGATATTTATTTAATATTACAAAATAATTTTAAAATATTTTTAAAATTATAAAAATGGCACAAAAATATTCTCTATTTAAAGAGCTTGTGGAGGCAAATCGTGTAGTCAACCTATTTAAAGAGCTTCAGAATTTGCAGAAGCTGAGAAAGTTGGGCATCTACAAATTGAGAATAGAAAATTATAGGGATCTTTTTAACAGCATTCAGAATATGAAACACCTTAAATGTTTGGTTTTAACTGCCATAAGTGAACATGAGATTCTGGATTTGGATTCAATTTCTACTCCACCTGAATTTCTTGAGCGACTTATCTTGTGTGGACGTTTGAAAAAGCTGCCATGCTGGATTGCTCAACTTCAAAATTTACAAGATCTACGATTGTCAGGTTTGGTTGATGATCCACTACAAGGGCTTCAAGCTTTGTCTAACCTGGTAAACCTCACTCTTGCTAACGTGTGTTGTGGAGACCAATTGTCTTTTAAGGCTTGATGGTTTCCAAAACTCAAGAGGCTATACCTTAGTTCTGAGAAGGGATTGTGTTCAGTGATAATAGAGGAAGGGGCATTGACTCTACTTGAAGAGCTAATATTTGGGTCATGTCAACAATTGCAAAAGGTTCCTTCAGGGATTCACCTTAGGAAACTCACAACTCTTTTATTTTTTCGTATGCCTACAAAGGTCCTAAACAAAGGCCAAGATCACTGGATTGTGGAGCATATGCCAATTGTTAAGTTTGGTTTCAGGCATCAAGGATTGAGAAACAATGTCTTAGCTCGTTGGGAATTCCAAAATTATGCAAATGACTTAAATTTAAGGATCAATGAAGGTAAAAATGGATCTTTTCACTAACAATTATCTCTTCTTCTGTTTGCAACTGAGGCCTAAAGGAATAACTCTCAAATCATTCATGCAATGTTATTGAATGGACTCACTAACTAGCTAGGAGATTATTTAGTTCGAAAGAGGTGTATATTTGTTTTTGATAATGTTGTAGAAAGTGGATTTGGAGATTTGTTGAGATAATAATGTCCACGGATTACATTGTTAGATGGTACCATAGAGTACACTATCTTTGCAAGTAAAGACAAAACACTTCATATAACTAACCCTCAATGGCCATTAAATGGAGTTGCCACCCTTTTACAAGCATGAATGAACCATCCTGCTTATACAAGCCGTAAATGATGTAGATCAAATCTAAACAACCCCACCCCAACCCCCACCCCCTAACAAAAAGAGATTAATTGTCAGCACACTGCAAGTCTATTGACAGTGGTTGAGCACCAAAATGATCAAATGAACTCGTGTAAGATGGTCAAACCACCTGCGTACATGCGCTCCTATCTAAGGTGAGCGGAATTATGAGACTCCAAATTGCTTAGAGTTCCATATATGAGTTCCATATATTACACACTATTTTATAGTCATACAACCAAAGCATTGAAATTATTCCTACACTGTTGAATTGGCAGGCAACTCGATGGCGGGATAAAATATAAAGTTAGTCTCCAGAATACATGCACTTACAGTGCATTTAGCAGCAAAGTTTTCTTGTTGATGGCAGACATTCTCTAGACCTTCATAGGGGTGAAGGGTATGCTTTTTGGGCAAATGGATTCAAAGGAAGATACATGTTCAAGGCCCATCTATCATAAATGTGTCTCCAATTCAGATACTAGCCATCCTCAAATTCAAGTTCCTTCATAATTTTTATTATATCTTCAACTCAAATAGTCATGAATTCTGCATGTTTCTCAAGACCTTTAAGCATCCCATTTAACTGTTGCTGGAGTGATGTAGATCTTTCTCTTTCATGCTGTAATTTATCATAAAGTTCCTTATCTTCTTATCCTTCTCTTCCTGCAAAAAGATTACAAGTCAGCTGCTACAAGTAAGAGTTAAGCTGAAAATCTAGAGGAAGTATAACTAGGAGCCTTGTCATAATGCAAGCGACATACTTGAGACCTTTCCTGTTCTTGAATCTTGATATAACAAGAAACATTTACTTGAAGAGGCAATAAGCACCGTATTCACCTTTTTTTTTTTGCTGAGTAAATTCCAGAGCATTCACCAGTTATAATGGACAGATTAAGCCAAACCCTAGAACATCTATATACAGTTCAGAGCAAAAATGGCTAACCCACAAATTTCTCAAGGATCAACAAAGGCCTAATCCAGAAAAGACTATACTTGGAAGTTCAGGTTTTCTTGATATTCCACTGTACATCCAGATCAATGATCATGATTAATACAATCCATTGAGTCTAAATCGTCACTGCTGGAGCCCAAGTGATCTTGCATTTTTTCTTGTACTTCAAATGCTCAAAAAGAAACCATCTTAAGCTTGAATCCAGAGCGCAAAAAACACATTCACAAGAAGCTCACAACCTTAACAAAAATATGTCACTCCTTGCATAACATGATACCATAACAAGGGCCACAATTAGATGACAAAAACCCATAAAAAGCATAAGTCTTCTTCAGTCTCTATCTCAAATTCAAAATCCCAACTAAAGAACAGACAGATTCAGAATGTTCAATGTTAAGTTCACACATACCTCACTGACAATATTAACTATTGGCAGTTGCCCAGGAAATTTATGGCTAGGCATTAACTTATAATTGTGCTCCTGTACAAACTTCGTGACTACCCATTTACTTCCATCTTTGACTGCTCGCCTTGTCATAGCCTTGCACCCTTCTCTTGTAATTGGCCTTGGTGAAAGAACCCTGTCTTTTCTAAGCACATGTTTTGCTGAACAAAATCCTTCTCTTGAACACACGAAGTCCCGACCAATGATAGCCATATTCTTTACTGAATGTAGAGTTCGATCTGTCCATATGATGTGAAACTTGTACGCTTGGCATATTCATAATAGAAATCTCTGGCATCATCTAAAGATGAAAAACTCATGCCAATAAATGGTTCAAAATGACCCACATTTAAATCATTAGGCAGTGGCTCTGTGAAGCTTAAATTGTCATTAGAGCACCATTTGAATCACAATAATGCAACAATTCATCCCTTCTGGCTTCATGCCCACTAAAGTTCTCAAGAGTTCCGTTCTCAAAAACAGCAACATGGCAGCTGCTAACTCCCTATAGAAAGCATTACCAGAATTAACATGGCAGCTCCACATGTAATAGAAGTACTATAGTTTAAAGTACTCAGCTTCTTAGAGCATCTCCAAAGGGAGTTGCCATTTTGGGGTGCTAAATCACCTATTTGCAACTTTTAACAGTGTTATAGCATCCCTAAATTATAAATCTGCTCCAATGACAGGTGCTAAAATAGGGGTGCCATTTTAATATTTTTTATTAAAAAATTTAAAAATTAAATCAAATTAGAAAATTCAAATTAAATTACAAAAATTAATATATATAGGCAAACAAAATAAAAATATTTATTTTAAATTAAATTAATTATATATATACCCTGCTTTTTCTGCGCCTTTCTTTGCCTCCTTCCTCTCACAGCTCGCCCTCGCTGATTGTCGGCTCTCCTCTCGGTCACTCGCCTTGCTCTCGCTTGGTGCCTCTCTCGATTTTCTCGCTCATCGCTCGCCAGTGTCGCAGCCTTAGCCTCGGCCTCGCCGACTCGCCCCTCCAACCCTCTGTTGCTCGCTGGTCAATCACTGCCTCTCTGTCTCTCTCTCGCTCTATCGCCTCAAAACCCTCGTTTCAAGTAATATAGCCGTTGGATTTTACAATTGAAAATGACACACTCCATTTTTCTCTCTCCAGAGGTTGGAAAAATGGCACCGTAAGAAGATTGTTGCCATTTTGCAACCCTAAATGCCTCTCCCGTTGGAGTGGAAAATAGTGTCATCTAGGGTGTCATTTCGGCAATTATGAAGATGGCATCCCGGATGACAACTCTAGTTGGAGTTGCTCTTAGCATTCAAACAACCACCGCTGGTTCAGTTTGATAAAGAATATGAAACACCTTAAATTTTTGGCTGTAGGCGCTATAAGTGAACATGAGATTCTGGATTTGGATTTGGTTTTGGTTTCTGCTCCAGTTGAATCGCTTGAGCGACTTTTCTTGGGTGGACGTTTGAAAAAGCTGCAATGCTGGATTGCTCAACTTCAAAATCTACAAGAACTACAACTACACTGGTCAGGTTTGGTTGATGATCCACTGCAAGGGCTTCAAGCTTTGCCTAATCTACTAATGCTCAATCTCACAGAAATGTGTTATGGAAAGCAATTGTCTTTAAGGCTGGACGGTTTCCAAAACTTAAGAGGCTAAATCTTCATTCTCAGAAGGGATTGCGTTAAGTGATAATAGAGGAAGGGGCATTGACTCTTCTTGAAGAGCTAATGATTGGGCAATGTCAACAACTGCAAGAGGTTCCTTCAGGAATCCGTCACCTTAGGAAACTCACAACTCTTTTCTTTTTTTATATGCCTACAAAGTTTCTAAACAGAATGCTACCAAACAAAGGCCAAGACCATTGGATTGTGGAGCATATACCAATTGTTAAATTTGGTTTCTAGCTTTAAGAATTGAAATACGAAGTCTACGCTTCTTCAATGAAGCTCCAAAATTATGCAAGTGACCTACAATTTAAGGATCAATGAATCTCAAAATGGACCTATTCATTGACAACCATCTCTTCTATTGTTTGCAGTTGAGGCCTGAAGGAAAAATTCTCAAATCATTAATGCAATGTTACAAAATGGACGCACTAACTAGCTAGGAGATTATTCATTTCAAAAGAGGTGTATATTTGTTTTTGATGAAGTTGTAGAGAGTGAATTTGGAGATTTGTTGAGATAATAATACCCACGAATTACACTGTTAGATGGTACCATAGAGTACACTATCTCTGCAAGCAAAGACAAAAACATTATATAACTAACCCTCAATGGCCATTAAATGGAGTTGCTATCCCCTTACAGGCATGAATGAACCATCCCACTTATGCATGCCGTACTCTAGGCCTTTCATGTTCTTGAATCTTGATATAACAAGAAATATTTACTTGAAGAGGCAATAAGCTCCGTATTTACCTTTTTTCTTTTTTTTGCTGAGTAAATTCTAGAGCATTCACCCAATTATGATGGACAGATTATGGCAAAACCTAGAGCATCTATATACAGTTCAGAGCAAAAATGGATAACCTGCAAATTTCTCAAGGATCAACAAAGACCTAATCCAGAAAAATACTATACTTGGAAGTTCAGGTTTTCTTGATATTCCACTGTAAATCCAAATCGATGATCATGATTAATACAATCTATTGAGTGTAAATCGTCATTGCTGGAGCCCAAGTGAACTTGCATTGTTTTCTTATACTTCAAACACCATACCAATATATGGTTCTAAAGACACAAAACTTTGAGGTACATTTTCAAAAGATGGTTTTATGATGTCAGCATTTCCATTTGGGTTATCTACTTCTGTTTCATGACCATCAAATGTTTCAGCTAACCAACGCCTGTAGCTCCTGTTTGAATCAAACCCTTGTCCAGAAGTGCTTGCCATTATGATCTAACAGTAGACAAGAAATTTAATAGCATCTATCAAAATTCTGAAGTTAACAAATTAAGTATAAGCAACGTGACAGTAATTCTCAATAATCATTCAAAAATAAAAAATTAGAAGCACAGATAAGAGTATATTCCGTCTTCCAATTGGACATTTCAACTTGAAAAAGCAGTTATGTGATTTAAAAAACGATAGAGAAATTTACGAGGATGTCACACATAAAATTAAGGCATGTTGGCTAAAATGGAGAAATGCATTGGGGGTGTTATGTGATGGTAAAATCCCATTAAAACTGAAAGAAAAATTCTATAGATCAGTTTTAACTTATAAGATCAGTTTTGTTGTATGGTTTAGAATGTTGGACGGTCAAATATCAGCATGAGCAAAAGACGAGTGTAGCGGAGATGAGGATGCTAAGATGGATGTGCGGCCATACAAGAAAAGATAAAATTAGAAATGAGGTTATTCGTAATAAGGTAGGAGTAATGCCAATTGAGGAGAAGATGAGAGAGACTAAACTAAGATGGTTTGGTCATGTGAGAAGAAGACCAAGAGACGCTCCTGTGAGGAGAGTTGATGAAATGGAATAATTAGTCTAAAAAATAGGTAGAGATAGACCCAAGAAGACTTAGGAGAGACATTAAAGTTTGATATGAAATGTATGAGCTTAAATGAAGATATAACAAAAAGCAAAAATATATGGAAGTTTAGAATTCATGTAGTCGACCCCACATAGTGGGATAAAGACTGGATATGTTGTTGTTGTAGTAATAAAATATCTAAGAGAGAAAGAGTTCAAAATTGAAATTTCTGATTCCAATATACAACTTAAGAATAAACGTCTTTTGAGTCTGCACTAGTGAAGTTGAAGACAGTTCTAATAATCCCACAAAGAAAAGGCTTGTCTTTCAAACATAACCATGACATAGGTTGATGATGATATGAATTGACGAAGATAGTTCCATTTTATGTAACTTCTCAATCATCTCTTTTGTATATGTGAGAATATAGGAACAAGGGAGGACAGATGCCCAAGGTTTATGGTCAAAGAAATGCCTACATCCTATAAATCTGATGTCTCTACAAGAATGGCTTAAGTTTCTTTTATTGTATTATGTGCCATGCTATCAACATGTGTCGCAAACTCCTTCATACGTCAGGTCTAATAGGACTTGGTGTTTATTGGAGGTGAGCACATTTTTGGTTGTGTTATAAGCTCTCTGTGTTCTTACTTTCCTATATGTAAAAACAAACTTATCTTTTTCTTTTGCCAGAGAAATTAAGTATTTTCATGGTCTCCCCTACTATACTTGTTCACAATATATATAGTGGTGCCCTTATTTGGGGTCCAAACTTGTGCCAACGTTTTCACCTTGGGGCGCCTAAAAATACAAGTTTCATGCTAAGACCACACAAATTTCATGCTAAAACCACACAAATTTCTTTCAATCACACTACATCAACTAATATGATTTGAAAATCATGGAAAGTGAAGGAGAACAAAAGGAAGTAACTCATGTAGAACAAAATAAGAGTATTTTAGTCCCACTACCAGAAAGGAGCAAAACTTTATATAAATGGAGTCAAGCATCTTTACACATTTGTAGAAACATATTTTAAAGAGTTTTTGTGCTCACAGATTCACACCAGGCACTTGTTTTGATGAGAGCCAATAAGTGCAATTTCACAACTCATATTTACTATAGGAAAAGAAGCAGATGGGCATTAGGAGTCTACCAATTTAGGAATTAGTATATTTTTAGAATTTCACTCTAATTAGGAGTTTATTAATTCTAAGCTTCTAACTTTCTATATTTTTTTTTCCTGCTTCATATTATATGTTTCATATATAGGAAGACATGGGTGATTAAAACTGTGATTTTGATAGACAAAAATTAGAGAATGTTCTGAAAATTTTCTCTCTCCAACTCAGCATTCTAATTCTCATGCCCCGTCAATTATTCTTATGCATATAATGATTAAACATGATCAATATTTTCATATAATCAAAACATAAACCTAAAGTAAGGGGACAAAGTAAAAATTCCCTCATGAATACAATTTTATGGAGAAGAGAATTGAAAGTACACGCTAGCTGATGCAAAGGAGTTGCCTCAAGAATTTAGGTCACAAAGCCTACTCACCAGGTGACTAAATATATTACCTGTGGCCTCGAGATGCACACAACTTTTAGACCTCAAGATGCAAATATTTTAACCCGTAGGTAACATAAATAGATTAGGAGAAATTTTTAGAAATCAATCATAAATGGAATTGAATTCTTCGCAACTGATCTTAAATGGACAAGTTGCAAACACATAAAGCATCCATACAACTCTCATTAAAAGTGACTCCTCTAACCACAGCCCCCGCTGGTTCATGATTATAACATTTCACCCAATAGTGATAAAGTATGCACTCAGCAACTATCAAGTGAATCTGACAAACCTATGCAATAGCAGTATAATTATAATTACAAGAATGAGAAACGTACCGAAGAGTTCAATTTTGGGACGAAAGTCTACCGAGCTTTCATGAACTTTTCTCCCAAATTGATGGTCAACTGCGGGCATAAAGACGTTCAGAATCCAGAAAATACAAAACAGAAACAGAGAATCATGAGCTGCGATTCATCAAATTCAGCCAGCAGCAGTAGATTTCTATTCAAGCATATGCAAATGCTAGAGAGAGAGAGAGAGAGAGAGAGAGAGAGCCTAACCTGAGGAATTGCGGGAAATGGAGACGGAGAAACATGATGCTTCTTCTCGACTTCTTCGACACCCATCGACGTAGAGAGAGAGCGTTGCGAATTGAGAAGGGAAGGGACGACGTCGTTTCCAACTTCCGTCTCATCCAATACAAATTGGCGGGTACAAATAAGGAATTTTTGAAAGAAATTTCGACTACTGCAAATGAGTCTATTAGGATAAAAAAAATTTAAGTTTATTTATTAAAATAAATGAGTTAAACTTAGTATAATTTTAAATTTTTATTTGTAAATAAGTCGAGTTTTAATTCATTAAATTCGCGAACATATTAAAATTAAAATTTGACTTATTAAAATTCGCGAACATATTAAATTAAAAACTCATGAATATAATAGACTCTATAAAAGATTTATAAATATGCTAAATTAGAAATTTTGTAAATATCTCATTAACAAACTCGTTTATAAATATATTAATATATTTATTTATAAATTTATAAATATATTATTTAGATAATATTTGTTATCTAATATACATATAGATCGGAAAAAGTGAGATATAGAAACTATTTCAAACAAAAATATTTTCTATTGTGTTTATTAAATTTATCTAAAAATCATTAGAAAAGAAGTCATGTTACTTTTTATCTTGAACTTTACAGATAAATTTATCTCTCTTCCCCTTTAAATAAATTTAACTTAAACTTTACAGATAAAAAAAAATAATGTATATGTTTCGTATTACATTCCAAAAAATTTAACAAACAGTTTGAAAAAAAATTTGCAATACTTCACAATTTTATCTTAACTATTTCATATATGGTTCGAAAAATATTCTAAGCTTATCTTATTTATTTTAACAAACACTACATTAGCATAAAATTATTAAATTTTAAATTATTATAATATAATTAAATTGAATATGTTTAAATCTAATATATATTAATTTAATCATTTAATATAATATAATATATATATATATACATAATAAAGTAAAATAATAAATTAAATTCAAACAAAATAATAAATTTTGCCAAGCTTGAGCTTGTTAGCAAGCTTGTGCTCAAGTTTAAGCCTGAGCTTGAGCTCATTAGTAGGTGTTTGAGCTCGAGTCAAGTTGAGGCCCTGAGGGAAACTTGGTTTGACTTGATTCGATTGCAACCATAGAAATCTCTTTGTTTTTTAGATCAAAATTTTTATTTGGATATTTAAATATGATAATTTGATAATATTTATATTTATATGTTATATTTTATATCACAATAAATACATGAGTATCATCAAAAGTGGAGAATATTTAAAAAATATTGTAAATTTTATAATAAATTAACAAAATTACAAGAAAAGTGGAGTCGACCATATAAATTTTAAATTTTCAACCAACTAACCTCTTTACCTGATTTCAGAATAATCACGAGAGAAGAGAGAAATCTAATAATAATAATAATCATGAGTTTTATCCTCATTAGAAAAGTTGATTACATAAATTTTAACTTTCCGTTCACTATATCTACAAAAAATAATTACAAAAGCGATGGTCATACAAAAAGGGATAGTTAAACAAAGAGGGATAAGGCTTATGGCTTCCATTCTCATCTTCAATCCCATTCACACAACAAAAATAATACCAGTACATGTAATACGAGTGAAAAAGCCTCCACCACCAAAAAGTGTTTCTTCAGACAAATTTCCCAATTCTGGACACATAGTACGAGTGATTTTTAGGTACAAGTATTTGCAACAAAGGTCACACTTAAATGGAAGAGCATTTGAGATACTTTTGAAGTCACTTCTCAAATAGAGAGTTGCTTGAATCATTGTATGGAAGCTGGCTCCATACAGAAAAACCCATGAACTATTAAACCAAATGCCTTAAAAAGCAAAATAAATGTTTGTACTTATACGTTTTTTTAATAAAAATATTAAAATTTTTTATTATTACAATTAATCCTTTGAACTATCTATTTCGAGTCAATTATATCCTTTAATTTTTTTTATTTTAATTATACCCATAAATTATGTTTAATTCATTATTCTTAACAAATTTATCGAGGTGTTCAATTGAATTAAAATTCAACTTTGATGCCCTAAATTATGTTTAATTTATTATCCTTAACAAATTTATCGAGATGTTTAATTGAATTAAAATTCAACTTTGATGTTTATGGTAGTATTTTGTATTAATATTTTAAATTTTATCATATTAATATAAAATATCACTTAAAATGGTAAATTTAAATATTTAAATAACATTTTCGTTATATATATATATATACTGAACGTTTGTTCGTGTAGCAAGTAAAAAAATAAAATATTTGTTGCTGATGGCAGTCATTCTCTAGACCTTCATAGGGGTGAAATATAAAGTTAGTCCCAATCTATCATTAATGTATCTCTAGTTCCGCCATAATCTTTATTATATCTTCAACACTAATAGACATGAATTCTGCATGTTCCTCAAGATCTTTAAGTATCACATTTAACTGTTGCTGGAGTGCAGCAGCCTGCAGATCTTTCTCTTTCATGCTGCAATTCCTCATAAAGTTTCTCAATCTTCTTATCCTTCTCTTCCTGCAAAAATATTGCAAGTCAGCTGCTTCAAGTAAGAGTTAATAATTACAGAGTACGATTCTAATTAGAGAAGGAGAAAAAAAAAATTGAAAAAAGTTTTGGTTCAGATTTTAAAACTTTTCTAGTAGAAAATGATCCAATTAATTATAATGATATTATGCAATCAGTAGATGCCCCTTTTGGAAAGAAGGAATAGATAGTGAAATAAATTCTTTAATAAGTAATAATACATGGGCTTTAATTGATTAACTTCCTGTTGTAAAATCATTAGCTGTAAATGAAGTTTTAAGAAAAATTGAGACTAGATGGAACCATAGATAAATTTTATTGTACTGAAAGAAAACAATAAGGAGAAAAAGGAGGATTTTTTAAAACAAAAATGATATTGAAGTTTTTGGCAATATGCTCTAAGACACACCAAAAGAAGGCCTCACGGTATAGGGGATTGCAATCGAGGACTTGTAGCAAGGACTGAGGCACTGCAAGAAGCCTCGTGGCATAGGGGCTTGCGGCAAGGGCTGGGGGATTGCAAGGAAACTCGTGGCATAGAAGTTTGTGGCATAGGACTCACGGCAAAATGGCCTTGTGGCATGGTAGTCCTTGCGGCAGGGACCTTGTCACAGCTAATTGCTCTTGCGGTGCTATGGACTTTGCGACAAAAGCCTCTTCTCTACAAGACCAAGACTCTTACTCAATAACTGACACATGTCAACACCTAGCATCATTGGGAATCATACTTTATAAATACCTAACTACATGACACTGAAAGGAACTTTTGGATTCGGTAAAATTTTGACACATTGACTGCGATTTTATTGTTTTTCATTAAGAATTATCTTTATCTGGTACTGACTTAGGTATCGGAGGATTATCGCGGACGAGAATTCTCACAAGTCTTCTAACCCATTTTCGAGTATCAATAGGGCAAAATCCTTGAGGCAACTTCTCTTGTGGCAATACCCTTGGGGGCAAGGTCTCTTGTGGCGAACCTCCTTGCAGCAAGATCCTTGAGACAACTTCTCTTGTGGCAAGGTCTTTTGTGGCGAACCTCCTTGCAGCAAGATCTTTGATGCAACTTCTCTTGTGGCGAACCTCCTTACGACAAGATCCTTAAAACAACACCTCTTGTGGCGAACATTATTGCAACAACATCCCTTGTGGCGAACATCCTTGAGACCACTTCTCTGGCATCAACTCTTTTTGGGGCAACATCCTTAAGACAGTCTCATTCTCGTGGCAACCTTGTTTTACTAGACACCAAACTCAAGTACCTACAACAATTGATTTTGCGTCATAAAATCTAATTGTTATATTTTTGGCAACAACATAAATTTAAACCTATACTAGTTATTAAAGCATTTAATCAAAAAGAATGCATAAATTTCTTTGATAGATTCTCACCAATAACCAATATAACATCTATATGAATGTTAGTTGCAATTACTTCTATTTATAAGTTATAAATTCATTAAATGGATGTAAAAAAAGGCATTTTTGAATGGAGATTTAGATGAAGAAATTGATATGGATCAACCTAAAGGATTTATAACTCCTAGCCAAAAGAATAAAGTATGTAAGCTTATGAAATTTCTTTATGGATTAAAATAAACACTGAAACAATGGAATGAAAAATTTGATAATATTGTTATTTCTAATAGATTTCTATTAATGATGTAGATAAATGTGCTTATATTAAAAAGTTTGATATTGACTATGCGTTCATTTGTTTGTATGTAGATGATATTTTTATCTTTGGGAGTAATATTGATGTCATTAATCAAGCGAATAATTTTTTGTCAATCAAATATATATTTTAGCCACTATATTTACACATTCTTTTTTTATTTAAATACTTGAGTTTTTTTTGTTGTTTCAAAAACACCACTGAACCATCCAATTTCGAGTCAATTGCACTCTTAAATTTTTTGTTATTTTAATTATATTCCTAAATTATGCAATTTAGAGTCAATTTAGAGTTAGAAGACACCTACAACTATTACATAGTAAAAATGCTCTTAACTTTTTTTGATTATATATTTCCTCTATAAAAATAAATAATAATGTGGGAGACTGTTACATATTTAACCATTTATTTTTAATATTTGATCAACAATAGATTGACTTAATTTTCAGATTTTGAAATGAGATAATACTGAAAAAGAGATCAAACAATTTCTAAATAAGCTCTACATTCAACTAAAAAAAAAGAAGATAAAATAGGGCTCTTTTGCAGCCTAAGCATTTTGCATCGCCCAAAGCAGGTAGGCATCAACTCCCAACTGCCTAATTTTATGTATTATTATTATTATTATTATTATTATTATTATTATTATTATTATTATTATGTGTTTTTTGCTTGACAAAACATTTCAAATATATAGATACAAAATATTCAACCGCAGTGAAGTCTAGCATCACAAGTTCATAAAATAGGCAAATTCCACAACCCAAAACTTTTATAAACATAAGCTACTAGTATCCATGGCCAACTTACCAGGCAGGCACGGTTATATGAGTTCTAAACTTGCAGCCATGTCTCTATGTGGTCATATTCTCTAAATTAAAAGTTACTATTATTGAAATAAAACATAATAATATATTCTTTTATATATTTGTTGTACGACTAGAGTAGTTGTATTGATTAAAGTGTCCAATATTCCAGATATTTCAACACAAAAATGCCAGATGCATTTAGGAGCATGGTCTACAGACTCCATTTCAGTCTAGCAGTTCTTCTACGAGCTAGCCTGAAATTGTTAAGAGCAATAAAAATGTATCCTAAATAAATATTCTGCAATTGATTGTTTTAGCATAACTAACATGATAATGGGACATTTACATGATATGATGGCATGGATCACATTGCATAGAATGGGTTAAATACTCCAGTTTTATCTTTTTCACAACTGAAAAAGATAAGAAGGGTCAATAATTGAACTGCACATATCGAGGGATTTGAAACAAGGGGAGAATCCAGAGCTAGCTAGCACTGTTCTTTCTAGTCCACATGCTGATCATAACAGAGAGAACAAAGAGTAGTAGTGCAGGTTTTACCAAGTCTAGGTAGACACTAATTCCTTTACTCTGGTAGCAAAGCGACGGTCAACAGTGATTTTACAAATTTTAAAAGATGTTCCACAAACTGATCTTAAATGGACAGGTTGCAAACACATAAAAGCATCCATACAACTCTTATTAAAAAGTGACTAATCTAACCGCAGCCACCGCTTGTTCATGATAATAACATTTCACCCAATAGTGGCCATAACATTGGATTAGTGGCATTGAACTGGTTTAGTGTTCTAAACTACTATTAATTATTAATAAAGATTAAATTATGATTAAGAGTTGTTGATTTATTAAATTATCATTAATAGTTGATAGTAATTTTAGCAGGATAATATAAATGAGAAAAGTTTTTTATATGTAATTATTTTTTATATAATTATTAATTATATAATTATTATACGTATTATATATATATTAATAATTATCAAAATCAAAAAGTGATTTGATTGCCTCGTGTCAAATTGAGAGAAGAGTAATGCTACTTGTAGAGAAGGGTTTAGAGAAAAGGTTACTGAAATATATAATTTTACTTTTAATTTATTTTTTCAACTTTCGTCTTCACCCATTTTCTCTCTCTCTCCCCCATTTTCGGTCTCTCTCCCTCCCTCTTCACTATCTCTCCCAGACTCTCTCTCTCAAACCCATTTTCACTCTCTCTCCCAAACTCATCGTCGCCACCGACCGTCCCCCCTCCCTCGCCCAGCCATTGTCGTCGCGCCCCCCACAGTCGCAAGTACCGCCAACTATCACCCCCTTCATGCCTACTTCAACAATGGAAGAGCTATTTGAGCCCTTCACTATCTCTCCCAAACTCTCTCTCTCAAACCCATTTTCACTCTCTCTCCCAAACTCGCCGTTGCCGCCGACCTTCCCCCCTCCCTCGCCCAGCCACTGTCGTCGCGCCCCCCACAGCCGCAAGTGCCGCTGGCTGTAACCCCCTTCATGCCTACTCCAACAATGGAAAAGCTATTCGAGCTCGCCAACTATTTGATAATACGGTAGAATGTGGCATCCAGCTAAGTTTTCATTCTTACACTACACTTATAAGTGGGTTAATCAAGAGGAACATGATTACAAAGGGTTGTCTGTACCTTGATAGGATGTTGAAAGATGATCTTGAGCCAAACAATGTGCTTTATACATCTCTTATCAAACAATTTTTGAGGAAGATAGAATTAGAATTTGCTTTGTCATTGGTTGATTTGATGGAGAATTGTCAGATTGAGCATAATCTGCTCACTTATATCACATTATTCAATGGTGTTTGCAGAACTATTAGATGCACCAATTCAAGCTGGCATCTCGCACATTAAAATGGTGGAATAGAGGAGGGAATTGTTATTCCATTTGCTGCATCAGAAAAGTTTGGTGCCAGGAAAATATATTCTGAATTTCTCTGAGATCTTTCGAGGAAACAAAATTGATTGCATTAAAGTTGAAGAATAAAATTGAAGGAACTAGATTTGTCCCAAACTTGTCCTTGTATAATTGCATGATTTCTGGACTTTGTTGGATAAATGAGATGCATGATGCTTATTATTATCTTGAATTAATGTAAAGTAAGGGTTTTTCCCTTCCAAGATTTCCTATGAACATTTACTGGGTAGTCTTTGTGCCAATCATTCAAGTACTCCTGCTTTGAGAATAACAAAGAATGAAACATGCAGAAATAAGAATACTAGACTTCAGTCCTCTTATCATCCATCTGGTGAAGAACTTCAACAGCCGCTATCACATCACATCACCACGCATGGGCGGGGGAAAACGACAGTGGGGGAGGGGGGGCGCAACCTGCAGTGGGGACGATGGCTGTCTGTGCCGGTGGTACAAACGACAGGGAGACTGGCGGTAGCAGGGCAAGGGGGGTGACAGCCAGCGGTGCTCGCGGTTATGGGGCGCGCGACGGCAGTGGCGGGGCAAGGGAAGGGGGGACGGTCGGCGGCAATGGCAAGTTTGAGAGAAAGAGTCTGGGAGAGATAGTGAAAGAGGGAGGAAGAGAGACTGAAAATGGGAGAGAGAGAGAGAGAGAAAAAATGGGTGAAGACAAAAGTTGAAAAAAAAATTAAAAAAAAAAATTAACTATTTTGGTAACCCTTTCTCTAAACCCTTCTCTACAAGTAGCATTACTCGATGAAGTCAAGGAAAGTAGGTCCCACACGAACCACTCCACCCAATCGAAAGACAGAAAGAAAGAAACCTAATCTATCAACGGCTGAACAGATCGGACGGCTGCTGATCAGCACAGACAAGTCTTGGTTTGGCTTCGACCACACCCCACTTCCCTCGTCCAAAATTAAAATAATAATAATCAGTGTGGTTCAGTTCGATTGGCTTTCCCTTTGATTTTCCCGGAAAATTCTTGGTTCCCTTCCATTCCCAGGTATAAGTTGATTGCACTCTCTCCCACCGCTGCATTCACCCAGAAAGATTAAGATCTGCTCCTCGTATTCTATGGGTCAATAAATCTGGAGAGTGATATCAAATATGTTGTCGTTCCGATCATTTCTTAATTTCCGAGGCACCTCTCAGGTTGGTTGACCTTTTGGCTCTTAAGATTTGTCCTTCGTCTTCAATGAAATCCATTTTCTTGATACTGTTTGGGATCTTTGCTTAGTTATAGCTGCGAATAAGAAATAAACGGTTTAATTAGGTTTTGAATTTATCTGGTTTATTGATAAGAGGAAAGATATGATTATACTTTGTTGTGAGGCCGTGATTTTATCTCCTTAGCATCATGTGTTTCTCTTCTCATTTATGAAAGGAAAACACAGCGTTGACCAGATTTAGTTGGAATTTTGAGTTTATTTCAGTTCCTAATTGGGCATTCATATTATGCAGTAAATAGTTCATTCACTTTAACAAACTCAGAATGAACTAGTTATGAGAAGACTTTGAGTCGATTCAGCGATGCCATAGCCAAATTGAGGAGGAGAAGAAGAAGGACCGGATTCAGAGTAATGGCGTACAGCGCTGTAAACGCCGCGATCCAGACTTTGGCGCCATTGATAATCAACGAGGCAAAGCTTTTGAGCAATGTCCGCCGAGATGTTGAGACCATCAAAGCTGAATTGGAGAGCATAAGGTCTTTCCTAAAAGACGCCGATCTTAGGGCAGAAACCGGAGATGAAATCGCCATAGTTTGGGTGAAGCAGGTCCGGGAAGTGGCGTACCGAATCGAGGATGTGATCGAAGAATACATGCTTGATCGAGGAAGAAGGCGTGGTTTCGGCAGTTTATTCCGCAGACGAAACACAGCCTCTCAGATTCAAGACATCAAGCGGACGATTGGTGAGATCAAGGAGAGGGCTGACAGGTATGGATTCAATGTGATACAGGGATCAGGGAGCGAAAGAATTGAACACCCGTGGCATGATCCTCGAGTGGCTTCCCTCTTCGTCGAGGAAGATGAACTCGTGGGAATTGAATCCCTCAGAGATGAATTGACCCGGCAATTGATATCCGAAGAGTCGAAACGAGTGGTGATTTCGGTAGTGGGGATGCCTGGAGTCGGCAAGACCACTCTTGCTAGCAAAGTCTATAGAGAGCAAACCATGGCTGGACACTTTGATTGCTGCGCTTGGGTCCCTGTCTCTAAATCGTACAAGTCGGAGGAGATACTCGAGACAATGCTGAAAAAGTTGTACAAAACAATGCGGAAAAAATTTTACAAATCTGGATTAAGGGCGTCTGAGTCTGCTGCATTTTCAGAGTTTGACGAAATAGATCAGAATTTACTCGTTCTTGAGCTGAAGGAATTTCTAACTCAGAGCAAGTATCTAATTGTCTTTGATGATGTATGGAGAACAAGCTTTTGGGAATTCATCACACATGCTTTACCCAGAAATGGGAAAGACAGCAGGGTAATCATCACCACCCGCAGTGAGGAGGTTGCAGTTTTCTGCAAAGAGTCGCCATGGGATCATATCCACTGGCTTCAGCCCCTGCCCGAAGAGAAGGCTTGGGACCTCTTCTGCATGAAGGCCTTCCAAAGGGACTTCGAAAGACGCTGCCCCCCCGAATTGAAGGACGTATCTCTTCGAATCGTTCAAAAATGTGAAGGATTGCCACTTGCTATTGTGGCAGTAAGTGGTATTCTGTCCACCAAAAACAAGGTTGCATCAGAATGGGAGAGGTTCTACGGTAGCCTAGGCTCTGAGTTACAAATGAATCCTCGCCTTACAAGCATAAAAAAAATTGTGTTGGTTAGTTACCGTGATTTGCCCTACTACCTCAGATCCTGTTTCTTGTACTTTGGCATAATTCCTGAGAATTACTCTATTAATTGTGGACGATTGATTCGGTTGTGGGTAGCAGAGCGCTTCATTGAAGAACAGAGGGGCAAAACTCTAGAAGAAGTTGCAGAAGAATACTTAACCGAGCTCATCCATAGAAGCTTGGTTCAAGTGTCAAGTAAGAAACCTGATGGGAGAGTTAAGAACTGCAGGGTGCATGATGTGGTGCGAGAGATCATCCTGTCAAAGTCCATGGAATTGAACTTTTATCACGTTTTGGGATCAGAGAATTCGAGTTTTGATGATATTACTCGAAGATTGTCAATACATATGGATTGCAATTTGGACAACGTTCTTGAAAAGGCTAAGAAATTCAGGATTCGTTCAATTTTTCTTTTTCAAGTGGCTAAGTTGCCAAATAAACCCCTGATGAGTACACTAGCAAGAAATTTCAAGCTTCTGAACACGCTAGATCTTAGTGATGCCCCTTTGGTTCAGATTCATAAAGAAGTGGGAACTCTATTTCATTTAAGGTACCTGAGTGTAAGGCGTACAGAGGTGAGGGTGATTCCCAAGTCAATTGGGAAGCTGCACAACTTGCAAACTTTGGATTTAAAATATTCTCTTGTGCGTGAGCTACCTTCTCAGATCAGCAGGCTCCATAAGTTGAGACATCTTTTGGTATTTAACAATGACTATTGGAATTTTAGTTTAAATTCCATAGAAGGGGTAAAGATGCAAGGAAAGATTGGTTGTTTAGAAGAGTTGCAAACGCTATGGCTTGTTGAGGCAAATCATGATGCAATCAGCTTATTTAAAGAGCTTCAGAATTTGCAGAAGCTAAGGAAGTTGGGCATCTACAAATTGAGAACACAAAATTGTAGGAATCTTTTTAATAGCATTCAGAATATGAAACACCTTAAATATTTGGCGATATGCTCTATAAGTGATCATGAGATTCTAGATTTGGATTCAGTTTCTACTCCCCCTAAATCTCTTGAGCGACTCGCCTTGTGTGGACGTTTGGAGAAGCTGCCATGCTGGATTGCTCAACTTCAAAATCTACAAGATCTAGAACTGCACTGGTCAGGTTTGATTGATGATCCAATGCATGGGCTTCAAGCTTTGCCTAACCTCTTAATGCTCACTCTCAATGAAGTGTGTTATGGAGAGCAATTGTCTTTTAAGGCTGGATGGTTTCCAAAACTCAAGAGGCTATATCTTCGTTCTCAGATGGGATTGCGTTCGGTAATAATAGAGGAAGGGGCATTGACTCTTCTTGAAGAGCTAATATTTGGGCATTGTCAGCAACTGCAAGAAGTTCCTTCAGGGATCTGTCACCTTAGGAAACTCACAACTCTTTTCTTTTTTCACATGCCTACAGAGTTCCTAAACAGAATGCTACCAGACAAAGGCCCAGACCATTGGATTGTGGAGCATATACCAACTGTTAAGTTTGGTTTCGGGATTAGAGGACCGAAATACAGATTCCAATTCCGTGCTCCTATGGAGCTCCAAAATTATGCAAGTCACGTATAATTTATGTATCAATGAAGCTCAAAATGGATCTCTTCACTGAGAACCATCTCTTCTTCTGTTTGCAGCTGAGGCCTGAAAGAAAAACTCTCATATCTTTCATGCAATGTTAAAGAATGAACTCACTGACTAGCTAGGAGATTATTATTTCAAAAGCTGTGTATATTTGTGTTTGATAATGTTGTAGAGAGTGGATTTGGAGATTTGTTGAGATAATAATGTCCACAGATTTCATTGTTAGATGGTAGCATAGAATGCACTATCTCTACAAGCAAAGACAAAAACATCCTATAACTAATCTTCAATGGCCATTAAATGGAGTTGCTATCCCCTTTACATGCATGAATGAACCATCTTGCTTATGGAAGCCATACATGAGGTAGATGAACCATCTTGCTTACGCTGTAAGCCTATTGACAATGGTTGAGCCCCCAAATGATCAAATAAACCAGTGTAAGACGGTCAAACCACCTGCTTACATGCGCTCCTATCTAAGGTGAGTGGAATCATGAGGCTAGAGTTCCATATATTACACTCTATATTATATATTCATACAACTAAAACATAGAAATTGTTCCTGCACTGTTCAATTGGCAGGAAACTCAATGGTGGGATGAAATATAAAGTTAGTCCCCAGAATACATGCACTTGCAGTGCATTTGACAACGAAGTTTTCTTCCTAATGGCAGACATTCTCTAGACCTTCATAGGGCTGGAGGGTATGCTTTTTGGGCAAATGGGTTCAAAGGAAGATACATGTTCAAGGCCCATCAATCATAAATGTATCTCCAGTTCAGATACTAGCCATCCTCAAATTCAAGTTCCTTCATATTTTTTATTATATCTTCAACTCTAATAGACATGAATTCTGCATGTTCCTCGAGATATTTAAGTATCCCATTTAATTGTTGCTGGAGTGCAGCAGATCTTTCTCTTTCATGCTGCAATTCGTCATAAAGTTCCTCAATCTTCTTAACCTTCTCTTCCTACAAGTCAGCTGCTACGAGTAAGAGTTAAGCTGAAAATCTAGAGGAAGTATAACTAGGAGCATTGCAATAATGCAAGAGACATACTCTAGACCTTTCATGTTCTTGAATCTTGATATAACAAGAAACATTTACTTGAAGAGGCAATAAGCATTGTATTCACCCTCTTTTTTTTTTTTTTTGGCTGAGTAAAGTTTGAAGCATTCACCCAATTATGATTGACAAATTAAGCAAAAACGTAGAACATCCATATACAGTTCAGAGCAAAAATGGATAACCCACAAATTTCTCAAGGATCAACAAAGGCCTAATCCAGAAAAATACTATACTTGGAAGTTCAGGTTTTCTTGATATTCCACTGTACATCCAAATCAATGATCATGATTAATACAATCTATTGAGTCTAAATCGTCATTGCTGGAGCCCAAGTGATCTTGCATTGTTTTCTTATACTTCAAATGCTAAACAAGAAACCATCTTAAGCTTGAATCCAAAGCACAAAAAACACATTCACAAGAACCTCACAACCTTAAGCAGTATATGTCAATCTTTGCCTAACATGATACCGTAACAAGGGCCACAATTAGATGACAAAAACCCATAAAAAGCACAACTCTTCTGCAGTTTCTATCTCAAATTCAAAAGCCCATCTAAAGAACAAACAGATCCATAGTGTTCAACGTTAAGTTCACACATACCTCACTGAGTATATTAACTATTGGCAGTTCCCCAGGAAATTTACGGCTAGGCATTAACTTATGATTGTGCTCCTGTACAAACTTTGCGACTACCCCTTTACTTCCATCTTTGACTGCTACCCTTGTCATAGCCTTGCACCCTTCTCTTGTAATGAACCTTGGTGAAAGAACCCCGTCTTTTCTCAGCACATGTTTTGTTGCACAAAATCCTTCTCTTGAACACACGAAGTCCAGACCAATGATAGCCATATTATTTAGTGAATGTCGAGTTCGATTTGTCCGTATGATGAAACCTGTACGCTTGGCATATTCATAATAGAAATCTCTGGCATCATCTAAAGATGAAAAACTCATGCTAATAAATGGTTCAAAATGACCCACATTTAAATCATTAGGCAGTGGCTCTGTGAAGCTTAAATTGTCATTAAGAGCACCATTTGAATCACAATCACGCAACAGTTCATCCCCTTTTGCTTCTTGCCCACCAAAGTTCTCTGAAGTTCGTCATCATAACCCTAGTCAGTTTCAAAAGAATCATATCCGATAGAGGTGCCCACCATTAAGCTGCTAACTCCCTACAGAAAGCATTACAAGGATTAACATGGTAGCTCCACATATAATAGGAGTACTAAAGTACAAGTACTCAGCTTCTTAGCATCCAATCAACAAGCAAATCTGGATAACTATTCAAGTTATTCAGAAAAGATGAAGTTATGCAAAGTTGAAATGAGAAGTTGGCTTACTTTGACTTACATTGAGACCACAATTTGAATAAATTTGGGAGTTCGAATTATATCAGTTGCAAGAGAGAGACATAAATTTGGGAGTTCAGATTCATGCTAGACATAGATGGGGTCTGATTTGCTCCCACTTTTTGGACCTAGAACCAAACTGATCAAGGGATGGAAGAAAACCCAACAAAACCCAGTTCGTTAATTCTGGTTAGTTTAATTTGCTTCTGGTTCAGATTTAAACTTACAAGTGCAATTAGTTGGCACGAATTCACATGGATTAAGTAAATATGGCATTTGGTCCTCTAAACATCAAAGATTGAAACTGTTTCCAAGTAAACCTCAAGGGTGCATTCTGAAGAGAATCTAATGAACCCACAAAAGTCTAGACTTACCAAAAGAACCAAAAAGGAATCCTTCAAACAATATCCACTTGCCCTTTAATCTAATTCAAGACGACAGTGAAGGTTCAAACAGTGGAACTAGAATTCACCCTTCTGCGTCCATGAATCAAACAGTTGGTGGGCAATTATGCAACCCAGCAACGAATTCTCTGCAGAAAACACAAAATCCAGGAATCCAAAGAAGGAGAAGTTGTTTTACCTACCAAAAATGCTGAAAACAAGTGGAGAGGAAGCCGTGCCCCTGAGTGAAAGAGCCTCCACTACCAAAGATTGTTTCTTCACACAAATTCCTCAATTCTGTACATGGGATACGAGTGATTCTTAGGTACAAATATTTGCAACAAAGGTCACACTCAAATGCAGAAGCATTTGAAGATACTTTTGATGTCCCTTCTCAGACAGAGAATTGCTCGAATCTTTGTATGGAAGTGAGCTCCGTACAGAAAACCCATGAGCCATAAAACTAAATGCCTTGAAAGTTATTGTTATATAACTAAATGCTATTTAAATATTTAACTTAGATATTTATAGTAATATTTTGTATTAATATTTTATATTTTATATCATATTAATATAAAATGTCAATTAAAATAATAAATTTAAGCGTTTAAATAACATTTCCATAATATACACACACACTATAGGTTTGGTCATGTTATGTAACAAGGAAAAAAATAAAATGGACAAAGGTTCAAATCAGCCCCTAACTATTTCAACTAATTTTATTGAGTACAAAATTAAGTTTTTATCCTAGTAAACCCAATCATTTTATTTACAAGCCTATTGAGTCCTATTTTTATTCGACTCTCTTGCATGACTTACAGACACTAAATGTAGTGCATAAGTAGGAAGGAAATTTCTATAAAAAAAAATCAAAATCAATGTAGTTGTTAGGATTGACCTTGGAATTGCACAGATACAATAAAGAGAAGAAATTAGGGTTATCAATAAAAGAATCAAGATAAGGAGAATTTAAGATTTTATTTCACTTAGTAGATTGGAGAATGTATTATCCCATTTTTTTTTTAAACTGTTAAATGTAAAAATTCTGTTGCAAGTTAGTCCAAGATTCAGTACAATCACATTGTAGAAGTGAGGTATGTTTCCTTTTTATGTATTGTGATGTTAGGCATATGTCATTCTTGCAAGTTAGACCCAAATTCTATTGAAGTTAAACAAGAATGTTTTTGTAAACAAATATCCTACAAGAGTATAATTTTTTTTTTGCATGAATTGTTGATATTTTAAGATACCAATTTTAGTGGCTTCATACCAAAATAGTGCCTAACATACCCTTATAGTTAAAGTCAGACCAATTGCTATTCCGACATCGTTGTGATGCAATGGAAACACTTGAAGTCAATCGCACTGGTGAGTCCATCGATTCTATAATTTTTTATTTTGGGTGGAAGATAAGAAAAGTTTAAGGGTTTTTTTTTTTTCTTCTTTTTGCCATTAAATAGGGAAAGTTCATTTTTTTTTTTTTTTAGAATTAACAATACATGTAGGTCATGCATGGGAGGGAAGCAAACATTGGACTCAATAGGCCAGTAAATAAAAGGATTGGATTTATTAAGCCAAAAACTTAATTTTAGCCTCAATGGACCTAATTGTAATAGTTGGACGGTCGATATGATCCTTTGCCAAAAATAAAATAGTTCAAAAATTTAGGTAATAATTGATAATTATAGTTGAATATCGAATGATGTTTTGTGTTTTTGTTTAACAATTTTTTATAATTGATGGAAAATCAAACACTCGGTTTTATTTTAATATTTTAATTGAAAATTAAAATTAAATAATAATAAAAAGATATTAAACAAAATATGAAATCTTTCCACTTTTATGAAAATAGACGTTTTCTAAAAATAGTCAAAGACTCAAAGAAACATCTCATGAGTTCTTTTATGAAAATACTCATTTGTAACATTGAGTATTAATTTATTATACTTTATAATATGTTAATATAAATGTGCAATACATCAATGCATAAAACATCATTAAAAATGTCATGAGTGAATATCCAAGCAACATTTTCGATTTCTTTTTAAGTGTTTATTTTTTTAGTACAAAGTGAAGTAAAATCCCTATGGATAAGCAAATTTTAATAGATGAGTCTGAACACAATTCTAACAAATTCAAACAGCATACCACTCGTTCAAATGGGTTAACATCTAGAGAGCAAATTTTTCAAGTTTTTTATGGAGTGTTCGAATGCCTAATGGACTTGATTCAACTCAATTGGACCAATGAACAACCATGAAAATGACCCATAACTAGAAGTTCAAGGAGTCTGATTAAACACGTCATATTAAGCACATTAACTATGCATATTAGGGTGAACAAGAGGTGTTGCTCTTTCATGGAAGGTAGGAAACTTGTTCACAAGCACTTCTTCAGTCAAAACTCAAAAGTCTAGATCATGTTATTCTTTAGATTCAAGTTCCCTTGCTTTGCCAGAAACTATTTCTATGTGCAGTATCGCTGAATGTGTTCCTCTATATACTTCAAAACCATCTGTACTTATTCCTGATAAGTAGTAAATCTTTTTCGCTCACGATATAACTAATTCAATAGTTCTCGGATTTTGAGATCTTTCTCATCCTGCCAAGTATAATAGATGTGAAAATGCTACTACAAAACAAGAAGATAATACACCTATCATTCACATGATGTTCTATATGATGAATAGAAGACCCTATTGCTATATTCTTATGTTCCCCTTTTTATCGACGAGCCCCTTTACAGAAAGCTTTAGTAGATACACAGATTCATGCTGCCCAACAGGTCTACTACTTTCAACCAATATCAAGACTGGTATACAGATTTCGAACGAACAAAGCTTAGGGGGAAAAGAAGGCAAATAACTACCAAACGCATGGTACTCAATAATGGGACTATTTTGCAGCCTAAGCATTTTGCATCACCAAAAGCAGATAGGCATCAACTCCCAGCTACATAATTTTATGTATTATTATGTGTTTCTTGCTTGACAAAATTTTTCAAATATATAGATGCAAAATATTCAACTGTAGTGAAGTCTAGCATCACAAGTTCATAAACCAGGCAAATTCCACAACCCAAAACTTTCATAAACAAAAGCTACAAGTATCCATGGCCAACTCACTAGGTAGGCTTGGTTATATGAATTCTAAACCTCCAGCCATCTCTATGTGTGGTCATATCCTCTAAATTAGAATCCACTACTACTAAAACAAAATGTGATAATGTCTCTTTTTTACATCTGTAGTACTACTAGAGCAGTTGTACTGATTAAACTGTCCAATATTCCAGACATTTCAACACAATGCTGGATGCATTTAGGAGCATGGTCTACAGGCTAGGTCGAGGTTCTTCATTTCAGACTAGCAGTTCTTCTACAAGCCTGAAATTGTTAAGAACGATAAAGATGTATCCTAAATAAGTATCCTACGATTGATTGTTTTAGCATAACTAACATGATAATGGGACATTTACATGATCGCGTGGATCACATTGCATAGAATGGGTTAAATGCTCCAATTTATCTATTTCAGAACTGAAAAAGACAAGAAGGCCAATAGTTGAACTGCACATATTGTCGAACTTAAAACAAGGGGAGAATCAAGAGCTTTTTTCTTTCTAGTCCACAGGTTGCATCATAATAGAGAGAACAAAGAGTGGTACAGGTTTAATGAAGTTTAGACACTAATTCCTCTACTCGATAGTAGTAAAGCAACAGCCAACAGTAGTGATTTTACAAATTTAGAAAGATGTTCCATAAAATTTGACACATATTAATGGGCCCCTTTCTTATAATTTAAGTTTTCTGGATGAGTGGTAAGTAAACATTGTATTAATGTTGTCATTCCAGGAGGCTCTAAATTCAAGTCTTGTTATCTGTTTGTTTTCCTGATATGTTTCTCATCACACACTCTGCACTGGATCAGTGTGTTTCCTTGCAGCTACTGTATTTTAGTTGAAATAATATCAACATCCACGCCATTCATCATAATAAATCCAAAGATAAAAACATCCGTCACTAACCCTCCCCCACCCCCTCCGAGCTAGAAGTGTCTTTCTTGAAATTTTGGATAGTATTGTCCTACTTGTAAGTACCATTTTCTGTCAAAACTGAACCTAGAATGTCTGTCCAGAACTGTCCAGATTACATAAAATAAAACTGAACCTAGAATCAAAACAATTCAATGTACATATTTTAGCATGCTTGTTCAGTTTCCTACATTTACTCTAGAAGCCACATATTTACTATCTAATTAAAATAGCAATTGATGCAGATCAATTTGAGCTTTCACTAGTGTGGTTAAATGATGCCCGCTGAAGAACTGATAGCAGGTGATCGGAACAACCAGCTGATTCCATTACAGAACAGGAAAAAAAAAAAGCTGATGCATTAGGTACATTCCAAGCTAAATCAAAGGTGCTCATAATTCGAGTGTGTTCAGAAAATCTGACTTTGGTTCATAACTCTTATCTATGAACTTTAACCAGTTTTCCTAATTAATTTTCATAAATTCATTCATATCAAGTTCGATTTCTCTTGTGCATTTCATCATCTGAAATTAACATTTTTTTTAAAAATCTATAAACTAACCAAAAAAGATGTTACTTTGATGTACATTTTCAAAAGATGGTTTTATGATGTCAGCATTTCCATTTAGGTTATCTACAGCTGTTTCATGACCATCAAATGTTTCAGCTAACCAACAACTGTAGCTCCTGTTTGATCATAAGTGCTTGCCATTATGATCTAACAGTAGATAAGAAATTTCTTTCAATCACACTACATCATCAACTAATATGATTTGAAAAATCATGAAAAGTGAAGGAGAACAAAAGGAAGTCAAAAACACATATACCACTTACAGTTCATTGTTGCTCCACTCACTCTGTATTTATTACTTTTTGTATTTTTCTTTTGCTTTCTTAGCTGGTTTAGCAACTTTTTGTGTTCACAATCAGAATGAGGTGATTAAACTCGCCAGTGCACGAGTGTGGTTGTAGCAGAAAACTTATTTGTTATTTTTCCGGGCAAGACCGGGTCGATTCACAGGGAGATTACTCATGGAAGGAGATAACCACACCAGTTCTTTCAACAATGAAATGAGATTAAGCTAAATGTATATAGATGTATCTGGATATGGAGAGGTCTTGGGTCAAGACAAATGTGGTGTCAAACCCAACTGATTTTCCATATAGCTCTCTGTAATGTAACTGACAGCTCAAGTGGCTTGAGTTTACAACCGTTAAATGCACTTCTGAGATGATAATAACTCTTGGTTTAAGCAACCTCCATACATGGCATGGAGATTCTATGTCAAGCAGCTATTATAAATCAGTGTATAAATAACGTTTTTACAAAATGATTGCTCGGGGCTTGGGTATGAGAACGTTTCCAGGTTAAGAAGCTCTCATACATGGCATGAGAACTCTAGTTTAGGCATACGAACCAATCCAAGCCTGAGATTTTAATAACATTTCTCAAAACCACTCTTACTTTGGTTACTTAGTTATTTGAAGTTCTGCTATATTGATTCATCAGTGGCTTTGGGCACCTTCTCTGCCTTAACCCAAGAATCGAGTTAGCCACACATCTTCATGGGAAGTACACGACTAAAGCTATTCTCAATGGATGAATGCAAGATTTTGCAATGAAAGAAAATAAAACAGAATCAAATGCTAAGGATTGAATAAAACTAATACTGTATTGTTTACTGAAATGAACTACAAGCTAAATCAGAAAATGAAAATGGACTTGTGAAAGTAAAAACAATGCTGAGAGCTAACTAGAACAAACTGAAGAACTGAAGTGCCATTTGTTCTCTACAATTACAAAGCAAAAAAAAACTAATTATGAATGATACGAGAGAGATCAGTCAACTCAGTTAAAAGGGTCTGCCTCTTTTCACTGCTACTGTCTTCTTTTTATATTTTCTTCTAAGTAACGTCTGCTCTTTTCTCCTCCTGATTCCAAAGAATGTCGACTCCATTTTAAGCTTACAGCTCATGGAGGTGGGGTCCACTGGTTCAGAAAGTTGGTGGAATTTACCTTGGAGCCACCGCGTTTATTTGCGCATGCCAGACCTTGCTTCGGATACTCATTCGAATGAGTCGGCAGAAACATTCGGATGAATCTTGATGTTCTTTTGATTTCTCAGACCATTCGAATTAATTGAAGCCCCATTCGGATGAATTTCTGAATTTACTGTTCCTTACACGGCAATTTTCTCACTCATTCGAATGAAACAGTAGTTTCATTCGAATGAATTTCCAATTTTTACACTTGAGTTCTTCACTGCATCCGAATGACATGGGAGGTATTCGAATCTTGAGTTATAATGCCGTTTCTTATTCGAATTACTCACCCTGTATTCAAATGGATTTTCTTCCTTCTGTCATTGCATTCGAATGATCTAAGACTTCATTCGGATATGCCTTCATAACTTCCGAACGATATGCTTATTCGAATTTCTTCAAACCCTCAACTCATTCGAATGGATTGGCTGCATTCGAATGCCTGAGAAGCTTCCATCTGCTTTGATCCTCATTCGAATATCTTCCAGTGATACGATTGAATAGCTTTGACTTTGTTGGAACACCTTCATCTCCTTGCTCTTCTTTCTTCTTTAAATCATGCCCTTAGAACTTTAAGCCATATCTTTCATCTCTTCTTCTTCTTTTGAGCTGCAATAAGCATTTTTTTGAAGATTTTAGCTTGATCAAATGGATTAGGGGGCAATAGAATATAACAATTTGTTGCATTTTTGAGCATCAATCATTCATGTAGAACAAAAGAAGAGTATTTTAGTCCCACTATCAGAAACGAACAAAACCTTATATAAATGGAGTCAACATCTTTACACAACTATAGAAACATATTTTAAATAGTTTTTGTGATCACAGATTCACATCAGGCACTTGTTTTGATGAGAGTCAATAACTGCAATTTCATAACTCATATTTACTATATGAAAAGAAGTAAATAGACGACACTCGGGCATAGATAGAGTGGTCGGATGAGTAATATGTCGGTATTAATTCGGGGAGTTACGAATTCGATCTTTGCCCTACACAAGGGTCAAAGATCCAACCCACGATTTATTTCACTTAACATAATTGAAAACACGAACACTAAAGGTTGTGCAAGAACGATCATTCAAAAAACATATGAACATTAGAAGTCTATCAATTTAGGTATTACTATTAGTGTATTTTTAGAATTTCAGTCTAATTAGGAGTTTATTAGTTTTAAGCTTCAAACTTTCTTCAATTTTCTTTTCCTGGTTCATATTATCAGTTTCTTATATAGGAAGACATGGGTGATTAAAACTGTAATTTTGACCGACAAAAATTAGAGAATGTTCTGAAAATTTTCCCTCTCCCACTCGGCATTCTACTGCTTGTGCTCCGTCAATTATTCTTATGCATATAATGATTAAACATGATCAATATTTTCATATAATAAAAACATAAACCACCTAAAGTAAAGGGACAAAATTAAAATTCCCTCCTCGTGAATACAATTTTATGGAGAAGAGAATCGAAAGTACAAGCTAGGTGATGCAAATGAGTTGCCTCAAGAATTCAGGTAATTAGATGATTAGAAATACTTATTTTGTGTTGTCTACAATTTCATTGCAGTTTAACTCCAATGCATCTAAAGTTTACCTGTTCTATCTCCTGTTCTTCCATCCAAGAAATTCAACCTAAAGAACTGCAAGGGACTAAATATATTACTCGTGACCTCAAGATACACACAACTCTTAGACCCGGAAATACAAATATTTTAACCCGTGGGTAAGATAAAATAGACTAAGAGAAATTTTTTGAAATCAATCATAAATGAAATTGAATTCTCCGCAACTGATGTTAAATGAACAAGTTGCAAACACCTAAAGCATCCATACAACTCTCAATAGAAGTGGCTAATCTAACAACAGTCACCGATGGTACATGATTATAACATTTCACCCTACATGATTATAACATTTCACCCAATTGTGATGTCAGTCCAAGATCGCATTAAGTAGCTTATATAATAAAGTATGCACTGAATCTGACAAACCTATATATCCAATAGCAGTATAACTACAATTACAAGATTGAGAAACGTACCGAAGAGTTCAATTTTGGGACGAGAAAGTCTACCGCGCGAGCTTTCAGAAAATGCAAAAAAAAGAAAGTGAGCTGCGATTCGTCAAATTCAGCCACTACCAGTAGATTGATTTCCATTCAAACACGGGAAAGAGAGAGGAGGAGACTCCGTCAAGTCAAGGAAAGTAGTGACTACGACTTGACCAACCGCCCACTCTAATCAGACAAGTAGGTGTCCGTCTCTATCTGTCTTCAACTCTCAAGCCTGCAGTCACCGCCTGGGGTCTGCACTTTACTTTGAGAAGTCTAGACGGAAGGAGAGACAAGACTTTGAGAAGTCAAGCAAAGACATACTTTCACATGTTAAGGAAAGTAGGTCGATTCAGCGACGCCATAGCCTAATTGAGGAGAAAAAAGAAGAACTAGATTTCTCCAGAGTAATGGCGTACTCCGTGGTAGACTCTGTGATCCAGACTTTGGCGCCGCTGATAATCAACGAAGCGAAGCTTTTGAGCAATGTCCGCCGAGATGTTGCCAGCATCAAAGCTGAATTGGAAAGCATAAAGTCTTTCCTAAAAGACGCCGATCTTAGGGCAGAAACCGGAGATGAAATCGCCATGGTTTGGGTGAAGCAGGTCCGGGAAGTGGCGTACCGAATCGAGGATTTGATCGATGAATACCTGCTTGATCGAGGAAGAAGGCGTCGTTTGGGCAGTTTATTCCGCAGAGTAAATATAGCCTCTCGTATTCAAGACATCAAACGGACGATTGGTGAGATCAAGGAGAGGGCTGACAGGTATGGATTCAGTGTGATACAGGGATCAGGGAGCGAAAGAATTGAACGGCCGTGGCATGATCCTCGAGTGGCTTCCCTCTTCGTCGAGGAAGATGAACTCGTGGGAATTGAATCCCGCAGAGATGAATTGACCGGGCAATTGATATCCAAAGAGTCTAAACGAGTGGTGATTTCGGTAGTGGGGATGCCTGGAGTCGGCAAGACCACTCTTGCTAGCAAGGTCTATGGAAACCAAACCGTGGCCGGACACTTTGATTGCTGCGCTTGGGTCCCTGTCTCTAGATCATACAAGTCGGAGGAGATACTCGGAACAATGTTGAAGCAGTTTTACCAATCCGGATTAAGGGAGTCTACTACACCTCCAGAAACTGATGCAATGGGCCAGAATTCACTCGTTCACAAGCTGAGGGAATTTCTAACTCAGAACAGGTATCTAATTGTCTTTGATGATGTATGGACAACAAGCTTTTGGGAATTCATCAAACATGCTTTGCCAAGAAATGGGAAATGCGGCAGGGTAATCATCACCACCCGCAGTGAGGAGGTTGCGGTTTTCTGCAAAGAATCGCCATGGGATCATATCCACTGGCTTCAGCCCCTGCCCGAAGAGAAGGCTTGGGACCTCTTCTGCAGGAAGACCTTCCAAAGGGACTTCGAAGGCCGCTGTCCCCCTGAATTGAAGGACGTATCTCTTCGAATAGTTCTAAAATGTGAAGGATTGCCACTTGCTATTGTGGCAATAAGTGGTATTTTGTCCATCAGAAACAAGGTTGCATCAGAATGGAAGAGGTTCTACGATAGCCTAAGCTGTGAGTTACAAATGAAACCTGCCCTTACAAGCATCTCAAAAATTGTGTTGCTTAGTTACCATGATTTACCCTACTACCTCAGATCCTGTTTTTTGTACTTTGGCATAATACCTGAGGATTACTCTATTAATCGTGGAAGATTGATCCGGTTGTGGATAGCAGAAGGCTTCATTGAAGAACAGAGAGGCAAAACTTTAGAAGAAGTTGCAGAAGAGTACCTGTCCGAGCTCATCCATAGAAGCTTGGTTCAAGTATCAAGTAAGAAATCTGAGGGGAGAGTTAAAACCTGCAGGGTGCATGATGTGGTGCGAGAGATCATCGTGACAAAGTCTATGGAGTTGAACTTTTGTCACGTTTTAGGAGCAGAGAATTTGAGTTTCAATGATATTACTCGGAGATTGTCAATACATAAGGATTACAATTTGGACAATGTTCTTGAAAGGGCTAAGATATCCCAGATTCGTTCAATTTTGCTTTTTCAAGTGGCTAAGTTGCCAGAGAAACCCCTGACGAGTGCACTGACAATAAATTTCAAACTTCTAAAAACGCTAGAACTTGGTGATTCTCCTTTGGTTCAAATTCATAAAGAAGTGGGAAATCTATTTCATTTGAGGTACCTGAGTGTAAGGCATACAAAGGTCACAGTAATTCCCAAGTCAATTGGGAAGTTGCACAACCTGCAGACTCTGGATTTGAAATATTGTCTTGTGCGTGAGTTATCTTCTCAGATTAACAAGCTCCATAAGTTAAGGTATCTTTCGGCATTTAACCATGACATTAGGAATTTTAGTTTAGATTTCATAAAAGGGGTAAAGATGCGAGGAGGGATTGGACGTTTAGAGGAGTTGCAGAAGCTATCACATGTGGAGGCAAATCATGATGCAGTCAGCCTATTTAAAGAGCTTCAGAATTTGCAGAAACTGAGGAAGTTGGGCATATGCAAATTGAGAACAGAAAATTGTAGAGATCTTTTTAACACTATTCAGAATATGAAACACCTTAATTTGTTTTCGGTATTTGCTATAAGTGAACATGAGATTTTGGATTTGGATTTGGTTCCTACTCCACCTGAATCTCTTGAAAGACTCAGCTTGGGTGGACGTTTGAAAAAGCTGCCATGCTGGATTGCTCAACTTCCAAATCTACAAGAGCTAAAATTGCTCTGGTCAGGTTTGGTTGATGATCCACTACAGGGGCTTCAAGCTTTGCCTAACCTACTAGCGCTTACTCTTTCTGACGTGTATTATGGAGACCAACTGTCTTTTAAGGCTGGATGGTTTCCAAAACTCAAGAGGCTATACCTTAGCTCTCAAAAGGGATTGTGTTCAGTGATAATAGAGGAAGGGGCATTGACTCTTCTTGAAGAGCTAATATTTGGGCCATGTCAGCAATTGCAAGAGGTTCCTTCAGGGATCCGTCACCTTAGGAAACTCACAACTCTTTTCTTTTTTCATATTCCTACAAAGCTCAAAAATAGAATGTTACCAGACAAAGGCCAAGATCATTGGATTGTGGAGCATATACCAACTGTTAAGTTTGGTTTCAAGCGTCAAGTATTGAGTTTCAAAGGCTCTGCTCATAGGGAATTCCAAAATTATGAAAGTGACCTAAAATTAAAGGGTCAATGAAGCTCAAAATGGGTCTCTTCACTGACAACCATCTCTTCTTCTGTTTGCAACTCTGACTTACATTGAGACCACAATTTTACTAAATTTGAGAGGTTGGCTTACTTTAACTTACACTGACAACCATCTTTTGTTTTTTCATATACAAAGTTATGCAAAGTCGAAATGAGAAGTTGGCTTACTTTGACTTACATTGAGACCACAATTTTACTAAATTTGAGAGTTCGAATTATATAACCTACATGAGAGAGAGAGAGAGAGAGAGAGAGAGGTTTTCATGGGTCACCCCAGTTCAGATTCATGCCAGACATAAATGGGGTCAGATTTGCTCCCACTTTTTGGACCTAGAATCAAACTGATCAAGGGATAGAAGAAAACCCAACAAAACCCAGTTCATTAATTCTAGTTAGTTTAATTTGCTTCTAGTTCATATTTGAACTTACAAGTGCAATTAGTTGGCACGAATTCACATGGATTAAGTAAATGTGGCATTTGGTCTTCTAAACATCAAAGATTGAAACTGTTTCCAAGTAAACCTCAAGGGTGCATTGTGAAGTGAATCTAATGAACCCACAAAAGTCTAGACTTGCCAAAAGAACCAAAAAGGAATCCTTCAAACAATGTCCACTTGCCCTTTAATCTAATTCAAGACAACAATGAAGTTTCAAACAGTGGTACTAGAATTCACACTTCTGCGTCCATGAACCAAACAGTTGGTGGGCAATTAGGCAACCCAGCAACGAATTCTCTACAGAAAACACAAAACCCAGGAATCTAAAGAAGAAGTTGTTTTGCCTACCCAAAATGCTGAAAACAAGTGGAGAGGAAGCCGTGCCCCTGAGTGAAGGAGCCTCCACCACCAAATAGTGTTTCTTCGCACAAATTCTCCCATTCTGTACATGTGATAGGAATGATTTTTAGGCACAAGTACTTGTAACGAAGGTCACACTCAAATGGAGGAGCATTTGAAGATAGTTTTGATCACTTCTCAAACAGAGACTTGCTCTAATCATTATATGGAAGTGAGCTCCATACTGAAAACCCATACGCCATAATGCTATTTAAATATTTAACTTAGATATTTATAGTAATATTTTGTATTAGTATTTTATTTTTATGTTATATTAATATAAAATATCAATTAAAATAATAAATTTAAATATTTAAATAACATTTCCATAATATATATATATATATACACAGGTTTGCTCGTGTTATGTAACAAGTAAAAAAAATAAAATAGGCAAAAGTTCAACTCGGCCCTCCAACTATGTCAATTAGATTTATTGAGTTCAAAATTAAGTTTTAATCCTATTAAACTTTACTCATCGTCAACCATCCATCACTCATTATAACTCCATTAGTTATTACAAATGAAAAATACTAACAAAATCTGACATGGATAACGGAATCTGATGTGACAAAAATTAATTTAACATACACTCACTGAACTTTAAAAATATAACTACTTACTCACTGAATTTTGCTCAACGTTAACCATCCATCATCCCGTTACATCACCATCTGATCTTGAAGCACCCGTTACATCATCGTCTGATCTTGAAACATATTAAAAGATTTTTGTATGTATTTGAGATAATTTATTTTTCAAACCAAAATTCAAAAACTAAACTAATAATTCAAATTAAAAAGACTACTCATGCAAACTAAAAGTAAAAAAAAAAAAAATGTTTGTTTAGATTTTTTATTGTCATTACGAATAACAAAATTCAACATATTCAATAATGAGATCAAAAACCAAAAACTGGAGGTATGTCGGTCATCAGATATGACCAATTTAGTCTCATTATTAAATACATTTTTTGTGAATTTTGTTGTTTGTAATGGAGGTAAAAAATTGTGTTGCTTAGTTACCATGATTTGCCCTACTACCTCAGATCCTGTTTCTTGTACTTTGGCATAATACTTGAGGATTACTCTATTAATTGTGGAAGATTGATCCGGTTGTGGATAGCAGAGGGCTTCATTGAAGAACAGAGAGGCAAAACTTTAGAGGAAGTTGCAGAAGAGTACTTGACGGAGCTCATCCATAGAAGCCTGGTTCAAGTGTCAAGTAAGAAACTCGATGGGAGAGTTAAAACCTGCATGGTGCATGATGTGGTGCGAGAGATCATCGTGACAAAGTCTATGGAGTTGAACTTTTGTCACGTTTTAAGAGCAGAGAATTCGAGTTTCAATGATATTACTCGAAGATTGTCAATACATATGGATTACAATTTGGACAACGTTCTAGAAAGAGGTAAGAAATCCTGGATTCGTTCAATTTTTCTTTTTCGAGTGGCTAAGTTGCCAGAGAAACCCCTAATGAATACACTGGCAAGAAATTTCAAGCTCCTGAAAATGCTAGATCTTAGTGATGCTCCTTTGGTTCAGATTCATAAAGAAGTGGGGAATCTATTTCATTTAAGATACCTGAGTGTAAGGCACACAAAGGTGACGGTGATTCCCAAGTCAATTGGGAAGCTACAAAACCTGCAGACTTTGGATTTGAAATATTGTCTTGTGCGTGAGCTATCTTCTCAGATCAACAAGCTCCATAAGTTAAGGTATCTTTTGGCATTTAACCATGACCCTAGGAATTTTAGTTTAGATTGCATAAAAGGGGTAAAGATGCGAGGAGGGATTGGATGTTTAGAGGAGTTGCAGAAGCTATCACTTGTGGAGGCAAATCATGATGCAGTCAGCCTACTTAAAGAGCTTCAGAATTTGCAGAAGCTGAGGAAGTTGGGCATATGCAAATTGAGAACAGAAAATTGTAGGGATCTTTTTAACACCATTCAAAATATGAAACACCTTAATTCTTTTTCGGTATTTGCTATAAGTGAACATGAGATTTTGGATTTGGATTTGGTTCCTACTCCACCTGAATCTCTAGAAAAACTCAGCTTGGGTGGACGTTTGAAAAAGATGCCATGCTGGATTGCTCAACTTTCAAATCTACAAGTTCTAAAATTGCTCTGGTCAGGTTTGGTTGATGATCCACTACAGGGGCTTCAAGCTTTGCCTAACCTACTAGCGCTCACTCTTTCTGACGTGTGTTATGGAGACCAACTGTCTTTTAAGGCTGGATGGTTTCCAAAACTCAAGAGGCTATACCTTAGTTCTCAAAAGGGATTGTGTTCAGTGATAATAGAGGAAGGGGCATTGACTCTTCTTGAAGAGCTAATATTTGGCCAATGTCAGCAATTGCAAGAGGTTCCTTCAGGGATCCGTCACCTTAGGAAACTCACAACTCTTTTCTTTTTTCAAATGCCTACAAAGTTCATAAATAGAATACTACCAGACAAAGGCCAAGATCATTGGATTGTCGAGCATATACCAACTGTTAAGTTTGGTCTCAAGCGTCATGGATTGAATTACAAAGTCTCTGCTATATGGGAATTCCAAAATTATGAAAGTGACCTAAAATTTAAGGGTCAATGAAGCTCAAAATGGATCTTTTCACTGACAACCATCTGTTCTTCTGTTTGCAATTGAGGCCTAAATAAAAAACTCTTAGATCATTCGTGCAATGTTATAGAATGGACTCATTAACTAGTTAAGAGATTATTCAGTTCAAAAGAGATGTATATTTTGTTTTTGATAATGTTGTAGAGAGTGGATTTAGAGATTTGTTGAGATAACAATGCCCACAAATTACACTATTAGATGGTACCATAAAGTATACTATCTCTACCAAAGAAAAAAACTTTACATAACTGACCTTGAATGGCCATTAAATGGAGTTGATATCCCCTTTACATGCATGAATGAACCATCTTGCTTATGCAATTTATACGTGATGTATATGAAATCTAAACAATTAATCCCCTCTCCTAAAAAAAAAATAGAGATTAATTATTAGCACACTATAAGCCTATTGACAATGGTTAAGCCCCAAAATAATCAAATGAACTCGTGTAAGATGGTCAAACCACATGATGGTCAAACCACCTGCTTACATGCGCTTCTACTTAAGGTGAATGGAAATGGAATCATGAGACTCCAAATTGCTAGAGTTCCATAAATTACATACTATAATATATGTTCATACAACCAAAACATCGAAATTGTTCATGCACTGTTGAATTGGTAGGAAACTCAATGGTGGGATGAAATATAAAGTTAGTCCCCATGATACATGTACTTACAGTGCATTTGGCAGCAAAGTTTTCTTGCTAAGGCAGACATTCTCTAGACCTTCATAGGGGTAAAGGGTATGCTTTTTGGGCAAATGGGTTCAAAGGAAGATACATGTTCAAGGCCCATCTATCATAAATGTATCTCCAGTTCAGATACTAGCCATCCTCAAATTCAAGCTCTTTCATAATTTTTATTATATCTTGAACTCTATTAGGCATGAATTCTGCAAGTTCCTCAAGATCTTTAAGTATCCCATTTAACGGTCGCTGGAGTGCTGCAGATCTTTCTCTTTCATGCAATTCGTCATAAAGTTTCTCAATCTTTGAAATCTTCTCTTCTTGCAAAAAGATTACCAGTCAGCTACTACTAAGTAAGAGTTAAGCTGAAAATATAGAGAAAATATAACTAGGAGCATTGTCATAATGCAAGCGACATTTGATACGAACTCCTCAATTCTGTACATTTAATACGAATGATTTTTAGGTACAAGTATTTGCAATAAATGTCACACTCAAATGAAGGAACATAATATTATATATAATATAACGCATAGATGCATAAATCAGTACATGAGGAGAAATGATGATCCGTGGAACTTATAATGGTTTCTGGATGCGTTACGTAATAAAAAATATATATATAATTAATAAATATAAAAGAGATATCTTTTCTGACAAAAGATGGGTTATTAATAGTGTTTTTATCTGAAGTTGGAGATGAACATGTATGCTTTGAACATGATGATTGTGGTTCTTAGTCAAATTCGGATGGATTTAAGAGGAATCCCTTAAAAGACTTAGTGACATAGGGAGTCATTTGAGAGAAGGTGAATCTTACGGCGAGCTGCAAGAACAGATTCTTGGCATCTAAATGACTTACTCGAGCGAAATTCTGGATTAACAAATAATGCTTCTCGATATTTTCGAGGTTACACTCCCGTTATGCAATATATGAATTAATTCATTCGGGAAAAGTTATACTCCAACTAGAAAGCCATATAATTTAATTAGTTTCTCCGCTCTAACTTAGTTAATTACATGCATATTATCTATTTAATTAATCATATACGCATACATAGTCTAATTGCATTCAAGGAATAATATGATGCGCGGGGCCGCGGGGCACTATTGCTCGAGGAAGGAAATCATGGAGATGGAATTAGGAGAGATGGTGACCTGCACGTGCAACCCAATGGCAGGAGGAAGACTTTTGAAAGTTAGTGCCAGACATGAGACTTTTGAGAATTAGGGAGAGTTTTTTTTTTTTTTTTAATGAAAATATGTTTTTAAATTAAAAATATATTTTTGATATTTATTTAACGTTACAAAATAATTTTAAAATATTTTTAAAATTATAAAAATGGCACAAAAATATTCTCTATATAGAATTAAATTATCAGTTAATAGTGAAAGATCAAGAGAAGAGTGAATTGGATATTTTGATTATTTTTAAAATATTAAAAAATATTTTACCTCATGATTAGTTCAAAATATATTTTTCATGACATAAAAATATTACAATAACTCAATATAAAAATATATGAATTAAAAAATATTTTCATGCAGATTAATTCAATTATATTTGATATATAGTATAACTATGTATGAACGAAAAATATCATTTTATGATAAGAATGAGAAAATTGATAAAATTGTTAACAAAATGATTTTATTTAATTAACTTTCAATTCTTATAAAAAAAATGTGTATTTGAAAAGTTTACCTGCAAGAACAAATATTTGGAATTTTATATCCTTGTAATGAAAACTGAAACTGAAAATATTTAAAGACATTTATATATATATATATATACATATTCAATGAAAACTGATATACATATTCAATGAAAACTGATGCAAGAATGCTTAATGAAAATTGAGATAAAAAGATAATACAATGTATAGAATATAAAATGATGAAAAACAACATTTGAAGCAATGAATAAGAAAATTGTTATAATAATACTGATAACGTATGGTTTGTTTTTTTCTAAACTATGACCTTCAAGTATCTGGTTTAAGAATATCTACATGAAAAGCAAAACGAGATAATTTGTTTGGAGTGAAGAAAGAATAAGTATGAAAAACTAATCACTCAAGCAATGAGCATTGGCTCGAAAGAGCTTTGCCTTTGTTGTGTTTAGATTTGAAATGACTTTTGTATTATTCAGATATCAGTGGCTCAAACTCTTTTGAACGACAACTTCAACTCTTGTTGCACTTGATCTTTTATAGAATCTTGAGAATTGAGATTTTTCTTGATACTTTCATATACTCACAGTTTATTTGATTTGATTAATAACAATTAAATTTGTTAAAAATCATATGTATATTAAATAGATAAAACATTTAGCATCCCATGCATACTTATATTTATCATTCTTTTATAAGAGAATATAGTTATACTTCATAAAATAAAAAGATAAAGTTCTAATGGTCAAAATTACCCTCTTTTTCTTCTTTGAGTCACGTTTATAAATTTCAAAATCCAACTCCAATTACTCGACTAACTTAAAGGCTTACTTAACTAATATTAACGCATACTCGATTAGACATATCAAGTGATCAATTATATAAAAGCGTCACTCAAATATGAACAAATCATTATTTGACTGACTTAGAAGTCACAGAAACTTTGCATTGCTTACTCGACTACTAGACTAAACTCACTTGTTTAACAGAAGCATCTACTTGAGTACAAACATTTGATACTAGATTATATTTAGGATCAAAGACTTATCTAGATTCAACCAAACTTTTACTTGACTAACTCAGATACTCAATTATCAATAATACATTAGTTGATTGAAGAGAAAACTATACTCTAAGGAGATACTTAGAATTTTTATAACAAAAAATACTCAATTAAAAATAGCTCATTACTTGACTAAATTTGAAGTACACAAGGAGTTTTTATAAAACATTCGAGTAGAAGAATCTTGATAGTTGATTGAAAATGATTTCACTAAAACATATAATCGACTAAAAAATATGCTTAGTTTTAAATAGTATAAGAATACTTGATTTTCTCAAAGACTTAATCGAGTGATGAAAAATTCATACTGGATAATAAAAAGTACTTTACTCAATTATATTTTAAGAAATATAACTTTTGTAAGAATATACTTGAGTAGGTTTTTATGATAGCCGATTGAATGACTTCAATACTCGATTGTTTTTTAAAATAATACTGAGTAATACTCGATTGACTCAAAAACTTACTTAGATTAAAAAGATATTTTCAAAAGTTTTACTTGATTGTTTTGCTTTCAAAAACTGTATAAATATTTAATTAATATGAACATATACTTATTTTAGATATAACAAAAACCTTTTTCATACTTAGTCAATTTTTCATAAAAGTTTTCAGCATGCTCGACTAATAAAAAACAAACTTGACTATTTTGAAATATATATATATAAATTTGAAGTTCTTTAATTCAAAAAAATTTATAAAAAATATTTTAGAGATCATCAATAAATTAAATTTACTAAAAATATATTTTTTAATTTTTTTTATAAATCAAAATATAAAATTTTCAACAAATAATTAATTAAATTATCATTAATAGTTGATGGTAATTTTAGTAGAATAATATAAATGAGAAAAATTCTTTATATGTAATTAATTTTTGTATAATATTAATTATATAATTGTTATATATATTATATTATATATAAAAATTAATAATTATTAAAATAAAAAACGGATTTAATTGCCCCTTTCAAAAATAAAAATAACATGTCAAATTGGGAGAAAGTTTTGGCTTTGTCAGCACAATTCAGAGACACAATTAATGCGATCGTAAATTTATACTCTTAAGTGGACAAACAATCAGTCGCCACCAAATGAAACATTTTTACTTCCACCAGAAGTCAAATCCTCACTACTTCTAACGGAACTTGAGAGTTTTATCACTTGTGTCATGTCATAAGGTCTCTACAATCACTTTCTACTAAAATAGAATATGACGAAAATAATCTAAAAGCAACACCCATTTTTATTTTTCTAAATATGCAACTATCTTATATCACTCTGTCTGTCTTGTTACACTCTAAAAATTAGAAAATTCAATGTTTCTCTAACTCTAAGATTTAAAAGAAAACAAACCTCTCAAATTCTAAAATTCGAGAGTTTTGTTTTCTCTTCTGAGAGTTCGGGAGAAAAATGCATTCTCCCAAACCTTTTGAGAAAATGCATTTCTCTCGAACTCTTTAGAGTTTTTTTGTGAGTTTGTGATTTTTTTTTTCTTGTTCAATATTAATTTTTTTTAGTTATGTTATAAATTCATGATTTATCTAAAGTGAAATGATGTTACTTTTCTTGTAATATATATCTTAATATAATTATATATATTTTTTATTCCATGATAATTAGACAATATCTAATTCTGATGCAATCTAGCAACAGTAAATAGTCAGATACTTTTCGTAATCTCCAATGGCTGACGCAGTGGCTCCCATCCCTCATCTAAGATCCAAAATAATTTCTTATAATTCTAGTAAATTAATTCCTAGATGCTTCTATTTTGATTTTAAAAAAACCAAAAAATGATTCCTTCCTAGGAATGCCATTGCTACACTTTGAAATAAAATAAGTTGACAGTGAAATATCATATAGTAGATAATTTTTTAAACAAAAATTCAAAGCAATTGAACCCTAGGTTCAGAATTAATGTTCACAGTGATTTTCTAGTATTAAATGAATTGTAGGATATCTAAACTTTGGGGTTCAGGAACATTGCACGCACCCGAACCCTGGGTTTGGAAGCATTATTCTTTGGCGTGATGGGTGGCCGCCGGCATTTTACCTTCTTTTCGTTCTATTTTGCTGTCATGATAGGCTATCGCATTTGTCACGGCCAGCGAAAGCCTGTTCGAGTTGCGGTCGTCTTCTCCACGTGGGTCTCGCTATGGTCACTCGTTTGATTTTGCCCTCTTCTGCTCTGTTCTTCGATTTTGCCCTCTTCTGTTCTTGAATTTGTTGTCTTATGTGAAAAATCAGGATAAATCATACCAAAAATCACTAAATTTTAGTGTATTTTTTATTTTGGTCACTAAACTTTAATTCTTTTCAATGAGATTACAAAAGTTTAAAAAGTTTTGTAATGTTGTCACATATAAGATTTTTTGACTAATGTGATAAATAATAAAAATTATTGTATAATAACAACTAATTAGAACGTGTCACGTGTCAATATAATAATATTATATTAAAATATTATTACACAATATTTTTATTATTTATCATATCAACGCCACGTCATCCACTCCGACTATAAAGTGGCTGAAAAATCTTATATGTGACCATATTGTAAACTTTTTTAAACTTTTGTGATCACATTGAAAAGAATTAAAGTTTAGTGATTAAAATAAAAAACACACTAAAATTTAATGATCTTTGATGTGATTTACCCTAAAAAATCTAATTTTACCTTCTTTAATTGGGTTGTTACCATTTTATGGAAAAAGTTATTGTGGGATGGCTCTATGAGAGGATATTTTGAAAAAAAAATAATTATAAAGAGTAATTGAGCGTGAGTCCGAATAGCAAGTATAGATTGTGGCCCTGGAGAGGAAAAGGAGTTGTTGTATTTCAAATGATAATGGCAAAATTGAAATTATCAAACAAGGAAATTAAAAAGGTAGGAGGCAGCTTTGCAGGCAACACATCTGAAATCAGAAATGCGACTTTGGGCGGGAGAATTGTTCTCCCTGCACGCAAGATATAAATATATATAACATCACGCACAGAGAGCTTACCCTTTTTTTTTTATCTATAACCTTTCCGCGGATAAAACGCGTTTTGAAATTTAAAATATATTTTTGATATTTATTTAATATTACAAAATAATCTCAAAATATTTCTAAAATTACAGAAATAATGTAAAAATATTTTTTTGATATTTCTAAGCATTTTAGTATAAGAAATATTTTGAAAATATCAAAACCACACCCCAAAGTGTTTTTGTGCATCATAACATAGAAGCATAGATATAGATATAATATAATTATTAACTTTTATTACAGATTATATTAACAATACTATATTGATATCTTATATTAATAATATAACCTTATATCAGTATTTTAACAAAAATACCATTTTCACATTCATTTGTGTCACTCCTATAATATTTATGTATTAATTTATTATACATTATATTATAACACTATTTCTTTTTAAGTACTTATTTTTGAGTCTCAAGTCAGCTTATGTGATTTTTTTTTTATCTTAACATATTTTTTAGTAATATTTGGGAGAGATATTAAAATTTGATATGAAATATATGGGTCTAAATGAAAATATGACAAAAGATAGAAATAAATAAAAGTCTAAAATTCATGTTATCGACTCCATATAATAAGATAAAGACTGGATATGTTGTTTATTATTGTATAAAATTCGATAATAACATTTAGCAAAAGTTTGTGTTCTTGCAGATAAAAAGCGAAAGGACACGCTAGCTGATGCAAAGGAGTTGTCTCTAGAATTCAGATTACATGATTAGAAATACTTATTTTGTGTTGTCTGTAATTTCATTGCAGTTTAACCTCAATGCATCTAAAGTTTACCTATTCTAGCTCTTGCTCTGCTCTCCCATCCAAAAAATTCAGCCTAAAGAACTGTAAGAGTGTGTTTGATTGCACACATTTTTTATAGAAAATATGTAATTATTACACATTTTCTATGGAAAACAATCAAACACTATTTATTTTTCTATAGAAAAATATGTATGGTACAAACATTTAAAACTTATTTCCATGGAATTCATTTTCCAAAGGGGTGAGGTGATTTTTATTTTCTAGACAATATTACTTAGAATTAAATTCTAGGTAATACAATCAAACACACCCTAAGAGTGTGTTTGATTGCATATATTTACCATGAAAAATATGTAATCATTACACATTTTCTATGGAAAATAATCAAAACACTTTTAATTTTTCTATGGAAAAATGTGTAAGGTACAAACTTTTAAAACTTTTTTCCATGGAATTCATTTTCTAAGGGGGTAGGATGGTTTTTGTTTTTTACCCAATATTACCTAGAATTAAATTCTAGGTAATGCAATCAAACACACCTTAAGAAAAAAGGAAAAAAGAGCACAAGGCCTACTCACCAAGTGATTAAATATATTACCAGTGGCCTCAAGATTTACACTACTCTTAGAACATCCCAAGAAACACCAAATTGGCGCCCAACATTAATTTGGTGTCAAAATACGCTTTAATGAATAGACTAATTTGGTGTTGGGTACAAACTTTAATCACCAAATTTAGTGTTGAGTGAATAGTATAACACCAAACACCAAATTTGTTTTTTGATTTTATTTTCAATTTTGCCTCTCTTTTTATAACTTTAAAATAAATTATTCCCTTTATATTTTTTATTATTTTTATTATATTCATATATTTTGATTAATAATTAAAAATATAAATTAAATTGTTATAAAAAATATATATATATACCAATGGAAATATTTTATTAAAATCTATAAAGTGAGTATAATATTGAATATATTTTAAAATATTTAATATATATTATAAATATCATGTTAATATAAAATGAACTAACTTTTTTATGTCTATAAAAAGTTTTTATTTCAATAATTACTTGTTACAAAGATAATATTATTCTTAATGCAAAAACTCAATAATATAATAAAAAGCAATAATATTTTTATTAACTTAAATTAAAAATATATGATGAAAATAGCAAAAAAAGTTTAAAATAAAAAAAATAACATGACTTAAAAATAAAATATTTTCTATACTTAATTCTAAATTATTATTTAAAAATTCAAAGATCATCTCCACTTTCTCCATAACTACCAAAATATTAGATAAATGAATTTGATAATCCACTTTCTCCTTGAAATTGTTGTGAAATAAGTGAGGAAAAAATATATTGATAAAAGAAGGTGAGAAAGTTAGTTGAAATATTAGGAGAAAAAAACATTTATGAGAAAAATAGTTAGTTTGATTTAAAATATTAGTTGAAAAAATGAAATGGATAAAGAATTAGTTTGATAAAAGTTAGGTGAAAATAATTAATTAAAAAATTAGTTAGAAAATTAATTAGAATAAAATATTTTGTAAAAAATTTAAAAAAAATTATGAGAGTAATTATTATTTTTTTTATAAAATGTGACTAATTATTTTTAATAATAATATTTTAAATTAAATAAAATAATTAATATTAATTAAATAATTATTTATAAAATATTTTTTAAAGATGTGTTTTACACTAATTTTGTGTTGAGGAGTCAACAAAAATTTGACGTAAACTACGGTTGATACTACAATGACGTCAAATTTAATGTTATATATTAGAGATGCTCTTAGAGTTGGAGATGCAAATATTTTAAACTGTGGGTAAATATAAATAGATTAGAGAAATTTTTAAAAATAAATCATAAATGAAATTGAATTCTCCGCAAGTATTGATCTTAAATGGATAAGTTGCAAACGCACAAAGCATCCATACAATAGCAGTATTAAAAGTGACTAATCTAATCACAACCACGGGTTCATGATTATAACATTTCACCCAATAGTGATGTCACCTGGACTCCTACTCCTAGCTAGCTCCCATTAAGTAGCTTATATAATAAAGTATGCACTCAGTCAGCAACTATCAAGTCAAGAGAATCTGACAAACCTATACATGCAATAGCAGTATTATTATAACTACAATTACAAGAATGAGAAACGTACCGAACCGAAGAGTTCAATTTTGGGACGAGAAAGTCTACCGAGCTTTCAGAAAATACAAAAAAAAAAAAAGTGAGAATCATGAGCTGAGAATCAGACCCTGTGAAGTCAAGGAAAGTAGGTCAATTCAGCGACGCCATAGGCAAATTGAGGAGGAGGAGAAGAAGAAGAAGAAGAAAAAGAACTGGATTCAGAGTAATGGCGTACTGCGTGGTAGACTCCGTGATCCAGACTTTGGCGCCAATGATAATCAACGAAGCGAAGCTTTTGAGCAATGTCCGTCGAGATGTTGCCAGCATCAAAGCTGAATTGGAGAGCATAAAGTCTTTCCTAAAAGACGCCGATCTTAGGGCAGAAACCGGAGATGAAATCGCCATGGTTTGGGTGAAGCAGGTCCGGGAAGTGGCGTGCCGAATCGAGGATGTGATCGATGAATACATGCTTGATCGAGGAAGAACGTGTCGTTTCGGCAGTTTATTCCGCAGAGTAAACATAGCCTCGCAGATTCAAGACATCAAACGGACGATTGGTGAGATCAAGGAGGGGGCTGACAGGTATGGATTCAGTGTGATACAAGGATCAGGGAGCAAAAGAATTGAACGGCCGTGGCATGATCCTCGAGTGGCTTCCCTCTTCGTCGAGGAAGATGAACTTGTGGTAATTGAATACCGGAGAGATGAATTGACCTGGCAATTGATATCCAAAGAGTCGAAGAGAGTGGTGATTTCGGTAGTGGGGATGCCTGGAGTGGGCAAGACCACTCTTGCTAGCAAGGTCTATGGAAAGCAAACCGTAGCCGGACACTTCGATTCCTGCGCTTGGGTCCCTGTCTCTAGGTCTTACAAGTCGGAAGAGATACTCAGAACAATGCTGAAACAGTTTTACCAATCCGGATTAAGGGAGTCTACTACACCTCCAGAAATTGATGCAATGGGCCAGAATTCACTCGTTCACAAGCTGAAGGAATTTCTAACTCAGAACAGGTATCTAATTGTCTTTGATGATGTATGGACAACAAGCTTTTGGGAATTCATAAAACATGCATTGCCCAGAAATGGGAAAGACAGCAGGGTAATCATCACCACCCGCAGTGAGGAGGTTGCAGTTTTCTGCAAAGAATCGCCATGGAATCATATCCACTGGCTTCAGCCCCCGCCCGAAGAGAAGGCTTGGGACCTCTTCTGCATGAAGATCTTCCAAAGGGACTTCGAAGGCCGCTGTCCCCCTGAATTGAAGGACGTATCTCTTCGAATCGTTCAAAAATGTGAAGGATTGCCACTTGCTATTGTGGCAATAAGTGGTATTCTGTCCATCAAAAACAAGGTTGCATCAGAATGGAAAAGGTTCTACGATAGCCTAGGCTCTGCGTTACAAATGAAACCTGCCCTTACAAGCATCTCAAAAATTGTGTTGCTTAGTTACCATGATTTGCCCTACTACCTCCGATCCTGTTTCTTGTACTTTGGCATAATACCTGAGGATTACTCTATTAATTGTGGAAGATTGATCCGATTGTGGATAGCAGAGGGCTTCATTGAAGAACAGAGAGGCAAAACTTTAGAAGAAGTCGCAGAAGAATACTTGACCGAGCTCATCCGTAGAAGCTTGGTTCAAGTGTCAAGCAAGAAACCTGATGGGAGAGTTAAAAAGTGCAGGGTGCATGATGTGGTGCGAGAGATCATTGTGACAAAGTCTATGGAGTTGAACTTTTGTCACGTTTTAGGAGCAGAGAATTCAAGTTTCAATGATATTACTCGAAGATTGTCAATACATATGGGTTGCAATTTGGGCAATGTTCTTGAAAGGGCTAAGACATCCTGGATTCGTTCAATTTTTCTTTTTCGAGTGGCTAACTTGACAGAGAAACCTGATGAGTACACTAGCAAGAAATTTCAAGATTCTGAAAACGTTAGATCTTAGTGATGCTCCTTTGGTTCAAATTCATAAAGAAGTGGGGAATCTATTTCATTTGAGGTACTTGAGTGTAAGGCATACAAAGGTCACGGTGATTCCCAAGTCAATTGGGAAGCTGCACAACCTGCAGACTTTGGATTTGAAATATTGTCTTGTGCGTGAGTTACCTTCTCAGATCAACTGTGACTGGCGGAATTTAAGTTTTGATTCCATAAAAGGGGTAAAGATGCGAGGAGGGATTGGTTGTTTAGAGGAGTTGCAGAAGCTATGGCTTGTGGAGGCAAATCATGATGCAACCAACCTATTTAAAGAGCTTCTGAATTTGCAAAAGCTTAGGAAGTTGGGCATCTGCAAATTGAGAACAGAAAACTGCAAGGATCTTTTTAACGGCATTCAGAGTATGAAACACCTTAAATTTTTGGCGTTATGCACTATAAGTGAACATGAGATTCTGGATTTGGATTCAGTTTCTCATCCACCTGAATCTCTTGAGCGATTCGCCTTGTGTGGACGTTTGAAAAAGCTGCCATGCTGGATTGCTCAACTTCAAAACCTACAAGATCTACAACTGCATTGGTCAGGTTTGGTTGATGATCCACTACACGGACTTCAAGCTTTGCCTAACCTACTAGTGCTCTCTCTCAATGAAGTGTGTTATGCAGAGCAACTGTCTTTTAAGGCTGGGTGGTTTCCAAAACTCAAGGGGCTAAATCTTAGTTCTCAGAGGGGATTGCGTTCAGTGATAATAGAGGAAGGGGCATTGACTCTTCTTGAAGAGCTAATAATTGGGCGATGTCAGCAGCTGCAAGAGGTTCCTTCAGGGATCCGTCACCTTAGGAAACTCGCAACTCTTTTCTTTTTTCTTATGCCTACAAAGTTCCTAAACAGAATGCTACCAGACAAAGGCCAAGATCATTGGATTGTGGAGCATATACAAACTGTTAAGTTTGGGTTCTGGCTTCAAGGATTGAAATACAAAGTCTATGCTCCTAGGGAATTCCAAAATTATGCAAGTGACCTACAATTTAAGGATCAATGAAGCTTAAAATGGATCTCTTAATTGACAACCATCTCTTCTTCTGTTTGCAGCTGAAGCCTGAAGGAAAAACTATCAAATCATTCATGCAATGTTACAGAATGGACTAACTAACTAGGTAGGAGATTCTTCATTTCAAAAGAGGTGTATCTCTGTTTTTGATAATGATGTAGAGAGTGGATTTGGAGATTTGTTGAGATAGTAAAGCCCACGGATTACACTATTAGATGGTACCATAGAGTGCACTATCTCTGCAAGCAAAGACAGAAACTTCATATAACTAACCCTCAATTAGACATGGCCACGGTTCATGAACCGCCGGTTCCGGTTCATGAACCGCCGGTTCCGGTTCAAGAAATCTTTGAACCTGAACCGAACCGCCCAAGGGCGGTTTGGGACGGTTCGGTTCCGGTTCCGGTTCGTGCCGGTTCGGTCAACGGTTTGGACCGGTTCGGTCAACGGTTTGAGCCGGTTCGGTCAACGGTTCCGGTTCCGGTTCAAACTGAATTTTTTTAATTTTTTTTAAATATTGTTGTATTCAATTTTGGTCCTTGTTCCGTTGTTCGGTTCGGTTTGGTTTCGATTTTTAATTGTTAAATGAAATTGTAAATATAGATATTCTCAACCATATTTTTAATAAAAAACACTACTAAAAATTGAAGAAATATAAGTAATAATTTCATTAAAAATAATTAAAACAACTAAACAAGTATGTAATACAAGTAATTAATTTTTATAAATGTGAAAAATAAAAAATAAAAAATAGAAATGAAAAATAATTACAACAAACCGCCGGTTCGGAACCGGCGGTTCGGAACCGGTTCTGAACCGGCGGTTCCGGTTCGCGAAACCTCGAACCGGAACCGAACCGAATTTCGCCGGTTCGGTCCGGTTCCGGTTCCGGTTCCGGTTCGGCCGGTCCGGTTCCGGTTCGAACCGCCGGTTCGGTTCAATTTTGGCCATGTCTACCCTCAATGGCCATTAAATGGAGTTGCTATCCCCTTTACAGGCATGAATGAACCATCCTGCTTATGAAAGCTGTACATGAGGTAGATGAAATCCAAAAATCCCTCTAGACACACACACAAAAAGAGATTAATTGTCAGCACACTACAAGCCTATTGACAAAGGTTGAACCCCAAATGATCAAATGAACTAGTGTAAGATGGTCAAACCACCTGCTTACATGTGCTTCTACCTAAGGTGAGTGGATTCATGAGACTCCAAATTGCTAGAGTTCCATATATTACACACTATGTTGTATGTTCATACAACCAAAACATCAAAATTGTTCCTGCACTGTTGAATTGGCAGGAAACTCAATGGTGGAATGAAATATAGTTAGTCCCCAGAATACATGTACTTACAGTGCATTTGGCAGAAAAGTTTTCTTGCTGATGGCAGTCATTCTCTAGACCTTCATAGGGGTTAAGGGTATGCTTTTTGGGCAAATAGGTTCAAAGGAAGATACATGTTCGAGGCCCATCAATCATAAATGTATCTCTAGTTCAGATACTAGCCATCCTCAAATTCAAGTTCCTTCATAATTTTTATTATATCTTCAACTCTAATAGACATGAATTCTGCATGTTCCTCAAGATCTTTAAGTATCCCATTTAACTGTTGCTGGAATGCCCATGATCTTTCTTTCTCTTTCATGCTGCAATTCGTCAGAAAGTTCCTCAAAACCTAGAACATCTATATACAGTTCAGAGCAAAAATGGATAACCCACAAATTTCTCAAGGATCAACAAAGGCCTAATCCAGAAAATACTATACTTGGAAGTTCAGGTTTTCTTGATATTCCACTGTACATCAAGATCGATGATCATGATTAATACAATCTATTGAGTCTAAATCATCACTGCTGGAGCCCAAGTGATCTTGCATTTTTTCTTGTACTTCAAATGCTCAAAAAGAAACCATCTTAAGCTTGAATCCAGAGCACAAAAAACACATTCACAAGAAGCTCACAACCTTAAGCAATTAGATGACAAAAACCCATAAAAAGCACAAGTCTTCTGCAGTCTCTATCTCAAATTCAAAAACCCATAAATATCTATTGAGTTTATTAGTTTTAAGCTTCTAACTTTCTTCAATTTTCTTTCCCTGGTTCATATTATCTGTTTCATATATAGGAAGACATGGGGGATTAAAACTGTAATTTTGACAGACAATTTTCCCTCTCCCACTCAGCATTCTAATTCTTGTGCTCATCAATTATTCTTATGCATATAATGATTAAACATGATCAATATTTTCATATAATGAAAACATAAACCTAGAGTAAGGGAGCAAAAGTAAAAATTCCCTCCTCATGAATACAATTTTATGGAGAAGAGAATCGAAAGTACAAGCTAGCTGATCCAAAGGAGTTGCCTCAAGAATTCAGGTAATTAGATGATTAGAAATACTTATTTTGTGTTGTCTGCAATTTCATTGCAGTTTAACCCCAATGCATCTAAAGTTTAGCTTTCCCAGCTCCTGCTCTTCCATCCAAGAAATTCAGCCTAAAGAACTGCAAGGGAAAAAGAAAAAAGAGCACAAAGCCTACTCACCAGATGACTAAACTAAATATATTACCCGTGGCCTCGAGATGCAAATATTTTTAGAAATTAATCATAAATGGAATTGAATTCTCCGCAACTGATCTTAAATGGACAAGTTGCAAACACATAAAGCATCCAGACAACTCTCATTAAAAGTGACTACTCTAACCACAGCCATCGCTGGTTCATGATTATAACATTTCACCCAATAGTGATAAAAGTATGCACTCAGCAACTATCAAGTGAATCTAACAAACCTATGCAATAGCAGTATAACTATAATTACAAGAATGAGAAACGTACCGAAGAGTTAAATTTTGGGACGAAAGTCTACCGAGCTTTCATGAGCTTTTCTCCCAAATTGATGGTCAACTGCGGGCACAAAGCCGTTTAGAATCCAGAAAATACAAAACAGAGAGAATCATGAGCTGCGATTAGTCAAATTTAGCCAGCGGCAGTAGATTTCCATTCAAGCATATGCAAATGCTAGAGAGAGAGAGAGAGAGAGACAGACAGACCATAACCTGAGGAACTGCACGAAATGTAGAAGGAGAACAGGAGGTTTCTTCTCGGCTCCTTCGACTCCCATCGACGAAGAGAGAGCGTGTGTGTGTGTTGCGAATTGAGTAAGGGAAGGGACGATGCCGAACGACATCGTTTTTATTTTCTTCTTATCCAATACAAATTGGCTGGTACAAATAAGTGTTTGAAAGAAATCTCCAGAGTTGTAAATTAGTTGGGTCATTAAGGTAAATAATGAGTGGAGCTTGAGTCTAATTTTGAACTTCTATTTTTAAATAATCTGAATTTGAATCCAATAACATTTAACTTGTTAAAACTCATAAATATATTAAATTAAAAATTTATGAATATTAATGGACTCTAAAAAAAGCTTGTAAACATGCTCTTTTAAAAACTTTACAAATATCTCATAAACAAACTCATTTATAAATAAATTAATATATTTATTTATAAATTTATTATTTAGATAGTATTTGTTATTCAAAATATAGATTAAAAAAAGTGGAATATGAAAAGTATTTTAAATAACAGTATTTCTATTGTATTTGTCAAATTTATTTAATGACATTTGAAAAATAAGTTACGTGACTTTTTATTTAGGATTTTTCAGATAAATTTACCTCTCTCCTTCTCCTGATAAATTTATTTAGAATTTTATAGATAAAAAAAATAACACATATATCCGCATTCCAAAAAATTTAACAAAGAGTTTAATAAGTCTTATCTTAACTATTTCATATATAGTCTAAAAAATATTCCAATCTTATCTTCATACAATTTTATTTTATTTATTTTAACAAACGCTCCATTAACATAAAATTATTAAAACTTTAAATTATTATAATATAATTAAATTAAATATGTTTAAAATTAATATATATTAATTTAATAATTTAATATAATATAATATATATATATATACATAATAAAGCAAAATAGTAAACTAAATTTAAACAAAATAATAGATTTTGGCAAGCCGAACTACTAGCAAGCTTGTGTTCAGCTAAAGCTCGAGCTCACCAACAAGACCTTGGCCTCAAGTTGAGCTTGAGCTGAGCAAACCTTGATTCAATTACAATCTTAGAAATTCCTTTGTTTTTTAGATCGACATTTTTATTTGGATATTTAAATATGATATTTTAATAATTTCTATATTTATACATTATATTTTATGTCACAAAAAATGCATGAGTATCATCAAAAGTAGAGAATATTTTTAAAATACTATAAATTTTAAAAGAAACTAACAAAATCATGAGAAAAGTGGAATCGAATATATAAATTTTAAATGTTCTTTCAACTAAACTCTTTACTTGATTTTAACATAATTACAGGAGAAGAGATAAATATAATAATAATAATTACGAGATTTACTCCTACCAGTTTACATAAATTTTAACTCTTCACTCATCTCTATGCCCGTAAAAAATTATTACAAGAGGGATAGTCATAGAAAGCTTGTGGCTACCATTCTCATCTTTCATCCCATTCACACAACATAAACAATACTGGTCCATGTAGTACGAGTGAAAGAGTCTCCACCACCATAGAATGTTTCTTCACACAAATTCCCCAATTTTGTACATCTAATACCAACGATTTTTAGATACAAATATTCACAACAAAGGTCACCCTCAAATAGAGGAGCATTTGAAGATACTTTTGAAGTCAATTCTCAAACAAAGACTTGCCCGAATCATTGTATGGAAGTTGGCTCCATACAGAAAAACCCATGAGCCATTAAACCAAATGCCTTAGAAAACAAAATAAATATTTCAGCGTGTGCACTTATACGTTTTTTTATTTAAATATTTAATTTTTTTGTTATTTCAACTACACATTTGAACTATTTATTTCGAGTTAATTGTACCCCTAAATTTTTTTTATTTCAATTACACTCTTGAAATAGGCTTAATTCATTGTCTTTAACAAATTTGTCAAGATGTGCAATTGATTTAAAATTATATAATTTAGAGGTATGATTAAAATAATAAAAAAATTAAGGGTGTATTTGACTCAAAATTACATAATTTAGTGGTGTAATTAAAATAACCAAAAACTCAAGTCTTTAAATGAAAAAAATGTGCAAGTACAATAATTAAAATATATATTTTGCCAAAGTTATTACTATATAACTATATGTGAGTTAAACATTTAACTTTCATATTTATGGTAGTATTTTGTATTAATATTTTATATCTTATGTCATATTAATATAAAATATCAATTAAAATGATATATTTAAATAACATTTTCATAATATATATATATACTCAAGGTTTGCTCGTGTTATGTAGCATGTAAAAAATAAAATATTTCAAAATTTTATGTAGTATTTGGTAATTATAGCTAAATTTTTATTTTTAAGACAAAATTTAAATAAAAACATAATTGATATAATGATAAAATTAAGTTAAATTTAAGTTGAAAGTCATGAGTTCACATTTTGTTAATAGGTTTAGTTTTTATTTTTTGAAATAAAATGTATATAAAATATTTTGATAATTCATAGAAGTTAGGTTACACGAAAATAGAAATGAGAAATGAATATGATACGTAATGGAAACAAAGAAACGATATTTAAAAAAAAAAGAAATAAAAAATAGAGAAACGTGTAAATAAAAATATATAAAATCTTTTTATAAATATTATTTTTAATATAGAAAATTATATATTAAAGATTAATATATAATAAATGATTTTGATATTATATATTATAATATATAATATAAAAATTCTCATATATTTTTATATTATTGTTTTGTTTTTAATAAAATGTTTTTATGATAAAAAACCTCTTTAGAATTTGAAAATTGTAATGCCCCATGTTTTTATAAATTTGCCATATAATTTAAATGAGTTTGAAATATAAAAAAATTGACTTGATAGTAAAATAAGTTGTCGAATCAATGACAGAAAATGCCTCGAAACTTAAATGTCTAAAGAAAAAGGCATGATATTAAGGAGCGTCTCGAGATGAGATTTATGATGTTGAAAGAAATTAAAATAGAGACAGTTTTCGATATAGTGAAAATATAGCTTGAGAAATCAAATGATCGTAATGGACTTTTAGGAAATCAAATAATCGTAAGAGACTTTTGAAAAATTAATGAAACTCTGAAAGAGCTACGACTTTATGTAAGAATCAACCCTGAAGTGGTTTCGAGATGAAACAAAAATTCTGTGAGAGTACAGAGACAAAAACATGCTTATCGAGAACCTTAGAATTATTAATTTTAGATTTTAATTATCTCAATAAGTATTAATTCAATGTTTGAGAGAGTAATTGCCAGCTATGGCTAAAGTGAGATTAAGAATTTAATTGATGGATTTATAATTATATATATGTATATTATGCATGATATAATATAAAGGTATAATATATGTGTGTGCGCGTTTGTGTTGTGTGCAAGTCGCAGGCGTGGGAAGGAACAAGAAACAGAGAAGCTTGGCATCCAAGTTACAAACAAATATATATAATACTATATAATAATATATCATACAATATATAATACATATATGGGTGCCGTAATCAAATTGAAAACAGAAGCAAAAACAATTGGAGAAGCTGGCGGTGGAGAAGGCTATAAATTGGAGAGGCAAGAGAGGGATAAGGGATTGAAAAGAGAGAGGGAGAAAGAATGTTGTGAGGATCGCTCGTGGCTGGTGGCCATGGCTGTGGTAATGGGCGGTGACCGCAGTGGCGTGCTGGTGGCCGGAGGTGGCCACGGCAGCGACGACCATGGCAGGCGTGCGCGGAAGTGGCCGAAGGAGGCAGTGGCTACGGGCGTGGCTGCTGGTACACAGGGAGGAAAAAGAAAGAAGAAGAAAGGGAAAAGAAAGAAAAAAAATAAAAAAATAGGAAAAATTGGGAAAATTTTAGAAAATTTGGATAATTAATTTGGAACTAGAAAAACATGTCCGAGAGTAGAAAATTATCTGGACACGTGGTTCGAGGTCAATGCATGCATATCGAGAAAACTTGAGAAGCTAAGTCAAAGATATGTTGAAGTTCCAAATTGAGTACATTAGAAGATTGGCACTAGAATCAAGAAATTCTGATGAGATACGTTCAAGGTGAGTGCTTTTATCTAAAGGGTTATTTTTCGAAATAATACGCAATGTTTCATTTGTCATGTTGTCATGTGTTGAGATGCATAATACATTTAGAAATGCATTCATATGATGTGTTGTGATGCATATGTACATTCATAATATTTCTTTGGCACATATCACATATGGATTGAGGATATTACTAATTTATCACGGATGTTGTAAGTACATCCCACTTTTGTAAGTTGGGTCGCATAAATGATAATTAGCATGATTGATGATGTCGCTAATCTATTACGAATGTTGTAAGTGCATCCCGCCCTTGTAAGTAAGGTCGCATAAATGATAATTAACATGATTGATGATGTCGCTAATCTATCACGAATGTTGTAAGTGCATCCCGTCCTTATAAGTAGGGCCGTATAAATGATAATTAACATGATTGATGATGTCGCTAATCTACACCAATGTTGTATGTGCATCCCATCCTTGTAAGTAGGGTATCAAAATGATAATTAACAGTAAAGGAAGGATGATGCATTTTGCATTTGCATGTCATGCATGATATTTTATTAAATGAGACCTCACTTAGATGATTTAGTATTAATTTGGGCTATGCCCTTGGAATATTTAAATGTTTCAGATGAAGATTGTAGCAGAAACGAGGATGAAAGAGACATGTAATGGTATTTCGCAAAAGTGTATAATGTATTGGCTATATGTATATGCAGCCCATATATTTAAGTTTTGTTACTTTAAATTCTGAACGTTTTGAAGAATGATGATGTATGACATTATTTATGGTTAATGTTAAAGTTAAGGTTCGATTCTTAGCTTCCGCATTTGATATTTATGATGATTCTCATTCGAGATAGATGAATAAAACTTTTGGGATAAATATGGTGAATGATATGGTTTAGCATAGGTTTTGAAAAAAAAAATATTATTACAGAATTATCCTAGGTTATAACAGGTTGGAAAAGTGGGGTGTTACAAAAATGATCAGTGAGATTAATTTTGTAAAATATCTAAAATGATTTTGATGATATTATTATTCAAAGCCTTTATATATTCCAATGATGCCAAAAGGAAAAAAAATAAATTTCCTTTCAATATATGTATATATATATATTTTAGAAAATTTTCATCTTAAAAAACAACATCATAACATCAAATAAAAGTTATTTTAAAATCAAATGAATTATTGTATGAATTGTGTTAAAATTATTTCAAAAATCATGCATTTCTTTTAAAAATATAAGGCAAAACTATCGACTATATTAATATAATTGTCGACTGCTTTGTGTCCTAGTTTATGGGCTATTAAATCAAGTAAAAATTGTCGACCGTTTTTAAGTTTAAAAGCAAAAATAGTTGGCGGTTCATATAAAATGTTGACAAAGATTTTTTATACTCTCAATTATTTGTATGTGAGTTCAAATTCGATTGACATTGATTGTATAATGTCGACTTTCTTTTCAAACTGTCGACTTGTTAGTGAAAACAATCAACAGTTCTATTGAAAATGTCGACTCCTTCATTAGAAAAGTCGACCATATGCTTGCATTTTAAGTGTTTTCAAAAAAACTTTCGATCGATTATTTTGAACTGTTAACCGTTTCACGTGTGACAATATCAAATGGCTAGTTTTTCATACATTAAATGCAGCCCAACGATGTAATACCCCATATCTGTGTGAGGTCACCGCGTAATTTGGGTGAGTTTAAAATATCGAAAAATGGGTTTGATAGTAAAATAAATCACCGAATCGATTGGAGGGAGTACCCTGGGACTTAGATGCCTAAAGAAAATGATACATCAGTATTGAGTATTCCGAGATAAGAATTATGGCATAGAAAGAAATCGAATTTGAAACTGTTTTTGGTACAACTAGAATTCAGGTTGAGGAACTGAATGATGGTAAGGGGTTCCCAGGAAGTTAACGAGACCCCTAGTAGGGCTACATTAAATATGAGAAACAACCTTTAAATGGTTTCGACAAGAAACATAAGGATTTTTCGATCAGCATAAGATCTAGCGTATAATCGGGCCTAAGTGCAATTTATTGATTTTGGTCGAGAGAGGTCGAAACGATGGTTTTTCTAGATTTTCAGGGGTGAAATGAAGATTTTAGAACTTAAGGGAGTTGATGGAGTCAGGAGCTTGAGGATAAGGGCCAAAATGCAAAAGAAAATTTCAAGGGGGCAAAATGCAATTTTTGAAAATCTGCTCAAGCATGGCAGATCTGGCCACGATTTTGGCAGGAAAATCCGAAGAATTGGCAGCCAAGTTTCATCAGGCCATGGCCAAGGATGGTCTAGGAGGCGTGTGGGAGAAGTTATGGCCGGAGATTGGCCACATAGAGGTCAGTTTTAGCCTATAAATAGTAAGGGGTTTTGGCCGATTTTAAAGCATCAAACTGCTCTAGTTTGAGGGCGAATTGAAGGAAGCCAATAAGGGACTTTTGATCCTTGAGGCAAGAGGAGAGTTTCTGGAGATTTTCATGAGTTTTCGAGGTGGTTTGAGGGTGTTTCGAAGGCTGGTTGGAAAAGTGAGGCGGTCTGCTGCCCCGTGCTTGCAACTGCCCGATCGGGGGCTTTTTCAGTGAGGTTTCGGCCGGAGGTTGGTGCCATCGTGATCAACTGGAGGAGAGCTTCCAGGTGGTGTAAGAAAATTGGGCATTGGAGCATTGCCGGCGATCGAAAAATTGAAGAAAACAACTTGTGCGTGACTGTCACGTGCCAGCCAAATCCTCCAAACCACGTGCCTGCCCGTGGAGGCGCGTGCCAAGTCCATTTATTTTGGAATTTTTTTTATTATTTTCAAAAAATTATTTATGTATTATTATGTAAAAATATTTGAGAAAATAGTTGTGTAGATAATTATTTTGGATTATTAGTGATAAAAAAATATAAGAAAAATAGAAAAATATGAGGAAATTAAGAATAAAATTATATTTTGATAATTGATGGATAAATATGGTAAATAGGGTGCCTTGCGGCTTAAGGTGAAGTGACTTGTGTGAAATTCGAGGTGGGCACACAAATCGAGGCGTATCGCGCTTTTCGAGAAAATTTGAGTTGCGTCTAAAGGTGAGTGTTCATCCATATGGCTTGGTTTATTGTGAATGGTTTACTATGAGTTGTTCAAACCAATTCTTGTGCATATTCTTGTTACTTTTAATCACTTTTGATTTATCGTGAGTGGTTGGTTTCGTTCGATAGTTCGTCCAAACGATTATTTACGCATGCATTGAATTTCGTACGATAAAGTGCAATGTTGATTTTATGTTATGCATGTTATGATTTTTGGCATTGACATGTTATGTGTTGTCCATGTGGGACGTGGTTTGTTAACCTGTGATGTGGCCTTTGAGTGACAACACTCGGGATGTGTACAAAGGATTAATGCTATGTGACCCACTTGGGACGGGGCTGAGACGAACTTCACTCTACGATACTCAAGTGGCGGGGCTAAGAGTGGACACCACCCCGGTTGTTGGCTCAAGTGGCGGGGCTGAGAGCGGACACCACCCCAGGTTTCTTTGAGCAATAGCATTAATACCGATGTGTCGTTGATTCTGGGGATAGTGCTGATGAGATACTCTTAAGGCTAGGGTTGCGTTGGGTTTTGGAATGCTTTGAGTAGGAGCGTAATGCCTAACAATGATAATGGGGTGATTCCCGAGTTCATATGTCGAGGTTGTCCCTCTTAAGCAGGATTGTGTTTGCTCATGGGTCAATGTGGTCGTGTCGCTTTTAGAGAGATTGCATTTTTCCCAGTTAAGGCTAAGTACTGTGTGGGATTCTCTTAGGCTGTGGCATGTCAAGATTTGTCGGTTTTATATATGATTTTGTATATATTTATGAAAATATTTTTGAACTCTCATTTAGATGATTCAACATCTAATTTGGATTATATCCCTGGAATATTCAAACATTCCAGGTGAAAGCAGTGGCGCTGAGGGAAATGATGTCGTCGAGATGTAGCTGTTATGTTTAGTTTCCATAGGTTTTTGTCTATGATTATGATGTTCAGAGGTTATGTAATATTTTTATGTGGAATATCGATTTGGTTATTTAACTATAAAAGGAATTTGTCGGTTATATATTATTGAGGTTTCGATCTTGCTTCTGTTGATGTGGTTGATAATACCTGTCTTAGTCTATTAATTATTTTAAATTTTGATATGCCGAGAAGGTATAATCGGGATTGTTGGAAAATTATTATGATGAGGGTATGTATATCGAGAGACTTATGTAGTGTGTATAATGTTGAAAAAAAAATATTCAAAAAACTTGAGTTAACGCACACTTGGGTAAATTGGGGCGTTACAAATGGTCTCATTAACGATTAATCAATGCTTAGACGACCTAAAAAGCCATAAATAGAGATTGAAGCTGCTCAAGAACTAGCTAATGAAAAAGTCCATGTGTTCAAGTGTTTGATTCTTAAATTATTCAAGTGTTTTATGTTTTCATTTTTCATTCTTATTAATAAGACTTTGAATTTGTATTCTAAGCTTCATTGTAATTAAGAGATTTATCTTTTAAATTCATTCAATTATAATTTATTATTGGATTGCCTAGATTGTAAGCTAGAGGGTGTTGGTGTAAGTACCCTAATCCTATATTTAAATGACATATAATGTATGTGTTGAGTCTAATAATATAATCTTGCATATCAATAAATTGTTATATCTTCATTTATACATCTCTAATAATATATGAATGAGTTTCTAGATATCTTGATGATTTTATTCTTAAAATATTAAGAATATGTGATAAAGTTCTATAACACATGGCTTCTTAAAGTAATTTTCGGCCCTTAAATTTCTTATAAGGAAAATATGATTAATTGATTACAGATTTACACATGAGCTACTACCATTGATTAGTATAAGATGTTAATAATAATGGATAGTGAGTCACATTTCATATTCCATGAGATGTAGATAGTAGACATGTGGGTAGATGTTGGTTGAACATCTACTGAATGTGACACATGTAACAAATTACATGACTGAGAAGATTAATAATTTGTTATTGGTAGGGGTGAACTTAAATACAAAAATGAAATTTAAAAAATAAGACAATAACGATAATTTTAAAATGCAAATTTTTTTTACAATTATTCCTTACGACTTTTCATACTTTAATAATACTGTATAATGACTTCATTATCAATTTTATTAAATATATCATTTTTAACATACACAACTAAACTATTATTCATCCATTGGTGTTCAATCATATTACGCAATCGATTATTCACAATGTTCATTACAAAAAATACTCTTTCAACTGTAGAAGTAACAACCTGAAGAGTTAATGTCAAAGTCACAAGCTTGTAAACTAATGGGTACACTATATTTATTTTCGTCATAACCAACTTCCATACAAGTTCACTAAGTCCCCGTAATTCTTCAAACTTTTTGTCGGTCCCAAGCCCGGATAAAGGAAGAGGGTTGTGTTAGGTAGCCGACAGCCAACGTAAAACTTAGTCGGATCCAAAACATGAACTCTAGACAAATTATAAAAAAATCATTTGGACGTGGGCGTAACCCTTCATAGCAACGCGTTACACTGCTCCCATGTAGTGACAAGTGAGATAGGGCCGCTGCATCGGCGCCTGGATGTAGTGATAAATGAGCAAGAGTTCCCGCATTTGCTTGGACGGATGTGGGTAAAGAAGTTAGTCCAAAATCAAAATCAAAATCAAAACCAAAATCAAAATCAAAATCAGAACCAAAATCAAAATAAAAACAAAATCAAATTCAAAGTCAAGGTAAAAAACAAAATCAAATCCAAAGTCAAGGACAAAAACAAAATCATAGATTAAGGATTGGGTCATGGAACATAGGAACATTAACAGGAAAAGCTATGGAAGTGGTGGATGTGATGATTAGGAGAAAAATTAATATTATGTGCCTTCAAGAGACGAGATGGGTAGAGAAAAAAGCAAAAATTTTATCAGAAGCTAGATATAAAATATGGTACACAGGAACTGATCGAACGAAAAATGGAGTGGGGATTATTATGGATAAAAGCTTAATAGATGAGGTAGTGGATGTAAAGAGAATAGGGGATAGGATTATTATGGTGAAGATTAGTCTAGGAAGAATGACTATGAATATCTTTAGTACATATGCACCACAAGCGGGGTTAGGTGATGAGATAAAAGTAAAATTCTGAGAGGACCTAGAGGGACTCATACAAATGATACCAAGAGGAGAGAAAGTAATTATAGGAGGTGACTTAAATGAGCACTTGGGTAGAGACGAAAACGGATATAGAGAGGTACATGGAGGGTATGGATTTGGGAAAATTAATAATGAGGATAAATCTATCCTAGATTTTGCTATGGCATATGGGCTCATTACAACCAATACGAGGTTCAAAAAAGGGGACGAACACTTAATCACATATAAAAATATCACCTCAACCACCCAAATAGATTACTTCCTCATGAGACAAGAGGATCGGTTATGTTGTAGAGATTGTAAGGTAATACCGGGAGAGTGTTTGACATAGACTTCTAGTACTTGACGTCCAAGTAAGAAATTGGAAGAGAAAAAATCACATAAAACAAAATCCAAGAATCAGGTGATGGAATTTAAAATGGGAGAAACAATTAATCTTCAAAGAAAAATTAAGGGGTATAAGGGAATGGAATGGAGAAAGATAGACAAACCAAATGTGGAAAGAAATGGCTAATGCTCTGAGAAGCACGACAAATGTAGTCCTTGGAGAGACAAATGGTAGAGTCCCTAACCTTAAGGAGTCTTGGTGGTGGAATGAAGATGTACAATTGAAAATTAAAAATAAGAAAACTTGTTATAAGGCGGTATATCAATGCAACAATGAAGAAAATCAAAAAAATTATAAAGAAGCAAAAAAGGCAGCAAAAAGAGCTATTAGTGAAGCAAGGTCAAAAGCATATGAGAATCTATATAAACGACTTGATACAAAAGATGGAGAAAGGGATATATATAAATTAGCTAAAGTAAGATAAAGAAAAACACGGGATTTAAATCAAGTGAAATGCATAAAAGATGACAATCAAAATGTTTTAGTAAATGAGGGAGCGATTAAGGAGAGATGGAAGGAGTATTTCACAAAATTATTCAATGATGGTGGTGACACAAGAGTTAGGTTGGGACATCTTAGTAACTTTGAAGGGAATGTGAGTTACACATTCTATTGACGCATAAGTTCAAATGAAATAAGACAAGCTTTAAAAAAGATAAAAAATCATAAGGCAGTGGGACCAGATAATATACCAATAGAAACATGGAAATGCATGGGAGAAGAGGGCATCTCCTGGCTAACGCAACTATTTAACGCGATCCTTAAATCAAAAAAGATGCCAGATGAGTGGAGAAAAAGTACTTTGGTTCCTATATACAAGAACAAAGGAGATGTTCAAAATTGTGAAAATTATAGAGGAATTAAGTTAATGAGTCATAACATGAAACTCTGGGAGAGAGTAATAGAGCAGAGGCTTAGAAAAGAAACAAATGTGTCATAAAATCGATTGGGTTTCATGCCTGACAGGTCAACAATGGAAGTTATATATTTACTGAGGCGTCTAATGGAAAGGTATCGGGATCATCAGAAGGACCTACATATGGTGTTTATAGATCTAGAAAAGGCCTATGATAAGGTCCCTAGAGAAGTATTATGGAGGGTTTTAGAGAAGAAAGGAGTCAAAATAGCCTATATACAAACCCTTAAGGACATGTATCATGGTGTAAAGACAATGATCAGAACATGCAGAGGGGATACTGAACCATTTACAACTACAATAGGACTGCATCAAGGTTCTGCACCAAGTCCATACTTATTTGCCCTAGTAATGGATGAACTCACTAAAGATATTTAGACAGATGTGCCATGGTGTATGCTATTTGCAGACGACATAGTGTTGGTGGATGAAACAAAAGAAGGAGTGAACACTAAGTTTAAGTTGTGGAGAAACAATTTAGAATCTAAGAGATTTAAATTAAGTAGAAAGAAAACAGAATATATGGAATGTAAATTTAGTAAAAATGCAAGAGTGGATGATGTTATAATAAAATTAGAAGACCAAATCTTACAAAGAAAAGACTATTTTCGATATTTGGGATCAGTGATTCAAAAAGATGGAGAAATTTATGAGGATGTCGCACATAGAATTAAGACAGGTTGGCTAAAATGGAGAAATGCATCGAGAATGTTATGTGATGGTAAAATCTCATTAAAATTGAAAGAAAAATTTTATAGGAGAGGTATAAGACCAGTCTTGCTGTATGGCTCAGAATGTTGGGCAGTCAAATACCAGCATGAGCAAAAGACGAGTGTAGCGGAGGTGAGGATGTTAAGATGGATGTGCGGACATACAAGAAAGGATAAAATTAGAAATGAAGTTATTCATAATAAGGTAGGAGTAGTGCTAATCGAGGAGAAGATGAGAGAGACTAGACTAAGATGATTTGGTCATGTGAGAAGGAGACTAAGAAACGCTCCTGTGAGGAGAATTGATGAAATGGAACAATTAGTCACAAATAGAGGTAGAGGTAGATCCAATAAGACTTTGGGAGAGACATTAAAGTTCGATATGAAATATATGGATCTAAATGAAGATATGACAAAAGATAGGAATACATGGAAGTCTAGAATTTATGTAGCCGACCCCACATAGTGGGATAAAGACTGGATATGTTGTCGTTGTTGTACATATACAAAATATAAGTTTGAAGTTGATCATCAAGTGCTATGAACTCTATTCTTGAAAAATTTTCAAAATAATACTCAGCAAGAAGAATTAATTTTTCTTTATCAAAAGTAGAGAATGAAGATACTTAGAATTTAGTTTTCAATTTTTTAAAAATACAAGTAATGACTGAAGTCTTGTTTTTTACCCATTGATTTTCAAAATTTTGTGCTTAAATCTTGCAAAATTTACTTAACAATGCATAAAATACCAAGATTAAATATGGTCTACATTCTATAATAAGATACAAGAAATAAATATGAAGGAAACAATGAGAAGAGATGGACCATTAGTGAGTTTTGCCTTGCTAGAGTGATGTCGGTGACTCGGCATTACCACTGTGCTGAAATTCCGCCAGAATAGATTTTTGAATTCTTAGGTTTTTCAATTTTGCAGTCTACAAATAAATTGGGTGAGAATTGAAGAAGAAAGTAAGAAATGAGATAAATTTGAAAATGAAATGGATTAAGACTTGAGAGTTAGTAGATATGGACCATTTGACCTAGGCTTTAATATAATAATTTTAGGTTAAGTTTGGGTTAAAAATAATATAAAATTAATTTTTTTTTAAAATTTAATCACATGAGGTGAACATTTTATGCGATCATAGCTGATTAGTAATTAAAAAAATCTTGGTCAAAACATGCACGATTGAAAAAAAAAATCAATATTAAAAAAAGTTTTAACATATTATCCCGATTACACCATCTAAATTTTAGCATAATTATCAAATCTTGTGAATTTCATCATTTCATGACTCCTTTTATCGTTTCAGCTCACAGGAGCAGTTAATGCGCCTGTGCAATGATCAAAATGGGCAGTTGAGAAGAGACAAAATGACAATGGCAAAATTGAAATTATCAGAAAAAAAATTAAAAAAAGTGAGAGGTGAGGTTGGAAGAGATGAGGAGATTATCATTATTGATCGAAATATTCTATAGGATTTAAAGTTTGATGTGTCTTAATTACGCAAATTAATAATATTGAGTTGGTTTAGTATCCTAATTTATTATTAATAATTAATAAAAATTAAATTATTATTAAAAGTTAACAATTAATTAAATTATCATTAATAGCTGATAATAATTTTAACGGGATAATATAAATAAGAAATTTTTTTCTATCGATAATTAATTTTTATATAATATTAATTGTATTATTATTATATATATTATATATAAGAATTAATAATTACCTAAATAAAAAAAAGGATTAGATTGGTACTTTGAAAAGTCAAAATAGCGTGTCAAATGGAGAGAAAGCTTTGGCTTTGTCGGCACAGCTCACAGGCGCAATTATTGCGCTTGCACAACGGTCAAAATGGGCAATTGAGAAAGAGACAAAATGGCATGGGAAATTCAGCCCACAAATTTGCTCAATACAGATTACGCCCTCACCAAATTTTTTAATAATTTTAAAATCCTTATTTTATCCCCCACAATTTACTACCTTTCCCGATCACCCCCAACTGCCAACCACAACCTCACCTTTTTTTTCTCTCACACCATATACATAAATACACACATAAATATATACACATATATATATATAAACACATGTAGCTCCTATGACGGTTAATCCATCACTATTGAGAGGACACACTCTCTCTTTCTCTCTTTCTAAGCCACGACCGCAAGGTCGGTGAGCCATAGCGGTCGACCCACCACCATTGCCAAGGTGAGTCAGCCATGACAGTTGATCCACTGCCATTGCCAAGGTGAGTCAGCCATGGCAACTAACCCACTGCGATCATTACACTAGGCCGGTGCTTGGTGCGATTGTGGCCGTCACTATTATGGCTAATGATGGCCACGATGTCGCCATCGTCGTCGAGGGGACCCCTCGAATCCCAATATTCGGCAGTTCCCTGAATCCCATCACCCTGATCGCTGTGGGTTGGGCGTCATGGCTGACCCACCTTGGCAATGGCAGGGGGTCGGCCACCATCACCGGCCCACCTCACAGTTGTAGCAGATAAATAGAGAGAGTGTGTGTGTGTGTGTGTGTGTGCGCACGCCCGCGCGTGTGTGGGTTGACCACCATGGTCGACCTAGCAATGGCGATAGGTCGACAGCCATGGCCGCCTCACGTGTGTGTATATATATGTGTGTGTGTGTGGTGTGGGAGAGAAAGAAAGAGGTAAGGTGACGACCGACAATCGAGAGTGGTCGGATGAAAGAGTGAGCTATGGATTATGGAAGTAAAATAAGAATTTTAAAATTATTAAAGAATTTGGTGAGAGTATGGACTGTGAAAAGTAAATTTGTGAGTTGTAAATAGAATTTTCCAATAGCAATGGAAAAATTGAAATTATGAAGGAAATTAAAAAGATGGGAGGCAGCTTTGCTGGCATCAACTATCTTGCAAAAATGGCTCAAATATTTTCGAAACGTTTTTCATTTCAAATTTTATTTGTCTATTTTTTTAAAAAATATTTATTTTTATATTTTCATTTCATATCAAAAATATTTTTTATTTTTATTTTCATATAATCTAAAACATTCCATTTCGTATAAAAAAACGTCTTTTATTTTCATTTTTGTGTAATCTAGTGCGTCAATTGTCGTTTTCGTGTAACCTAGGGCGTCAATTGCGCTGCGACATATCAAAATTCAGAAACAGGGCTTTGGGTGGGCCCACCAATATATATTATATTATATAAAATATCACGCACAGCCTCTCCCTCTCACTCTCACGCATTTTTCTTTGTATATTAATATATATATATATATGATATATAAATATTAATATTAGCAGAGCGCCTGAGAGCTCCACCATGGTTCTATGTATATATACATAGATAAGATACATGTATATATTGTAGATAAATATAATAATGGATAATGATTAATTAATATTTTAAAGTGATTAAAATAAATTAATTTAATTAAAAAAAGATTAAATAACTTTTTATTTTAAAATAAAATTATAAAAAAATAAAAATTCAAAATTAACTCACTAAATCGAAAATATTATTATATTTATAAGGCAGGCCCGCTATGTTGCTCATTGACGGGCAACATAACAGGTGTGCACCACTAAGGGGATATGGGTCTCATGCATATGAGGTCGCCTCTACACATGACTCTCACATACATGAAGCCCACGAGCTCTTTACTGGCGGACACCTGTTATGTTACTCACTAGCAAGCAACATAACAGTCCTCTCTTATAAGGATAACATCGTAATGTAAGGAAAGTAGATCGATTCATGTACGCCATAGCCTAATTGAGGAGAAGAAAGAAGAACTAGATTTCTCCCGAGTAATGGCGTACTGCGTGGTAGACTCCGTGATCCTGACTTTGGCACCACTGATAATCAACGAAGCGAAGCTTTTGAACAATGTCCGCCGAGATGTTGCGACCATCAAAGCTGAATTGGAGAGCATAAAGTCTTTCCTAAAAGACGCCGATCTTAGGGCAAAAATCGGAGATGAAATCGCCATGGTTTGGGTGAAGCAGGTCCGGGAAGTGGCGTACCGAATCGAGGATGTGATCGATGAATACCTCCTTGATCGAGGAAGAAGGCGTCGTTTTGGCAGTTTATTCCGCAGAGTAAACATAGCCTCTCAGATTCAAGACATCAAACAGACGATTGGTGAGATCAAGGAGAGGGCTGACAGGTATGGATTCAGTGTGATACAGGGATCAGGGAGCAAAAGAATTGAACGGCCGTGGCATGATCCTCGAGTGGCTTCCCTCTTGGTCGAGGAAGATGAACTCGTGGGAATTGAATCCCGCAGAGATGAATTGACCTGGCAATTGATATCCAAAGAGTCGAAAAGAGTGGTGATTTCGGTAGTGGGGATGCCTGGAGTCGGCAAGACCACTCTTGCTAGCAAGGTCTATGGAAAGCAAACCGTGGCCGGGTACTTTGATTGCTGCGCTTGGGTCCCTGTCTCTAGATCATACAAGTCGGAGGAGATACTCGGAACAATGCTGAAACAGTTTTACCAATCCAGATTAAGGGAGTCTACTACACCTCCAGAAATTGATGCAATGGGCCAAAATTCACTCGTTCACAAGCTGAAGGAATCTCTAACTCAGAGCAGGTATCTAATTGTCTTTGATGATGTATGGACAACAAGCTTTTGGGAATTCATCAAACATGCTTTACCCAGAAATGGGAAAGGCAGCAGGGTAATCATCACCACCCGCAGCGAGGAGGTTGCAGTTTTCTGCAAAGAATCGCTATGGGATCATATCCACTGGCTTCAGCCCCTGCCCGAAGAGAAGGCTTGGGACCTTTTCTGCATGAAGGCCTTCCAAAGGGACTTCGAAGGCCGCTGTCCCCCTGAATTGAAGGACGTATCTCTTCGAATCGTTCAAAAATGTGAAGGATTGCCACTTGCTATTGTGGCAATAAGTGGTATTCTGTCCATCAAAAACAAGGTTGCATCAGAATGGAAGAGGTTCTACGATAGCCTAGGCTGTGAGTTACAAATGAAACCTGCCCTTACAAGCATCTCAAAAATTGTGTTGCTTAGTTACCATGATTTGCCCTACTACCTCAAATCCTGTTTCTTGTACTTTGGCATAGTACCTGAGGATTACTCTATTAATTGTGGAAGATTGATCCGATTGTGGATAGCAGAGGGCTTCATTGAAGAACAAAGAGGCAAAACTTTAGAAGAAGTTGCAGAAGAATACTTGACCGAGCTCATCCATAGAAGCTTGGTTCAAGTGTCACGTAAGAAACCTGATGGGAGAGTTTTAACCTGCAGGGTGCATGATGTGGTGCGAGAGATCATCGTGACAAAGTCTATGGAGTTGAACTTCTGTCACGTTTTAGGAGTGGAGAATTCAAGTTTCAATAATATTACTCGAAGATTGTCAATTACATATGGATTATAATTTAGACAACGTTCTTGAAAAGGGTAAGTTATCTTGGATTTGTTCATTTTTTCTTTTTCGAGTGGTTAAGTTGCCAGAGAAACCCCTAATGAATATACTGGCAAGAAATTTTAAGCTTTTGAAAACGTTAGATCTTAGTGATTCACCTTTGGTTCAGATTCATAAAGAAGTGAGAAATTTATTTCATTTGAGGTACCTAAGTGTAAGGAATACAAAGGTGACAGTGATTCCTAAGTCAATTGGCAAGCTGCACAACCTGCTGACTCTGGATTTAAAATATTGTCTTGTAAGTGAGCTACCTTCCCAGATCAACAGGCTCCACAAGTTGAGGCATCTTTTGGCATTTAACTTTGACACTAGGAATTTAAGTTTAGATTCCATAAAAGGGGTAAAGATGCGAGGAGGGATTGGTTGTTTAGAGGAGTTGCAGAGGCTATCGCTTGTGGGGGCAAATCATGATGCAGTCAGCTTATTTAAAGAGCTTCAGAATTTGCAAAAGCTGAGGAAGTTGGGCATCTACAAATTGAGAACAGAAAATTGCAGGGATCTTTTTAACAGCATTCAGAATATGAAACACCTTAAATTTTTGGGGGTATGCGCTATAAGTGAACATGAGATTTTGGATTTGGATTCAGTTTCTGCGCCACCTAAATCTCTTGAGCGACTCGCCTTGAATGGACGTTTGAAAAAGCTTCCATGTTGGATTGCTCAACTTCAAACTCTACAAGAGCTAAGACTGCGCTGGTCAGGTTTGGTTGATGATCCACTACAAGGGCTTCAAGCTTTGCCTAACCTACTAGTGCTCACTCTCATTGACGTGTGTTATGGAGATCAACTGTTTTTCAAAGTTGGATGGTTTCCAAAACTTAAGAGCCTAACTCTTAGTTCTAAGACGGGATTGCATTCAGTGATAATAGAGGAAGGGGCATTGACTCTTCTTGAAGAACTAATATTTGGGCCATGTCCGCAATTGGAAGAGGTTCCTTTAGGGATCCGTCACCTTAGGAAACTCACAACTTTGTTCTTTTTCCATATGCCTACAAAGCTCATAAATAGAATGCTACCAGAGAAAGGCCAAGATCATTGGATTGTGGAGCATATACCAACTGTTAAGTTTGGTTTCAAGCGTCAAGGATATTGAAATACAAAGTCTGTGCTCATAGGGAATTCCAAAATTATGAAAGTGACCTAAAATTTAACGGTCAATGAAGCTCAAAATGGATCTCTTCATGACAACCATCTCTTCTTCTGTTTGCAACTTTGACTTACATTGAGATCACAATTTTACTAAATTTGAGAGGTTGGCCTACTTCAACTTACACTGACAACCATCTTTTGTTTTTTCATATGCCTACAAAGTTATGCAAAGTCGAAATGAGAAGTTGGCTTACTTTGACTTACATTGAGATCACAATTTTACTAAATTTGAGAGTTCGAATTATATCAGCTACATGAGAGAGAGAGAGAGAGAGAGAGAGAGAGAGAGAGAGAGGTTTTCATGGGTCACCCCAGTTCAGATTCATGCCAGACATAAATGGGGTCTGATTTGCTCCCACTTTTTGGACCTAGAATCAAACTGATCAAGGGATGGAAGAAAACCCAACAAAACCCAGTTCATTAATTCTGGTTAGTTTATTTTGCTTCTAGTTCATATTTGAACTTACAAGTGCAATCAGTTGGCACGAATTCACATGGATTAAGTAAATTTGGCATTTAGTCTTCTAAACATCAAAGATTGAAACTGTTTCCAAGTATACCTCAAGGGTGCATTGTGAAGAGAATCTAATGAACCCACAAAAGTCTAGACTTGCCAAAAGAACCAAAAAGGAATCCTTCAAACAATGTCCGCTTGCCCTTTAATCTAATTCAAGACGACAATGAAGTTTCAAACAGTGGTACTAGAATCCACACTTCTGCGTCCATGAATCAAACAATTGGTGGGCAATTACGCAACCCAGCAACGAATTCTCTACAGAAAACACAAAACCCAGGAATCTAAAGAAGGAGAAGTTGTTTTACCTACCCAAAATGCTGAAAACAAGTGGAGAGGAAGCCGTGCCCGAGTGAAAGAGCCTCCACCACCAAATAGTGTTTCTTCGCACAAATTCTCCCATTCTGTACATATGATAGGAATGATTTTTAGGTACAAGTATTTGTAACGAAGGTCACACTCAAATGGAGGAGCATTTGAAGATAGTTTTGATCACTTCTCAAACAGAGACTTGCTCTAATCATTATATGGAAGTGAGCTCCATACTGAAAACCCATAAGCCATGAAACTAAATGCCTAGAAAGTTATTGCTATATAACTAAATGCTATTTAAATATTTAACTTAGATATTTATAGTAATATTTTGTATTAGTATTTTATTTGTTTATGTTATATTAATATAAAATATCAATTAAAATAATAAATTTAACTGTTTAAATAACATTTCCATAATATATATACACACTATAGGTTTGCTCGTGTTATGTAACAATTAAAAAAATAAAATGGACAAGAGTTCAACTTGACCCTCCAACTATGTCAATTAGGTTTATTGAGTACAAAATTAAATTTTCATCCTAATAAACCAATCTTTTTATTTACGGGCCTATTAAGTCCTATTTTTGTTGGAATCCTATGGGTGACTTTCACACTAAATGTAGCACCTAAGTAGGAAGAAAATTTCTAGAAAATGAAAAAAACAATCAATGGGGTCATTGGGATTGACCTTGGAATTACACGAGAAGATACAATAAAGGAAAAAAGTTAGGATTATCAATAAAAGATTTAAGATAGGGACAAATTTAGGATTTTATTTCATTGAATAAATTGGAGAATGCATCATCCCATTTTTATAAACTCTTGAATGTAAAAATTCTATTGCAAGTTAGACCTAACTTCAACACAATCACATTGTGGAAATGAGTTATGCTTCCTTTTTCTGTATTGTGATATTAGGCATATATCTTTTGTAATACCCCATTTTCTTGGGTGCATTATAATTTGGGATAATTTTGAAATAATAAATTTTTTTCTTTCAAATTAATGTTAAAGCATATCATTCTTCATATCTATTCCAAAATTTCTATTCATTTATCTCGAAAGAGAATCATCATACACGTCTATTGCGGAAGCTAAAATCGAACTTGATATCTTAACATTAATCATAAATCAGTTCTTACATCCTCATTAACCATAAGATTATACATGATCATTCTTTAAAATGTTCAGATTTTAAAGTAGTAGAATTTAAATACATGAGCTATATAACATACATTACATTCATCATGCACTCTATTAAGTACCATTTCATGGCTCATTTATCTTCGTTTCTACTATCATCTCCATCTGGAATGTTTGAATATTCTAGGGGAAAAGTCTAAGTTAGATGATAAATCATCTAAATAATGGAACAATAAACATATTTCGTGCATGAATGCAAAATGCAAAATGTCATTTCCATATCATTTCATTTTGAGTCGATCGCACCCAACTGCTGCTTCTCATTTTTACAGTCTCCTTACCAGGACGAGGTGTATGAGTGCACCTTTGACAGAGCAGCGGTGCCAGTCCATAATCCCAAACCCTTATGCGTTGCATGATCAATAATATCATTGTAAGCATATGCACATTTCATCATCAATACGTCTCCAATAATATGTGAATGAGTTTCTAGATATCTTGATAATTTTATTCTTAAAATATTAAGAATATATGATAAAGATCTATAACTCATGGCTTCTTTAAGTAATTTCAGGTCCTTAGATTTCTTAAAAGAAAAATATGATTAATCCATTACAGATTGACACGTGGGCTACTACCATTGATCAGTATGAGATGTTAATAATAATAGATGGTGAGTCACATTCCATATTGCATAAGATGTAGATAGTAGATATGTGGGTAGGTATTGGTTAAACATCTGCCAAATGTGACGCATGTAACATATCATATGGCTGAGAGGATTAATGATCTGTTATTGGTATTCAATTGTGTAACTAGTCTTTGAACGAAAGGAGACACAGTTGCCTTGTACGCCGGTATAAAGATTTGTCGTTGCATAGAATAACTCGAATATAAAGTGGGAATATTATCTATATGGTCTATGTTCAGTGGCGTATGGAGCAGGTGATCACTGATGGGATCCATTGACCTCTGATACGGGTAAAACCAAGATTTTGATTTAGTAGGGGTGAACTTAAATACAAAAAATGAAATTTAAAAAATAAGACAATAACGATAATATTATAATGCAAAAACTTTTTATAATTGTTCCTTACGACTTTTCATACTTTGATAACACTGTATAATGACCTCATTATCAATTTTATTAAATACATCATTTTTAGCATACACAACTAAGCTATTCTATTGGTTTCCAATCCTATTACGCAATCGATTATTTATAATGTTCATTGCCAAAAATACTCTTTCAACTGTAGCAGTAGCAACCTGAAGAGTTAATGCTAAAGTCATAAGTTTGTAAACTAATGGGTACACTATATTTTTTTTTCGTCGCAACCAACTTCTGTACAAGTTCACTAAGTCCCCGTAATTCTTCAAACTCTTTGTTGGAATGTATATAAAAAATATAAGTTTGAAATTGATCATCAAGTGACATGAGCTCTACTCTTGAAAAATTTTCAAGATAATATTCAGTAAGACGAATTAATTTTTCTTTATCAAAAGTAGAGAATGAAGATACTTAGAATTTAGCTTTCGATGCTGTTGAAGATATAGGGAATGGTTGAAGTCTTGTTTTTTTATCATCGATTTTCAAAATTTTGTGCTTAAATCTTGCAAAATTTACTTAACAATACAAAAAATACCAAGATTAAATATGGTCTAGATTCTATAATAAGATATAATAAATAAATATGAAGGGGAAATAATCAAAAAATGGAATTGGGAAAACAAGAAAAAAAAAAGTAAACAATGAGAATGGATGGACCATTATTGAGTTTTGCCTTGCTAGAGTGATGTCGGTGACTTGGCGTTGCCGTCGTGCCGAAATTCCATCAGAATAGCCTTTTGGATTCTTAAGTTTTTCAATTTTGCAATTTGCAAATAAATTGGGTGAGAATTGAAAAAGAAAGTAAGAAATAAGATAAATTTGGAAATGAAATAGATTAGGACTTGAGAGTTATGGATATGGGCTATTTGGTATATTTGAGCTAGACTTTAATACAATAATTTTGGGTTGATTTTGGGAGTTGAGCTTGGGTTAAAAATAATATAAAATTAGATTATTATTATTTTTTTTTAAGATTTGGCCTCGTGAGGTGAGCATCCTATGCGATATTAGTTGGTTAGTAATTGAAAAAACCTTAGCCAAGGCACGCATGATCAGGAAAGAGTTTTCAATGTGAGAAAGAGTTCTAACGTGTCATCTCAATCACACCATACTAGATCTTGATATAGTTATCGAGTTTTGTAAGTTTGATCAAGTTATGACTCTTATTTGGTCAAGATGTTAGTTTATGGAAAGATTATAATGCACGATAATCGAAAGCTTAAATAGATTTACTAGAAGTATTAACTTCACTGCTGATAGGATTGTCCTAACATAATATTAGTTGTTACTTAAGATCTTTTGTAATGTTTTGAAGAGATAAAAAGATCTTTATTGTAGATCAAAATATTTGATTGATGTTAAAAAATTTGACGTGCCTCAATTGTTACTCAACTGTGAACTTAAAATATCAAACTCAAAAGTGAGCATAGCATCAAAATTAGTGACATTGAACTGGTTCAGTGTTCTAATCTATTATTAATAATTAATGAAGATTAATTATTGTTAAGAGTGAATAACTAATTAAATTATTATTAATAGTTGATGATAATTTTAATGGTATAATATAAGGAGTATACATATATTATATATATTGTATATAAGAACTAATAATTATCAAAAAAGAAATTGATTGCCCCTTTAAAAGTCAAAATAGCATGTCAAATTGAGAGAAAGCTTTGGCTTTCTCGGTACAGCTCATAGGAGCACTTAATGCGCTTGTGCAATGATCAAGATGGGCAGTTGAGAAGCCTCAGGACATAGGTTTAGTGATTAAATGAGTAATATATTAGTATTAATTTAGTAGATTGTAAATTCAATTTTTGTCTTGTGCAAGAGATAAAGGCTCAATTTACAATTTATCTCTTTTGATGCAATTGAAGATACAAACACTGAGAACCTTGCAAGAGTAGTCATCCCAAAATAGATGGTTGAGAAGGAGACAAAATGGCAATGATAGAATTGAAATTATTAGAGAAGAAAATTAAAAAAGTGGGAGTCTGGTTAGGTTGGAAGAGATGAGGGGATTATCATTATTGATCCAACATTCCATCAGCATTAAGAGTTTGATGTGTCTTAATTTTTATTTAATTGTGAAATTAAAAATTTATACACAAAAGTAGGCGTAGCATAAAATTAGTAATACTGAGTTGGAATGAAAATTAAATTATTGTTAAAAGTTAATAATTACTTAAATTAACATTAATAATTGATGATAATTTTAACAGGATAATATAAATAAGAAAATATTTCTATTGATAATTAATTTTTATATAGTATTAATTGTATTATTATTTTATATATTATATATAAAAATTAATAATTACCTAAATCAAAAAGGGAGTAGATTGTTACTTTGAAATTACATAGTTTAGGGGTGAATTAAAATAACAAAAAATTTAAGGATGTATTTGACTCAAAATTACATAATTCAGTGGTGTAATTAAAGTAACAAAAAAACTCAAATGTCTAAATGAAAAAAGCGTGCAAGTATAATAACTAAAATTTATATTTTGTCAAAGTTATAACTAGGGATGGCAATTGTAACCGAAACCGTGGGAAATCGAACTGGTCAACGCGGTTAAAAACCGTTTGACTGGGTAATGGTTTGGTTTGGGAAAAAATCGAACACTGTTTCAATGGGTATGGTTTGGTTATGGTTTTCACTAAAACCAAACCAAAACCCGAATCGAAACCGAACCGAATAGTGGGTAACCAAACCAAATCGAACCAAATCGAATCGAATATATTATATATATATATATAATAAAATAGGTATAATATGTATATATAATATATATATTATATAAAAATCCAACCCAGCCCACCCGAGCCCAACCTACCCACGCCCAACCAACCCCAGCCCACCTGATCTAGCCTTCTCCCATTCTCTTCTCCATTTCTCTTATCTTTTCTCTCTCGATCTGGCTCTCGTTCTCTCTCATCCGCGCGCCCTAGCTCTCTGCATCTCTCTTGCTCTCACTCATCCGCGCGCCATGGCTCTCTGCATCTCTCTTGCTCTCACTCATCCGCGCGCCATGGCTCTCTACATCTCTCTTGCTCTCGCTCGATCTCTCTTGCTAGGGTTCGGCTTAGCCCTTCTTGCTCTCGACTCTCGCTCACCCTTGCTCGATCTCTCTTGCTAGGGCTCAGCTAGGCCCTTCTTGCTCTTGGTCGCCCTCGATCTCTCTCACCCTCGCGCCTCATTTCTCTTGCTCATCGGCGGGCGCTCGCCTTCGCTCTCTGCCTCTCTATTTCTTTCACTCGCCATCGTTGGCCCTCTCTTGCTCTCGGCCCCTCTTGCCCTCGCTCGCCTTAGCTCTCTACCATTCTTGCTCTCGCTCGCCCTCGCTTGCCTTCCGGCCTCTCGCTCGACCCCTCTCGCCCTCGCTGCCTCTCGGTTCTCGCCCTCGCTCACCCTCTGCCTCTCGGCTCTCGGCTTTCGCCCTCTCCCCCACACTTGCTCGAGGGCTTGGCCAGTCAGCCTCGCCCGCCCTTGCTCGTTACTTCTGTTTTAAGTATTTTTATTTTATGTGTTTATCCTTTTTAGTTGTTTGATTATCTTGATTGATAGCTAAATTTAGGTAGTTTTTCTATTTTTTGGCCATATTTGTTTTACTTGTTTATGCTTTATTTTAGGTAGTTTTTCTTTCATACTTGTTTTTACTTGTTTCAGTTGAAGTTGCTGTCAGTTTTTAGCAAGTTTTTACAAAATATGGCATGCTCGCAAAGTGGCAGCACACAACAATGTTTTGTGGGCGGATCGTCGTCCGGTGAACAAACTCATCAATCAATACCGATGGAGAGTTCTCAAGAGGTAAATGTTTCTGATAAGGAAATTGGTGGTAGGACTAGAAGTGATGTATGGAAACATTTTCAAAGAGTGATCATTAATAAATAAATTAAGTCCCAATGCAACTATTGTAAGAAATTACTTGCGGAGAAATCAACGAATGGTACATCAACTATGAAGCAACATCTCAATAGATGTCCTAAGAGAAGATAGGTAGGAGATATAAGGCAAATGTTTATAAAATCTGACTTGAAATGAGAGATCTCTTCCGGTCCATATGATGAAAAAAAAGGAAGAAAGAAATTAGGAAAGATGATCATTATGTATGATTATCCTTTTTCGATGTTGGAGTATAGTGGATTCAAAGATTTCACAAGTACCATTCAACCTCTTTTCAAGTGTCCTTCTCGTAATACTTTGAATAATGATATCATGAGGATTTACAGTGAAGAAAGGGATAAAGTGATGAGTTTGATTGAAAACATTGATAGTAGGGTGGCTATTACAATGGACATATAGACTTGTAGTAACCAAAAAAGGGGTTTTATGGCTATTACAACACATTTCATTGATAAGTCTTGGACATTGCATAGCAAAATTTTGAGGTATGACAAGTATTTTTTAACTTAGTATATTGTTTTATTATTATTAAATTTGATAATTGTAGTTTTAAACTTTAATTAGTTCATTAATAATTTATAATTGTATGTCATTTAGGTTTATCTATGTCCCTTGCCCTCATACAAGTGATGTGTTGACCGATGTGTTAATTGATGCTATGCTTGGGTGGAATGTGGACTCAAGATTATCCACAATTACAGTGGATAATTGCTCTACCAATGATAGTATGATTGGTAAGATTAAAGCAAAATTGAATGTTGGATGCCTTTTAAATAGTAGATCTTTATTGCATATGCGTTGTTCTGCCCATATCTTGGATCTTATTGTTAAGATTGGTTTAGATGTGATTAAGCATGCCATTGATAATGTGAGGGAAAGTGTAGTTTTTTGGACAACATTTCCAAAAAGAATAGAAAAGTTTGAGGACGTTTGTTGACAAATGAAAGTGCCTTATACTAAAAGGTTGGGTTTGGATTGTCCTACTAGATGGAACTCTACTTATTTGATGCTTAAAACTGCTTTGGTTTATAAGTCTGTGTTTCCTCGACTTAAATTATTTGAATCACAGTATAAGAATGTGCCAAGTGACGGGGATTGGGAAACTGCAAAAGATGTTTGTGACAGATTAGAGTTGTTTTATAATGTAACTGAGTTGTTTTCTTGGACAAAATATCTAACTGCTAATATGTACTTTCCAATAATTTGTAAGGTCAAGTTGACATTGAATGAGTGGGTCAAGTCTCCCAATGAAGTGATTAGTACAATGGCAAAAAGCATGTCAGATAAGTTTAATGCATATTGGAATGTGATTCATAAGTTGATGGGTGTTGCTGCAGTGTTAGATCCTAGGTATAAGATGACTTTTCTTGAATTTTACTCTCCTAAGGTCTATCCTTATGACTATGATGAACAAATTAGCAGCATCAAGTACCTTTGTTATGATTTGATGGAGGAATATCACATTAAAATGAACAAAGTGAATGATGTGAATAACTAAGAATGTACATTGGATGGGAGCGTCACTCCAAGAGAGAATTTCATTTATTTTGATGATGAATATCAAATTTTTCTTAAAAAGAGGAAAACTACTAAAGTTACTAGTTTTCAGAACTAAATTGGACCTTTACTTGGATAAAGATGTTATAGTAGATAATGATCAGTTTGATATTTTACTTTGGTAGAAAGTGAATGGGGTGAAGTATCCTACCTTGCAAACTATTGCAAGAGATATATTAGCCATTCCTGTATCTACTATTGCTTCGGAGTCAGCATTCAATTCTAGTGGGAGACTAGTGAGTCCTCATCGTAACCGACTTCATCCAAAGACAATAGAAGCATTGATGTGTGCCCAAAGTTGGTTGTCAAATGAAGTGAAAAAAGATGAATTTATTTCATTTACTAGTTATTTTTTATTGTTAAGACTTTAACATTTTCATATTAATTTATTTTCTATATTTATAATTTTGTTAGATGGAGTTGGCTCATTCATTTTTGATGGATATGCATCAATTTACGAAGAAGATATTAATGTTGTTGATGAAGGTATTAACTTTCGTAGCTAAATTTTTTATCTTAAATTACAATTTAGTTATGCAAATATTAATTTATTGATTTTAACAATTGTAGGTTTGGAGATGTGATTTTATATCCAAGAAGTTTTGTAACTTTATGCAAGAATAAGGTAACTTTATTAGTATTTATCTTTGTTTGTTGTGCAATTATCAAAAAATTTTATGAATGTTATTTGTCTTTGCTTGTTGGTATGGATTAAAATAAAAAAACCATGGTTAAACCAAAACCAAACCGAAACCGAAACCGAATGGTTTGGTTATGGTTTTAAATTTTTAAAATCAAATGGGTTTTTGTTTGGTTTTGGTTTTAGGAATTTAAGTTTGGTTTAGTTATGATTTTGACAAAAATCGAAACCGAAACCGAACCGAACCATTGCCAACCCTAGTTATAACTATATAACTACATGTGATTTAAACATTTAACTTTGATATTTATGATAGTATTTTGCATTAATATTTTATATCTTATGTCATATTAATATAAAATATCAATTAAAATGATAAATTGAAGTATTTAAATAACATTTTCATAATATATATATATATATACTTGAGGTTTCCTCGTGTTATGTAACATGTAAAGAAATAAAATATTTTGAAAATTTAGGTAGTATTTGGTAATTATAGCTAAATTTTTATTTTTAATATAAAATTTTAATAAAAATATAATTTGATATAATGATAAAATTAAGTTAATTTTAAGTTGAAAGTCACGAGTTCAAATTTTGTTGATAGGGTTAGTTTTTATTTTTTTGAAATAAAATGTATAGAAAATATTTTGATAATTCATAAAAGTTAGGTTGTACGAAAATAAAAATAAGAAATGAATATAATACGTAATAGAAACAGAAAAACAAATTTTTTTAAAAAATAAGAAATGAAAAAGAGGAGAAACGTGTAAATAAAAACATATAAGAGCCTTTTTATAAATATTGTTTTTAATATAGAAAATTATATATTAAAAATTAATATATAATAAATGATTTTGATATTATATATTATATATTATAATATAAAAATTCTCATATATTTTCATATTGTTGTTTTGTTTTTAATAAAATTTTTTGATAATAAAAAACTTCTTTAGAATTTGAAAATGATCATTGAGATTAATTTATAAAATATCTAAAATAATTTTGATGATATTGCTGTTCAAAACTTTTATATATTTCAATGATGCCAAAAGAAAAAAGTCTAAATTTCCTTTTAATATATATATATATATTGAAAAATATTTTATCTTGGAAAACAACATCATGACATCAAAGAAAAGTTATTTTGAAATCAAATGAATTGTTGTATTAAATGTGTCAAAATTATTTCAAAAATCATACACATCTTTTAAAAATACAAGGCAAAATTGTCGACTATATTAAGATAATTGTCAACCATTTTGTGTCTTAGTTTATGGGCTATTAAATTAAGTAAAAATTGTCAACCATTTTTAAGTTTAAAAGCAAAAAAAGTTAACAGTTCATATAAAATGTCGACAAGGATTTTTTATACTTTTAATAAAAAATGGCTGAGTTTTGTACTAAACTCACTCAGACTCCAAATGATGTCATTTCAAGGCGTCAGGCAGAACCCATGCGTTTGGCCTTGGCCACGCCACGTGGCAGTCGCTAGGGTTGCCTCTGCCTTGTTTGCCAAAGCCTATTTCCTTTCTCATTTTTTGATGCAATTGTCATGTGAAATTGAATGATGTTGTCAATTTAATGGGCTATCAAATGATGGGCTTTGAAATGAATAAACCAAGTGTATTTTGCAATGATCTGAGCTACAAATTGAGTATAAATATGAGGAGCCCGACAATAAAGAATTGAAGGCAAGTGGAAGCAAAGGCAGAAATGAATTATAGAGGATTCAACAACTTGCAGAGAGGTGAATTTCATAGAAATTGTTTGTTTAAATTAGTTAATTTAGTAGATTATGTTTAAATAAGTTAATTTAGGGAATTAGTTAATTAATGAATTGACTAATTTATTGGATTATGCAACAAAGTAGTTTAGTGGATTTAGTTTATGGCTTGCTAAATTAGTTCCTTGATCTTACGTTATAAATATTTTGTTAAGGGGATTTTGGGTGCGTTGACGATAAGTCTAACGAGTCATCAGGCGTCACGTATTTCAAAATAAGGGTTTAATATGTTTTATATGTAAATTACTTTTGTCATAGTTTGCATAAGATGTTGAGAGAGTACTTAGGTATGAGGCAGTGAATTTCTGACCATAAAAGTCTCAAGATAAGATCTTAGAAGGAACCACTAAGGGCCACCAAGAGTCTAAGATAGGTGAGGTGGACGAGCTTGCATGCCCGAAATAATTCATATTTATCTATGATGTTATGCTTATTAATTTACTGCATTTTATATTACCTTTACTAAGTTTCAAGACTCACCCATTCACTTTCACTAACCACACAGATGACTCGAGGTTTGGTAAGAAAAAAGTGGTGCATGTCGACGACCAACCGGATGATGAGAGTGGCAATCCATGATAGGAATGCGAGTTGAGTGACTTGTAATTATTTTGTTTAATAGTTGTGTCCAACACCATCTGTACTTGTCAGTTGGACTTTTTTTTTAATAATAATAAACACTTTGTGTCTTTGTGTATGTGAGCTAAAATATATTTAATTTGCAGTTTATTAGTCTGCCTATAGGGCATAGGTCAAATACGAGACTCGAGTATCCTTCCGCTGCTTATGAGTCTTAGATCTCGAGTTCTTAATGGCCGGAGGTGATGAATCCTGGACCCCACCCAAGAAGCCTATGTTATTTCATTTCCTTAGGGCATAGCTGGCCTCAAGAATAGGACATCTTGATGTAACTTTGGGTTACGGTGACACTCAGTAGTGGGGTCGGAGTATCACATTGATAACGTTGTATAATGACCTCATTATCAATTTTATTAAATACATTATTTTCAACATACACAACTAAACTATTATTCATGTCTTCAATCATATTACGCAATAGATTATTCACAATATTCATTGTAGAAAATATTCTTTCAATTATAGTAATAACAACCTGAAGAGTTAATACCAAAGACACAAACTTGTAAACTAATGGGTACACTATATTTTTTTTCGTCATAATCAACTCTTGTACAAGTTCACTAAGACCCCATAATTCTTCAAACTCTTTGTTGGAACACATAAAAAATATAAGTTTGAAGTTGATCATCAAGTGCCATGAGCTCTACTCTTGAAAAATTTTCGGGATAATATTCAGCAAAATGAATTAAATTTTCTTTATCAAAAGTATAGAATGAAGATACTTAGAATTTAGCTTTCAATCTGTTGAAGATACAGGGAATAGTTGAAGTCCTGTTTTTTACCCATTGATTTTCAAAATTTTGTGCTTAAATCTTGCAAAATTTACTTAACAATACAGAAAATACCAAGATTAAACATGGTATATTCTGTAATAAGATACAAGAAATAAACATGAAGGGGAAATAATCAAAGAAATGAAATTGGGCAAACAAGGGGAAAAAAAAAAAGTAAACAATGAGAAGGGAGGGACCATTACTGAGTTTTGCCTTGCTCGAGTGATGTCGGTGACTTGTTGTGTCGAAATTCTGTCGAAATAGATTTTTGGATTTTTAGATTTTTCAATTTTGCAATTTGCAATTAAATTGGATGAGAATTGAAAAAAAAAGTAAGGGCCATTTGAAAATGACCATTTGGCCTATTTGAGTTAGGCTTTAATACAATAATTTTGGGTTGATTTTGAGAGTTGAGTTTGGGTTAAAAATAATATAAAATTATTTTTTTTAAATTTAATTACGTGAGGTGAACATCCTATGCGATTTTAGTTAGTTAGTAATTGAAAAAATTTTGATTAAGACACGCACGATCAAGAAAGAGTTTTCGATATTAAAAAAAATTCTAGCATGTAATTTCAATCACACCATACTAAATTTTAACATAGTTATCAAATGTTGTGAATTCATAACTCCTTTCTCATTACAGCTTACAGGAGCAGTTAAAGCGCCTGTGGAATGATCAAAATGGCAACGGCAAAATTGAAATTATCATAGAAGAAAATTAAAAAAAAGTGGGAGGCAGGTTGTTAGCTTGGAAGAGTTGAGGAGGTTATCATTATTGATCGAAATATTCTATCAGCATTTAAAGTTTGATCTGTCTTAATTATTATATGTAAATTAGTAATATTGAGTTAGTTTAGTATCTTAATTTATTATTAATAATTAATAAAAATTAAATTATTGTTAAAAGTTAACAATTAACTAAATTATCATTAATAGCTGATGATAATTTTAACAGGATAATATAAATAAGAAAATTTTTTCTGTCGATAATTAATTTTTATATATTATTAATTGTATTATTATTATATATTATATATTATATATAAGAATTAATAATTACCTAAATCAAAAAAGGATTAGATTGGTACTTTGAAAAGTCAAAATAGCGTGTCAAATGGAGAGAAAGCTTTGGCTTTGTCGGCACAGCTCAGAGGCGCAATTAATGCGCTTGCGCAACGGTCAAAATGGGCAATTGAGAAAGAGACAAAATGGCAATGGCAAAATTGAAACTAAAAGGTGGGCCCCACAAGATAAATATATATTATATTATATATAATATCATGCACAGCCTCTCCCTCTCACTCTCGACAATTTGTATATTAGTGTATATATATATATATATGATATATAAATATTAATATTAGCAGAGCGCCTGAGAGCCGCAACATAGTTCTATGTATATATACATAGAAGAGATACATGTATATATTGTAGATAAATATAATAATGGATAATAATTAATTAATATTTAAAAGTGATTAAAATAAATTAATTTAATTAAAAATAAAAAAGATTAAATAACTTTTTATTTTAAAATAAAATTATAAAAAAAATAGACATTCAAAATGAACTCACTAAATCGAAAATATTATGATATCTTGTAAGGATAACATCCTAATATATAATACAAGAGAAAGAGATATTTTTACTCTTTTAAGTGAGTGGATGAGCGTGTCCCAATCTATTCTTAAAGTGAGATATTTCAGCCATATAATGTGTTGGAAACTTGAATTCAAATATTTAATGATGAATGGACTATACTTGGTACCAAAAGGTGATATCCCTCACCCTGTGGGCCCCCCCCAGACTACCCCACGCCACGGGGGAGGAGGTTAATCAGGAACTCGGAGGCCTCGGTTAACGGGAGGCCAGTGCTAGGTGCCCACAAGGACCCCACCCCACATGGAGCAGGTTTATCCCACACTGCGGCTGCCTAGTCTCGACCCTGGATCCTTGGTACCAGTTCTGCCGTCCCTCAACCATCCGAGCTGTGCCCTGGGGGCGATGAATGGACTATACTTGTTCAGGCGTGACCCTGTGTAGGGACCTATGAGCCTTAGGCTTCCCCAATGCGAAAATTGAGAGGTAGTCTTTTTACCAATGATAAAGTTATTTATTTTTGGTTGAAATGTTACGAATTTAAAAAAATTATATATAGAAACCATTCTTTCTTAACTTTTATAGAATAATAAAGTCTCGTTATATTGAAAAATCCCTTTTTTTTTGGGTAGTGTAAGTTTAACCTTTGAATTGAATTAATTCAATTCAAAGTTTAAATATATTATGTCGATATTGATTTGATGAGTTGAGAGTTCGATTCTCGTCTTACGCCACAGTTAAAGATTTAACATATGATTTACTTCTCTTAATATAATCGAAAACACGAACACTAAAAGTTGCGTAAGAACGATCATCTAAAAAGTAGATGGACATTAAAAGTCTACCAATTTAGGTATTACTATTAGTATATTTTTAGAATTTCAGTCTAATTAGGAGTTTATTAGTTTTAAGCTTCTAACTTTCTTCAATTTTCATTTCCTAGTTCATATTATCTATTTCATATACAGGAAGATATGGGTGATTAAAACTGTAATTTTGACAAACAAAAATTAGAGAATGTTCTGAAAATTTTCCCTCTCCCACTTGGCATTGTGCTCCGTCAATTATTCTTATGCATATTATAATAATTAAAAATGATCAATATTTTCATATACTGAAAACATATATAAATCTAGAGTAAGGGGATAAAATTAAAAATTCTCTCCTCGTGAATACATTTTTATGGAGAACAAAATCGAAAGTACAAACTGGCTGATGCATAGGAGTTGCCTCAAGAATTCAGATAATTAGATGATTAGAAATACTTATTTTGTATTGTCTGCAATTTCATTGCAGTTTAATCCCAATGTATCTAAAGTTTAGCTAACTTTTCTAGCTCCTACTCTCCCATCCAAGAAATTCAGCCTAACGAACTGAAAGGGAAAAAGAAAAAAGATTACAAAGCCTACTCACCAAGTGACTAAATATATTCCTCGTGGCCTTGAGATTTACACAACTCTTCACCAAATTGGCGCCCAACATTAATTTGGTGTCAAAATACACTTTAATGAGTATGCTAATTTGGTGTTGGGTACAAACTTTAATCATCAAATTTAGTGTCGAGTGAATAGTACAACACCAAACACCAAATACCAAATTTATTTTTTGATTTTATTTTCAATTTTGCCTCTATTTTTATAACTTCAAAATAAATTATTTCCTCTATATTCTTTATTATTTTTATTATATTTATATATTTTGATTAATAATTAAAAATATAAATTAAATTATTATAAAAAATATATACTGATGGAAATATTTTATTAAAATCTATAAAATGAGTATAATATTGAATATATTTTAAAATATTTAATATATATTATAAATACCATGTTAATATAAAATGAACTAACTTTGTTTATACATATAAAAATTTTTCATTTCAATAATTACTTGATAGAAAGATAATATTCTTAATGTAAAAACTCAATAATATAATAAAAAGTAATAATATTTTTATTAACTTAAATTAAAAATACATGATGAAAATAGAAAAAAAGTTTAAAATAAAAAAAATAACATAACTTAAAAATAAAATACTTTCTATACTTAATTCTAAACTACCATTTAAAAATTTGGAAAATCATTTCCACTTTCTCCATAACCACCAAAATATTGAATAAATAAATTTGATGATCTGCTTTCTCCTTGAAATTGTTGTTGGGCCCTTTTTTTCATAAATTCATTTATGGGGCAAAGTTAGTTGTGAAATAAGTGGGGAAAAAATATATTTGATATACCCAAACAAATGTCGGAAAACGAATGAAATTTTTGCAAAAAATAAAGTCGTGTGGCGTAATAAAATTGGAAGGAACCGAGTAGCACTCGGTTCTTCCAAAAACCGAGTGCCACTCGGTTCTTCCCCAAGAACCGAGTGCCACTCGGTTCTTCCGAATGCTTCCCGAATTTTAATGGCCACGCATTGTGGCCACAGCAAAAATAGCGGCTTGGAGCTACCAAAATAGACCCGGAAACCAGCAGCCACCCTTATCTTGGCCTCGAAAAGAACCGAGTGCCACTCGGTTCTCTCCAAAACCGAGTGACACTCGTTTCTCTCTAATCAACCGAGTGCCTCTCGGTTCTTTTGAAATCGAGCCCCGACCATCTTTTTCGAGTTTCAAGAAATATTCAACAGTTATCGTCCCAAGCAAGAAGTAGTCGTCATAATCATAATAGCCTCGGTTCCTCAAAAGAACCGAGAGCCTCTCGGTTCTCAAGAAGAACCGAGTGCCACTTGGTTCATCAAAAGAACCTAGTGCCTCTCGGTTCTCAAGAAGAACCGAGTGCCACTTAGTTCATCAAAAGAACCTAGTGCCTCTCGGTTCTCAAGAAGAACCGAGTGGCACTCGGTTCATACGAACCGCTATTCAAATTGCAAAGCCCCGATGATCGCCATGTGTCTCCCCGAAAACCCGGGATGGAGACCACTTTGTCCCCTCCAAACTCTCCTATAAATACGAGACTTCAACGCTCAATCAAGGAAGTGGATTCTGAATACAAAAGCTCAATTTTCTCTCTAAAGAAGGAACTAATTTAAGCATCGGAGAGTTTGTGCGGGTCTCCCGCACCTCTCATGTTTGCTTGTTTTGTAGGTCGAATCGGTTCCTCGGAGGCAGTCGGTTTAATCTGGAGGCAGTCGGTTTAACCCGGAGGCAGTCATTTCTTTTACTATTCAACTTCAGCAAAGAGGCATTCGGTTTAACCTGGAGGCGTCGGTTAAACCCGGAGGCAGTCGTTTCTTTTACCACTCAACTTCAGCAAAGAGGCAGTCGGTTTAACCTGGAGGCAATCGGTTAAACCCGAAGGCAGCCGTTTCTTCGACAATTCAACTTCAGCAAAGAGACAGTCGATTTAACCCGGAGACAGTCGGTTTAACCCGGAGCCAGCCGTTTCTTCTGTTTCTCAACATTAGCAAAGAGGCAGTCGATTTAACCCGGAGGCAGTCGGTTTAACCCGGAGCCAGCCGTTTCTTCTGTTTCTCAACATCATCGAAGATGCAGTCGGTTTAACCCAGAGGCAGTCGGTTTAACCTGGAGCCAGTCGTTTCTTCTGTTTCTCAACATCAGCGAAGAGGCAGTCGGTTTAACCTGGAGGCAGTCAGTTAAACCCGAAGCTAGTCATTTCTTTGGCTTTTCAATGTTAACCAGCATGTACACGTCTCTTTCAACAATACCTTCCTGATGTACTATTCACAGATAATGAATTATCATCACGAGATTCTCAGATCATTTCCCTGATTATTCCTGGACACCAAAATTAATTCTGTATTTCTCACATTATAAATTCATTGTTGTAAGTTGGTCACAACAATATTGATAAAAGAAGTTGAGAAAATTAGTTGAAATATTAAGCAAACAAAATATTTATGAGAAAAATAGTTAATTTGATTTAAAATATTAGTTGAAAAAATGAGATGGATAAACAATTAGTTTGATAAAAGGTCGATGAAAATAATTAATTAAAAAATTAGTTAGAAAATTAATTAGAATAAAATATTTTGTAAAAGATTTAAAAAAAATTATGAGTAATTATTAAATTTTTTATAAAATGAGACTAATTATTTTAATAATAATATTTTAAGTTAAATAAAATGAATATAATATTAATTAAATAATTATTTATAAAATATTCTTTAAAGATGTATTTTACACTAATTTGGTGTCGAGAAGTCAACAAAAATTTGATGTAAACTACTGTTAATACTAAAATGGCGTCAAATTTAATGTTATACACAGAGATGGAGATGCAAACATAAATATAAATAGACTAGAGAAATTTTTAGAAATCAACCATAAATGTGAATTCTCCCCAACTGATCTTAAATGGACAAGTTTCTCCCATTAAGTAGCTTATATAATAAAGTATGCACTCAGTCAGCAACTATCAAGTCAAGTGAATCTGACAAACCTATACATGCAATAGCAGTATTATTATAACTACAATTACAAGAATGAGAAACGTACCGAACCTAAGAGTTCAATTTTGGGACGAGAAAATCTGCCGAGCTTTCAGAAAATACAAAAAAAGAAAGTGAGCTGCGATTCGTCAAATTCAGCCATAGATTGATTTCCATTCAAACACGGGAAAGAGAGAGGAGGAGACTCCGTCAAGTCAAGGAAAGTGGGTGGCGTGCAGACTAGTAGTGACTACTACTTGGCCAGCTGCCCACTCTAATCAGACAAATAGGTGTCCTTCTCTATCTGTCTTCAACTCTCAAGCCTGCAGTCACCGCCTGGGGTCTGCACTTTACTTTGAGAAGTCTAGACGGAAGGAGAGACAGACTTTGAGAAGTCAAGGAAAGACTTCACATGCCAGGGAAAGTAGGTCGATTCAGCTACGCCATAGCCTAATTGAGGAGAAGAGAGAAAACTAGATTTCTCCAGAGTAATGGCGTACTGCGTGGTAGACTCCGTGATCCTGACTTTGGCACCACTGATAATCAACGAAGCGAAGCTTTTGAGCAATGTCCGCCGAGATGTTGCGAGCATCAAAGCTGAATTGGAGAGCATAAAGTCTTTCCTAAAAGACGCCGATCTTAGGGCAGAAACCGGAGATGAAATCGCCATGGTTTGGGTGAAGCAGGTCCGGGAAGTGGCGTACCGAATCGAGGATGTGATCGATGAATACCTCCTTGATCGAGGAAGAAGGCGTCGTTTTGGCAGTTTATTCCGCAGAGTAAACATAGCCTCTCAGATTCAAGACATCAAACAGATGATTGGTGAGATCAAGGAGAGGGCTGACAGGTATGGATTCAGTGTGATACAGGGATCCGGGAGCGAAAGAATTGAACGGCCGTGGCATGATCCTCGAGTGGCTTCCCTCTTCGTCGAGGATGATGAACTCGTAGGAATTGAATCCCGCATAGATGAATTGACCGGGCAATTGATATCCAAAGAGTCGAAGAGAGTGGTGATTTCGGTGGTGGGGATGCCTGGAGTGGGCAAAACTACCCTTGCTAGCAAGGTCTATGGAAAGCAAACCGTGGGCGGACACTTTGATTGCTGCGCTTGGGTCCCTGTCTCTAGATCATACAAGTCGGAGGAGATACTCGGAACAATGCTGAAGCAGTTTTACCAATCCGGATTAAGGGAGTCTACTACACCTCCAGAAACTGATGCAATGGGCCAGAATTCACTCGTTCACAAGCTGAAGGAATTTCTAACTCACAACAGGTATCTAATTGTCTTTGATGATGTATGGACAGCAAGCTTTTGGGAATTCATCAAACATGCTTTGCCCAGAAATCGGAAAGACAGCAGGGTAATCATCACCACCCGCAGTGAGGAGGTTGCAGTTTTCTGCAAAGAATCGCCATGGGATCATATCCACTGGCTTCAGCCCCTGCCCGAAGAGAAGGCTTGGGACCTCTTCTGCATGAAGGCCTTCCAAAGGGACTTCGAAGGCTGCTGTCCCCCTGAATTGAAGGACGTTTCTCTTCGTATTGTTCAAAAATGTGAAGGATTGCCACTTGCTATTGTGGCAATAAGTGGTATTCTGTCCATCAGAAACAAGGTTGCATCAGAATGGAAGAGGTTCTACGATAGCCTAGGCTCTGAGTTACGAATGAAACCTGCCCTTACAAGCATCACAAAAATTGTGTTGCTTAGTTACCATGATTTGCCCTACTACCTCAGATCCTGTTTCTTGTACTTTGGCATAATACCTGAGGATTACTCTATTAATTGTGGAAGATTGATCCGGTTGTGGATAGCAGAGGGCTTCATTGAAGAACAGAGAGGCAAAACTTTAGAAGAAGTTGCAGAAGAGTACTTGACGGAGCTCATCCATAGAAGCTTGGTTCAAGTGTCAAGTAAGAAACCCGATGGGAGAGTTAAAACCTGCAGGGTGCATGATGTGGTGCGAGAGATCATCGTGACAAAGTCTATGGAGTTGAACTTTTGTCACGTTTTAGGAGCAGAGAATTCGAGTTTCAATGATATTACTCGAAGATTGTCAATACATATGAATTACAATTTGGACAACGTTCTAGAAAGGGCTAAGTTTTCTTGGATTCGTTCAATTTTTCTTTTTCGAGTGGTTAAGTTGCCAGAGAAACCCCTGATGAGTATATTGGCAAGAAATTTTAAGCTTCTAAAAACGCTAGATCTTCGTGATTCTCCTTTGGTTCAGCTTCATGAAAAAGTGGGAAATCTATTTCATTTGAGGTACCTGAGTGTAAAGCATACAAAAGTGACTATGATCCCCAAGTCAATTGGAAAGCTACACAACTTGCAGACTTTGGATTTGAAATATTGTCTTGTGCGTGAGTTACCTTCTCAGATCAACAGGCTCCATAAGTTGAGGCATCTTTTGGCACTTAACTATGATCATTGGAATTTAAGTTTAGATTCCATAAAATGGGTAAAGATGCTAGAAGGGATTGGTTGTTTTGAGGAGTTGCAGAAGCTATGTCTTGTGGAGGCAAATCATGATGCAACAAACCTATTTAAAGAGCTTCAGAATTTACAAAAGCTTAGGAAGTTGGGCATATGCAAATTGAGAACAGAAAATTGCAAGGATCTTTTCAACGGCATTCAGAATATGAAACACCTTAAATTTTTGGCGTTATGCGCTATAAGTGAACATGAGATTCTAGATTTGGATTCGGTTTCTCATCCACCTGAATCCCTTGAGCGACTCGCCTTGTGTGGACGTTTGAAAAAGTTGCCATGCTGGATTGCTCAACTTCAAAATCTAAAAGATCTACATCTGCGTTGGTCAGGTTTGGTTGATGATCCACTACACGAGCTTCAAGCTTTGCCTAACCTACTAATGCTCTCTCTCAATGAAGTGTGTTATGGAGAGCAACTGTCTTTTAAGGCTGGATGGTTTCCAAAACTCAAGGGGCTAAATTTTAGTTCTCAGAGGGGATTGCGTTCAGTGATAATAGAGGAAGGGGCATTGACTCTTCTTGAACAGCTAATAGTTGGGCCATGTCAGCAACTGCAAGAGGTTCCTTCAGGGATCCGTCACCTTAGGAAACTCACAACTCTTTTCTTTTTTCAGGTGCCTACAAAGTTCATAAATAGAATGCTACCAGACAAAAGCCAAGATCATTGGATTGTGGAGCATATACCAACTGTTAAGTTTGGTTTCAAGCGTCATGGATTGAATTACAAAGTCTCTGCTCGATGGGAATTCCAAAATTATGAAATTGACCTAAAATTTAAGGGTCAATGAAGCTCAAAATGGATCTTTTCACTGACAACCATCTCTTCTTCTGTTTGCAATTGAGGCCTAAATAAAAAAACTCTTAGATCATTCCTGCAATGTTATAGAATGGACTCACTAACTAGTTAGGAGATTATTCAGTTCAAAAGAGGTGTATATTGTGTTTTTGATAATGTTTTAGAGAGTGGATTTAGAGATTTGTTGAGATAACAATGCTCACAAATTACACTATTAGGTGGTATAATAAAGTATACTATCTCTACCAAAGACAAAATCTTCATATAACTAACCCTGAATGTCCAGTAAATGGAGTTGATATCCCCTTTACATGCATGAATACCGTCCCGCTTATGCAAGTTATACATGATGTAAATGAAATCTAAACAATTAATCCCCCCTTCCTCCCTCCAAGAACAGGTTCTTGGCATCTAAATGGCATACTCGAGTGAAATTCTGGGTTGACAGATAATGCTTCTTGGTGTTGCAAATTATTTTAAATTTAATATGATATTTCCGAGGTTATATTCCCGTTATGCAATATATGAATTAATTCATTCGGGAAAAGTTACACTGCGACTAGAAAGCCATATAACTTAATTATAGTTTCTCCGCTCTAACTTAGTTAATTACATGCATATTATCTATTTAATTAATGATACGCATACATAGTCTAATTGCATTCAAGGAATAATATGATGCGCGCGGCTGGGCACTATTGCTCGAGGAAGGAAATCATGGAGATGGAATTAGGGGAGATGGTGGCCTGCATGTGCAACCCAATAGCAGGAGGAAGACTTTCACACCATCTTAAAAATCATCGCCAATCCACTGCACCAAATTAGGTGCAAAGTAACAGTGTTTTGGTACTTTTTCTATTTTTTAATTCTCAATTATTGTTTAATTTAAAAATTTATTTATTTCTTATTCAATTTTACTACTAAAATTAATAACTACAAATTACATATTTTTAACCAAAAAAAACATTTAGTAGTAAATGTTAGAAAAAGCGAAATTACACTTGTCACAATTAAGAAAATATTACATTCAACATCACAATGTTAAAAATAATATTACATAAAAGTATCGTCGTTGTAGTACTTTCCTTTAATAAATTTAGTTTTTAATTTTTATGTTGTTATTTGACTAAGTTCGTGTTGATAATTAATAATCATGATTGTGACTATTGTATTTTATTTTTAATGACTAATTTTATTTAAGTGTGTTGGATAGTTATTAATTTTTATTTAATAATTATACGTGTTAGGCAATTCCATAATTTATTACAAGTGTTAAAAAATATTGGTAATTAAACGATAGGATATGTAAATATATAAAAAGGGATATAATAGGAATTAAGTTTTTTTTATGGTTACATTTAAAAGATTAAATTTTTATCATTAAGGTAAAAGAGTTAATTTTTAATCATAAAATTAAAAATTTTGTAAAAATATAGAATGGCATATGAAAGGAATAAGAATTTTTGTGTAGTTGAAATCTAGGGGCAAATTGGGAACAAAAGTTTTGCACTAAATATAGTGCAAGAGAAATTTTGTACGCACTCACAGTTTTTACTTTTTACACCCACACTAAAAAACATCAAAGGGAAAAAGTTATTTTTACCCTTAATTGCAACCACCCATCATCGCCGACGACCCAAGCTCCTACTGGTGGCAACAACGAATGCGGTTGCCATCAACTTCCACCTTCCATCTATCATCGCACCCATTTTCCTTTCTCTTTCTCTCTCTCTCTCCCACTGGCGTCGCTTCCACCAAAGGCCGCGGTGAACGTTGTCGCCATCATTGCACCCAAACCCCAAGGTTCGAGGTGTGTTCAGACGCCACGATGATGGAGGCTGCTGGGGTTGCAAGTAAGGATAAAAATGACTTTTTCTCTGATGTGGATGTAGAAAGCATAAAAAGTGAGTGGATATAGAATTTCCCAAAGTGCAATTGCACTGTTGCACCAAATAACAAATTTGATGCTAAATATGGTGCTGGATTAGAGATGCAATAGTGGACATTTTGCACCAAATTTGAGAAATGGAGATGCTCTTAGAACTAGAAGAAAGAAAAGACAAACAAAAGAATTTTTAAATCCAAAAAATAGATTGAAAAGCAGTGCATACCTAAACAGAATAGTGCACTTCTGCTAACGGCGACTGACAAGCAACAACAATGGCTTGGAGGTGACGAAAGCGAGAATATGTCAAAAAGAGATAAATTCAATGAGGGTTTGGGGATTTGGAGATTTGGCCAAGGAAAAGAGGCATCTCTTGTCATTATTTTTTTTTATTTTTTTGAAATATTTAATTATTAAATAAAAATAAAATAATTTATAAGAATAATATTAATAATTATTTAATTTATAAAAATAAAATAATTTAAGATTATGATAACTGATAAAATAATTTAAATTATCAAAATTACTAAATAATTTAAACACTTATTTATGATAATAATATAAAATATGATAATAAAATAATTTAAATTATTACATCATATTAATATTTAATTTAAAAATATAATTATTGAGTCTAAAGTTTTGTGCTAACAAGATACTTCAAATATTTTAACCTATTTTTCTATGAGGGCACTTTATTACTGTTTTATTGGAATTATTTTATTGGATCACTTCAAAAATTTTATCTTATTAAATTTTATTATATTATATGCTATTAAAATTATTTTATTGGAACACTTCAGAAATTCTACCCTATTACATTTTTCTATTAAGACACTTGATTGCTGTGTCTCATTAGAATTATTTTATTAGGGTATTTTTTTAAATTATACCTTAAAATAATATTTTATAAGGCACTTTTTAAAAAATATCCTAAAAAAATTGTCCCAACAAATGTTTTTTTGCTGTAGTGAATTTAGATACATATGAATTATGCATGTTCCTCAAGATCTTTTAAGTATCCCATTTAACTATTACTGGAGTGCTGCAAATTAATCTCTCTTTCATGCTGCAATTCTTCATAAAGTTCCTCAATCTTCTCATCCTTCTCTTTCTGCAAAAAGATTATAAGTCAGCTGCTACAAGTAAGAGTTAAGCTAAAAATCTAGAGGAAGTATAACTAGGAGCATTGTCATAATGCAAGAGACATACTCTAGACCTTTCTTGTTCTTGATATAACAAGAAACATTTACATGAAGAGGCAATAAGCACCGTATTCAACTCTTTTTTTTTTGCTTGCTGAGTAAATTCTAGAGCAATCGCCCAATTATGAGGGGCAGATTAAGCCAAAACCTAGACCATCTATATTCAGTTCGGAGCAAAAATGGATAACCCACAAATTTCTCAAGGATCAACAAAGGCCTAATTCAGAAAATACTATACTTGGAAGTTCAGGTTTTCTTGATATTCCACTGTATATCCAGATCGATGATCATGATTAATACAATCTATTGAGCCTAAATCGTCACTGCTGGAGCCCAAGTGATCTTGCAATGTTTTCTTGTACGTCAAATGCTCAAAAAGAAACTATCTTAAGCTTGAATCCAGAGCACAAAAGACACATTCACAAGAAGCTCACAACCTTAAGCAAAATGGGTCACTCTTTGCATAACATGATACCATAACAAGGGCCATAATTAGATGACAAAAACCCATAAAAAGCACAAGTCTTCTACAGTTTCTATCTCAAATTCAAAAGCTCAACTAAAGAACAAACAGATCTAGAGTGTTCAATGTTAAGTTCACACATACTTCACTGAGTATATTAACTATTGGCAGTTCCCCAGGAAATTTACGGCTAGGCATTATCTTATGAGTGTGCTCCTGTACAAACTTTGTGACTACCCATTTACTTCCATCTTTGACTGCTAGCCTTGTCATAGTCTTGCTCCCTTCTCCTGTAATTGGCCTTGGTGAAAGAACCCTGTCTTTTCTAAGCACATGTTTTGCTGCACGAAATCCTTCTCATGAACACACAAAGTCCCGACCAATGATAGCCATATTCTTTAGTGAATGTCGAGTTCGATTTGTCTGTATGATTGGTATATTCATAATGAAAATCTCTGGCATCATCTAAAGATGAAAAACTCATGCCAATAAATGGTTCAAAATGACCCACATTTAAATCATTAGGCAGTGGCTCTGTGAAGCTTAAATTGTCATTAAGAGCACCATTTGGATCACAATTATCATGGAACAGTTCATCCCCTCTGGCTTCTTGCCCACCAAAGTTCTCAGAAGGTCCGTCATCATAACCCTAGTCAGTTTCAAAAGAATCATATCTGCCAGAGGTGCCCACCATTAAGCTGCTAACTCCTTACAGAAAGCATTACAAGGATTAACATGACAGCTCCACGTATAATATGTAATACCTCGAGAGTCCAGAGGAGAATAGTATATATCGAGGATAGGTAAGAAATGAAACAACACCAGCTGGATACCTTTTAGGTTGAATGTAGGCAAGGAACTCCAGGGTTAAGCGTGCTTGAGCTGGGAGCAGTTCAAGGATGGATGACCCTCTGGGAAGTTCGTGTAGGCCTATCAGGATAAGTTGTTCCGATCCTTCCTATCGCTCGATGCGGGATGTTAAATAGGAGTACTATAGTTAAAGTACTCAGCTTCTTAGCGTCCAAACTGCAAGCAAATCCGAATAACTACTCAAGTTATTCTGAAAAAGAATAACTTGGCTTGCTTTGACTTACATTGAGATCACAATTTGAATAAAATTTAATCATTTATTTTCAATATTTGATTAACAATAGAGTGACTTAGTCTTCAGATTTTGAAATGAGAAAAAGATGAAGAGGTCAAACAATCCCTAAATAAACTCCACATTCATCTAAAAAAATAAATAAAATAAAATAAATCAACAACATCCCAACGTGCATAAAATTTGTTGGGAGAATTCAATATATATAAGCACTTGAAAAGGTGGTAAAAAAAAGATATACACCTTTTAACTTTTTATTCTCACTTTCACTCTCCTTTTTCTCTCCTACTTCAAGCTTTGGTAGTCATGCAACATTAGAAGGAAGAAAATTAATTTCTTTCTTCTCTTTGTTTTGGCAACGAGCTACAATCATATAATTTGTATATATTTTCTTGGAGCATACGGGATAAAAGAAGTTCGCATGAGTGATTCTACTGCACAAGAATTCCCGTAGAGATTATTGTATCTTGGGAGGAGAACGTCGTAATATCTGATGCAAGAGGAGGCGTTTTTACTCTTAGGAGAGCACATTAGCATGTCCCAAACTACAATCAAGCTTCCTCTAACCCAAAATGGATCAAGTGCATGAATTTGAAAATCTTGTTTATGAACTTAGGCTTAAAGGTGTAGAAGTAAATGAAACATTACTTGTTACATCTTGGATAAAAAAATTGCCCTCTTCATGGAATGAATTTGCAAGAATGTTAAAACAAAAAACAGAGGATTTTTCTTTTACTGATCTTTTAATTTTCATAAGAATTGAAGGACATCGAAATGCCCAAAAACTGTCTCCTAATCCTAGTTTTTGTGCGAGGGCAAATATCGTAGAAAATATCCATAAGCCTAACTCCAATAATTTTAAGAAAAAATCTTACAAGACCAGTAATAATAACAACAAAGTGAAAGGGAAAATAGCCAATCAGAATAAAGTAGCCGCTTGCTAAGTGTGTGGGAAGAAAAATCACAAGGCAAAAGATTGCTACCATAGAAAGGGTCAACCTCCCAAAGACCGTGTTCCTCAGTTTGTTCCAAAACCACAAGCAAATATGGTTTCTATGAGGGCAAAACATCCGGCCCAACTATATATTAGGTATTTTGTTAATAATTTTGAAATAAATTCTAATTTAAATCCTTTGGATTGGTGGATAGATTCTGTTGTAAATGTACATATTTGTAATGATAAAGATTTATTTTCTGCTTATTAGGACTCAGACATCAAAACAATAAAGTTGGGCGATGACAGAAAGGTTTCAATCTTAGGAGAAGAGAAAATAATTTTGAAGCTTACTTCTGGAAAATCTTTCTGTTTGGATTGGGCGTTATATGTACCATCCATTGGAAAGAATATCAGTACTTTTAAGCTAGTTTAATATGGTTATAAATTAATTTTTGAATCAAATAAAGTTGTAATTAACAACAGCGGTGTATTTATTGGAAAAGGTTATTTGTTGAATGATTTATTTTGCTTAAATGTTTTGAACCCTATGATTAATAAAATATTACTTCCCTCTGAGTGAGTATGTCTCTAGTTTAGATCACTCCCACACATGGCATGGTTGGCTTGGGCATGTAAATATGAAAACAATAAAAAGTATTATGAATCTCGAATTAATTCTAAAATTTGAAATTAATATAAAAGGAAAATGTGATATTTGTGTGCGACCAAAACAACCTAGAAAACCTTTTTCATCAATTGAAAGATGCACGCAATTACTTGAATTAATTCGTAGTGATACTTGTAATTTAAATAATTTTGTGACACAGGAGGAAAAACAATCACTACAAGAATTTCGAATTTTAGCGACGGAATATTTTCATCGCTAAACCCAAAAATCCGTCGCTAAATCAATTTAGCGACGGATTTTTTCTGTCGCTCAAACAATCGTCGCTATATTTTTTTGCCACAGTTTCGTCGCCAATTTAGCGACGGATTAGCGACGAAAAATTTTTCATCGCTAAATGTATTTTTTTTTAAATTTAGCGACGGAAATTTCCATAGCTATTTTTTTAAAAAAATTATTAAAAAAATTTAAAATTTATTTTAGCGACGGAATATTCCGTCGCTATTTTTAAATTTTTTTATAAAATATATTTTTTTATTTTTAAAATATAAAATTAAAAATTAAAAAATGTTAGCGACGGAATATAATCCGTCGCTAACGCATAGCTATAAATAAAAAAATAAAAAATAAAGAAAATAATAATAATAATAATTAAAAAATAAAAAAATATTTACACTACAATCTGACAATATAAAATTATTAAAAAAAAGATAATTAATTAATACTTAAATATTTAAACATTAAATATAATCAAAAACAGAATAAAATTATAATACTAACAAACACTTCTAATAATTGACTGAAAATAAATAAAATAACACACAAAAAAAGAAAAAAGCATACAAAATATATGAACAGCAAAAAAACATCTAAAAAATAAAAAATAAAAAATAAAATAAATATCTAAAAAATAAACATATGAAAACACTTTAAATTTACTTAAATTAAACTGAGCTGCAAACAAATTTTAAAAATAAAAAATAAAAAATTAACCTGGGCAACGGCGAGGGCGAGGGGCTGCAACGCGGGCTAGGGCGAGGGGCAGCGAGCGAGCGAGCGAGAGACGAGGGCGATGCAGCAAGCGAGAGCGAGAGAGCGATGGCGAGACAGCGAGGGCGAGGCCGCGAGCGAGAGGCGAGATCGAGTGAGGGCAAAGCAGCGAGGAAGAGCGAGAGCGAGAGCTATGGCGAGACAGCAAGGGCGAGGGCGCGAGCGAGAGCGAGACAACGAGCGAGAGGCGAGGTCGAGCGTGGGCGAAGCAGCGATCAAGAGCGAGAGCGAGACAGCGAGCGAGAGGCGAGGTCGAGCGAGGGCGAAGCAGCGACCGAGAGAGAGCGAGACAGCAAGCGAGAGGCGAGGTCAAGCGAGGGCGAAGCAGCGACCCAGAGCGAGAGCAAGACAGCGATGGCGAGACAGCGATGGCAAGGCCGCGAGCGAGAGATGAGATCGAGCAAGAGCGGGGGGAAGGCGAGGCAGTGAGCGAAAGCGGGGGCGAGGGAGAGGGCGAGAAGCTAGAGAGAGGGTTTTTTTGGGGGGGGAAGGGAGCAGAAAGGGGAGGGGGTTTGGTTAAGAAAGAGGCGGGGAGTTTCCCGCCTCTTCAATTTTTTTTTAATATTTATTAATTAAATAAAAAATAATATAATTTATAAAAATAATAAAAAAATTATTTAATTGATAAAAATAATGTAATTTAAATAAAATTTTATTATTCAATAATTTAAATAAAATATTATTGTAATTATCTAAAATTTTAATTATATTATAAATCGAATAATTATAATAAATTAATTTTATATATTGAATTATTTATTAACAGTTTGTTATCTTAAAAAATTATTTTTTTTTATAAATAAAAATTATACTAAACTTATTTCAAATTGTTGAATTTCATCTATATCTCAAAGACAAAATTAAAGAGTATAAATAATAAAGCGATATATTTTTTTTTTTGTCAACATTAATGTTTTATACATAACACTTAAACTTTAAAAATAAAAATTAACCCTTATAATTTTTTATAGTATAACTATTAATTAAGGAGGAAAACTATTCCATATCTTCGTTCAAAAATCATTTCGGACTTATCTTGATACTCTGTTATCCTAATCAACACATTTCACTTCCCTAGTTGTTTATTATGAATGACTTAATTGTATATTTAATTGTGTTACAATATCTATATATTAGATAGTGACATATGATATTGTTATAAGACACAATGTCATCCATATATTATGGTTTTAAATTTTTTAGTTTAGCAAAAATTCTCCTATTTATAAAAAAAAGAAATTAACAAATAGCACCTAAACACCTTCTTATATAATGTAATCCCTCAATATTGTTTTATTTTTATGATTTCTAAAATTTAAAATAAAGAAAATTTCAATAATATTATGATTTTTAAACTTTTTATTCATTTTTCAAATGTAGTTTTGTTTATATTTTGTACACATTTAATAAATATTACAAATAATTAATTATTATACATTTAATATATTTTTTATTTTATACACATGAAATATATTAATTGATAAAGTTAGAATTTAGCAATATTATGATTTTTAATATTAATATATTTATTTAAATTTTATAAATTAATTTTTTTATATTCATCTCATGTTTAATTGTATATTTAATTTTTTATAAAATTTAAATATTTATATATTTAAATATTCATCCCAAATTTAAATATTTATAAATTAATTGAATAAAAAAAATTAAAAATTAAAGCGACGGATTTGGACAATCCGTCGCTAGCTTTAATTTTTTTATTTAAAAAAATTTTAATTTTAAATTTTTTATTATAAAATTGAGCGACGGAAATCTATTTCCGTCGCTAAATTTTAATAATAAAAAATTTAAAATTAAAATTTTATTTTAATTATTTAAATTAATATTAAAATTAATTTTTTATTTTTAAATTTTGCGACGGAATTTATTTTCCGTCGCTAAAATTAGTGATAGAAATAAATTCTGTCTCTATATAATTTTTTTTGTTTTTTTTATTATTATTAAAATTTAGCGACGGAAAATTATTTCCGTCGCTAATTTTAGCGACGGATTATTTTTTCCGTAGCTAAAAAAATGTTTTTTTTATTTTTTTAGCGACGGAAAAATATTCCGTCGCTAAAATCCGTAGCTAGTTCTAAAAAAAAAAAAATTAATCCATTGTAAATCCGTCACTATTCCGTCGCAAAATAGTGACAGAAATTTCCGTCACTAAAAATCCGTCGCTAAAGACCGTTTTTCTTGTAGTGAATATTTTGTTACATTGATGATTATTCAAAGTTTTGTTATGTTTATTGGCTTACTCATAAAAATGAAATGTTTGACAAGTTTAAGGCTGAAGTAGAAAATCAGTTGAAAAGAAAATTAAATCCTAAGATTTGATAGAAGTGGTCAATACACTGCAAATGAAATGAAAGATTTTTGTGAAGTGCATGGCATAATACATCAAGTCACCCCATCACGTGCACCTCAATCTAATAGAGTTGTTGAGAGAAAAAGTCATACATTACTAGATATGGTAAATGCTATGTTAATAAGTTCTGGTCTACCTAGCTAATAATTTATGGTGTGAACCCTTATATATCGCTTGTCGTATTTTGAATAAAATACCTTATAAAATTCAAATAGAACTCCATATGAACTATGAAAAAGTAAAAGACCTAATTATAAATATCTCAAAGTGTGGGGGTGTTTAGCAAAAGTTCATATTTTCGCAGATAAAAAGTGAAAGTTTCGATCTAAAACTGTTGATTGTGTTTTTGTTGAATATTCCCTAGATAATAGCACCAATAGATTTTTTATTATTAATTCTAATTATCTTGATATTTGCAAAAATACAATTATTGAGGCCTGTGACGTTTTTTACAAGAATATTTTTCCTTTAAAAGAAAAAATAAATATTTCAATGGGCCTTAATTCCAATTCTTCTATAAATGAAACCTTAAATTCTAAATCTAATAAAGAAAACGTTTCTAATTTGAGAAGGAGCAAAAGAAGAAAAATTGAAAAAAAGTTTTCGTTCTGATTTTGAAATTTTTCTAGTAAAAAATGATCTAATTACTTATAATGATGCTATGAAATCAATAGATACTTCTTTTGGAAAGAAGCAATTGATGAAAATCCTTAATGAGTAATAATACATAGATTTTAATTGATTTGCCCCCTGGTTGTAAAACTATTGACTATAAATGGATTTTTAAGAAAAAATTGAGACTATATGAAACCATGGATAAATTTAAAGATAGACTGGTTGTTAAAGGATTTAATCAAAAAGAAGGTATAGATTTTTTGATACATTCTCACAAGTAACCCATATAACATCTACAAGAATGCTAGTTGCAATTGCTTTTATTTATAAGATAGAAATTCATCAAATGGAGGTAAAAACGACATTTTTGAATAGATATTTACATGAAGAAATTTATATGGATCAACTTGAAAGATTTGTAACTCCTAGCAAAAAAGATAAATTATGTAAGCTTGTAAAATCTCTTTATGGATTAAAACAAGCACCCAAACAATGGCATGAAAAATTCAATAATGTTGCTATTTCTAATAGTTTTCTATTAATGATGTAGATAAAGGTGTTTATATTAAAAAGTTTGATGTTGACCATGACCATGTGTTCCTTTTGTTTGTATATACATGATATTCTTTTCTTTAGGACTAATATTGATGTCATTAATCAAACGAATAATTTTTTTTCTAATAATTTTAACATGAAAGACTTGGGTCAAGCTAATGTAATTTTAGAAATTAAATTACTCAGAATTAAAAATGGCATAATACTAACACAATCTCATTATGTTAAAACCTTATTGAAAAAAATTCAACTATTATGATGTAAAGCTTGTTTTAGTTTCTTATGATCCAAATTTTCATTTGCACAAAAATGTTAGTGATGTTTGTCAACATACATACTCACAAGTAATTGGTTCCTTAATATATTAAACAGATTAAGTAGGAATACTAGTAACCCTAGTACTAATCACTTACATAAAAGGAACAATGAACTATGAAATTCATTTTTGTGGATATCCTAGTGTTTTAGAAGGATTTAGTCACGCAAACTAGGTTTAATCAGTAAACCCAACAAAACCCAGTTCAGACTCATGCTAGACATAGCGGAGCGTTTGTCTGCAAGCTAATGGTAAACAGTAGGAAACCGAACTATTTATGATATTTAGCGGAGTGTTTCACTGCAAGCAAATGGTAAACAGTAGGAAACCGAACAAAGATGGGAAGGAGAGAGAAGACCTTGTGAAGTCAAGGAAAGTAGGTCGGTTCAGCGTCGCCATAGGCAAATTGAGGAGAAGAAGAAAAAGAACTGGATTCAGAGTAATGGCGTACATCGTGGTAGACTCCGTGATGCAGACTTTGGTGCCACTGATAATCAACGAAGTGAAGCTTTTGAGCAATGTCCGTCGAGATGTTGCCAGCATCAAAGCTGAATTGGAGAGCATAAAGTCTTTCCTAAAAGACGCCGATCTTAGGGCAGAAACCGGAGATGAAATCGCCAATATATGGTTCTAACTCTAAACTTTGAGGTACATTTTCAAAAGATGGTTTTATGATGTCAACATTTCCATTTAGGTTATCTACTGCTGTTTCATGACAATCAAATGTTTCAACTAACCAACGCCTGTAGCTCCTGCTTGAATCAAACCCTTGTCCAGAAGTGCTTGCCATTATGATCTAATAGTAGATAAGAAATTGCATAGCATCTATCAAAATTCTGAAGTTAACAAATTAGGTATAGGCAACATAACACTAATTCTCAATAATCATTCGAAAAGAAAACAATAGAAGCACGGATAAGAGTATACCAACTGCAAGAGGTTCCTTCAGGGATCCGTCACCTTAGGAAACTCACAACTCTTTCCTTTTTTTCTTATGCCTACAAAGTTCCTAAACAGAATGCTACCAGACAAAGGCCAAGATCATTGGATTGTGGAGCATATACCAACTGTTAAGTTTGGTTTCTGGCTTCAAGGATTGAAATACAATCTATGCTCCTAGGGAATTCCAAACTTATGCAAGTGACCTACAATTTAAGGATCAATGAAGCTTAAAATGGATATATCTCTTAATTGACAACCATCTCCTCTTCTGTTTGCAGCTGAGGCCTGAAGGAAAAACTCTCAAATCATTCATGCAATGTTATAGAATGGACTAACTAACTAGGTAGGAGATTATTCATTTCAAAAAAGGTGTATCTCTATTTTTGATAATGATGTAGAGAGTGGATTTGGAGATTTGTTGAGATAGGAATGCCCACAGATTACACTATTAGATGGTACGATAGAGTACACTATCTCTGCAAGCAAAGATAGAAACTTCATATAACTAACCCTCAATGGCCATTAAATGGAGTTGCTATCCCCTTTACAGGCATGAATGAACCATCCTGCTTATGCAAGCTGTACATAAGGTAAATGAAATCCAAAAATCCCTCCAGACACACACAAAAAGAGATTAATTGTCAGCACACTGCAAGCCTATTGACAAAGGTTGAACCCCCAAATGATCAAATGAACTAGTGTAAGATGGTCAAACCACCTGCTTACATGTGCTCCTACCTAAGGTGAGTGGAATCATGAGACTCCAAATTGCTAGAGTTCCATATATTACACACTATGTTATATGTTCATACAACCAAAACATCGAAATTGTTCCTGCACTGTTGAATTGGCAGGAAACTCAATGGTGGAATGAAATATAGAATTAGTCCCCATAATACATGTACGTACAGTGTATTTGGCAGAAAAGTTTTCTTGCTGATGGGCAGTCATTCTCTAAACCTTCATAGGCGTTAAGGGTATGTTTTTTGGGCAAATAGGTTCAAAGGAAGATACATGTTCGAGGACCATCAATCATAAATGTATCTCTAGTTCAGATACTAGCCATCCTCAAATTCAAGTTCCTTCATATTTTTTATTATATCTTCAACTCTAATAGACATGAATTCTGCATGTTCTTCAAGATCTTTAAGTATCCCATTTAATTGTTGCTGGAATGCTGAAGATCTTTATCTTTCATGCTGCAATTCGTCATAAAGTTCCTCAAAACCTAGAACATCTATATACAGTTCAGAGCAAAAATGGATAACCCACAAATTTCTCTAGGATCAACAAAGGCCTAATCTAGAAAATCCTATACTTGGAAGTTCAGGTTTTTTTGATATTCCACTGTACATCCAGATCCATGATGTAATACTCGGGAATAATTTGAGGATAAAAATGATATTTGATAAAAGGCATAAATGAAATTTTGGAAAAAATAAGACTATAGCGTACACTAGCACAGTTTTGGACGACCGAATTAGTCAGAAGGAGTACCCCGAACCCTAGATAGCCAAGGAAAATGATATAGTAACGACGAGTGATTTAAATTATGATTTTTAGTAATAAAAGAAATGAGATCGGGAACAGTTTTCGGTACAGCAAAAAATACAGTTGTCGATTAGGTCGTAATACCGAATTGTTATAGACGACGTCCGAAAAGTCAACAGAGTGTGTCTAGGACTAATATTTGAAGTATAGAACAACCCTCAAGTGGTTTCAGGTTGAATCGAGTGGATTTAGGGTCAAATCGATTAGTCGGGCCTGAGTGTAATTTTCTAAATTTACCCGAGGGAGGTTGAAACGGTAATTTTTTGAAAGTTTCAAGGGAAAAATGAGAAGTAATAACCTTGAGGGTCTTAGTGATGGTGCTAGAAAGATCAGGGGCTTGAGGATAAGGGCCAAAATGCAAAAGAAAAATTCAAGAGGGCCAAACTATAATTTTTGAAAAAGCTTCACGCACATGGCAGATCTAGCCGAGATTTTGGCCTGAAAATCTGGGGATTTTGGGCAGAAAATCTCGTCAAGGCATGGCCAAGGACGGTCCTAGTGGCGTGTAGGAGAAGTTTTGGCCAGAAATCGGCCACGTGGGGGTCGGATTTGGCCTATAAATAGCCACGAGTTTAGGCCGAATTTGAAGCATCAAATCGCTCAAGTTTGAGGGCGAATCGAGGGAAACAAATAAGGGGCTTTTGATCCTTGAGTCGAGGGGAGAATTTCTGAAAATTTTGGTGAGTTTTCGATCTGGTTTGAAGGGGTTTTGAGGGTGGCCGGAAAAGCGAGGCAGTCCGCCTACCGCTGCCTGCAACCGGCAGTTTGGAGGGTTTTTCGGTGGCCTTTCGGCTTGAAACTAGTGGGGTTGGGATTGATTCTTCGTGGGCTTTCAGGGGGTACCGGTTTCGGGGTGATCGGAGCAACCGCCGGCGGCTGGCTCGAGGTTGAAGACGGTGGCGCGTGAGCTGCACGCGCCAACCTTTGCTTGCACCCACTCGCTGGTGCGTGAGGGCGCGTGAGAGCTCAAGTATTTTTGAATTTTTTTTTATTATTTTAAGAAAAATAAATTAGGAATTATGGTAGAAGAAAATTTTGAAAAATGTTGGAGAAAATGGTCATTTTGTAATTTTCAAGGTAAATAAAGCTTATGAAAAATAGGATGAGGTATTGGAAAATTTTCAGAAAATTCTAGAAGTTAGGAAATATTTATTTATGAATTGTTGTAAAGAAAAATCAAGGAAAAACCTTGAGCAGGCATTTATTAGAATTTTTGAGGAGAAATATAGAGGAAATAGGAAGAAAATTACAAAAACATTAGAAAAATAGATATTGATATGATTTTGAACAAACATGATGTCTAGGGTATCGTTGAAGCTTGAGGTTGAACTATAGAGCATCTGCCACGAGAATCGAGGTTAGGCACGTAAATCGAGGCGTATCGCACTTTTCGAGAAAAGTTGAGTTGCGAGGTGAGTGATTCTATCCGAAAAGACTTATAGTAACATGTGAATGGTTTACTGTGAGTGTTCATCCCTATGGCTTGGTTTATTGTGATGGTTTGTCCAAACGGTTATTTACACATGCATTGAATTTCGGACGATAAATTGTATAAATCAAAATGTTGATTTTACGTTATGCATGTTATGATTTTCGGCATTGGCATGTTATGTGTTGTCTATGTGGGACGTGGGTTGTTAACCTGTGACGTAGCCCTGAGTGACAGTGTAACAACCCACCTTGTTAGGGCGTGTTATGCCTTAGAAAATTTGGTCTATGTTTTTTTTTTTTATTACATTATTCCTGAAATTCCCTAAGGCCTATCTAGTGTTGACGAAAACAACACAATCATAAAATAAGCGGAAGCTGAATCGAACCTGCTTATACATATAAGAATAACTGGACATAGGATTTATTACAAAGTTATTACATAAGCTTCTGAAAATAAAACAAATGTACATAATTCTTAAACTGTTCATATTATAACATAACAGAGCACATTTTCTCGTTTCCTGACGTCTCGCGTTACTACACACCTCCAATCTCGGTATCATCACTGCAAGTCCCAACTGGAACGTTGAATGTTCCAGGAGCGAACCCATGTTAGATGATGAACCATCTAAATAAGGGTATATAATGTTATGTCATGTGTGTATGCAATGTCTTTCATCGTAGGTGTCAACTACACCCTTCATGCTACCTACCATTTTAGTGGCCACCTCTTTCGAAGCCGGGGTGTATGGGTGCACCCTTGGTAAGGCAACAGTGCCAGTTCGTACTCCTTACGGCCTCATATGCGTGTGATCAATGCCATGTCATGGGTGCAATCTACATGATGGGTACATTTCATAGTATGTTAATATGATGTAAGCATTTTCGAAGATATAATCGTACTAAGTTTGAAACGGTACACTTACTGTTAAGTTGTCTCGAGAAGCGTGTCAACCTCGAAAATCATGTCGGCGGCTATTTCTTAATCTTCTCGTCCTTGAGGACTCCTAAAACATTAAACTTATTTTTAGAATATCATTTATCTATTTTTCATAATTTCTTCAATTTTCTTTTATTTCTATGTCTTATCTTTTCCAAAATTGCATAAAAATTATCTAAACTTTCATAAAATCTAATTTCTCTTTACTAATATTCCTTAAATAATATTTCTAACATTCTGGAATTTTCTTGGAATTTTTTGAATTAAATTCCTATTTTTTCTTATTTCTATAATAGAAAAACTATTTAATAAATGGCTAATTTAACATTTTCCAGAAATATTTTTCACAAAACATGACATAAATAATATTCCAGATTTAATAAAATTTTTTGAACAATTTTATTTCTTTTATTTTTATTTTTTTATTTCTTTTCTTTTTTTTTTATTTTTCTCTAGCGGGCGCGTGGGCAACACGCGCCTTCTTCCTACTCGCGGGCGCGTGCAGCCACACGCCCGTTCTGGTTCGTCTTCTCCGGCGGTTTCTTCGCCGTTGGTGAACCTCCCGAGCCTCTAAGCTTCGAAATGAAGCCCTACCCCCATATTTTCGACCCTCTGATTCTAAAAATAGCATTAAAATTGAGAAAAAATAACACGAAATACCTCGATTTAGCGTTTGAAGGCTCAGCTCCGGCGAATTGCTACTTTTTCGGCGAGCTTCGATTCACCCTCCTTATTGCTCCGTTGGTCACCAAAATTTCCAGAAATGTTGCCCACAACCCAAAGACTAAGACCCCGCTCTCAAATCTCTCAAACACTCTCCCAATTGACTAATCTAAGCTATGAAACTTTCAGATGCATTGTTTCATTCGAACAGGGCTATTTATAGCCCAAATCCAACGTGACTTGCCTTATCATGGACGGCCATGCATCCTAGAGGCCATTCCAGCGGTCACCTCAGCATTAAATGCCCCCCTCTCCCTGATCGCTTGTTGCAGGCGCGATCGTGCGCCTGCTTCGATTTTCTACCAGATTTTTTTTTATATATATATAGATATTTATGTATATATACATATATATATATCTTTATGTCATACGCATACATTATACCTAAACCTATTCATATATATTTATGTCATACTGATATTTACATACTTACACACTTATACATATATATATATTTATACATAATTTCTGGCATACTTTAATAAATTAATTACATATCATATTAAACTAAATAAATATATCATATAAGCATAATTTATTTAAACTAAAACTAAATAAATTAATTACATAAGCATAACTTAAATATACTATTAAATTTATTCGTAAAGACTTAGGGTATTACAGACAGCACTCGGGACGCGTACCAAGGATTAATGCTAGGTGACCCACTTGGGACAGGGCTAAGACAAACTTCACCCTGCGGTACCCAAGTGGCGGGGCTGAGAGTGGACACCACCCCGGTTGTTAACTCAAGTGGCGAGGCTGCGAGTGGACACCACCCCAGGTTCCTTTGAGCAATGGCATTAATACCGAGGTGATGTCGATTTCGAGGATAGTGCTGATGTGATACTCTTGGGGCTAGGGTTGCGTTGGGTTTGGAATGCTTTTGAGTAGGAGCGTAATACCTAACAGTGACAATGGGGTGATTCCCGGGTTCATATGTCGAGGTTGTCCCTCTTAAGCAAGATTGAGTTGCCAATGGGTCGATGTGGTCGTATCACCTTTAGAGAGATTGCATTTTTCCCAGTTAGGGCTAAGTGCTTCTTGGGATTCTCTTAGGCTGGTGTATGTCGGGATTTGTCAGTTTTATATATGATTCTGCATATATTCATGAAATATTTTTGAACTCTCATTTAGATGATTCAACATCTAATTTGGACTATGTTCCTGGAATATTCAAACATTCCAAGAGAAAGCAGTGGCGCCAAAGGAAAGAATGTCATCGAGATGTAGCTGCTATGTTTAGATTTCGTAGGTTTTTGTCTATGATTACGATGTTCAGAGGTTATGTAATATTTTGATATTTTCATGTGAAACATCAATTTGGTTATTGTAAAAGGAATTATCGGTTATATATCATTGAGGTTTCGATCTTGTTCCCGTTGACGTGATTGATAATACCTGTCTTAGTCTATTAATTATTAAATTTTGATATACTGAGAAGGTACGATCAGGATTGTCGGGAAATGACTATGATGAAGGTAGTATATCAAGAGGCTTGTGTTGTGATGTTGAAAATATATATATATATATATATATATAAATATTCCCGAAATCTCGAGTTAACGCACGCTTGGGAAAAGTGGGGCGTTACAGTTGGTATCAGAGCGAATTAGCAAAAATTCCAATTGGAGACTCAGGGGTACTAGTGGAAATTGAGAATAACTGAGTCAGTGATGGTTAGTTTGATGTGACGTAATCTAGCTATCAACTTTGGTTTGTAAATAGGTGATATGAATCATTGAGGTTCGAGTATTAGCATGATTTGGTATTTATCAAGGATTCGAGTATTAGAATCATTAAGGTTTAAGTGTTGATGTTTTCTTTTTTCAGATGGTGAGGACTCGAAGAATCACGGATCTCAATGAGCGAGATGAGGAAAATGGTAGTAGCAACCATTGTGGTCACTCTATGAGTCACGCCACAAGCAGTCGCCATAGTCGCTCTGCGAATTCCGCTACGAGTAAACATCGTAGTCGCTCGACGAATCGTGCCGCGAGCAGTAGACGACAAGAAGAGCAATCAGGTCCTAGTGAAAATAGACTTAATTGAATAGAGCGGATCTTAGAGGGCGTGCTGACATATGTATCGAGGAATGAGCCACTAAGGCGCACCCCCTATGTGCTGGACCAGTATCGCCAGCAAAGACCCCTGGTGTTTAGAGGAAAAATAGGAGATGACCCCAGTGCAGTTGAGTACTGGATAGAACAAACTGAGAAGCTACTCCAACATTTGTAGTGCAGTGACGAAGAGAAGGTTAACTGCGCTACATTCATGCTAGAGGAAGAGACTGCACGATGGTGGCAATCATTCTAGCGGGCCCTACAAAGGATACCCAGGACAGCAACACAGGATCCAAGGCCGAGACAAGCTCAGCCGATAACTTGGGAAGCATTCAAAGAAGTTTTCAATGCTAAGTACTTTCCCCAAAGCTAAAAGGAAGAGAAGACTTGGGAATTCATGAAGTTAAAGCAGACTGATGAGATGTCAGTAACTTAATAAGATGTCAAGTTTACCCAACTAATCAGATATGTGCCTATGTACGAAACTAATGAGAGGCAGAAGGCGCAAAAATTTGTGAGTGGATTAAAAGTGGATCTACAACAAGCCCTCAGCTTATATACCATCAACACTTACAACGAGGCGCTGGACAGGGCTCTGACCACCGAGATGAACTTACTGCGTGTAGGACTGATAAGATCTGATGAAAAGAAAAGAGATTCGAAAGACATGGAGCATAAGTCAGGAGGGAAAAATTTCAAAAATAGCAAACCGTGTCCCCGATGCAATAAAGAACACCCAGGAAGAAATTGTTCTTAAGGGCATATCACGTGTTTTTCATACGGCGAAAAAGGACATAAGAAAAAGGACTGCCCTAAGAAGAAAGATGTACCTCCAACTGGGAATCGAATGGGGATCACATGCTACTCGTGTAATCAACCTGGTCACTACACTAGTGAATGCCCGAAAAGACAAAAGATAGATCAACCTGGGAAAATAAACATGACACAAGGACCTCGTACCGGACGAGTCTATTGCCTAGTAAGAGAAAATGAAGAGGTCTATCCTGTCTTGGCAAGAGATGACGAAGAAACCCATCCGACAATGACCAAAGGTATGCCGAGTTAATTTAATGTTATCAATTTCTGTGCCATCATGGCAGATGAGTTAAAGTTCAATGTTATCAATTTCTGTGTTATCATGGCATATGCATTAGCATTAGAGTCGGTTGGGAGTCAATGAAATGTATTTTGAGGACACATTTGGAAATAATAATAAGTATTATGAATTATTTTGGGATTTGTGTAACCGCCTATTTAGAGCTACAACGGGATATTCTAGAAAATAGGAAACATGTCTGGTAAGCTTGGATCATAGGGAGATATAAGTTATAAATAATTGCTAAGGATTAGGAGTGGTACTTAGGACATTTCAATTGGGAATCATTAGCAATAATGGTGATACAATTATCATGGACCAAATTTTGAGGACGAAATTTCTTTAAGGGGGGAGAATGTAATACCCAGGAATAATTTGAGGATAAAAATGATATTTGATAAAGGGTATAAATGAAATTTTGGAAAAAAATAAGACTATAGGGTACACTAACACAGCTTTGGACGACCGAATTAGCCAGAGGGAGTACCCCAAACCTAGATAGACAAGGAAAATAGTATAGTAATGATGAGTGATTAAAATTATGATTTTTAGTGATAAAAGAAATGAGATCGGAAACAGTTTTCGGTACAGCAAAAAATACAGCTGTCGATTAGGTCGTAATACCGAATTGTTATAGACGACGTCCAAAAAGTCAACGAAGTGTGTCTAGGACTAATATTTGAAGTATAGAACAACCCTTAAGTGGTTTCAAGTTGAATCGAGTAGATTTAGGGTCAAATCGATCAGTCGGGCCTAAATGTAATTTTTTAAATTTGCCCGAGGGAGGTCGAAATGGTAATTTTTCAAAAGTTTCAAGGGAAAAATGAGAAGTACTAATCTTGAGGGTCTTAGTGATGGTGCTAGAAAGATCAGGGGCTTGAGGATAAGGGCCAAAATGCAAAAGAAAAATTCAATAGGGCCAAACTGTAATTTCTGAAAAAGCTTCACGCACATGGTAGATCTGGCCGAGATTTTAGCCTGAAAATCTGGGGATTTTGGGCAGCAAATCTCATCAAGGCATGGCCAAGGACGGTCCTAGTGGCGTGTAGGAGAAGTTTTGGCAGGAAATCGGCCACGTGGAGGTCGAATTTGGCCTATAAATAGCCAAGGGTTTAGGCCGAATTTGAAGCATCAAATCGCTCAAGTTTGAGGGTGAATCGAGGAAAACCAATAAGGGGCTTTTGATCCTTGAGGCGAGGGGAGAATTTTTGAAAATTTTGGTGAGTTTTCGAGCTGGTTTGAAGGGGTTTCGAGGATGGCCTGAAAAGCGAGGTGGTCCGCCTATCGCTGCCTGCAACCGGCCGTTTGGAGGGTTTTTCGGTGGCCTTTCGGCCTAAAACTGGTGGGGTTGAGATCGATTCTTCGTAGGCTTTCAGGGGGTACCGGTTTCGGGGTGATCGGAGCATTTGCCGGCAGTTGCCTCAAGGTTGAAGACGGTGGCGCGTGAGCTGCACGCGCCAGCCTTTGCTTGCACCCACTTGCTTGCATGAGGGCGCGTGAGAGATTAGGTATTTTTGAATTTTTTTTATTATTTTAAGAAAAATAAATTAGAAATTATGGTGGAAGAAAATTTTGAAAAATGTTGGAGAAAATGGTCATTTTGTAATTTTCAAGGTAAATAAGGCTTATGAAAAATAGGATGAGGTATTGAAAAAATTTCAGAAAATTCTAGAAGTTAGGAAATATTTATTTATGAATTTTTGTGAAGAAAAATCGAGAAAAAACCTTGAGTAGGCATTTATTATAATTTTTGAGGAGAAATATAGAGGAAATAGGAAGAAAATTACAAAAAAAATTCGAAAAATAGATATTGATATGATTTTGAACAAACATGATGTCTAGGGTATCGTTGAAGCTCGAGGTTGAACTATAGAGCGTCTGGCACGAGAATTGAGGTTAGGCACGCAAATCGAGGTGTATCACGCTTTTCGAGAAAAATTGAGTTGCGAAGTGAGTGGTTCTACCCGAAAAGACTTATAATAATATGTGAATGGTTTACTGTGAGTGTTCATCCCTATGGCTTGGCTTATTGTGATGGTTTGTCCAAACGGTTATTTACACATGCATTGAATTGCGGACAATAAATTGCATACATCAAAATGTTGATTTTAAGTTATGTATGTTATGATTTTCGGCATTGACATGTTATGTGTTATCCATGTGGGATGTTGGTTGTTAACCTATGATGTAGCCCTTAGTGACAGCACTCGTGTAACACCCCGCCCTATACAGGCATGTCACTATAAGGAAGTTTTCGGGGTTTTTCTTTTTTTTTTTTTTTTATTTTCACCAAGTCTGATACTCGCGGCGCCTGTGAGCACAATCTTCACATGCAGATGAAACACTCGTCACAAAACTACAGACGGCACTCGCGGTGATCTCAAGAACAATCTCTATATGCCATATATATATATACCCCGAAAGTTCCAGTCTTACTCGTTTAGTTAAGAATAACATAATCACCACTGAACGAAACATTACAAATACAGCGGAATACTTAATCATCAAAATAACGTGGCCTACCACGTGTTACACAAGTTGTTTCTTACCAACATACATATAACATCAATACCAAAAGTTTACAACACCGACGTACAAATGTTCATACATATAGCAAATTAGGTTACTATGCTACCAAATGATACAACGACTATCACATAAACACCATTGGCTCTCCAGCCTCGTCCTTGACCTCGCAGCTTTCCCTAACTGGAACGTTGAATGTTCCAGGGGCATAACCCAGGTTAGATGAATAAACATCTAAGTGAAGGCATGAAACAGTTTATGTAATGCATGGATGATATATGAGTATGGCATACTAATCGACAACATGTACGACACGTCAAACTTGAGAATTTCCCTGACAAAGTTAATCCCCGGGTGCCCTACCGTGTCACTCGGTTGCGAGTCCCGGATGCCCTACCGTGTCACCCGGTCGCCAGGACTAACCGTGCCCCATTCCCAAGAAGACCCCGACCCGCCCCATATGAACCCAATGATGTAATGAAACTAGACTTTAAATGATATAAAAATTCACACGCCATGTACTAACCTTTTAAGATAAATCCGTTAATGCAATGTAGCGAATGCCGACACAATGACCATACGCTAAAATCTTGCAAAATAAGCTAAGTCTAGGAGGGTATAATTGCTCACTAGAACTCATCAAATGCACTTTAAAACACTTTTAAGACAAGGTAAAGATAGAATCAAACCACTCACCTCAATTTGGAAAAGTCTGGATTTTGCCTCAAAAAACGTACTACACCTCGAAAACTGTGTAAATCCTCTTCCAATGACCCAATTGACTCCTATTTCACCATTTAATACCTTTGGAATTAACATTTTATTTTTTCCATAATTTTCTCTATTTTTATTTAATTTTTAAACATCTAAACCTTTGGAAATTCATTAAAAATACCAAACATCATTTTTTCCAAAATATTCTTCCATGAAAATTCCTAAAATAATTCAACCTAAATTCTGAAATTAAAAACGAAGCAAAATCATACCTCACGCGCCCTCACGCGCCACCCAGGGGTCCTGCGAGTGGCTGCCACGCGCCGCCGCACAGCCTTCTTCTCCGATCGTCTTCTTCGATTCTGACGATGTCCAATGCCCTAAATTCTTATAGGGGCTTGTAGAGCTCTTCAAGGCGACCTCAATGGTGCCTTTGTTCGTCGGAAACAGTGGCCGGAAGTAGGATTAAAATCAAGTTGCAGGTCGCGACGGTGGTGGTTTCGATTTTCCGGCCAAGCTTCAAAACCTCTTCATTTCTACACCAAACGATCCCAAATGCTCCAGAAATGATCCTTAGAACACTAAGAACAAAAGCCCATTATCCCTCAAGCTCGATTCAAGCAAAAACACAAGAATTTTTGAACGATTTTGTTTTTGAACCCTCGGCCGAAAACCCCCTTTTATAGTCGATTTTCACCCGATTCCTCACCCTATCTTGCTCGTCCTCATCCCTTAAGCCCAAATCTAGCCTCTAAACCAATCGAAAAACAACAAATCAAGCTCTAGATCCCTCGAAAGATTCGGCCAAATCGGAAATATTTTTTGCCATCATTTCCGGTCGCGTCGCCGCCGTGCTCGGCCAATGGCCACTCCCTGGAGCTTCATCATCACCTGGCGAGCAACCTAGCACCCTTAGGCAAGCTTCCCGACGCCTCCAGAGGCGGCTGCCGGCGGCCATGTGCGGCGGTCGTGTTCCCATTGTGCAATTTTCCAAAATTGCATTTTCACCCCCTATTTTCTTTATTTGTCATTTTGGTCCTTTCCTTTGAGTCCCTGATCTTTCTAAATATACCACAATGACCCTCAAGTTCTATATTTTCCATTTCTTTTTGGAATTTCTGAAAAACTCGTTGATTCGACCTCCCACTGATATTTTGTAAAAACTGCACTTTTGCCCGAACTCTCCTAATTACGTGCTTTTGACTTCAAACCTTTGAAAATCCCTAATTTTTATCAAATATCGTCCAATTGTGCCATTTCTCCTCAATTGGATCATCTTAACTTAGTCATTCGTCTTTCGTTTAAGTTTTGAATATTGCACTTAAGCCCGAAACTCTGCTAAATATCGTTTTGACCCATATCTTCAAAAATTCTTTTATTATTTAATACCGTGTATTACATCCTCCCCCTCTAAAAAGAAATTTCGTCCTCGAAATTACTAATTTACAACATCAAAATAAATGCCGATAAGAAATCTTCATTTCTTCTTCGCGTTCCCAAGTTGCCTCTTCTTCGTCATGATTGCCCTATAGTACCTTTACTAAGGGAATAACCTTGTTCCTTAAGACTTGATCCCTTTGATCTAGGATTCGAACTAGTTCCTCAGGGTACGTTAGATCATTTCGTATCTCAATGGTCTCATTCCGAAGTACCTGCGTAGGGTCTGGCTCATGTTTCCGTAGTTGAGACACATGAAACACGTTGTGGATGTTTGATAATGCCACAGGTAAAGCTAATCTGTAAGCCACTAGTCCAATTTTCTCCAAAATTTCATAGGGTCCTATGTATCTTGGGCTTAATTTCTCTTTCCTTTTTCCTCGAATCACGGATTTAAATGGAGAGACTTTCAAGTATACCTTGTCACCGACTAAAAATTTCAGGTTTCGCCTTCGTTGATCAGCGTATGATTTCTGACGACTTTGACTCGTCCTCATTTTCTCTTGTATTTGCTTGATCTTTTCAGTAGTAGTCTGTACAATCTCGGGCCCTATCAATCCTACTCTCCAGTTTCTACCCAACAGAGCGGTGTTCTGCGTCTTCGTCCATATAATGCCTCGTAAGGAGCCATTCCAATGCTGCTGTGATGCCCGTTGTTGTAGGCAAATTCTACCAACGGTAGATGTTTCTCCCAATTTCCTGATAATTCCAAAATGCATGCCCTCAACATGTCTTCGAGCGTTTGAATTGTTCGCTCGGACTGTCCGTCAGTCTGAGGGTGGTAAGCTGTACTGAGCTTCAATTGTGTTCCCATACACTTGTGGAAACTTTCCTAAAATCTAGACGTAAATCGTGGGTCTCGATCTGACACTATACTTGCAGGTATTCCATGTAATCGTACTATTTCCTCAATGTACAGCTGAGCCAGAGCGTGAGTCGGTTGCCCTATCTTAATAGGCAAGAGATGTGCCGATTTGGTTAGTCGATCCACTATTACCCAAATAGCATCGTTTCCTTTGGGACTTCGAGGTAGATTGGTCACAAAATCCATAGTGACGTGATCCCATTTCCACTCAGGAATATCCAATGGTTGTAATTTTCCTCCCGGACGCTGATGCTCAATTTTGATACGTTGACAGGTATGGCATTGTGCCACGTACCGTGCCATGTCCTTTTTCATTCCTGGCCACCAATAAATTTCCCTAAGATCCTTATACATTTTTGTGGATCCTGGATGTACTGTGTATCTTGCCCGATGAGCTTCTCCCAAAATAACTTGTCTTAGATCTTGATCCCTTGGCACGTATGTTCTTCCTTGAAATCGAAGTATACCATCATGGTAACTGAATTCAAGTGCCTTAACTTGATCGTTCTCGTCTATCCACTGACTTCTTCTTGTGTCTGATTGAAGAGTTAATCTGATTTGACTTATCACATCAGGTTGAATTGTCAGATTTGCCAAATATCCCTTGATTGGTTTAGGCTTAACACCTACTGTCAGGTGGCTAAATTCGTCGATCATCATGTTAGCCACAATCTCAGAGCTTCTTCGGCTAAGAGCGTCTGCAACTATGTTTGCTTTCCCTGGATGATAGGAAATGATACAATCATAATCTTTTAAATACTCCATCCATCTTCTTTGTCTCATGTTTAACTCCTTCTGAGAAAATATGTACTTCAAACTCTTATGATCCATAAAAATCTCAAATTGCACTCCGTAGAGATAATGTCTCCACAACTTCAAAGCATATATGATAGCTGCTAATTCCAAGTCGTGAGTTGGGTAGTTTTGCTCGTGTCTCTTCAATTGCCGAGATCCGTAAGCAATTACTTTCTCATCTTGCATTAAGACACACCCCAACCCTACCCCAGAAGCATCACTATACACCACAAACTTTCCTGACTCTGTTGGCATTGCTAAAATTGGTGCCGAAGTTAACCGCATCTTAAGCTCTTGAAAACTTTGCTCACACTTGTCGTCCCATTCAAATTTAACTTCTTTCTGTGTCAATCGAGTAAGTGGAGCACATATCTTTGAAAATCCTTCTACAAATCTTCTGTAGTATCCTGCTAGTCCAAGAAAACTTCGGATCTCCCCAATGGTCTTAGGTGCCTGCCATTTTTGAACCGCTTCTATTTTTGCTGGATCGATAGCTATACCTTCTGCAGAAATTATATGTCCAAGAAATGCTACCTGAGTAAGCCAAAATTCACACTTCGAGAACTTGGCGTACAACTTATGATCCTTTAAAGTCTGCAAGACTATCCTTAAATGTTCCTCATGATCACACTCACTTGTAAAGTATATCAAGATGTCATCTATGAACACTATTACAAACTTGTCCAGGTAAGGTCTAAATGTTCGGTTCATCAAATCCATGAATGCAACAGGTGCATTGGTTAATCCAAACGGCATCACTAAATATTCGTAGTGACCATACCGTGACTGAAAAGCAGTCTTGGGTACATCTTCCGGTTTGATCTTCATTTGATAGTACCCTAACCGAAGATCTATCTTAGAAAATACTCTAGCTCCTTGAAGTTGGTCAAACAATTCTTCAATCCTAGGCAACGGGTATTTATTCCTTATGGTTGCCTTGTTTAACTGTCGGTAGTCAGTACACATACGTAAGGTACCACCTTTCTTTTTCACGAACAATATCGGAGCTCCCCAGGGCGACACACTTGGTCTGATAAATCATTTGTCGGTCAAGTCCTGTAATTGCTCCTTCAATTCCTTCATCTCAGCAGGGGCCATCTTGTACAGAGGTATGGATATTGGCTGTGTACTTGGTACAAGATCTATCGAAAATTTAATTTCTCTTTTGGGAGGTAATCCCAGTAATTCCTTGGGAAATACTTCAGGATACTCATTCACGACCCTCACTGACTCCAACTTGAGACTTTTCTTTCCTGATTCGAGTTTGGCTGACTGCAGCGCATGCAAAGTCATGCCATTTTCTCTCTCAATCTTTCTACTTTGACCCTGGAACACAGTCCACTCTCCGTTAAGCTTGGGTATGCTTACGGTCTTACTCTTACAATCTATTTTAGCCTCATGTAGTGATAGGAAATCCATTCCGATAATTATGTCGAAATCTTGAATGTCTAACACCACTAAATCAATCTTGAAATTTTCTGATCCCATACTAAAAATACACTCACGGCATCCTACCGCAGTTCTTAAAGTTGAACCCATAGGAGTGGCTATTACCATTTGATAACCCAATTCCCTAGGTTCTAACTGTAAACTTTCTACTGATGGATGCGACATGAATGAATGCATAGCACCTGGATCTATTAAAGCATGAACTGGAATATTCGAGAAGAACAGTGTACCTTCAATAACTGCAGGATCGGCCTCAGCGTCCTCACAAGTCAGATTGTACACTCGGCCTGGACGAACATTTTGTGTACTTCCACTCGATGGTTCTATCTTTTGTCTTTTTGAGCAATCGCGCGAGATATGCCCTGGTTGACCACAATTGAAACACACCACTTTTCCCTGATATCCAACCTGGGTCGTTGCTTTGTTCTTTGGGCAGTTTCTTCCAATGTGGCCTTCTTCGCCGCATTCGTAACATTTGATAACACATCTTTTTCCAAAGTGTTTCCTCTTACATCGAGGGCACTTCCCATCGTCCCTTGGTTGAGTCATCGTACTGCCTGATTTACCACTCTTACTTCCTTCCTCTATCTTGATGATCTTGGCTCGTGTCAGATTTCTTTCAATGGTCAAAGCTCGGTGCAACGCTTCTTTATAAGTTTCAAAGTCCCATCCACTTAGAACTTGTTGGAGATGTTCTTGTAATCCTGAAACAAACTTTTGTGCCTTCTGACTCTCATCAGTCTCGTACATGGGCACGTACTTAATCAGTTGAATGAACCGATTATCGTATTGGTTCACAGACATCTCAACCGTCTGCTTGAGTCTCATAAACTCCCAGATTCTTTCTTCATTCCAACTCTTAGAAAAGTATTTGGCGTTAAACTCTTCCTTGAATCCCGCCCAAGTATACATTGGTGCATCCTCATTCTCAGCTTCACGCTCCTGTTGAGACCTTATTAATGATCGCTCGGTAGACTGCCACCACCGGCCTGCTTCTTCCTCCAGTGTGTAGGTTGCACACCTCACCTTCTCCTCTTCACTACATTGGAGATGTTGAAGTAGTTTCTCGGTCTGCTCCAGCCAATACTCGGCTGCGCTAGGATCATCGCCAGTTCTTCCTTTGAACACAGGGGGTCTCAGGTGTCGATACCTCTCTAATGCCGTGGTCGTGTGCCGAGTAGACTCCTCTCGACTTACGTATGTTAGCATATTTTCTAAAAATCGCTCCATTCGCTCAAACCGGTCCTCACTGGAACTTGATTCTCCGACATATCTTCTGTTTCCTCCTGAGTGATTCCTGTGATCACCCCGGTCTTCAGAATTATTTTCTTCTATTCTCCCTCTTTCGACATGAGCTGCGTCTCGAAGTCTTCGTGTATTCACCATCTGAAGTGAATCACGGAAATGAATTATGCACAAGACAAGATTGTTTCTATACAAAGGGGACAGTTTTATTTCTTTATATTATCCCATAAAACAGAACAACTTAATACTACTGAAAAAGAAATAGACATAACATCTTATTATATTTTATATCTACATATCCCTCCTTTCTTCAGTCACTTCTTCGGCCTTGCTCAGTAGTTCTTCGGCCTCCAGATCCATGACTCCTTGTGGTCCCCATCACTGTCGGACGCCACTGGGGGTCCTTCGTCGTCATCCTGGACTTCCTGAGTCTCCTCATCTGATTCCTCATCAGAGCTAATATCTATGACCTCATTTGCGAGGTTTGCAGCAATCTCTACCTGTTCTTCCTCATCCATGATGTCCCCAAGTAGATCTTGATGCTCGTTCCTCATTCTTGCGCAGAATTCACGTAAAGTGTCATCCTCCTAGTCCTGCCACAACCACTGCGCAAAGGTCTTCCATTCTCCCTTAAACTGATCAATAAGGAAGCCGATCTGAAACTCTGATAAATCTACCAACTGTCGATAGCTGGGGGGCACATCATCTATAATTTCCTCCATTGCAAGCAGAAATACATTCATGTCCTCATTTTGTGGGTTTCCTCGAGCTTCGATCCTATTTGCCCAGTGTGACAGCAGCACTTGGTCCACCATTTTCTACTAATATCACACAAAGATTTTCTCAAAAAAACTCAAATAAGTGTTTCCTAAAGTTTTCATATGTTACCTAAAATTCTTATCCCTATTCTAAGTTAACAAATCTAACCATGCTAAGTTCAATAACCTAGCCTAAGCTTCCTAGGGTTTTAACCTAGGGCTCTGATACCAATTGTAACACCCCGCCCTATACAGGCATGTCACTATAAGGAAGTTTTCGGGGTTTCTCTTTTTTTTTTTTTTTTCACCAAGTCTGATACTCGCGGCGCCTGTGAGCACAATCTTCACATGCAGATGAAACACTCGTCACAAAACTACAGACGGCACTCGCGGTGATCTCAAGAACAATCTCTATATGCCATATATATATATATACCCCGAAAGTTCCAGTCTTACTCATTTAGTTAAGAATAACATAATCACCACTGAACGAAACATTACAAATACAGCGGAATACTTAATCATCAAAATAACGTGGCCTACCACGTGTTACACAAGTTGTTTCTTACCAACATACATATAACATCAATACCAAAAGTTTACAACACTGACGTACAAATGTTCATACATATAGCAAATTAGGTTACTATGCCACCAAATGATACAACGACTATCACATAAACACCATTGGCTCTCCAGCCTCGTCCTTGACCTCGCAGCTGTCCCTAACTGGAACGTTGAATGTTCCAGGGGCATAACCCAGGTTAGATGAATAAACATCTAAGTGAAGGCATGAAACAGTTTATGTAATGCATGGATGATATATGAGTATGGCATACTAATCGACAACATGTATGACACGCCAAACTTGAGAATTTCCCTGACAAAGTTAATCCCCGGGTGCCCTACCGTGTCACTCGGTTACGAGTCCCGGATGCCCTACCGTGTCACCCGATCACCAGTACCGGCTCCGGATGCCCTACCGTGTCACCCGGTCGCCAGGACTAACCGTGCCCCATTCCCAAGAAGACCCCGACCTGCCCCATATGAACCCAATGATGTAATGAAACTAGACTTTAAATGATATAAAAATTCACACGCCATGTACTAACCTTTTAAGATAAATCCGTTAATGCAATGTAGCGAATGCCGACACAATGACCATACGCTAAAATCTTGCAAAATAAGCTAAGTCTAGGAGGGTATAATTGCTCACTAGAACTCACCAAATGCACTTTAAAACACTTTTAAGACAAGATAAAGCTAGAATCAAACCACTCACTTCAATTCGAAAAAGTCTGAATTTTACCTCAAAAAACGTGTCACACCTCGAAAACTATGTAAATCCTCTTCCAATGACCCAATTGACTCCTATTTCACCATTTAATACCTTTGGAATCAACATTTTATTTTTTCCATAATTTTCTCTATTTTTATTTAATTTTTAAACATCTAAACCTTTGGAAATTCATTAAAAATACCAAACATCATTTTTTCCAAAATATTCTTCCATGAAAATTTCTTAAATAATTCAACCTAAATTCTGAAATTAAAAACGAAGCAAAATCATACCTCACGCGCCCTCATGCGCCACCCAGGGGTCCTGCGAGTGGCTGCCACGCGCCGCCGCACAGCCTTCTTCTCCGGTCGTCTTCTCCGATTCCGACGATGTCCAATGCCCTAAATTCTTATAGGGGCTTGTAGAGCTCTTCAAGGCGACCTCAATGGTGCCTTTGTTCGTCGGAAACAATGGCCAGAAGTAGGATTAAAATCAAGTTGCAGGTCGCGGCGGTGGTGGTTTCGATTTTCCGGCCAAGCTTCAAAACCTCTTCATTTCTACACCAAACGATCCCAAATGCTCCAAAAATGATCCTTAGAACACTAAGAACAAAAGCCCCTTATCCCTCAAGCTCGATTCAAGCAAAAACACAAGAATTTTTGAACGATTTTGTTTTTGAACCCTCGGCCGAAAACCCCCTTTTATAGTCGATTTTCACCCGATTCCTCACCCTATCTTGCTTGTCCTCATCCCTTAAGCCCAAATCTAGCCTCTAAACCAATCGAAAAACAACAAATCAAGCTCTAGATCCCTCGAAAGATTCGGCCAAATCGGAAATATTTTTTGCCATCATTTCCGGTCACGTCGCCGCCGTGCTCGGCCAATGGCCACCCCCTGGAGCTTCATCATCACCTGGCGAGCAACCTAGCACCCTTAGGCGAGCTTCCCGACGCCTCCAGAGGCGGCTTCCGGAGGCCATGTGCGGCGGTCGTGTTCCCATTGTGCAATTTTCCAAAATTGCATTTTCACCCCCTATTTTCTTTATTTGTCATTTTAGTCCTTTCCTTTGAGTCCCTGATCTTTCTAAATATACCACAATGACCCTCAAGTTTTATATTTTCCATTTCCTTTTGGAATTTCTGAAAAACTCGTTGATTCGACCTCCCACTGATATTTTGCGAAAACTGCACTTTTGCCCGAACTCTCCTAATTACGTGCTTTTGACTTCAAACCTTTGAAAATCCCTAATTTTTATCAAATATCGTCCAATTGTTCCATTTCTCCTCAATTGGCTCATCTTAACTTAGTCATTTGTCTTTCGTTTAAGTTTCGAATATTGCACTTAGGCCCGAAACTCTGCTAAATATCGTTTTGACCCATATCTTCAAAAATTCTTTTATTATTTAATACCGGGTATTACAACTCGGGATGCGTACCAAGGATTAATGCTAGGTGACCCACTTGGGACTGGGCTAAGACGGACTTCACCCTACGGTACCGAAGTGGCGGGGCTAAGAGTGGACACCACCCCGGTTGTTGGCTCAAGTGGCGGGACTACGAGTAGACACCACCCCAGGTTCCTTTGAGCAATGGCATTAATACCGAGGTGACGTCGATTCCGAGGATAGTGCTGATGTGATACTCTTGGGGCTAGGGTTGCGTTGGGTTTGGAATGTTTTTGAGTAGGAGCATAATGCCTAACAGTGACAATGGGCTGATTCCCGGGTTCATATGTCGAGGTTGTCCCTCTTAAGTAAGATTGAGTTGCCAATGGGTCGATGTGGTCGTGTCGCCTTTAGAGAGATTGCATTTTTCCCAGTTAGGGCTAAGTGCTTCGTGGGATTCTCTTAGGCTGGTGCATGTCGAGATTTGTCGGTTTTATATATGATTCTGCATATATTCATGAAATGTTTTTGAACTCTCACTTTGATGATTCAACATCTAATTTGGACTATGTCCCTGGAATATTCAAACGTTCCAGGAGAAAGCAGTGGCACCAATGAAAAGAATGTCATCGAGATGTCGCTGCTATATTTAGATTTTGTAGGTTTTTGTCTATGATTACGATGTTCAGAGATCATGTAATATTTTGATATTTTCATGTGAAACATCAATTTGGTTATTGTAAAAGGAATTATCGGTTATATATCATTGAGGTTTCGATCTTGCTCCTGCTGACGTGATTGATAATACCTGTCTTAGTCTATTAATTATTAAATTTTGATATACTGAGAAGGTATGATCGGGATTGTAGGGAAACGACTATGATGAAGGTAGGTATGTCAAGAGGTTTGTGTTGTGATGTTGAAAATATATATATATATATATATAAATATTCCCGAAATCTCGAGTTAACGCACGCTTGGAAAAAGTGGGACGTTACACATGATCATGATTAATACAATCTATTGAGTCTAAATCGTCACTGCTGGAGCCCAAGTGGTCTTGCATTTTTTCTTGTACTTCAAATGCTCAAAAAGAAACCATCTTAAGCTTGAATCCAGAGCACAAAAAACACATTCACAAGAAGCTCACAACCTTAAGCAAATAGATGACAAAAACCCATAAAAAGCACGAGTCTTCTGCAGTCTCTATCTCAAATTCAAAAACCCATAAATATCTATTGAGTTTATTAGTTTTAAGCTTCTAACTTTCTTTAATTCTTTTTATCCTCGTTCATATTATCTGTTTCATATATAGGAAGACATGGGGGATTAAAACTATAATTTTGAGAGACAAAAATCAGAGAATGTTCTGGAAATTTTCCCTCTCCCACTCAGCATTCTAATTCTTATGCTCCGTCAATTATTCTTATGCATATAATGATTAAACATGACTAATATTTTCATATAATGAAAACATAAACCTAGAGTAAGGGGACAAAAGTAAAAATTCCCTCTTCATGAGTACAATTTTATGGAGAACAGAATTCAAAGTACGCGTTAGATGATCCAAAGGAGTTGCCTCAAGAATTCAGGATAGATGATTAGAAATACTTATTTTGTGTTGTCTGCAATTTCATTGTAGTTTAACCCCAATGCATCTAAAGTTCAGCTTTTCTAGCTCCTGCTCTTCCATCCAAGAAATTCAACCTAAAGAACTGCAAGGGAAAAAGAAAAAAGAGCACAAAGCCCACTCACCAAGTGACTAAACTAAATATATTACCCATGGCCTAGAGATGCACACAACTCTTAGACCTCGAGATGCAAATATTTTAACCCATGGGTAACAAAAATGGACTAGGAGAAATTTTTAGAAATTAATCATAAATGGAATTGAATTCTCCACAACTAATCTTAGATGAACAAGTTGCAAACACATAAAGCATCCAGACAACTCTCATTAAAAGTGAGTAATCTAACCACAATCACCACTGGTTCATGATTATAACATTTCACCCAATAGTGATAAAGTATGCACTCAGCAACTATCAAGTGAATCTAACAAACCTATGCAATGGCAGTATAACTATAATTACAAGGATGAGAAATGTACCAAAGAGTTCAATTTTGGGACAAAAGTTTACCGAGCTTTCATGAGCTTTTCTCCCAAATTGATGGTTAACTGCGGGCACAAAGATGTTCAGAATCCAGAAAATACAAAACAAAGAGAGAATCATGAGCTGCGATTAGTCAAATTCAGCCAGTAGCAGTAGATTTGTAAAGGCCCACTCTCGAATATTTCCGCTAGCATAGGATATTCGAAAGGAGGTCATCACAGAGATGATATAGAACAAATCATAATAAAACAACAACTCAATTCATTACTAGCAGCGGAAACTAATTTAAGGTTCAGTTACACTACCAATATCTCATAAGTTTCGGGCTCGAAAGTCATACAAAATAATTAAGAGGCTCTAATGTTAACTAACAAAATAAAAATCATTTCATCTCAAGCCTCACCAAAATACTAAACAGTATCTTCAAGCTAGGACGCGTCTTCGTACACCACTATCCCTGGGCCTTAGTCCCACTAGACTCGCCCCCGAAAACGGTCTTCCCTTTACCTAGAATGGCAAGGAAGATCAAGTGAGTCACAAGGCTCAGCAAGTTCGAGAAGCAATGAATAGCGAACAAGAATCAAGAATATGGTGACACCAAAAAGAGTAATCAAGAACTCGACAGCTTTATACAAGATTCAAAATTTATAACTTTATAAATTTCAGTTTAAATATATATATAAGTGGATTGAATATATAACTCAAGTAAGACAGGACAGTTAAAGGCTTGAATATAATATATATATATAAGTGGATTTGTTTGCAACACAGCATCCATGCCTTCAATGTGTATATATTTATATATATGAGAGTGGAGGTAAATAGGTTTACTTTGAGCAGGGCACCCAGTGGCTTGGATGTATATATATATGTAAATGTAAATGGGTTGCTTGGAGCAAAGCGTGGACGTGGATACACACACACACACACATATATATATATATGAATGTAAATTGGTTGCTTGGAACTGGGCATTGACTTGGACGTATATGTTAATATAAATGTAAATGGGTTTATTTAGAGCAGGACATCCAGTAGCTTGGGTGTGTATGTATATATATATATATATATGCCAATGTGGGTTGGCCGAACAGAAACAGAGCATGGTGTATATGTGGAAGTGGATCAGTGGGTTGGTTGGAAACCGGGCACTCGAAGGCTGGGCGGGTAGGTATATATATATATATGTAGGTATATATGTGTGAGGAGCTATTCGGTCATGGGTATATATACATACATTGGGTGGCCATTAAAATCAACAAGGAGATATGTACTGGGTCACGCGATTGACTGAAACAAGGGCATCCAAATGGAGGTATGCGTATATGAAATAAGTGGGTGGCCAAATAAGACATGAGTATATATACATCTCTATATAATTTAGCTGCTACGGATACAATGATTGAAGATTTGCATCCTTACCTACCAAGGAGCCATTCACTTGAAATAAATGGGGGCGATGCGAGTCCCCACTGTAACTCAACGAATTTGTATGTATATGCTATTTACATCAAAGGGCTTATAGCATGTTAGTAAATTGCAGAATGTTAAGAAGCTAAATATGAAATATACAAAATGTAATAGAGGTTGAGTAAGACTTGCCTGATGAAGATGCAAGCAAGAAAAGCTCCACCAGCGCAAAAATGGAAGGCAGCAGCGAGATGAACATAAATGGAAGGTGAAGGTGAAGTATAAGAAGACGCTAGGGAGTGAGGAAAGGAATCAAACAGTGAAGAAAAGGAAGGGCGATATGCACTTAAATTAGAAAATTTCTACACACAGAAAGGCTGTGCAAATTGCATGCCAACTCTGAAATTTTACCAACATGCCCCTCTTCTCATATAATAGACAAAAATATCTAGGAGCTTTATTGACAAATGCTAACTTAATTTATTTTCTTATTTTTATTTTATTTATTATTGTTATTATTATTTTATTTTATTTTTATTACACCACCAATTTCATTATTTTCAAGTTATTTATCACCATGAGCCTAAGCACAGCCACATGTACTCCATATATATATATATATAAAGCCCACTAGGCTTAATTTCCAACCCTAGTCAAACCCGTGAGCTCATTAACTAATTAATTACGGCCCATTACATCGTTTCTAATTTCTTAAAATTTGACCCATACATTTATTTTCATGATCTTATGAACCATAAAATAAAATTATACAATCCAAGAATTATTTCTATGCCATCAAAATAGTTATCATTAAGTATTAAAGTACTTAGATCCATATTTAAATGTCATTAAACTGACATTAGGTAATAAAACACCTAGATCCATTTTGTGGTCGTTACAAGATTTCCATTCAAGCATATGCAAATGCTAGAGAGAGAGAGAGAGAGACAGACCCTAATCTGAGGAACTGCGGGAAATATAGAAGGAGAGCAGGAGGTTTCTTCTCAGCTCCTTCGACGCCCATCGACGAAGAGAGAGAGAGAGAGTACGCGTGTTGCGAATTGAGCAAAGGAAGAGACGATGCCGAACGACATCGTTTTTATTTTCTTCTCATCCAACACAATTTGGCGGGTACAAATAAGTTTTTGAAAGAGATCTCTAAAGTAACAAATGAGTGAGTCCTTTTGGCTCGCTATTTTGTTTGATAAATTTTTTTTTAAGTTTATTCGTTATGATAAATAAGTTAAACTTAAATCTAATTTTAAATCTCTATTTATAAAGAAGTTAAATTTAAACTCAATAAAATTTAATTTATTAAAACTCGTGAACATATTAAATTAAAAATTCATTAATATTAATAGACTCTATAAAAAGCTTGTAAACATTCTCATTTAAAAAATTTGTAAATATCTCAAAAACAAATTCGTTTATAAGTACATTAATATATTTATTTATAAATTTATAAATATATTATTTAACTAGTGTTCATTATCCAAGATATAAATTGAAAAAAGTGAAATATAAAAATTATTTTAGACAAAAATATTTTTCATTATGCTTGTTAAATTTATATGACGACCCTTGAAAAATAAGTTACGTAACTTTTTATTTTAGATTTTTTAGATAAATTTACCTCTCTCATTCTCCAGATAAATTTATATGGGACTTTACAGATAAAAAAATGACACATATAAAGTCTATAATTTCTAGATCAAAAATTTTAGATAAAAAAATGACACATAAAAAAATATCCAAATAAAATTTTTAGATCAAAAATTTTATTTTGATATTTAAATATGATACTTTAATAATATCTATATTTATATGTTATATTTTATGTCACAATAAATGCATGAGTATTATCAAAAGTGAAGAATGTTTTAAAAATACTATAAATTTTAAAATAAATTAACAAAATCATGAGAAAAGTGAGTCAACCATATAAATTTTAAATTTTCATTCAACTAAGCTCTTTACTTGATTTCAACATAATCACAAGAGAATAGAGAAATATAATAATAATAATAATCGCGAGTCTTAGTCCCCTCAAAGAAATCGATTACATAAATTTTAACTCTCTATTCATCCTTATGTCCGTAAAAAATATTACAAGAGGGATGGTCATACAAAGAGGGGTAGTCATGGAAGGCTTGTGGTTGCCATTCTCATCTTCCATCCCATTCACATAACATAAACAATACCAGTATGTAATACGAGTGAAAATGCCTCCACCACCATAGAGTGTTTCTTCACACAAATTCTCCAATTCTATACATGTAATGCGATTTTTAGATACAAATATTTGCAACAAATGTCACACTCAAATAGAGGAGTATTTGAAGATACTTTTAAAGTCAGTTCTCAAACAAAGCTCGAATCATTGTATGGAAGTTGGCTCCATACAAAAAATCCCATGAGTCATTAAAACAAATGCCTTAGAAAGCAAAATAAATATTTGAGCACGTGTATTTATATGTTTTTTTCATTTAAACACTTAAATTTTTTATTATTTCAACTGTACATTTGAACTATCCATTTTGACTCAATTGTACCTCTAAATTTTTTGTTATTTCAATTACACTCCTGAAATATGCTTAATTTATTTTTCTTAACAAATTTGTCGAGATATGCAATTGACTTAAAATTACATAGTTCAATAGTATAATTAAAACAACAAAAATTTAAGGGTGTATTTGATTCAAAATTAAATAATTCAGTAGTATAATTAAAACAACAAAAAGCTTGAGTGAATTAAAAAAATGTGCAAATACAAGGATTAAAATATATATTTTGCCAAAGTTATTACTATATAACTATATGTGATTTAAACATTTAACTTTGATATTTATGGTAGTATTTGGTATTAATATTTTATATCTTATGTCATATTAATATAAAATATCAATTAAAATGATAAATTTTGTATTTAAATAACATTTTTGTAATATATATATACTCGAGGTTTGCTCGTGTTATGTAGCATGTAAAAAAATAAAATATTTCGAAAGTTTATGTAGAATTTGGTAATTATAGCTAAATTTTTATTTTTAAGACAAAATTTAAATAAAAATATAATTTGATATAATGGTAAAATTAAGTTAATTTTAAGTTGAAAGTCATGAGTTCAAGTTTTGTTAATAGGGTTAGTTTTTATTTTTTAAAAAATAAAATGTATAGAAAATATTTTGATAATTCATAGAAGTTAGGACGTTGCACAGAAACGAAAAATGAGAAATGAATATGATACGTAATGAAAATAGAGAAACGAAATTTTTCAAAAAAATAAGAAATGAAAAAATGGAGCAAGGTGTAAATAAAAACATATAAGGGTTTTTTTTATAAATATTGATTTTAATATAGAAAATTATATATTAAAAATTAATATATAATAAATGATTTTGATATTATATATTATAATATATAATATACAAATTCAGTGACATTAATTTATACAATATTTAAAATAATTTTGATGATATTGTTGTTCAACGCCTTTATATATTTCGATGATGCCAAAAGAAAAAAAATTAAATTTCCTTTCAATATATATATATATATTGAAAAATATTTTATCTTAAAAAACAACATCATGGCATAAAAAAAAGTTATTTTGAAATCAAATGAATTGTTGTATGAAATGTGTCAAAATTATTTCAAAAATCATACATGTTTTTTTAAAATATAAGGCAAAACTATCGACTATATTAAGATAATTGTCAAATGTTTTGTGTCTTAGTTTATGGGCTATTAAATCAAGTAAAAATTGTCGACCATTTTTAAGTTTAAAAGTAAAAATAGTTGACAATTCGTGTAAAATGTCGACAAGGATTTTTTATACTCTCGATTGTTTATATGTGAATTCAAATTTGGTCAACATTGACTGTATAATCTCGACTTTCTTTTCAAACTGTCAATTTTTTTTAATAAAAATTGTCAGCAGTTCTATTGAAAATGTGGACTCCATTAAAAAAGTCAACCAAATGCTTGCATTTTAAATGTTTTAAAAAAAGCTGACGATTGGTTCTTTTGAACTAAACAGTTTCATATCTGACAATATCAAATGGTTAGTTTTTCAAACGTTAAATGTTGTCCAACGGTCCCATTAACGGCTAATCAATGCTTAAGACAACTTAGAAAGTTATAAATACAGATTGAAGCTACTCAAGAACTAGCTAATGAAGAAATGCATGTGTTCAAGTGTTTGATTCTTAAATTATTCAAGTGTTTTAAGTTTTCATTTTTCATTCAAAGGCAGTTGTATCTTTGTAATTCTTATTAATAAGCCTTTGAATTTGTATTCTAAACTTCATTGTAATTAAGAGATTTAACCCTTAGATTCATTCAATTGTAATTTATTATTGGATTGCTTAGATTGTAAGTTAGAGGGTGTTGGTGTTAGTGCCCTAATCCTATATTTAAATGACATAATGTATGTGTTGGGTCTAATAATATAATCTTTCATATCAATAAATGATTATATCTTCATTATACGTCTCCAATAATATATCAATGAGTCTTTAGATATCCTTGATGATTTTATTCTTAAAATGTTAAGAATATGTGATAAAAATCTATAACACATGACTTTGTAAAGTAAGTCTTGGTTCTTAGATTTCTTAAAAGGAAAATATAATAAATCGATTATAGATTGACACATGAACTACTACCATTGATTAGTATGGATGTTAATAATAATAGATGGTGAATCACATTTCATATTAAAATACAAGATTTTACAATTGTGTTAACCAAGATTTTGATTTAGTGGGGGTGAACTTAAATACAAAAAATGAAATTTAAAAAATAAGACAATAATGATAATATTAAAATACAATTTTTTTATAATTGTTCTCTAAACTTTTCATACTTTGATAACGTTGTATAATGACCACATTATCAATTTTATTAAGTACATCTTTTTCAACATACACAACTAAATTATTATTCATCCATTGGTCTCCAATTCTATTACGCAATTGATTATTCACAATGTTGATCGCAAAAAATACTTTTTCAATTGTAGCAGTAGCAACCTGAACAGTTAATGCCAAAATCACAAGCTACACTATATTTTTTTTCATCACAACCAACTTCTGTACAAGTTTACTAAGTCCTTGTAATTTTTCAAATTCTTTGTTGGAATGCATATAAAAAAATATAAGTTTGAAATATCATCAAGTGTCATAAACTCTACTCTTGAAAAATCTTCAGGATAATACTCAGTAAGAAGAATTAATTTTTCTTTATCAAAAGTTGAGAATGAAGGTACTTAGAATTTAGCTTTCGATGTTGTTGAAGATATAAGGAATGGCTGAAGTCTTGTTTTTTACCCACTGATTTTCAATTTTTTGTGCTTAAATCTTGCAAAATTTACTTAACAATACAGAAAATATCAAGATTAAATATGGTCTACATTCTATAATAAGATACAATAAATAAACATAAAGGGGAAATAATCAAAGAAATGGAGTTGGGAAAACAAGAAAAAAAAAGTGAACAATGAGAAGGGATGGACCATTATCGAGTATTGCTTTGCTAGAGTGATGTTAGTGACTCGGTGTTGTTATTGTGCCGAAATTCTATCGGAATAACTTTTTGGATTTTTAAGTTTTTCAAATTTGCAGTCTGCAAATAAATTGGGTGAGAATTGGAAAAGAAACTAAGAAATGGAATAAATTTGAAAATGAAATGAATTAGAACTTGGGAGTTAGTGAATATGGGCCATTTGGCCTATTTGAGCTAGGCTTTAATACAATAATTTTGGGAGTTGAGTTTGGGTTAAAAATAATATAAAACTAGATTATTATTATTATTTTTTAAGATTTGACCGCATGAGCTGAATATCCTATGCGATCTTAGTTGATTAGTAATTACAAAAACCTTGGCCAAGGCACATAAGATCAGGAAAGAGTTTTTGATGTCAGAAAGAGTTCTAACGTGTCATCTCGATCACACCATACTAGATTTTGGCATAATTATCGAGTCTTATGAGTTTGATCAATTCATAACTCTTATTTGGTCAAGATGTTGGTCTATGGAAGAATTATAATGCACGGTAATTGAAAGCTTAAATAAGTTTACTAGAAGTATTGACTTTACTACTGATTGGATCATCCTAACATAATATTAGTTGTTACTCAGGATCTTTTGTGATATTTTGAAGAGATGAATAGATTTTTTATTGTAAATTAAAATATTCGATCGGCGTCAAAAAATTTAATATGTCTCAATTACTATTCAACTATGAATCTAGAATGTTATACCTAAAAATAGGCATAGTATTAGAATTAGTGATATTGAGCTGGTTTAGTGCTCTAATTTATCATTAATAATTAATGAAAATTAAATATTTACAGAAAAAAAAGAAAAATAAATTATTGTTAAGAATTAATGATTAATTAAATTATTATTAATAATTGATGATAATTTTAACGGTAAAATATAAGGAGTATACATATTATATATTGTATATAAGAATTAATAATTATCAAAATAAAAAAATTGATTGCCTCTTTAAAAGTCAAAATAGCATGCCAAATTGAGAGAAAGCCTTGGCTTTCTCGGTACAGCTCACAGGAGCAATTAATGCGCCTGTGCAAAGTTCAAAATGGGCAGTTGAGAAGGAGACCAAATGGCAATGGCAAAATTGAAATCATCAGATAAGAAAATTAAAAAAAGTGGGAGGCAGGTAGGTTAGGTTGGAAGAGATGAGGAGATTATCATTATTGATCGGAATATTCTATTAGCATTTAAAGTTTGATCTGTCTTAATTATTATTTAATTATGAAATTAAAAAATTATACTTAAAAAATGAACATAGCATGGAACTAGTAATATTGAGTTGGTTTAGTATTCTAATTTATTATTAATAACTGACGAAAATTAAATTATCATTAATAATTGATGATAATTTTAACAGGATAATATAAATAAGAAAATTTTTCTATAGATAATTAATTTTTATATAATATTAATTGTATTATTATTATATATATTATATATTATATATAAGAATTAATAATTACCTAAATCAAAAAGGGATTAGATTGGAAATTTGAAAAGTCAAAATAGCGTGTCAAATCGAGAGAAAGCTTTGGCTTTGTCGGCACAGCTCACAGGCGCAATGAATGCGCATGCGCAAAGGTCAAAATGGGCCATTTAGAAAGACACGAAATGGCAATGGCAAAATTGAAATTACGAAAAAATTACCAAAAGTTGACAGTCCACTTGGAGTCAACTCTGAATCCAGATTTTTAGAGAATATAAATTTATTTGATGATACAATCTAAACATAAATATATTACAATATATTTATATTTATATATTAAAATAAATAATAAAAAAATATTCTCTATTTAGATTTAATAAAAATATATAAAAAATCAAAATTCATAACAATAAGAAAATAGAATTTTGATTTTAAAATAAATTTAGAATTTAACGATTTTACCACCCAAAATACATACATTCTATTTCTTGAAAAATTCATTAAAAATTATTTTAACAACAATAAATATTAGCTATCAAAATACCGAGAGATAGTTTTTCAAAATAAAAACATTTTCTTATATGTCCCCTTATAATGCGCTAATCTTCTAGATTTAGAGAAATAACATTTCTTGATTTATTTTGATACACAACATACTATAATACTTAAAATAAGTTTTCCACCATAAGACATATAAAATTCTATTAGGGGATTTAAATATATCAAAAATAATTGTATTAAAATTATGTTTTGTTAAATATCAAAATACACAATAAATTAATTGAAACAATTTGACTTAATAGAGGATGAAGATATCATAACTATAAAGTTGGGCAATGACAGAGGTTCTAGTCTTAGGAGAAGGGAAAATAATTTTGAAGGTTACTTACGCGCAAAATCATTTTGTTTGGATTGGGCATGTAAATATGAAAACAACAAAAAAATATGATGAATCTCAAATTAATTCTAAAATTTGAAATTAATGCAAAAGGAAAATGTGATATTTGTGTGCAAGCAAAACAACCTAGAAAACCTTTCCTTAAATTAAAAGAAACACACAATTACTTGAATTAATTCGTAGTGATACTTGTAATTTAAATTGTAAACATCCCCGCTCAGATATCCCAACCGCTGAACTATCCGAACGGGAGTACTTACGAAAAGGGAAAAATAATGAAACACGAGACAGAAACCACCTTGGCATGCATACACAAAAATAAGAGCAACGAAAGCGAAGCAAAACACATGCATGCACTACAGGTGCCCCGCTAGCACATCGGTCACAAGATCAATAAATGAAAACAGACTCTTGTGCCAACATACACGAGACACAAGAAATGACCCGGCACAGTACAAAAAAAATAAGAGAATAGACCCTACACAACCATCAGAGTTGACAAAGATTGACGGGACTGCCTGTACACCATACCGACTTTGCTGCTAGACGTTGACTCCCTTGCTCGGACCCACGCTGGCACTACTTGGAATGATGGAAAGCAAAGTGAGTTGAGAGACTCAGCAAGCATAAAGAAAAGAAAGGCCGAAGGCTGAACATAACTAGGAAACTCTCCCCAAGATAAACCCCCAGATACACACAAGGCATGAGACGCTACAACACAACAGTATAGCATAATAAAACACATACCGGTCCTTGGGTCCCACACAAGACACACAACACCCATGTAACACCCGAGAATAATTTTGAGGATAAAATGATATTTGATAAAGGGCATCATTGGAATTTTGAGAAAAATAAGACTATAGGGCACACTAACACAGCTTTGGACGACCGAATTAGTCAGAAGGAGTACCTTGGACCCTAGATAGCCAAGGAAAATGGTATAGTATCGACGAGCAATTAAAATTATAATTTTTAGTGATAAAAGAAAGAAGATCGGGAATAGTTTTCGGTACAATAAAAAATACAGCTGTCAATTAGGTCGTATTACCGAATTGCTGTAAACGACGTCCAAAAAGTCAACGGAGAGTGTCAAGGACTAGTATTCGATGTATAGAACAACCCTTAAGTGGTTTCGGGTTGAATCGAGTAGATTTAAGGTCAAATAAATCAATCGGGCCTAAGTATAATTTTCTAAAAATGCTCGAGGGAGGTCAAAACGGTAAATTTTTGAAAGCTTCAAGGGAGAAATGAGAATTACTAATCTTGAGGGTCTTAGTGATAGTGTTAGAAAGATCAGGGGCTTGAGGAAAAGGGCCAAAATGCAAAAGGAAACTTCATGGGGTCAAATTGTAATTTTTGAAAATCTGCCATAGTTGGACAGATTTGGCCGCGATTTGTGGCCGGAAAATCCGGCCATTTGGACAGCCTAGGGCCGTCAGGGAATGGCCTAGGGTGGCCTAGGAGGCGTGGGGAAGAAGGCTTGGCCGGAAATCGGCCACGTGGGGGTAGATTTTGGCTATAAATAGCCAAAGGTTTCGGCTGAGAAGGAAGCACCAAATCGAGCTCATTTTTGAACGATTTTTGGAGCTTTGATAGAGGGATTTTGGTCTCTTGGAGTCAAGGATCATTTTGGGATCGATTTGAGGCGTTTTGGAGTAGGTTTGAGGGGGTTTCAAGTTTGGCCGAGGGTTTGAGGCGGTCCGCCTCCCGTCGCCTGCAACCGGCCATTTGGGCCACTTTCCAGTGGCCTTTCGGCCTGATTTTGGTGGGGATAGGATCGACTTCTTAAGGGCTTCCGGGGGGTACCGGTTTTGAGGCGATCGGAGCAACTACCGGCGGCCGGCTAGAGGTAAAAGACGGTGTCGCGTGACTGCCACGCGCCAGCCCAAATCAGTCAGCCACGCGCCCGCGCGTGAGACCCCAGGTAATTTTGAAATTTTTTATTTATTTTAAGAAAAATAAATTATGAATTATGATGCAAAAAAATTTGGAAAAATGTTGGAGAAAATGGTCATTTTGTAATTTTCAAAGTAAATAAGGCTTATAAAAAATAGGAAAAGGAATTAGAAAATCCTTAGAAAATTTTGGGAGTTAGGAATTAATTATTTATGAATTTTTATGAAGAGAAATCAAGGAAAAATCTTGAGTATACATTTATTAGAATTTTTGAGGAGAAATATAAAGAAAATAGGAAGAAATTATGGAAAAATTGAAAAATAGATATTGATATGATTTTGAACAAACGTGATGACTAGGGTATCGTTGAAGCTCGAGGTTGAAGTATAAGAGCGTCGGGCGCGAGAATCGAGGTCAAGCACGCAAGTCAAGGCAGGCACGCAAATCGAGGCAATTTGCGCTCTTCAAGAAAGTTGAGTTACAAGTGAGTGTTCGCCCCCAAACTTGGTTTTGTCTTTGGGTTTTGTGATAGATTGTCCAAATGGTTATTTACACGTGCATTAAATGTTGATTACAAGTATCGATTTTAAATGACGCATGTTATGAGTTTAAGTGATGCATGTTATGATTTTCGACCATTGGCTTGTTTTGTGTCGTCCATGTGGGATGTGGGTTGTTAACCTGTGACGTGGCCCAGAGTGACAGCACTCGGGATGCGTACCTAGGATTAATGCTAGGTGACCCACTTGGGACGGGGCTGAGACGGACTTCACCCTACGGGACCCAAGTGGCGGGGCTGAGAGTGGACACCACCCCGGTTGTTGGCTCAAGTGGCGAGGCTGCGAGTGGACACCACCCCAGGTTCATTTGAGCAATAGCATTAATGTCGAGGTGACGTCGATTTCGAGGATAATGCTGATGTGACACTCTTGGGGCTAGGGTTGCGTTAGGTTTTGGAATGCTTTTAAGTGGGAGCGTAAAGCCTGACGATGACAATGGAGTGATTCTCGGGTTCATATGTCGAGGTTGTCCCTCTTAAGCAGGATCGGGTTGCCAATGGGTCGATGTGGTCGGGTCGCCTTTAGAGAGATTGCATTTTCCTCGGTTAGGGCTAAATGCTGTGTGGGATTCTCTTAGGCTGGTGCATGTTGGGATTTATTGATTTTGGGTACATGATTTTGCATACATTCATGAAAATGTTTTTGAACTCTCACTTAGATGATTCAGCATCTAATTTGGACTATGTCCCTGGAATATTCAAACGTTCCAGGTGAAAGCAGTGACGCCAAGGGAAAGAATGTCATCGAGATGTAGCTGTTGTGTTAGTCGTCGTAGGATTTGGTATATGATTACGATGTTCAGAAATTATGTAACGTTTGATATGAAACATCAATTTGATTAATGTAAATGGAATTTTCGGTTGTATATATCTGAGGTTTCGATCTTGCTTCCGTTGATGTGGTTGATAATGCCTGTCCTAGTCTAATTATTAAGTTTTGTTATACTGAGAAGATAAGATCGAGATTGTCGGGAAACGATTTTGATGAAAGTATGCCTATCGAGAGATTTATGTGGTGTTTGATTTAAATTTTTCCGAAATCTCGAGTTAACGCACGCTTGGGGAAAAGTGGGGCGTTACAACCCAAGTCCCATACCAACCTGCCGTTGCTCTGAAAGGCAACAATTATCTCCACAAACCTGCACGCGCAATCCCGGGCCGGTACTCCCGTCGCCCGTCCCCGTCGGTACTCCCGACAACCGAGCCATAGGCTCCATTGGAACAATACTCCCGTCCGAGAACTAATAACTACCAGTAGCCATGCAATACACATAAAAATGCAATGGCGTAGTGAGCATCAACGTGATACACTGGCGCCCATACATCCAGGCATCAGGCCATACTTCACCCACATAGTAAACCACACGCCATGCATATGTTCGCGCTGGATGCAACTTAACCAAGCTAGAATGTCTGTGTCCAAGCATACTCAATAAATGAATATCCCAACATACATCTCGTACCCATGTGCATATCAAATCATAAACAGTAGTACAATGCATCTACTCATGCAGTAAATCACATACCGGCAGAGCTAGTTAGCAGTGCCCGGCACCGGTCAACGCCCAGTGACTAGGAGTGTCTGCCTGACGGTCTACTTCAGAACCGTACAATAGTCTACCCCAACGTCACCAAACAATCAACCCCTGCCTCACTGCTCAATAGCTCTAATCAAATCATAAATAAATCCGAGAAAAAACCGTAAATAAAACCCGCACGACTAGGAACCTAGTTCCCCAAACTGGGTTCAGCATCATTCCGAAGGGAATAGGAGTGGTACAAACCCCCGTAGACTCACAAGAAATAAAGTTCTAGAAGTCTCGAATTTAATTTAAATTAAAACAAATGAATAATAATTCAACAAACAAGGCTAGGTGCCGAATTAAAGTAAGGGAGATAACAAAATACAAAAAATCGCGGGGTTTTTCACGGGAATTAAAGATCAGGAAAAGGGGGTTGGGAGCTTGCCTTTACACGGCTGTTCCTTGCTTTTCTTGCACTCCCGTTGCGAAGTAAAACGTTTAATAGCGATTAATAAAATTGTGGCTCACATTAATTAAATCTAACCATGTAATATAAATAATTTAATCACCGAAAATCCCACATAAGCACACCGTAAATAAAACCCCAATGAGTCTTATATTTAATTTAAATTAAATCGTACTAATAAAATCCTCATTTCGTATAATTAATACGCGAAACCGAAACGAATTAAGGGAAGGCGAGGGGTTCATAAAATGGAAAGAAATCGTAAGGGTAGATGAGAGCTTGCTTGTATCTAGTCGTTTACGATGTTTTTATGCTTAAATGCCACCAAAATAATACACGCTACAAATTAGATTAAACTTCCAAAATTAATAAAATTAAACTCAAAATGAAATTCTAACCGTACAGAATGTTTAATACTAGCTTCTCTACTTACCTGAATAATTAAATCGCAATAAAAACTTGATTAAAACCCCAATTTCTCCTCTATTTCCACCATTTCCAGCGCTGGTTCGCGTTCTTCTTCTTTGTAATTACGCCTCACTGTTGCTGCCTCGTTTGCTGAAGAAATCGGCCAGAAATTGGCCGAAACAAGCGGCCAGAACGCAGCCACGTGGCAGCCAAATCTATTGCCTCCCTAGCCCCAAAATGACACCGTTTTGGGCTTGGAATTGGCTAAAAAATTCAGCCTTGATTTTTCTTCAGTCGCACGGCCTGCCCAGCGCGATCTCACATCCATGCCCAACCCTCATGCACACCTGCCACTTTATCTACTAACCACTTTGAATACAATGTGAACTAAATTAAAGTTACAGACTTCCAGCCTTACACCCATCAAAATTCAATCCTAGGCACATCCTGTACCGGTCCCTAAGAAGACTCCCAAGTGGCAACTTATTGCCTCACTGACCTAGCAAAAGCATCTTAATGGGAACGAAACTCCCATCATTCATCATTACTCCAATCAATTGCCTCCACACGTCATTCATCTGCTCACGGGCGAACAAGTCTTGTCTCTGATAGTCTCCAAAAAGATCTCGTGAATCGTCTCTTGAAACAACTCATCAAGTCGATACGTATAACTCACTAGGTACTTTTCTTTGTCTTGCCTGCCTCCTCATCCCGAAGAAAATTTCTGTTCCCACCGACACCATAAATGATCCAATACTGGGAGGTCATCCGGATTAGGTAGGGGTACACTGGAATCTAGACCTCCGAATTCCATTGGGAACACTCAAAATCACCCAATATCAACCAAATATATTATGGCTAGACCAACCTCTTACTCAAACACCTAGGAGCAGGCACCCGTCCTAAATAAATCCCATTCAAACCACCTCACAGTCCCATCCTAACGTGCCTTATCACCCCGCACGAATATAAATTGGGACACAGTCTCTCACATGAATTAACAACTCAATTTGACGCAGCTTGAACCTATTCGATTCACCTAGACCTCCCTAACTCTACCCGACAATCTTGGTGTACAGGAACTTGTCCCTCAAAATTGACTCAAACTACGCTCTGATACCAACATTGTAACATTCCATTCGAGCGATCAGAAGGACCGGAACAACTTACCCTGATGGGCCTACACGAACTTCCCAGGAGGGTCACCCATCCCTGGATTACCCCAGGTTAAGCACCCTTAACTTGGGAGTTCTTTGCCAACATTCAGCCCAAAAGGTATCCAGCTGGTGTTGTTTCCTTCCTTACTTATCCTCGATATATACTATTCTCATCTAGGCTCCCGGGGTATTACATTAATAATTTTGTGACACATGGTGGAGAACAATATTTTGTTCCATTTATTGATGATTATTCAAAATTTTGTTATGTTTATTTGCTTACTCATAAAAATGAAATGTTTGACAAGTTTAAGATCTATAAGGCTTAAGTAGAAAATTAGTTGAAATAGAAAATTAAAATACTAAGATCTGATAGAGGAGGTGAATACAAATAAAATAAAATATTTTGTGAAGTGTATGACACAATACATTAGTTCACCCCGGGCACTTCAATCTAATGGAGTTGTTGAAAGACAAAATGGCACATTACTAGATACGGTAAATGCTATATTAATAAGTTATGGTTTACCTAATAATTTATGGGGTGAAGCTTTATATACCGCTTGTTGTATTTTGAATAGAATACCTTATAAAACTCTATATGAATTATGGAAAAGTAAAAGACCTAGTTATAAATATCTCAAAGTGTGGGGGTGTTTGGCAAAAGTTAATATTCCTACACATAAAAAGTGAAAACTTGGTTCTAAAACTATTGATTGTGTTTTTATTGGATATTTCCTAGATAATAACGCCAATAGATTTTTGGTTATTAATTTTAATTATCCTGATATTAGCAAAAATACAATTGTTAAGGCTTGTGATGTTATTTTTTATGGGAGTATTTTTTCTTTAAAAGAAAAAATAAATACTTCAATGGACCTTAATTCCGGTTCTTCTATAAATGAAACCTACAATTTTAAATCTAATAAAGAGAACGATTCTAAGGAGCAAAAGGAGAAAATTAAAAAAAAAAGTTTTGGTTGTGATTTTGAAATTTTTTTGGTAGAAAATGATCCAGTTACTTATAATGATGCTATGAAATTAGTAGATGTGTCTATTGGAAATAAGCAATAGATAGTGAAATGAATTCCTTAATGAGTAATAATACATTGATTGTAATTGATTTACCCCCTACATGTAAAACCATTGTTGTAAATGAATTTTTAAGAAAAAATTGAGACTAGATGAATCATAAATAAATTTAAAACTAGATTGGTTGCTAAAGGATTTGATCAAAAACAATGTACAGATTTCTTTGATACATTCTCACCAGTAACCCATATAAGTAACCCATATAACATTTATAAGAATGATAGTTGCAATTGTTTCTATTTATAAGTTAGAAATTTTTTAAATGGATGTAAACATGACATTTTTTAATGGAGATTTATATGAAGAAATTTATATAAATCAATCTAAAAGATTTATAACTCTTAGCCAAAAAGATAAAGTATGTAAGCTTGTAAAATCTCTTTATAAATTAAAACAAGCACCCAAACAATGATATGAAAAATTCGATAATATTGCTATTTCTAATGAGTTTTCTATTAATAACATAGATAAATGTGTTTATTTTAAAAAGTTTGATATTGACTATGTGTTCCTTTGTTTGTATGTAGATAATATTCTTATCTTTGAGACTAATATTGATGTCATTAATCAAAAGAATAATTTTTTGTCGGCTAAATATATATTTTATCCCTTGTATTTGCATTTTTTTTTGTTTTAGACACCCAAACTTTTTATCATTTCAAAGATACCCCTCAACTATGTAATTTCGAGTTAATTTAAAATCGAAAGACATCTACACCTATTACATAGTAAAAATGTTCTAACTTATTTTTGATTATATATTCCCTCCATATAAATAAGTAATTATGTGGACGATTGTTACATATTTAATCATTTATTTTTAATATTTGATTAACAATAAATTGACTTAGTCATCATATTTTGAAATGAGATAAGGCTGAAAAAGAGATCAACCAACCCCTAAATAAGCTCCACATTCATCTTAAAAAAAATAGATAAAAAAAATTAAAAACAAAATCAGCAACATCCCAAAAACCTTAAGATATTTTATTTTTTTGGCAACAAGTTACAATCATATAATTTATATATATATTCTTGGAATATACGAGATAAAAGGAATCAGCAGAGAAGTATTTTTACTATATAAGAATATCTGAAGAGATCGTTGTATTTTGCAAAAAGGACGCCATAATATCTATTTTGCCGTACGAACTTCAAATTGCTAGCTACTCTATGCTTTTGAGTAGAAAATTAATTTTATTAAATTACAAAAGCACTTTTTGTTATCAATCAAACAACAACATAACATAGAAAGAAAAGATATTAATAATTATAAAGATGGAAGCAACTGTGTCTTATATTTATAACCGAAAACTAAAATTTCCCAATGTTTTGTAATTTGTACAAATACTCAATAATATGATATGATAATAGTAGTTCCTTTTAATTTTGAATCAATTTGATGATTTTTTTGTTAATGATACTGATACATATATTTTGCTAAAAATTCTATTTGTCTCTCAAAATTCCATCTGCATCTTGTAACTGAACTATACACGCAACCAATATTAAAAAAAATGAGTAATATTAATTATTTGATAACTCTTATATTATAGTTTAATGTCCAATTAAATTAATTGTTTCCTTCCCCAAGTAAAGAAACTGTTGAAGATCTACGATGACTTGTAATTGTTTAGGGAAACTGAGCGTGAGTGTGACATTCACCCAATAATTTAAATTTTTCATAAATTATTAATGACCATTTCTTCATCCAGTGCGTCATGGTGATTTATTATGTTTAATAATCGTGTGTCATTGTCAAATAACTACAATAATATTTCTTTATAAGCATAATTTGTATTCAATTATCATTTAATTACATTCTAATTTAACCCATCAAATATCAAATTACTATAATTACAAATAATGAGTTGGAGAAAATCTTAGGAGAAATATCAAATTACAATAATTACAAATATCAGGACTCAGGCACCAAAACTATAAAGTTTGGCGATGATAGAGAGGTTCCGGTCTTAGGAGAAGGGAAGATAATTTTGAAGCTTACTTATGCACAAAATCTTTTTGTTTGGATTGAGCATTATATGTGTCGTGCATTAGAAAGAATATTAGTACTTCTAAGCTAGTTCAACATAGTTGTAAATTAGTTTTTAAATCAAATAAAGTTGTAATTAGTAAAAATAATTTATTTATTGGAAAAGTCTATTTGTTTAATGGTTTCTTTTGTTTAAATATTTTGGATCCTATGATCAATAAATTTAGAGTTAGACTGGTTACTTAAGGATTTATTCAAAAAGAAGGTATAAATTTCTCTAATGCATTCTCATCACTAAGCCATATAACATTTATAAGAATGCTAGCTGTAATTGCTTCTATTTATAAATTGAAAATTCATCAAAAGATTCACACCTTTTGTAGATTTTTATTCTCACTTTCACTCTTTCTTTTTTTTTTTTAACTTTTTTTTCTCTCACTTCAAGTCTCGATAGTTGTGTAATATTAGAAGGAAGAAAATTAATTTATTTCTTTTTTTTTTCACAACGAGCTACAATCATATAATTATTTATATTTTTTTAGAATATATGAAATAAAAGAGTTTGTAGATGTAATTCTGTTACACAAGAATCTGAAAAAAAATTATTATATCTTGAGAGAAGAACGTCATAACATCTAATGTAAGAGGAGGTATTTTTACTCATGTCAGCATAGATAATTTGATAATGAGGCTTTTTATATTTAAAAAATTTTAATGACTAATTTGATCTTTGGATGAAGATTGATACCTGAAATGCAAAAAAAAATATGATAAATTTATTTTAAAATAATTTTCTTTTTATTTCTATACACGCAAACAATTTTTATTTAATATTTATTATTTGATAACTCTTGTATTATAGTTTAATGTCCAATTAAATTAATCGTTTCCCTCCCCAAGTAAAAAAATGACATGTTTATTTAATATTTATTTGGTAAGTCTTCTATTTATCTCTCAAAAATGACATCTTTATTTAATATTTATTTGAAAACTTGTAATTGTTTAGGAAAACTGAGTGTGAGAATGACATTCATCCAATGGAGTCATCCTCTAACCGCACCCAATAATTCAACTTTTTCATAAATTATTAATTACCAAGAAACGTAGGTGGGTTCGGCAACCCAATAGGCAAATTGAGGAGAAGAAGAAGCACTGGATTAAGAGTAATGGCGTACAGTGTTGTAAACTCCGTGATCCAGACTTTGATGCCATTGATAGTCAACGAAGCGAAGCTTTTGAGCAATGTCCGCCGAGATGTTGCGAGCATCAAAGCTGAATTGGAGAGCATAAAGTCTTTCCTAAAAGACGCTGATCTTAGGGCAGAAATCGGAGATGAAATCGCCATAGTTTGGGTGAAGCAGGTCCGGGAAGTGGCGTACCGAATCGAGGATGTGATCGATGAATACATGCTTGATCGAGGAAGAAGGCGTCGTTTCGGCAGTTTACTCCGCAGAGTAAACTTAGCCTCTCAGATTCAAGACATCAAACGGACAATTGGTGAGATCAAGGAAAGGGCTGACAGGTATGGATTCAGTGGGATACAGGGATCAGGGAGCGAAAGAATTGAACGACCGTGGCATGATCCTCGAGTGGCTTCCCTCTTCGTCGAGGAAGATGAACTCGTGGGAATTGAATCCCGGAAAGATGAATTGATCGGGCAATTGATAACCAAAGAGTCGAAAAGAGTGGTGATTTCGGTGGTGGGGATGCCTGGAGTGGGGAAGACCACTCTTGTAAGCAAGGTCTATGGAAACCAAACCGTGGCCGCACAGTTTGATTCTTGCGCTTGGGTCCCTGTCTCTAGATCATACAAATCAGGGGAGATACTCAGAACAATGCTGAAACAGTTTTACCAATCCGGATTAAGGGAGTCTACTACACCTCCAGAAATTGATGCAATAGGCCAGAATTCACTCGTTCACAAGCTGAAGGAATTTCTAACCCAGAGCAGGTATCTAATTGTCTTTGATGATGTATGGACAACAAGCTTTTGGGAATTCTTCAAACATGCTTTGCCCAAAAATGGGAAAGACAGCAGGGTAATCATCACCACCCGCAGTGAAGAGGTTGCAGTTTTCTGTAAAGAATCGCCATGGGATCATATCCTCTGGCTTCAGCCCCTGCCCAAAGAGAAGGCTTGGGACCTTTTCTGCATGAAGGCCTTCCAAAGGGACTTCGAAGGCCATTGTCCCCCCGAATTGAAGGACGTATCTCTTCAAATCGTTCAGAAATGTGAAGGATTGCCACTTGCTATTGTGGCAATAAGTGGTATTTTATCCATCAAAAACAAGATTGCATTAGAATGGAAGACGTTCTACGATAGCCTAGGCTCTGAGTTACAAATGAGACGTGGCCTTACAAGCATCTCAAAAATTGTGTTGCTTAGTTACCATGATTTGCCCTACTACATCAAATCTTGTTTCTTATACTTTGGCATAATACCTGAGGATTACTCTATTCATTGTGGACGATTGATCCGATTGTGGATAGCAGAGGGCTTCATCGAAGAACAGAGAGGCAAAACTTTAGAAAAAGTTGCAGAAGAGTATCTGACCGAGCTCATCCATAGAAGCTTGGTTCAAGTGTCAAGTAAGAAACCTGATGGGAGAGTTAAAACCTGCAGGGTGCATGATGTGGTGCGAGAGATCATCCTGTCAAAGTCTATGGAGTTGAACTTCTGTCAGGTTTTAGGAGCCGAGAATTTGAGCTTCGATGATTTTACTCGAAGATTGTCAATACATATGGATGGCAATTTGGACAACGTTCTTGAAAGGGCTAAGAAATCATGGATTCGTTCAATTTTTCTTTTTCGAGTGGCTAAGTTGCCAGAGAAACCCCTGATGAGTACATTTGCAAGAAATTTCATGCTTTTGAAAACACTAGATCTTGAAGATGCTCCTCTGGTTCAGATTCATAAAGAAGTGGGAAATCTATTTCATTTGAGGTACCTGAGTGTAAGGCATACAAAGGTGAAGGTGATTCCCAAGTCAATTGGCAAGCTGCACAACTTGCAAACTCTGGATTTGAAATATTGTCTTGTGCATGAGCTACCTTCTCAGATTAGCAGGCTCCATAAGTTGAGGCATCTTTTGGCATATAACTATGATTATGGGAGTTTTAGTTTAGATTCCATAAAAGGGGTAAAGATACAAGGAGGGATTGGTTGTTTAAAGGAGTTGCAGAAGCTAGGGCTTGTGGAGGCAAATTATGATGCAATCAGCCTATTTAAAGAGCTTAAGAATTTGCAGAAGCTGAGGAAGTTGGGCATCAGCAATTTTAGAACAAAAAATTGCAGGGATCTTTTTAACAGTATTCAGAATATGAAACACCTTAAAGTTTTGGCGATATGCTCTATAAGTGAACATGAGATTTTGGATTTGGATTTGGTTTCTGCTCCACCTGAATCTCTTGAGCGACTCATCTTGTGTGGACGTTTGAAAAAGCTGCCATGCTGGATTGCTCAACTTCAAAGTCTACGAGATGTAAAACTGCGCTGGTCAGGTTTGGTTGATGATTCACTAGAGGGGCTTCAAGCTTTGCCTAACCTACTAATGCTCAGTCTCGCTGATATGTGTTATGGAGAGCAGCTGTCTTTTAAGGCTGGATGGTTTCCAAAACTTAAGGGGCTAAAGCTTCGTTTTCCGAGGGGATTGCGTTCAGTGATAATAGAGGAAGGGGCATTGACTCTTCTTGAAGAGCTAACAATTGGGCCATGTCAGCAGCTGGAAGAGGTTCCTTCAGGGATCCGTCACCTTAGGAAACTCAAAACTATTCACTTTTTTCAAATGCCTACAAAGTTCCTAAACAGAATGCTACCAAACAAGGGCCAAGACCATTGGATTGTGGAGCATATACCAAGTGTCAGGTTTGTTTTTAGGCTTCAAGGATTGAGATACAAATTTTGTGCTCCTGGGGAATTCCAAAATTATGCAAGTGACCTAAATTTTAAGGATCAATGAAGCTCAAAATGGATCTCTTCATTGACAACCATCTCTTCTTCTGTTTGCAGCTGAGACCTGAAGGGAAAACTCTCAGATCATTCATGCAATGTTACAGAATGGACTCACTAACTAGCAAGGAGATTATTCAGTTCAAAAGAGGTGTATATTTGTTTTTGCTAATGATGTAGAGAATGGATTTGGAGATTTGTTAAGATAATAATGCTCTTGGCTTACACTGTTAGATGGTACTATATATTACACTCTCTGCAAGCAAAGACAAAAATATCATATAACTAACCCGCAATGGACATTAAATGGAGTTGTTATCCCCTTTACAGGCATGAATGAACCATCCTGCTCATACAAGCCGTACATGATGTAGATGAAATCTAAACACCCTCCCACCCCCAACAAAAAGAAATTAATTGTCACCACACTGCAAGCCTATTGACAATGGTTGAGCCCCCAAATGATCAAATGAACTCGTGTAAGATGGTCAAACCACCTGCTTACCTCTTATCTATGGTGAGTGGAATCATGAGACTCCAAATTGGAAGCGTTCCATCTATTACACACTATATTATATATTCATACAACCAAAACATCAAAATTGTTCCTGCACTCTTGAATTGGCAGGATACTCAATGGTGGGATGAAATATAAAGTTAGTCCCCAGAATACGTATCCTCTAAACCTCGGTGGGCTCGGTTATATGAATTCTAAACCTTTAGCCATCTCTGTGTGTGGTCATATTCTCTAAATTAGAAGCTACTACAATTAAAACAAAATGTAATAATGCCTCTTTTTTACATCTGTAGTAGGACTAGAGCAGTTGTATTGATTAAAGTGTCCAATATTCCAGACATTTCAACACAATGCTGGATGCATTTAGGAGCATGGTCTGCAGGCTAGGTCAAGGTTCTCCATTTCAGTCTAGCAGTTCTTCTACAAGCCTGAAATTGTTAAGAGTGATAAAAATGTATCCTAAATAAGTATCCTACAATTGATTGTTTTAGCATAACTAACATAGTAACATGATAATGGGACATTTATATGATCGCAAAGCACATATTAAAGCACATATTTATTTCTACGATAGCCTAGGCTCTGCGTTACAAATGAAACCTGCCCTTACAAGCATCTCAAAAATTGTGTTTCTTAGTTACCATGATTTGCCCTACTACCTCAGATCCTGTTTCTTGTATTTTGGCATAATACCTAAGGATTACTCTATTAATTGTGGAAGATTGACCCGGTTGTGGATAGCAGAGGGCTTCATTGAAGAACAAAGAGGCAAAACTTTAGAAGAAGTTGCAGAAGAGTACCTGACTGAGCTCATCCATAGTGTCAAGTAGGAAACCTGATGGGAGAGTTAAAAAGTGCAGGATGTGGTTCCTCAAAACCTAAAACATCTATATACAGTTCAGAGCAAAAATGGATAACCCACAAATTTCTCAAGGATCAACAAAGGCCTAATCCAGAAAATACTATACTTGGAAGTTCAGGTTTTCTTGATATTCCACTATACATCCAGATCGATGATCATGATTAATACCATCTATTGAGTCTAAATCGTCACTGCTGGAGCCCAAGTGATCTTGCATTTTTTCTTGTACTTCAAATGCTCAAAAAGAAACCATCTTAAACTTGAATCCAGAGCACAAAATACACATTCACAAGATGCTCACAACCTTAAGTAATTAGATGACAAAAACCCATAAAAAGCACAAATCTTCTGCAGTCTCTATCTCAAATTCAAAAACCCATAAACATCTATTGAGTTTATTAGTTTTAAGCTTCTAACTTTCTTTAGTTCTTTTTATCCTGGTTCATATTATCTATTTCATATATAGGAAGACATGGTGTTGTTGCCAAAATACAACAATTAAAATTTGTGATGTGGGGTCCACTCGAGCTTGTTGTCGGGTGAGGTTAGGTTGCCGTAAAAGATGTCGCCTCAAGGGAGTTTGCCGCTAGGAATGCTCGTCATAATGATTCGTCACAAGCTTTCGCCGCTAGTTTTTGCCGCTAGCCTTTGCCACTAGCCTTTGCCACTAGCCTTTGCCACAAGCCTTTGTCACAAGCTTTTGCCACTAGCCTTGGCCATTAGCTTTTGCCACTAGCCTTTGCCACAAGCTTTTTGCCACAAGCCTTTGCCACAAACTTTTTGCTGCTAGCCTTTGCCACAAGCTTTTGCCACTAGCCTTGACCACTAGCTTTTTCCACTAGCCTTTGCCACAAGCTTTTTGCCACAAGCTTTTTGCCGCTAGCCTTTGCCACAAGCTTTTGCCGCTAGCCTTTGCTGCTAGCCTTTGCCACTAGCTTCGCCGCTAGTTTCGCCACAAGCTTTTGCCACTAGGTTTTGCCACAAACTTTACCCCTAGCTTCGCCACAAGGTTTTGCCGCAAGCTTCGCCGCTAGCTTCACCACAAGGTTTTGCCGCAAGCTTCGCCGCAAGACTTTACCTTCGCCGCTAGCTTGGCCGCGAGACTTTTCTTCGCCGCTAGGTTTGCCGCAAGGATTTGACCCTGTGATACTCAAAAAATGTGTTAGAGGGCTCGTGGGAATCTCCCCCGCGAAGACCCTCCGATGCCAAAGTCAGTCCCGGATCCCAATGACTATTCACGAAAATAGTAAAAGTGTATTCAAAGTGACAAGTTTTACCAAAGTTGGAAGTCCCCATCAATGTCCTGTAGCCGGGTATTTATAAGGCACGGTTTTCAAGGGTGTCTGGAGCCGACACGTGGCGATTTACTAAATGGGTTGAATTTAACAAAAAATAGGAGAATTATTATGAAGCTGTAGCGGGACAAATTGCGGCAGAGGTCGCGAGGACGAGTGACAGCAAGGCTTGAACCTTGCGGCCCAGCCAAAGTGTTGGTGGCCGCAAGGCGACCACCAAATGGCCGCAAGGCTGAGCCTTGCAGCCAGCCAGAGCGCTGGTGGCCGCAAGGCTTGCCCCTGCGGGGGCCACGACACTCGCGACATGTAGCCACGAGGCCGCTTGCGGCAATTAGCCGCAAGCGTGCTCGCGGCATGCAGCCGCAAGCTGCTTCTCTTGAGCAGCCGCAAGGCTGGCCTCGCGGCTAGCCCATGCCGCGAGGCTAGCGGCATTTTGCCGCAAGGCTGGCGGCAATTTGCCGCCAACTTTGCTTACTATTTATTTTTTTATTTCTTTATTCTCATTTCTTCTTCTTTTATTATTTTATTTTATTTCTCAATTTTTTAATGGCATAACACATGGGCGATTAAAACTGTAATTTTGACAAACAAAAATTAGATAATGTTCTGGAAATTTTCCCTCTCCCACTCAGCATTCTAATTCTTGTCCTCCGTCAATTATTCTTATGCATATAATGATTAAACATGATCAATATTTTCATATAATGAAAACATAAACCTAGAGTAAGGGGGCAAAAGTAAAAATTCCCTGCTCATGAATACAATTTTATGGAGAAGAGAATCAAAAGTACGCGCTAGCTGATCCAAAGGAGTTGCCTCAAGAATTCAAGTTAGATGATTAGAAATACTTATTTTGTGTTGTCTGTAATTTCATTGCAGTTCAACCCCAATGCATCTAAAGTTTAGCTTTTCTAGCTCTTGCTCTTCCATCCAAGAAATTCAGCCTAAAGAACTACAAGGGAAAAAGAAAAAAGAGCACAAAGCCTACTCACCAGATGACTAAACTAAATATATTACCCATGGCCTCGAGATGCAAATATTTTTAGAAATTAATCATAAATGGAATTGAATTCTCCGCAACTGATCTTAAATGGACAAGTTGCAAACACATAAAGCATCCAGACAACTCTCATTAAAAGCAACTACTCTAACCACAGCCACTGCTGGTTCATGATTATAACATTTCACCCAATAGTGATAAAGCATGCACTCAGCAACTGTCAAGTGAATCTAACAAACCTATGCAATGGCAGTATAACTATAATTACAAGAATGAGAAACGTACCGAAGAGTTCAATTTTGGGACGAAAGTCTACCAAGCTTTCATGAGCTTTTCTCCCAAATTGATGGTCAACTGCGGGCACAAAGACGTTCAGAATCCAGAAAATACAAAACAGAGAGAATCATGAGCTGCGATTAGTCAAATTTAGCCAGCAACAGTAGATTTCCATTCAAGCATATGCAAATGCTAGAGAGAGAGAGAGAGACAGACAGACAAACCATAACCTGAGGAACTGCGGGAAATGTAGAAGGAGAACAGGAGGTTTCTTCTCAACTCCTTCGACGCCCATCGACGAAGAGAGAGCGTGTGTGTGTGTTGCGAATTGAGTAGGGGAAGGGACGACGCCGAACGACATCGTTTTTATTTTCTTCTTATCCAATACAAATTGGCTGGTACAAATAAGTGTTTAAAAGAATCTCCAGAGTTGTAAATTAGTTGGGTCATTAAGGTAAATAATGAGTGTAGCTTGAGTCTAATTTTGAACCTCTATTTGTAAATAATCTGAATTTGAATCCAATAAAATTTAATTTGTTAAAACTCGTAAATATATTAAATTAAAAATTTATGAATATTAATAGACTCTATAAAAAACTTGTAAACATGCTCTTTTAAAAACTTTACAAATATCTCATAAACAAACTCATTTATAAATAAATTAATATATTTATTTATAAATTTATTATTTAGGTAGTATTTGTTATTTAAAATATAGATTAAAAAAAGTGAGATATGAAAAGTATTTCAAATAAAAATATTTCTATTGTGTTTGTCAAATTTATCTAATGACATTTGAAAAATAAGTTACGTGACTTTTTAGTTAGGATTTTTCAAATAAATTTATCTCTCTTATTCTCCAGATAAATTTATTTAGAATTTTATAGATAAAAAAATAACACATATATCCGCATTCCAAAAAATTTAATAAAGAGTTTAATAAATCTTATCTTAATTATTTCATATATAGTCCAGAAAACATTTTAATCTTATCTTCATACAATCTTATTTTATTCATTTTAACAAACGCTCTATTAACATAAAATTATTAAAACTTTAAATTATTATAATATAATAATTTAAATATGTTTAAAATTAATATATATTAATTTAATAATTTAATGTAACATAATATATGTATATACATAATAAAGCAAAATAGTAAACTAGATTTAAACAAAATAATAGATTCTAGCAAGCTGAACTACTAGCAAGCTAGTGTTCAGCTAAAGCTCGAGCTCACCAGCAAGCGCTTGGACTCGAGTTGAGCTTGAGCTGAGCGAAACTTGATTCAATTGCAATCTTAGAAATTCCTTTGTTTTTAGATCGACATTTTTATTTGGATATTTAAATATGATATTTTAATAATATCTATATTTATACATTATATTTTATGTCACAATAAATGCATGAGTATCATCAAAAGTAGGGAATATTTTTAAAATACTATAAATTTTAAAAGAAACTAACAAAATCATGAGAAAAGTGGAATCGAATATATAAATTTTAAATGTTCGTTCAAGTAAACTCTTTACTTAATTTTAACATAATTACAGGAGAAGAGATAAATATAATAATAATAATTACGAGATTTACTCCTACCGGTTTACATAAATTTTAACTCTTCACTCATCTCTATGCCCGTAAAAAATTATTACAAGAGGGATAGTCATAGAAAGCTTGTGGCTACCATTCTCATCTTTCATCCCATTCACACAACATAAAGAATACCGGTCCATGTAGTACGAGTGAAAGAGTCTCCACCACCATAGAATGTTTCTTCACACAAATTCCCCAATTTTGTACATCTAATACCAACGATTTTTAGATACAAATATTCACAACAAAGGTCACCCTCAAATAGAGGAGCATTTGAAGATACTTTTGAAGTCAAAACTCAAACAAAGACTTGCCTGAATCATTGTATGGAAGTTGGCTCCATACAGAAAAACCCATGAGCCATTAAACCAAATGCCTTAGAAAGCAAAATAAATATTTCAGTGTGTGCACTTATACGTTTTTTTATTTAAATATTTAATTTTTTTTGTTATTTCAACTACACATTTGAACTATTTATTTCGAGTTAATTGTACCCCTAATTTTTTTTTATTTCAATTACACTCCTAAAATAGGCTTAATTTACTGTCTTTAACAAATTTGTCAAGATGTGTAATTGATTTAAAATTATATAATTTAGAGGTGTAATTAAAATAATAAAAAAATTAAGGGTGTATTTGACTCAAAATTACATAATTCAGTGGTGTAATTAAAATAACAAAAAAATCAAGTCTTTAAATGAAAAAAACGTGCAAGTACAATAATTAAAATATATATTTTGCCAAAGTTATAACTATATAACTATATGTGAGTTAAACATTTAACTTTCATATTTATGGTAGTATTTTGTATTAATATTTTATATCTTATGTCATATTAATATAAAATATCAATTAAAATGATATATTTAAATAACATTTTCATAATATATATATATATATACTCAAGGTTTGCTCGTGTTATGTAGCGTGTAAAAAATAAAATATTTCGAAAGTTTATGTAGTATTTGGTAATTATAGCTAAATTTTTATTTTTAAGACAAAATTTAAATAAAAAAATAATTGATATAATGATAAAATTAAGTTAAATTTAAGTTGAAAGTCATGAGTTCACATTTTGTTAATAGGTTTAGTTTTTATTTTTTGAAATAAAATGTATATAAAATATTTTGATAATTCATAGAAGTTAGGTTACACGAAAATAGAAATGAGAAATGAATATGATACGTAATGGAAACAAAGAAACGATATTTAAAAAAAAGAAATAAAAAAATAGAGAAACGTGTAAATAAAAATATATAAAGATCTTTTTATAAATATTATTTTTAATATAGAAAATTATATATTAAAGATTAATATATAATAAATGATTTTGATATTATATATTATAATATATAATATAAAAATTCTCATATATTTTTATATTATTGTTTTATTTTTAATAAAATGTTTTTATGATAAAAAACCTCTTTAGAATTTGAAAATTGTAATGCCCCATGTTTTTATAAATTTGTCATATAATTTAAATGAGTTTGAAATATAAAAAAATTGATTTGATAGTAAAATAAGTTGTCGAATCAATGACAGAAAATGCCTCGAAACTTAAATGTCTAAAGAAAAAGGCATGATATTAAGGAGCGTCTCGAGACGAGATTTATGATGTTGAAAGAAATTAAAATAGAGACAATTTTCGGTATAGTAAAAATATAGTTTGAGAAATCAAATGATCGTAATGGACTTTCGGGAAATCAAATAATCGTAAGAGACTTTTGAAAAATTAATGAAACTCTGAAAGAGCTCCGACTTTATGTAAGAATCAACCCTGAAGTGGTTTCGAGATGAAACAAAAATTCTGTGAGAGTACAGAGACAAAAACATGCTTATCGAGAACCTTAGAATTATTAATTTTAGATTTTAATTATCTCAATAAGTATTAATTCAATGTTTGAGAGAGTAATTGCCAGCTATGGCTAAAGTGAGATTAATAATTTAATTGATGGATTTATAATTATATATATGTATATTATGCATGATATAATATAAAGGTATAATATATGTGTGTGCGCGTTTGTGTTGTGTGCAAGTCGCAGGCGTGGGAAGGAACAAGAAACAGAGGAGCTTGGCATCCAAGTTACAAACAAATATATATAATACTATATAATAATATATCATACAATATATAATACATATATGGGTGCCGTAATCAAATTGAAAACGGAAGCAAAAACAATTGGAGAAGCTGGCGGTGGAGAAGGCTATAAATTGGAGAGGCAAGAGAGGGATAAGGGATTGAAAAGAGAGTGGGAGAAAGAATGTTGTGAGGATCGCTCGTGGCTGGTGGCCATGGCTGTGATAGTGGGCGGTGACCGCAGTGGCGTGCTGGTGGCCGGAGGTGGCCACGGCAGCGACGACCATGGCAAGCGTGCGCGGAAGTGGCCAAAGGAGGCAGTGGCTACGGGCGTGGCTGCTGGTGCACAGGGAGGAAAAAGAAAGAAGACGAAAGGGAAAAGAAAGAAAAAAAATAAAAAAAAATAGGAAAAATTGGGAAAATTTTAGAAAATTTGGATAATTAATTTGGAACTAGAAAAACATGTCCGAGAGTAGAAAATTATCTGGACACGTGGTTCGAGGTCAATGCATGCATATCGAGAAAACTTGAGAAGCTAAGTCAAAGATATGTTGAAGTTCCAAATTGAGTACATTAGAAGATTGGCACGAGAATCAAGAAATTCTGATGAGATACGTTCAAGGTGAGTGTTTTTATCTAAAGGGTTATTTTTCGAAATAATACGCAATGTTTCATTTGTCATGCTGTCATGTGTTGAGATGCATAATACATTTAGAAATGCGTTCATATGATGTGTTGTGATGCATATATACATTCATAATATTTCTTTGGCACATATCACATATGGATTGAGGATATTACTAATTTATCACGGATGTTGTAAGTACATCCCACTTTTGTAAGTTGGGTCGCATAAATGATAATTAGCATGATTGATGATGTCGCTAATCTATTACGAATGTTGTAAGTGCATCCCGCCCTTGTAAGTAGGGTCGCATAAATGATAATTAACATGATTGATGATGTCGCTAATCTATCACGAATGTTGTAAGTGCATCCCGTCCTTGTAAGTAGGGTCGTATAAATGATAATTAGCATGATTGATGATGTCGCTAATCTATCACCAATGTTGTATGTGCATCCCATCCTTGTAAGTAGGGTAGCAAAATGATAATTAACACTAAAAGAAGGATGATGCATTTTGCATTTGCATGTCATGCATGATATTTTATTAAATGAGATCTCACTTAGATGATTTAGTATTAATTTGGGCTATGCCCTTGGAATATTTAAACGTTTCAGATGAAAATTGTAGCAGAAATGAGGATGAAAGAGACATGTAATGGTATTTCGCAAAAGTATATGATGTATTGGCTATATGTATATGCAGCCCATATATTTAAGTTCTGTTACTTTAAATTCTGAACGTTTTGAAGAATGATGATGTATGACATTATTTATGGTTAATGTTAAAGTTAAGGTTCGATTCTTAGCTTCCGCATTTGATATTTATGATGATTCTCATTCGAGATAGATGAATAAAACTTTTGGGATAAATATGGTGAATGATATGGTTTAGCATAGGTTTTGAAAAAAAAAATATTATTACAGAATTATCCTAGGTTATAACAGGTTGGAAAAGTGGGGTGTTACAAAAATTATCAGCGAGATTAATTTTGTAAAATATCTAAAATGATTTTGATGATATTATTGTTCAAAGCCTTTATATATTCCAATGATGCCAAAAGGAAAAAAAAATAAATTTCCTTTCAATATATGTATATATATATATATATATTTTAGAAAATTTTCATCTTAAAAAACAACATCATAACATCAAATAAAAGTTATTTTAACATCAAATGAATTATTGTATGAATTGTGTTAAAATTATTTCAAAAATCATGCATTTCTTTTAAAAATATAAGGCAAAACTATCAACTATATTAATATAATTGTCGACTGCTTTATGTCCTAGTTTATGGGCTATTAAATCAAGTAAAAATTGTCGACCGTTTTTAAGTTTAAAAGCAAAAACAGTTGGCGGTTCATATAAAATGTTGACAAAGATTTTTTACTCTCAATTATTTGTATGAGTTCAAATTCGATTGACATTGATTGTATAATGTCGACTTTCTTTTCAAACTGTCGACTTGTTAATGAAAACAATCAACAGTTCTATTGAAAATGTCGACTCCTTCATTAGAAAAGTCGACCATATGCTTGCATTTTAAGTGTTTTCAAAAAAACTTTCGATCGATTATTTTGAACTGTTAACCGTTTCACGTGTGACAATATCAAATGGCTAGTTTTTCATAGATTAAATGCAGCCCAACGATGTAATACCCCATATCTGTGTGAGGTCACCGCGTAATTTGGGTGAGTTTAAAATATCGAAAAATGGGTTTGATAGTAAAATAAATCGTCGAATCGATTGGAGGGAGTACCCTGGGACTTAGATGCCTAAAGAAAATGGTACATCAGTATTGAGTATTCCGAGATAAGAATTATGGCATAGAAAGAAATCGGATTTGAAACTGTTTTTGGTACAGCTAGAATTCAGGTTGAGGAACTGAATGATGGTAAGGGGTTCCCAGGAAGTTAACGAGACCCCGAGTAGGGCTACATTAAATATGAGAAACAACCTTTAAATGGTTTCGACAAGAAACATAAGGATTTTTCGATCAGCATAAGATCTAGCGTATAATCGGGCCTAAGTGCAATTTATTGATTTTGGCCCCGAGAGGTCGAAATGATGGTTTTTCTAGATTTTCAGGGGTGAAATGAAGATTTTAGAACTTAAGGGAGTTGATGGAGTCAGGAGCTTGAGGATAAGGGCCAAAATGCAAAAGAAAATTTCAAGGGGGCAAAATGCAATTTTTGAAAATCTGCTCAAGCATGGCAGATCTGGCCACGATTTTGGCAGGAAAATCCGAAGAATTGGCAGCCAAGTTTCATTAGGCCATGGCCAAGGATGGTCCAGGAGGCGTGTGGGAGAAGTTATGGCCGGAGATTGGCCACATAGAGGTCAGTTTTAGCCTATAAATAGTAAAGGGTTTTGACCGATTTTAAAGCATCAAACTACTCTAGTTTGAGGGCGAATTGAAGGAAGCTAATAAGGGACTTTTGATCCTTGAGGCAAGAGGAGAGTTTCTGGAGATTTTCATGAGTTTTCGAGGTGGTTTGAGGGTGTTTCGAAGGCTGGTTGGAAAAGTGAGGCGGTCTGCTGCCCCGCGCTTGCAACTGCCCGATCGGGGGCTTTTCCGGTGAGGTTTCGATCGGAGGTTGGTGCCATCGTGATCAACTGGAGGAGGGCTTCCAGGCGGTGTAAGAAAATTGGGCATTGGAGCATCGCCGGCGATCGAAAAATCGAAGAAAACAACTTGTGCGTGACTGTCACGTGCCAGCCAAATCCTTCAAACCACGCGCCTGCCCGTGGAGGCGCGTGCCAAGTCCATTTATTTTGGAATTTTTTTTATTATTTTCAAAAAATTATTTATGTATTATTATGTAAAAATATTTGAGAAAATAGTTGTGTAGATAATTATTTTGGATTATTAGTGATAAAAAAATAGAAGAAAAATAGAAAAATATGAGAAAATTAAGAATAAAATTATATTTTGATAATTGATGGATAAATATGGTAAATAGGGTGCCTTGCAGCTTAAGGTGAAGTGACTTGTGTGAAATTCGAGGCGGGCACACAAATCGAGGCGTATCGCACTTTTCGAGAAAATTTGAGTTGCGTCTAAAGGTGAGTGTTCATCCCTATGGCTTGGTTTATTGTGAATGGTTTACTGTGAGTTGTTCAAACCAATTCTTGTGCATATTCTTGTTACTTTTAATCACTTTTGATTTATCGTGAGTGGTTGGTTTCGTGCGATAGTTCGTCCAAACGATTATTTACGCATGCATTGAATTTCGTACGATAAAGTGCAATGTTGATTTTATGTTATGCATATTATGATTTTTGGCATTGGCATGTTATGTGTTGTCCATGTGGGACGTGGTTTGTTAACCTGTGATGTGGCCTTTGAGTGACAACACTCGGGATGTGTACAAAGGATTAATGCTATGTGACCCACTTGGGACGGGGCTGAGACGAACTTCACTCTACGATACTCAAGTGGCGGGGCTAAGAGTGGACACCACCCCGGTTGTTGGCTCAAGTGGCGGGGCTGAGAGCGGACACCACCCCAGGTTTCTTTGAGTAATAGCAGTAATACCGATGTGTCGTTGATTCTGGGGATAGTGCTGATGAGATACTCTTAGGGCTAGGGTTGCGTTTGGTTTTGGAATGCTTTGAGTAGGAGCGTAATGCCTAACAATGACAATGGGGTAATTCCCGGGTTCATATGTCGAGGTTGTCCCTCTTAAGCAGGATTGTGTTTGCCCATGGGTCAATGTGGTCGTGTCGCTTTTAGAGAGATTGCATTTTCCCAGTTAAGGCTAAGTACTATGTGGGATTCTCTTAGGCTGGGGCATGTCAGGATTTGTCGGTTTTATATATGATTTTGTATATATTTATGAAAATATTTTTGAACTCTCACTTAGATGATTCAACATCTAATTTGGATTATATCCCTGGAATATTCAAACATTCCAGGTGAAAGCAATGGCGCTGAGGGAAATGATGTCATCGAGATGTAGCTGCTATGTTTAGTTTTCATAGGTTTTTGTCTATGATTATGATGTTCAGAGGTTATGTAATATTTTTATGTGGAACATCGATTTGGTTATTTAACTGTAAAAGGAATTTGTCGGTTATATATTATTGAGGTTTCGATCTTGCTTCTGTTGATGTGGTTGATAATACCTGTCTTAGTCTATTAATTATTTTAAATTTTGATATGCTGAGAAGGTATAATCGGGATTGTTGGAAAATTATTATGATGAGGGTATGTATATCGAGAGACTTATGTAGTGTGTATAATGTTGAAAAAAAAAATATTCAAAAAACTCGAGTTAACGCACACTTGGGTAAATTGGGGCGTTACAAATGGTCTCATTAACGATTAATCAATGCTTAGACAACCTAAAAAGCCATAAATAGAGATTGAAGCTGCTCAAGAACTAGCTAATGAAAAAGTCCATGTGTTCAAGTGTTTGATTCTTAAATTATTCAAGTGTTTTATGTTTTCATTTTTCATTCTTATTAATAAGCCTTTGAATTTGTATTATAAGCTTCATTGTAATTAAGAGATTTATCTTTTAAATTCATTCAATTATAATTTATTATTGGATTGCCTAGATTGTAAGCTAGAGGGTGTTGGTGTAAGTACCCTAATCCTATATTTAAATGACATATAATGTATGTGTTGAGTCTAATAATATAATCTTGCATATCAATAAATTGTTATATCTTCATTTATACGTCTCTAATAATATATGAATGAGTTTCTAGATATCTTGATGATTTTATTCTTAAAATATTAAGAATATGTGATAAAGTTCTATAACACATGGCTTCTTAAAGTAATTTTCGGCCCTTAAATTTCTTATAAGGAAAATATGATTAATTGATTACAAATTTACACATGAGCTACTACCATTGATTAGTATAAGATGTTAATAATAATGGATGGTGAGTCACATTTCATATTCCATAAGATGTAGATAGTAGACATGTGGGTAGATGTTGGTTGAACATCTACTGAATGTGACACATGTAACAAATTACATGACTGAGAAGATTAATAATTTGTTATTGGTAGGGGTGAACTTAAATACAAAAATGAAATTTAAAAAATAAGACAATAACGATAATTTTAAAATGCAAAATTTTTTTACAATTATTCCTTACGACTTTTCATACTTTGATAACACTGTATAATGACTTCATTATCAATTTTATTAAATATATCATTTTTAACATACACAACTAAACTATTATTCATCCATTGGTGTTCAATCATATTACGCAATCGATTATTCACAATGTTCATTACAAAAAATACTCTTTCAACTGTAGAAGTAGCAACCTGAAGAGTTAATGCCAAAGTCACAAGCTTGTAAACTAATGGGTACACTATATTTATTTTCGTCATAACTAACTTCCATACAAGTTCACTAAGTCCCCGTAATTCTTCAAACTTTTTGTCGGTCCCAAGCCCGGATAAAGGAGGAGGGTTGTGTTAGGTAGCCGACAGCCAACGTAAAACTTAGTCAGATCCAAAACATGAACTCTAGACAAATTATAAAAAAATTGTTTGGACGTGAGCATAACCCTTCATAGCGACGCGTTACACTGCCCCCGTGTAGTGACAAGTGAGCTAAGGCCGCTGCATCGACGCCTGGATGTAGTGATAAATGAGCAAGGGTTCCCGCATTTGCTTGGACGGATGTGGGTAAAGAAGTTAGTCCAAAATCAAAACCAAAATCAAAATCAAAATCAAAAACAAAATCAAATTCAAAGTCAAGGTCAAAAACAAAATCAAATCCAAAGTCAAGGACAAAAACAAAATCATAGATTAAGGATTGGGTCATGGAACATAGGAACGTTAACAGGAAAAGCTATGGAAGTGGTGGATGTGATGATTAGTAGAAAAATTAATATTATGTGCCTTCAAGAGACGAGATGGGTAGGGAAAAAAGCAAAAATTTTATCAGAAGCTAGATATAAAATATGGTACACAAGAACTGATCAAACGAAAAATGGAGTGGGGATTATTATGGATAAAAGCTTAATAGATGAGGTAGTGGATGTAAAGAGAATAGGGGATAGGATTATTATGGTGAAGATTAGTCTAGGAAGAATGACTATGAATATCTTTAGTACATATGCACCACAAGCGGGGTTAGGTGATGAGATAAAAGCAAAATTCTGGGAGGACCTAGAGGGACTCATACAAATGATACCAAGAGGAGAGAGTAATTATAGGAGGTGACTTAAATGGGCACGTGGGTAGAGACGAAAACGGATATAGAGAGGTACATGGAGGGTATGGATTTGGAAAAATTAATAATGAGGGTAAATCTATCCTAGATTTTGCTATGTCATATGGGCTCATTATAACCAATACGAGGTTCAAAAAAGGGGACGAACACTTAATCACATATAAAAATATCACCTCAACCACCCAAATAGATTACTTCCTCATGAGACAAGAGGATCGGTTATGTTGTAGAGATTGTAAGGTAATACCGGGAGAGTGTTTGACTACTCAACATAGACTTCTAGTACTTGACGTCCAAGTAAGAAATTGGAAGAGAAAAAATCACATAAAACAAAATCCAAGAATCAGGTGGTGGAATTTAAAATGGGAGAAACAACTAATCTTCAAAGAAAAATTAAGGGGTATAAGGGAATGGAATGGATAAAGACAGACAAACCAAATGTGGAAAGAAATGGCTAATGCTCTGAGAATCACGGCAAATGTAGTCCTTGGAGAGACAAATGGTAGAGCCCTTAACCTGAAGGAGTCTTGGTGGTGGAATGAAGATGTACAATTGAAAATTAAAAATAAGAAAACTTGTTATAAGGCGGTATATCAATGCAACAATGAAGAAAATCAAAAAAATTATAAAGAAGCAAAAAAGGCAGCAAAAAGAGCTATTAGTGAAGCAAGGTCAAAAGCATATGAGAATCTATATAAACGACTTGATACAAAAGATGGAGAAAGAGATATATATAAATTAGCTAAAGCTAGAGAAAGAAAAACACGGGATTTAAATCAAGTGAAATGCATAAAAGATGACAATCAAAATGTTTTAGTAAATGAGGGAGCGATTAAGGAGAGATGGAAGGAGTATTTCACAAAATTATTCAATGATGGTGGTGACACAAGAGTTAGGTTGGGACATCTTAGTAACTCTGAAGGGAATGTGAGTTACATATTCTATTGACGCATAAGTTCAAATGAAATAAGACAAGCTTTAAAAAAGATGAAAAATCATAAGGCAATGAGACCAGATAATATACCAATAGAAACATGGAAATGCATGGGAGAAGAGGGCATTTCCTGGCTAACGCAACTATTTAACGCGATCCTTAAATAAAAAAAGATGTCAGATGAGTGGAGGAAAAGTACTTTGGTTCCTATATACAAGAACAAAGGAGATGTTCAAAATTGTGAAAATTATAGAGGAATTAAGTTAATGAGTCATACCATGAAACTCTAGGAGAGAGTAATAGAGCAAAGGCTTAGAAAAGAAACAAATGTGTCATAAAATCAGTTTGGTTTCATGCCTGACAGGTCAACAATAGAAGTTATATATTTACTGAGGCGTCTAATGGAAAGGTATCGGGATCATCAGAAGGACCTACATATGGTGTTTATAGATCTAGAAAAGGCCTATGATAGGGTCCCTAGAGAAGTATTATGGAGGGTTTTAGAGAAGAAATGAGTCAAAATAGCCTATATACAAGCCCTTAAGGACATGTATCATGGTGTAGAGACAAGGATCAGAACATGCGGAGGGGATACTGAACCATTTACAACTACAATAGGACTGCATCAAGGTTCTGCACTAAGTCCATACTTATTTGCCCTAGTAATGGATGAACTCACTAAAGATATTCAGACAGATGTGCCATGGTGTATGCTATTTACAGACGACATAGTGTTGGTGGATGAAACAAAAGAAGGAGTGAACACTAAGTTTAAGTTGTGGAGAAACAATTTAGAATCTAAGTGATTTAAATTAAGTAGAAAGAAAACAGAATATATGGAAGGTAAATTTAGTAAAAATGCAAAAGTGGATGATGTTATAATAAAATTAGAAGACCAAATCTTACAAAGAAAAGACCATTTTCGATATTTGGGATCAGTGATTCAAAAAGATGGAGAAATTCATGAGGATGTCGCACATAGAATTAAGGCAGGTTGGCTAAAATAGAGAATGCATCGGGAGTGTTATGTGATGGTAAAATCCCATTAAAATTGAAAGAAAAATTTTATAGGAGAGGTATAAGACCAGTCTTGCTGTATGGCTCAGAATGTTGGGCAGTCAAATACCAGCATGAGCAAAAGACGAGTATAGCAGAGATGAGGATGTTAAAATGGATGTGCGGACATACAAGAAAGGATAAAATTAGAAATGAAGTTATTCATAATAAGGTAGGAGTAGTGTCAATCGAGGAGAAGATGAGAGAGACTAGACTAAGATGGTTTGGTCATGTGAGAAGGAGACTAAGAGACGCTCCTGTGAGGAGAATTGATGAAATGGAACAATTAGTCACAAAAAGAGGTAGAGGTAGATCCAATAAGACTTTAGGAGAGACATTAAAGTTCGATATGAAATATATGGTTCTAAATGAAGATATGACAAAAGATAGGAATACATGAAAGTCTAGAATTCATGTAGCCGACCCCACATAGTGGGATAAAGGTTGGATATGTTGTTGTTGTTGTACATATACAAAATATAAGTTTGAAGTTGATCATCAAGTGCTATGAACTCTATTCTTGAAAAATCTTCAAAATAATACTCAGCAAGAAGAATTAATTTTTCTTTATCAAAAGTAGAGAATGAAGATACTTAGAATTTAGTTTTCAATTTGTTAAAAATACAAGTAATGACTGAAGTCTTGTTTTTTACCCATTGATTTTCAAAATTTTGTGCTTAAATCTTGCAAAATTTACTTAACAATGCATAAAATACCAAGATTAAATATGGTCTACATTCTATAATAAGATACAAGAAATAAATATGAAGGAAACAATGAGAAGAGATGGACCATTAGTGAGTTTTGCCTTGCTAGAGTGATGTCGGTGACTCGGCATTACCACTGTGCTGAAATTCCGCCAGAATAGATTTTTGGATTCTTAGGTTTTTCAATTTTGCAGTCTACAAATAAATTGGGTGAGAATTGAAGAAGAAAGTAAGAAATGAGATAAATTTGAAAATGAAATGGATTAAGACTTGAGAGTTAGTAGATATGGACCATTTGACCTAAGCTTTAATATAATAATTTTAGGTTAAGTTTGGATTAAAAATAATATAAAATTAATTTTTTTTTTTAAATTTAATCACATGAGGTGAACATTCTATGCGATCATAGTTGATTAGTAATCGAAAAAATCTTGGTCAAAACATGCACGGTTGAAAAAAAAATTCAATATTAAAAAAAGTTTTAAAATATTATCCCGATTACACCATCTAAATTTTAGCATAATTATCAAATCTGGTGAATTTCATCATTTCATGACTCCTTTATCGTTTCAGCTCACAGGAGCAGTTAATGCGCCTGTGCAATGATCAAAATGGGCAGTTGAGAAGAGACAAAATGACAATGGCAAAATTGAAATTATCAGAAAAAAAATTAAAAAAAGTGAGAGGTGAGGTTGGAAGAGATGAGGAGATTATCATTATTGACCGAAATATTCTATCAGGATTTAAAGTTTGATGTGTCTTAATTACGCAAATTAATAATATTGAGTTGGTTTAGTATCCTAATTTATTATTAATAATTAATAAAAATTAAATTATTATTAAAAGTTAACAATTAATTAAATTATCATTAATAGCTGATAATAATTTTAACAGGATAATATAAATAAGAAATTTTTTTCTATCGATAATTAATTTTTAAATAATATTAATTGTATTATTATTATATATAAGAATTAATAATTACCTAAATAAAAAAAAGGATTAGATTGGTACTTTGAAAAGTCAAAATAGCGTGTCAAATGGAGAGGAAGCTTTGGCTTTGTCGGCACAGCTCACAGGCGCAATTATTGCGCTTGCGCAATGGTCAAAATGGGCAATTGAGAAAGAGACAAAATGGCATGGGAAATTCAGCCCACAAATTTGCTCAATACAGATTACGCCCTCACCAAATTTTTTAATAATTTTAAAATTCTTATTTTATCTCCACAATTTACTACCTTTTCCTATCACCCCCAACTGCCAACCACAACCTCACCTCTCTTTTTCTCCCACACCATATACACAAATACACACATAAATACATACACACACATATATATATATACACATGTGGCTTCTATGACGGTTAATCCATCACTATCGAGAGGACACACTCTCTCTTTCTCTCTTTCTAAGCCACGACCGCGAGGTGGGTGAGCCATAGTGACCGACCCACCACCATTGCCAAGGTGAGTCAACCATGATAGTCGATCCATTGCCATTGCCAAGGTGGGTCAGCCATGGCAACTAACCCACTGCGATCATTGCACTAGGCCGGTGCTTGGTGCGATTGTGGTCGTCGCTTGGTGCGATTGTGGCCGTCACCATTATGGCTAATGACGGCCACGATGCCGCCATCGTCGCCGAGGGGACCCCTCAAATCCCAATATTCGACGGTTCCCCGGATCCCATCATCCTGATCGCGATGGGTTAGGGCTAACCCACCTTGGTAATGGCAGGGGGTCGGCCACCATCACCGGCCCACCTCACGGTCGTAGCAGATAGAGAGAGAGTGTGTGTATGTGCGTGCGCGCGCGCGTGTGGGTTGACCACCATGGTCGACCCAGCAATGGCGATAGGTCGACAGCCATGGCCGCCTCACGTGTGTGTATATATATATATATATATGTGTGTGTGTGTTGGGGGGGCGGAGAGAAAGAAAGAGGTAAGGTGACGGCCGACGATCGAGAGTGGTCGGATGAAAGAGTGAGCTTTGGGTTATGGAAGTAAAATAGGAATTTTAAAATTATTAAAGAATTTGGTGAGAATGTGGGCTGTGAAGAACAAATTTGTGAGTTGTAAATAAAATTTCCCAATGGCAATGAAAAAATTAAAATTACGAAGAAAATTAAAAAGATGGGAGGCAGCTTTGCTGGCATCAACTATCTTGCAAAAACGGTTCAAATATTTTCGAAACGTTTTTTATTTTAAATTTTATTTATGTCTATTTTTTAAAAAAAATATTTATTTTCATATTTTTATTTCATATCAAAAATATTTTTTATTTTTATTTTCATATAATCTAAAACATTCCATTTCGTATAAAAAACGTCTTTTATTTTTATTTTTGTGTAATCTAGTGCGTCAATTGTCGTTTTCGTGTAACGTAGGACATCAATTGCGCTGCGACGTATCAAAATTCAGAAACGGGGCTTTGGGTGGGCCCACCAATATATATTATATTATATATAATATCACGCACAACCTCTCCCTCTCCCTCTCACTCTCACGCATTTTTCTTTGTATATTAATATATATATATATATGATATATAAATATTAATATTAGCAGAGCGCCTGAGAACTCCAACATCGTTCTATGTATAAATACATAGATAAGATACATGTATATATTGTAGATAAATATAATAATGGATAATGATTAATTAATATTTTAAAGTGATTAAAATAAATTAATTTAATTAAAAAAAGATTAAATAACTTTTTATTTTAAAATAAAATTATAAAAAAAATAAAATTCAAAATCAACTCACTAAATCGAAAATATTATTATATCTTTAAGGCAGGCCTGCTATGTTGCTCATTGACGAGTAACATAGCAGGTGTGCGCCACTGAGGGGGTACGGGTCCCATGCATATGAGGCCGTCTCTCCACATGACCCCACATACATGGGGCCCATGCCTTCTTTACTGGCGGACACCTGTTATGTTACTCCCAGTAAGCAACATAACAGTCCTCTCTTGTAAGGATAACATCCTAATGTAAGGAAAGTAGATCGATTCAGGTACGCCATAGCCTAATTGAGGAGAAGAAAGAAGAACTAGATTTCTCCCGAGTAATGGCGTACTGCGTGGTAGACTCCATGATCCTGACTTTGGCACCACTGATAATCAACGAAGCGAAGCTTTTGAGCAATGTCCGCCGAGATGTTGCGAGCATCAAAGCTGAATTGGAGAGCATAAAGTCTTTCCTAAAAGACGTCGATCTTAGGGCAGAAAACGGAGATGAAATCGCCATGGTTTGGGTGAAGCAGGTCCGGGAAGTGGCGTACCGAATCGAGGATGTGATCGATGAATACCTGCTTGATCGAGGAAGAAGGCGTCGTTTCGGCAGTTTATTCCGCAGAGTAAAACATAGCCTCTCAGATTCAAGACATCAAACAGACGATTGGTGACATCAAGGAGAGGGCTGACAGGTATGGATTCAGTGTGATACAGGGAGCAAAAGAATTGAACGGCCGTGGCATGATCCTCGAGTGGCTTCCCTCTTGGTCGAGGAAGATGAACTCGTGGGAATTGAATCCCGCACAGATGAATTGATCGGGCAATTGATATCCAAAGAGTCGAAAAGAGTGGTGATTTCGGTGGTAGGGATGCCTGGAGTGGGGAAGACCACTCTTGCTAGCAAGGTCTATGGAAAGCAAACCGTGGCCGGGCACTTTGATTGCTGCGCTTGGGTCCCTGTCTCTAGATCATACAAGTCGGAGGAGATACTCGGAACAATGCTGAAACAGTTTTACCAATCCAGATTAAGGGAGTCTACTACACCTCCAGAAATTGATGCAATGGGCCAAAATTCACTCGTTCACAAGCTGAAGGAATCTCTAACTCAGAACAGGTATCTAATTGTCTTTGATGATGTATGGACAACAAGCTTTTGGGAATTCATCAAACATGCTTTGCCCAGAAATGGGAAAGACGGCAGGGTAATCATCACCACCCGCAGTGAGGAGGTTGCACTTTTCTGCAAAGAATCGCCATGGGATCATATCCACTGGCTTCAGCCCCTGCCCGAAGAGAAGGCTTGGGACCTCTTCTGCATGAGGGCATTCCAAAGGGACTTCGAAGGCCGCTGTCCCCCTGAATTGAAGGACGTAACTCTTCGAATCGTTCAAAAATGTGAAGGATTGCCACTTGCTATTGTGGCAATAAGTGGTATTCTGTCCATCAAAAACAAGGTTGCATCAGAATGGAAGAGGTTCTACGATAGCCTAGGCTCTGAGTTACAAATGAAACCTGCCCTTACAAGCATCTCAAAAATTGTGTTGCTTAGTTACCATGATTTGCCCTACTACCTCAGATCCTGTTTCTTGTACTTTGGCATAATACCTGAGGATTACTCTATTAATTGTGGAAGATTGATCCGGTTGTGGATAGCAGAGGGCTTCATTGAAGAACAGAGGGGCAAAACTTTAGAAGAAGTTGCAGAAGAGTACCTGTCCGAGCTCATCCATAGAAGCTTGGTTCAAGTGTCGAGTAAGAAACCCGATGGGAGGGTTAAAACCTGCAGGGTGCATGATGTGGTGCGAGAGATCATCATGACCAGATCTATGGAGTTGAACTTTTGTCATGTTTTAGGAGCAGAGAATTTGAGTTTTGATGATATTACCCGAAGGTTGTCAATACATATGGATTGCAATTTGGACAACATTTTTGAAAGGGATAAAAAATCTTGGATTCGTTCAATTTTTCTTTTTCGAGTGGCTAAGTTGCCAGAGAAACCTTTGATGAGTATACTGGCAAAAAATTTCAAACTTTTGAAAACGCTAGATCTTAGTGATGCTCCTTTGGTTCAGATTCATAAAGAAGTGGGGAATTTATTTCATTTGAGATATCTGAGTGTAAGGCGTACAAAGGTGACGGTAATTCCCAAGTCAATTGGGAAGCTACACAACTTGCAGACTCTGGATTTGAAACATTGTCTTGTGCGTGAGTTACCTTCTCAGATCAACAAGCTCCATAAATTGAGGCATCTTTTGGCATTTAACTACAACTATTTTAATTTTAGTTTAGATGCCGTAAAAGGGGTAAAGATGCGATGGGGGATTGGTTGTTTAAAGGAGTTGCAGAAGCTATGGGTTGTGGAGGCAAATCATGATGCAGTCAGCCTATTTAAAGAGCTTCAGAATTTACAGAAGTTGAGGAAGTTGGGCATCTTGAAATTGAGAGCAGAAGATTGCAGTGATCTTTTTAACAGCATTCAGAATATGAAACACCTTAAATATTTGGCAGTATCCTCTATAAGTGAACATGAGATTCTAGATTTGGATTCAGTTTTTGCTCCACCTGAATCTCTTGAGCGACTCGTCTTGTGTGGACGTTTGAAAAAGCTACCATGTTGGATCGCTCAACTTCAAACTCTACAAGATCTAAAATTGCACTTGTCTGGTTTGGTTGATGATCCACTACAGGCCCTTCAAGCTTTGCCTAACCTACAAATGCTCGCTCTCACTGACGCGTGTTATGGAGACCAACTGTCTTTTAAGGCTGGATGGTTTCCAAAACTCAAAAGGCTATGCCTTAGTTCTCTAATGGGATTGTCTTCAGTGATAATAGAGGAAGGGGCGTTGACTCTTCTTGAAGAGCTAATATTTGGGCCATGTCAACAACTACAACAGGTTCCTTTAGGGATCTGTCACCTTAGGAAACTCACAACTCTTTTCTTTTTTCATTTGCCTACAAATTTATTAAACAGAATGCTACCAGATAAAGGCCAAGATCATTGGATTGTGGAGCATATACCAACTGTTAGGTTTGGTTTTAGGCATCAAGGATTGAGAAAGAGTGTCAGTGGTCATATGGAATTCCAAAATTATGCAAATGACCTAAAATTTAAGGATCAATGAAGCTCAAAATGGATCTCTTCACATCTCTTCTTCTATGTTGAAAACGTGCCTTAGAAAACTGTCATACATGCCTTAGAAAACTGTCATACGTTAGTGGGTTGCCAGTTGTTGGAGTTTGCTGCTGTTATTTTTACTGTTAGTGGGTTGTCAGTTGCTATTATTTTGCTTTGTTGTTATTAAGTAGTGGACTATGTTGTTAGTTGTGCTGACTAGAATTCTGGGCCATGATCCTCTATTCTAGCATCTTTCAAATGTATTTAAGCCTAAGTTATCTTCAATAAAAGTTAACGTTTTGAGTTGCTCATATTCCTTCTTTTATTATTATTGTTTTCTGTAAAACAACATTCTATTTGCAGCTGAAGCCTGAAGGAAAAACTCTCATATCATTCATGCAATGTTACAGAATGGATTCACTAACTAGCTAGGAGATTATTCAGTTCAAAAGGGGTGTATATTTGTTTTTGATAATGTTATTGAGAGTGGATTTGAATATTTGTTGAGATAATGCCCACAAATTACACTGTTAGATGGTACCATAAAGTATACTATCTTTGCAAGCAAAGACAAAAACTTCATATACCTAACCCTCAATGGCCATTAAATGGAGTTGTTATTCCCTTTACAAGCATGAATGAATCATCTAGCTTATACAAGTTGTGCATGATGCAGATGAAATCTAAACACACCCACCCCCCTCCAAAAAAAAAAAAAAACAAAAAGAGATTAATTGTCAACACACTGCAAGCCTATTGGCAATGGTTTAGCCCTAAAATGACTAAATGAACACATAAGATGGTGAGTGTAATCAAGTCCATGGGTTGCTATTCATCAAATTCAGCCTCCTCACCCTCTTCGAAAAAAAAAAAAATTATGAGCTCTGATTCATCAAATTCAGCCAATACCAGTAGATTTTCATTCAAGCATATGAAAATGCTAGAGAGAGAGAGAGACCCTAACCTGAGGAACTGCGAGAAATGTAGACGGAGAACATGAGGTTTCTCTTCAGCTCCTTCGACGACCATCAATGAGGGGAGAGAGAGAGAGAGAGATGAGTGTTACGAATTGAGAAGGGAAGGATCAAGGGATGATGCCGAATGACATCGCTTTTATTTTTGTCTCATCCAATACAAATTGGCTGATACAAATAAGGAATTTTGGAAATAAATTTTTAGGGATGAAAATGTGTGAGTCGTTTTGGCTGAATGTTTGATTTGATAAAAAAAATTGAATTTATTTATTAAGATAAATAAATTAAACTTGAGCATAATTTTAAATCTCTATTTATACACAAATCGAGTTTGAAGTTAATAAAATTTGATTCACTAAAAATCATAAATATATTAAATTAAAAACTCGTGAGTATTAATAGAATATTAAAGGCTCAAAAATATGTTCAATTAAAAAGTTTGCAAATATCTCATAAAGAAACTCATTTATAAATATATTATTTAATATAAATTTATCATATTTTAAATTATTATAATATAATTAAATTAAATATGTTTAAAATTAATATATATTAATTTAATTATTTAGCATCATATAATATATATACATAATAATAAAGTAAAATGACAAATTAAATTTAAACAAAATAATAGCTCAAACTCACCGCAAGTGTTTGAGCTTATGTTAAGTTTGATTTGAGATTGAACTCAGTGAAATTCAGTTTGACTTAATTTGATTGTAACTTTTAAATTTTTTTTGTTATTTAGATCAAAATTTTTATTTAAATATTTAAATATGATACCTTGATAATATCTATATTGATAACTTATATTTTATGTCATAATAAATGTTAAATATCATCAAAAGTGGATAATATTTTTAAAATATTATAAATTTTAAAATAAATTAACAAAATCTCAAGAGAAGTGGAGTCAATCATATAAATTTTAAATTTTCAACCAACTAACCTTTTTACCCATTTTAACATAATTATACCAAAAAAATCTAATAATAATAAACACGAGACTTAGTCTTATAAGAGAAGCCGATTATATAAATTTTAACTCTCTATTCATCATTACAATACCCTCAAAAAATGATTACAAGAGAGATAGTTATACACAGAGGGGTAGTCATAGAAGACTTGCGACTGCCATTCTCATCTTCCATCCCATTCACACAACAGAAATAATACCAGTACAAATGACCAGATGAAGGGAATACGATTTTGTTCACCCCTTTTAACGGGAGTGATCATCACCCTCACTGTTTTTGTGAGGGTGAGAAATAACGGAACGACATGGGAGAAACAAAAAATTACCGTTCCATTATTTCTCACCCTCACAAAAACAGTGAGGGTGATGGTCACCCCGTTAAAGGGGGTGAACAAAATCGCACTTAGATGGAGGCCAAGCCGTACTAAATTAACTACAAAATAATCATTCCTAGCTCTTCATTGTGTTCAATCTCTATAAGCATTCTGAGCTCTTCCATCAGCCAACCAGATGGGCGGCGATGATGCTGGGAATTGGCCGGGATGTTCTTCCTATGGAAAGAATCTGGGTGATCCCTAAGAGAGATGGCAGGGTCGGCCCTGGGGGTAGGCAACCAAGGCAGTTGCCTTGGGCCCCCCCACCAAGGCTGGTCCTGGCCTGTTGGCATAGGCCCAAGTGGCCTTGTAGGCATGGCCCCAACTCATATTATATATATATATAATATTAAATAATATTAGAGGTCTGAGGTGTTAGGATTCATATAAAATTTTGCTTAGAGCCCTCAACTTCTCAGGACCAGCCTTGAGAGGAGTTTATGTGCAGGATGTCCGGAGCCATTGCTGTTCCTAGGAAGGGTGTGTGAGTTCTTGATCTTCGGATTCCACTTCTTTCATGTTGCTCACTATGCACTCGATGGTTCTTGATAGATACTGCCCATGTTCCTCGATATGTCCCATAATGGTTCGAAGCTGTTCTCGACAAGCTGCCAACCGTTGATTTGTCTGGTACAGCTTGGACGACAGCTCTCTAATTCTCCGGTCTTTGTCATCCTGTGACACCCAAAAACAAACACGGTTGGCCCAACATTCGCCTTAATATAACAAAGCCAAGTAAGTTCGCGCTGCTGATGGAAACTAAAGCACGGTATTTGCTGATGAATACGGCTAGTTTTTAGTGAGCAGCATGCTAGATTTCATTCTTCTTCGTAGGTAACATCTGGAATACAGCAGCACCAACCGTGGTTCCTTTAATTCTTTCATGGTTTCTGACATTGTAAATGGTCTAAATCTACGAGTAATGACTAACAAGATAAAGAATTTGGCATGCGCATTCTAATTGCATCAAGACATAAATTTTAACAGAAACCGCTAGTAAGTGATAAGCAGGAATATTAGCCAATGACATTTGAAATATCACGTGCGAAATACAAAAGCCTTTTTTCCTTCAAGAAATGCCCTTTCATATTGGTATATACATCAATATGGTTGTCCACAGCTGACCCAACCAGTGGTAATACAATATATGGTCCAACATGATTGGATGGTATGGTGGTATCCACTTTGAAAGTCCCTGTTTGACAAACTGCTGGAAAGATGAGAGCAAACAGGGATGAGAATTTGTTGATTCGATTCAAGGAAGAACACCCCAAGCCGTCAGCGAATACTATCACCTTATTGGTCCAAGGTAACTTACGGAAAAATGGAATGCCATACCCCAAGCACTAATAGGTTTGAAGCAACGTCTACTGAACATACACAACTAAACATTTCACAAGCTGAAAAACATAGCCAAAGAATCACGTGGTGCTTCATACCTATCAGTGCTTGCAAAAAATATAACTAGTTAAAAGCTAGGATTCTGGCCTCAATACTAGAGAGGAAACGGCACCTTAAAGGATGCCCAACTTTGTTAAAACCTGAACTTAAGATAACTTATGGTTATTTGGCTTTGAATTTGAGCTAGTGCCAATATGTTCTACAACACTATGGTCCGGTGACTTCTATTTTTCTTCCCACCACTATAAATCAATTTAGTTCCTTCCTTTTAATACTTCCCAATACTTCCTTTTGACTTCTATTGTTTATTATGATTAAAAGGCCGTAATCAATAAGCTTGACAAACAATGTGGAAATGTGAAGTGTTAACTGCTTTAGACAATAGACGTAGTTATAACTAAGAAGAAACCACACAAAAAAATAAAAAGCTAATCATTCAGAATATGAAAGCAAAATAATATCCCAAAGTTAGAACTGACTTGTGCATTTATGATTGCTGAGATGTAAGGGTTAACGCCCAACCTAAGTTTGGAAGTCTCTTCTAATTCCTCTGACGCCATAATTATGGTAGGATCTTGCTTTGATTTTTTTTATAGTATCAAGGGAGAAACAACCTTGTTGTGACATCTTTTATTCTTTTGTTGCATGACAAAGGGATATCCACATACTATCTCCCATAAATCATCATCTCTAATATAATTACAGAGTAGAGGGAGATAAAAACTGATACATGTATATATATATATATATATAGAGAGAGAGAGAGAGAAAGCACTGAATAAGAAACTTAAAGATACAACAATGAGCTGAACTTACTGGACTTGGACGGTCTTTTCCTGAGGAAACTACTAGTGGATGATTGTGCCCCTTAACAAATTTTGTCACAACCCATTTCCCAGGCTTCTCCCTCTTCACAAGAATCATTGCCATGCAGCCTTCTCTCTTGCTCTCTCGCTTGCGAATTCGGACAGGCCCAGTCTTTTGGCTGCTGAGGTTATATCCTTCCTTATTACATGCCAGTCGCCGAGAAATAATTGATCCATCACGCTCAGACTTACGTGATGATACGATTCGTGTAAAAAATCCAATCACCCTGGCATACGCATCATAGAATGTTTTGGCAGCTTCATCTGATTCAAATAACATACCCTCATATGGTTCTCGATTTCTAGCAACATCACGTAAACCTGATTCTAGTCCCACTAAACTTTCATCTGGTACAAATTTATCCTCAATAGTTGTCTCCATAAGGACTACAAGAAAACAAATTTAGCAATCATCTCTAGAGCATCATCTTAAGGAAAAACAGTAAATTTTCAGAAAAAGAATAGTCACTAATAGTATGAATACCCTTCATCAATAGTAAGAATCAACTAGCTGGCTTATTCGCATAGGTCATTTGAAAGGCATATTTTCAGAAAATTTTGAGCAAATTTGTATGATAATACCAGTTCACCCGTTTGAGGGGGAACAACAAAAATTACATACATTCCAGCAATATGTCAGACATTCAAAAATCAAAATCCTTCAGCAAACTGATGTAAACATTTTTTTTTTTTTTTTCATTTTTTCCCCTTTCTAATGGTCTTGTAACCCTTTAAGAGGATGTCATACAGTGAATGGGAAACACTCTATTCACTGCCATGTATCTGACAGTGGACCTAATCAAACAAATTCTCTGTTTCTTCTCAGCCACCACTTAGCACCTTCGTCATTTGTTTGACAGCATTCCACCAAGAAAACAATCAAATTATCTTGTACGGGTTTGGCTGAAACCACAAGAAACAAGAGATATGGGAGGAAGTGATAAATTTTAAAAAGATTACCGCAGGGATCAAATTCGGTAAAGTATGAACTAAAAACAAATAAATAACCTAATGAGTAGGCGAAATGAAAAGAGAAGGTGAAAACCCTAAACCTGGAATTGGCAGCGATATGCTGCTGTACTGGTTGCCAATAGTACGTTGTAGTGGTTGATTAGTGTGTGCTGTGGTGGTCAGCCGTTAAAGAGTAGAGACGAGATAACGAGAGAGAAGGGATGGCTTCCGGCGGCGGAGACGGTGGCTACAGCCTAGAGAAGACGGTTCACTGCCTCTCTGCCTGCTTTCTCAGCCACACTTTTCGGCCGGTTTTTTCCCGGCCGCTCACGTCACAATATAATTTGTGACTACAATGTTTCTTTTTTAATTTTTTCATTTATTGGACTGAATTAACTTGAGGGTGAGTATATAATTTCGAACTTAATCGAATTAATCAAAATTAGTGGTTGTTCAACCCGTATTTTGATTCAATTTAGTTATTAAATTTGATTATTTTGTTTATGTCAATTTTTATATTAAAAATAAATAAATAAATCGACCAAAATATAAAAAAATAGTACCATTTTGATTAAAATTTAGATTTTTTTATTTTTTTAGTTTTTCAATTTTTTCCTCCTATTCAATTTTTTTATAATTTTTAATTTATTTAATTTAAATATATATTCAATCAATTCTGTTTAACTTTTTAAAAAACTTTAGCCCATTTAATTTAAATAATTTACTAAATCAATTAAATATTCAACTCTAAGTTTAATAAAGAGAAAAGTTCATTCTATCTCAATATTAACGCACACCTAACAAGTCGGTAGACTTGTTTAATGGGTTCAAATCAAAAATCAAAAAAGTAAAAAATTAGTCCATTAATTAGATGAGGGATCATTTTGGATTTGGTTCTAATCAATCTAAGTTATTTTTTAAATATAAATTTAATATACACATAAAGTTCAAACAAAATCACCATTATAATCCTCTCAAATATTGGACTAATAAATGTTTAATCTTAAACTAAACTAGTTATTTTAATGTAATACTTGTTTTGTCGTGATCTAATATTTTATGATTTAAGAGACCGTTGAAAAAAAAAATTAATATTTCAATTGTAGTATTAATATAAAAGATTTTCACGTATGCCTATTGCTATTAGGATGTTTATTTCTAAAACCAACGGATCTATTGTTAATTGTAAGTAGATCTACCGTTAATTTTTTAATTTTGAATAATACTATTATAAATTTTGTGCATATCATGTCCGTTTGTGAAGCTAATTTGTGAGTGCGGCATTTTTTGGAAGAAATAATTTTTTTGTCATACGCAAATGGTAGCCCACCGAGTGAAACGCGAAGGCCCAAAGTTCGGCCCAATAGGCCCACCAACATGCAACCTCCCCCCCCCCTTTTGGCGGTTATCTTCTTGCCCTATAAACCCTGTTTTCTCCTTGTTCTCCTCTCTCTCTCTCTCTCTCTCTCTCTCTCTATATATATCTATATATAAAATCAGAGCGGCGGCAGCGACGGAGCAAGTGGAGTACGCCACCGAGGAGGCGGTGTAGCGAGAAAGAGAATGGGAAGCCGGAAACAGAAGGAGAAGCGGCGTTCGGACGGAAAGGAGGCTTTAGCTCCCAAGAAAGCCAAGACGAAATCTACTAAACCGAAAGCAATCAAATCTGATAGCATTAGCGAAGAAGAAGAAGCCAATGAAGCCACCGAAAGTCAAACCGGCATTATTGTTCCGGCAGAAGACCAGCTGAGTTTCTTCGTCGATCTTTACCAATCGGCCAATGCCGTTCGTCTCTCCTCCCTCGAGCTCAATTCTATCGACGGTGCTCCCCCCCCCCCCCTCTTTCGTTTGCCTTTTACGATTTATTTACAAGATTAATTTCTTAACTGAGAGCAGGTTGGGAACGTCGCTGAATAGAAAAACAAGAAAAGAAAAAGAAATAGGATCGTCTGTAAAGGCAAAGAATCCTGGTGGGTGTAAGATTGAAGACTGGGACTGGAACCCTACGTGAATTTAGTTCTTGTAACTGCAGAAGTCTGCTGATTTTTTTATTTTAGTAACTATAAACTGATTTTGGATGAATGACTTAGAAAGACATGATGAAACCTTTCTCAAATCAGTTGTAGCATTGTGTCAAATAGCTTCTACCAGATGTTTCGTCGACAGGGGCAAAAATAAATACCAATGTTAGTAGCAAAATATGGAGTGGGATGGGAATGTACTTACTAACCATGTCAAAATTGTATAAAAATATGTTTTTTTTTCTTTATTTTTGGTGTTGTACTATGAGAACTGTATGATATACTGATAAATATGTTTATGTGGGAGTAAGACTTGGATTGAACAATGCAGATAGATGCATTCTTGAGCTATCTCAAGGGCTGGATCAAAGTGCTAGCAATTTGGGAGAGCATATGAAAACTGCTTTTGGATCTTCCTGGAAAGAGGTGCTCTGTGAAAAGCAGCTATTGGAAGGAAAAATTGATCCTGGGAATCCAGCTCTTCTTGTAATTAGTATATCTGCTTTGAGATCATTAGAACTTCTCAGGTATGGTGTTGTTTCCCGTATTTGATTATTGAAGTATTTTATCCTTATTGTTATTACTAGTTTTTGTCTTAACACACTATAGTGAGGATAGTTTTCAGTGACACGGCATAGTTTGTTTAAATAATCATGACTGAAGAATATATTATACTTATGTAGGGGTTTGCGGTCTTTGACAAGAGAATGCCCTGCTGCAAAGCTATTTTCAAAACATATGAAGATTGAGGATCAGGTTCTATTTCTGTGTATGACTTATTTGCAAATCTTTAGTATTACATACTAGACCAAAGCTTGGGTAGCCAACTTTTTTGTCAGAGACACAATAAGCGTGCCTTCATGCAGAACCTTTAAATTCTCAGAGAGTATCAAGGTGGCTTGTTGAATTTTCTTTATTGTGTAATTGATGCAGGTGTCTTTTTTGAAGAACCGAGTTAATTTTGCTTGTGGCACCCCAAGCAGGCAAGTGCTGCCCCCTTCATTGGATATTTTATGAATTTTCAAGCCTAATAAGGCATCCTTGGCTGCAAAACTAGCCACCATTTGGTCAAGTTTCCTTAATACTGATTTTGGGCTTGGAGATAGGCAAATCCTCAGTATAAACTGATCTTTGTTATTGCTACAAAAATTTATGTTTTAACCATTGTAATATGAATAAAGGGGAGAAGAAGTGATACTAATAGAATGAGCTGGTCCTTGTTTTTCTCGTTGAATTTAAAGAGCTAATTGATGTAGATTGACTAAAGGGGGAAAAAAGTGACACCAATAAAATGATAGTCAACAGAGCAAGTTTTTAACCTGCTGCCTTCTGAGTGGAGATTCTTTCCTCAATTAACTTATTTTGTTTCATACAATTTGATTAATAGCATCTGCAATGTGCCATATAAATAGGTTTTTAACAAGTTCAAGGGATCTTCAGAACAGGTAGTACGAATTATGAGTTTGAATGCCATTATCATCTTTAAGGTATAGATGTGTGTACATCTGTAAGGTGGAAGAGGATTGTGAACAATCAGATGTTAAATTTATAAAAAAGGGGTGCAATGTCATTTTCTGTAGAATTGCTAATGTGCAAAGATAAGGCGACCATCTTTCTTCCTTGTTTATTGTCAATTTTTCCTTCTTCAACCATCCAAGGAAGCTTGTCTTTTCTTTAAAAAAATATCCTTTCCGTTTTGCACCTTTTTTCATGTAAATTTTGTCCATTTAATTTTGTTTACTATTTGTTTATGTTATTGTGGTTCCAAGTGAATGCCATATGTTCTTTTGTTCATTTAATTCATTTTCTTTTGAGGTTTTCTTTTTCCTATTAAGTTGTAAGTCTTACAGATGGTTCTCAATTTGTCATTAGGATCAAGAAGTTGATTGACATGGAGGCACTGGGGCTAACACGATTGGCTGCAATTGTACTTGACATGCATACAGATGTTAAGGGTTATTCCTTGTTCACACTTCCGCAAGTCAGGTTGGTCTCCGACCTGAAAATATGTCTGTTCTCGCCAACAAATGTCCTGTTTTCTACTATTTCTTTACTCTAGGATTTTCATTAGAGTTGAATTTTTTAAAAATATTATAAATTTCCAGACTATTTAACTTTAAAACCATTTAACAAACTACTATAAATCATCCACGTCACATTCCAACATGGAATTCATGCAAGTAGAACTCGCTACTGACATTAGCGAGTTTCAAATTTTAGAAAAATTTTGGTTATCAACTCACTACTTCCAGTATCAAGTTCCCTAAATTTTATGCTGAACAAAAGTGCCCTAGGAACTTGCTACTGGCAGTAGCGAGTTCTTCTGAAACTCGATATTCGCTTGCGTGAGTTCCATGCTGGAACCTTCTTTCATGTGGATGATTTGTGATAGTTTGTTAAATTATTTGAAAAGTGTATTATTTTGTCAAATAATTTAAAATTTTATAGTATTTTAAAAAAATTCTCGTGCTTTGAGGCCTCTGAAGTTTCATACCATTGTAGATTTTGGTTTGACATATGAACATGATTCTTGTCCATGATAGAGCAGATGGTTCCATGATAGCGCAGATGGTTTGGTGGCATTTCTATTGGCCTTTTCTTTCTTTCCTTCTTCTTCTGCTTGTCTATTGTCTTCCTATTGTAGTTTTTTAAAAAAATTTCCCAAACTGCGCATTTTGTTGATTAAACATTTCAGAATGCACAGAGATGTTACAACACATGTTGCTTGGACCCATTCCCCCGGCCCTGATCATAATTTTGTTTCTCTTGATGTGTTTTCTATGGCAGGCATGAGTTTTGGGATTTATACCAGAGTTATTTTCACCAAAAACTAGTTCAAGGCAATCTCCGTATGTGTCTCTATGGTCCATTACCTGATATCTCAAGGTCAAAGAAAAAGGATTCCTGATGATAACAGCATCCACCCATTCCTCAGATCAACCTTTGTGCATGTCTCCATTCTAGTTTTTGTCTTTAAATTGTAAGAGGGAGTGTTACATATTGAGCTTTTTGTTCTTTGTATCTGAACTATTATTCAGTTACCAATGTCTTGGTGGCAGGGATACTAGATGAGAACTGGTCCTTAACTATATGCTTTTGGAGGTTGTAAAGTTCATGTTGTAGCTTAACTATTTGAGAGGATTACAAGTCTATAGGTGGCTTCCTAAGTTGAATTATACTTTTGAACACAAAAACATTTAATTGTACACTTCTTGGTGTGTTGGTATGTTGTATTGTCGCTTGGCACACTTGTTTTAATTTTCTTTGAAATAATAAAAGTAATCAAATTATTCAATAAAGATGTATTGAATATGCCATCTTGAAAAATCACTTGCAAAACAAGATGATACAATTTTATCATTTACAAGAACATCATATGTAGAACTACAAACAATACAATAACATAACAAGGTTTAATATATTTACTTAAAATCATAAACTTTAAAAAAAAAATTATTTACTAAACCAAAAAGTCATGCTAAGTAGACAAGCCCAAGCCCAATATGGCCTATGGCCTGGGTGGGGCCTAGGCACGATCATAATAAGTTATGTTTTTCGGTATATTTTTATGTTTTTTTTTAACTTAAAATATAGCAAAAATTTGATTTACTCGAATCAATCGAGTCTTCCATTAGTTATGTTCAGTTAATTTTTTAAAAAAAATTAATTTTCAATTTTTTAATTAAAATAATTAAACTAATTAAACTTTAAAATATTATTTTAATATTTATAAAACGTCACCTCCTCTAATTTTATGTTTTTTATTAATTATTTTAATTTTTTTTAAAAAAATTATACATTTTCTAATTTAATCGATTCAATTTAATTTATATAATTTAAATTTAATTTTTTAAATTATTGATTAAGTTAATTTTTTAGATTAATTAGTCTATTTAGTTCAATTTTACTACCCAATTTAATTTAATTAATTTTAATTAATTCAATAATTAAATTAACCATTTACACCCTCTTAGCGTGATCACATAAATTTTTAATTATTTTAATTATATTTTTCAATTTAATTTTTTAATCAATTTAATTTTTATACTTTAATTTTTTCTTGTGTGACAATTCAAATTTTTCATTATTTCGATTACATTTTTTAATTTATATTTTTAAATCAATTTAATCATTTCTACTTTTATGTGAAAAAAATAAAGTAAGATAACAAAATACATGTTACATTATTTACATCAAATTACAAATGTTAAGTCGAAAATGCAAATCCAAAAATGTAATTGAAACAATAAAAAGTTTGAATTATCACACAAAAAATTATTAAACTACGAAAATTAAATTAACTCGAAAATATAAATCTAAGAATCTAATCGAAACAACGAAAAATTTCAGTGATCACATGATAAAAAAATATATATAAAAGTATTGAAACAAAAATATAAGTTTGACCTTTTTTCATTTCTGAACCTTTTAGACTTTGTTTTTGCCCTTAATATAGGAAAACAATCAAATACTTGTAATCTCCCTGCCAATGGAGAAAACCACAAATCTTTGTCGCTACAAAGAAATAGTAATAAAAGACTGATTGTTGCCTAGACCTTGAGCCACCACGAGGGATGGGGACATGTCCCTATTAGCATAATATATGGCCCTGTGCCATATTGCAGAGTTACAAAAGAAAAAAGGAAAGAGAAAAACCCTGAATCATCAGCAAAGCAACAATGAGAAACCCTGAGAGAAAACCTCATCTTTTATGCCTTCCAATTAATGCTACTGGAATAACAGTTCTAGGATATGTTGAACAGATTAGGAGAGAGGGAAGTAACCCTCCTAAAGTTAGTCTGGATGGTAAAAACAAATGACAAGATCTGTGCTCCTCATTTTAGGGTAGTTCAGAATGACCATCCCAAGAACAAAGGCAAGTTAATCAGGAAATGCTGTAGATGCACCCATTCTACTTGGTCAAATTTGAACACAACTATACCTTAACCAGCTTCATATCCTCAATAAAATGATCATATCATATGAGCAATTAACACATTGCCAGTGATTTGCATTCTGATTGCTTGAGGTGATCTGAGGCACACTAGGTTTACAGCACTGTACAGAGACTAATTGGGCAAAAATGTGCCAATTTTCAAGATCGCCACCATTTTAACATAGAAGTACCACAAAAAGGCAACACCAGCGATGATGAATAGCACATCTAACAGCTTTTATAAAATGCAACAATTGACAAACACCCCAATGTAACATGGGACCTTACAGCAACGCAAATCTTCTAAAGCAGCATCAGTATGAAGTCACTTCAAATTTCAGGTCCATGCGCGTATAAAAACTAAGGGCACCATGCACCAGCTCGGGAGGGTATCACCATTACTAATACCCAATGTGAAGAGGTGGCTTCCCAAGCGCTCAAAGGGGGCTTTACCAACACCCTCAGAAGAGAGGCAATGAACAAGGTACTCCAGTAACCATGAAAGCAAAAGTAACTAGCAGGCCCACCTTAGTTCAGGTACTATTCATGAATAATAAAGGTTGTCCCCAGCACATGAGGGGTCCTGAGTTGCAAGGGTATGCAGCTTTACCCTTGCTTTGCAAAGAGGCAGTTTCCATATCGTAAACTAGGGACCTTCTATTCACAAAGGAGCAACCTTATAGTTGCTACAAGGCTCACCCTCAGGTACTATTCATGAATGATATGAATGTTTACTGACCAGGCTTGGCCAGCATCAACACCAGAAGAGAGCAAATTGAAGAAAATAAAATAAGAGAATTAAAGAGCATTATTAAATTGATAGTATATTTTTTAGCTTATTCTTTATTTATTTATCTTCACTAGGTCTCACTTACAAGTATAGGTTGTTCAATGGGTTTACATCAGAACATCATAATATAGAAACATAAGGCCTACTTAGTCAAAGGTGTTGCTGACATCTACTCCAAATATTCGATCCAATTAAGCTACTAGGTTACCACCATGTTCATGTTAAGTACACTTGTTAATGTGCAAGTGTCAGACTAGGCACTGTCATTTCTCACAGAATCAACTGTGGTGGCACAATAAATTTGCCAAGAAATGGAACATAAAGCTAATATATGTGATTTATAGTTTCAAAGCAATCAAAAAAACGAAAAATATTAAGAGTGTAGATAGCTAGAAACCAATGAAAACAACCTATATACCTAATTTTGATAATTGCTACTGATACAAAGAGTTGAGGAACAGCACAAGAATATTAAAATGTTATTAACTATGATGAACACTAGCATATATACAAATAGCATGTACATTTCAGTAAACAACATATATTGCTTCGGCAGTATAAAATCTTGTTTCCAAATAATCACCTATACTTATAGAAACTTAAACTAAAATTACCTACCGGAAAGAAGGGAAAAAAAATAAATAAACAAACAAAAAGGAGGCTGAATTTGCATGTTTAATACCATGATGGTAACCTAGCATGTCTTGGTTGTCAGAAAAATACTATACATGCAACCATAGTCAATCACCCACTTATCATGTATTTTAATGACTTTCTTTCATTGTTTGATATGCTTCTTTTAATTATTTTGCAACTGGTATTACCCATTACTGGCAGTGCTTCACTAAACTAAATCATGCAGCAGAGCAGTTATCAACAAGAAGATTATAGCCCTTTGGGAGCTCTGACTCCAAGCAGATGACAGGTAATGAGCACCTACTAGATGTACTGATCCAGTCATTTCATCTTGTAATTTGATACTTGAAGAGCCTGAAATCAATGATAAAGAAGTCAAAAGTGAAGAAAAACAAGAGGAAAAAAGAAATGAAGCAAAGATAAACACCTTGTTTTAAGCAGTTTTCAGATTGTCATAAACTTCAATTTATTTTACAACACTTTAAGATGCAAACAGGAGTTAAAATCTGTCATTTTGATGATAAATGTATGAATTGAAAATAATCAAGAAATTTCATCTAAAAATGGATAAAAAAGAGGATCAATACACAGATTGAAATAATTAAAAGCTACAGTCAAAATTAACAATTCATAGAAATCCAAGCAACTTACATATTTGGAAAGATCAGAAAGATTATTTAATATACAGGGAAAAGGCAAAAGATGAAAATGCTCATAATTACATTATTTGGGAGTAGAAACAAATATCAGGAAGATTATTTAATATACAGGGAAAAGGAAAAAGATGAAAATGCTCACAGTTGTATTCAGTCCATCCAATGGCCTGATTCTCAAGATCATACAAGATCAACTTACTTGACAGAACTAAATCTGCAGAAATCAAGTAAATAATGAAGGTTTTAGAAGGACTAAATGAGTCTCTGTTCTGAAAGGAGAAATATCATCAATCAGATGCACTACTCAACCATGTTTTCAGCTTCAATGACATCATGTAATTTGTGTTAAGACTAGAAAAAATAATGAGCTACAAGAAAAGTGAGATACAGTATTACATGAGAAGTAAGATACAGAATCTCACGATAACTAAGATGAAAAAGCTAGAGTTCAAGGTTCAGAACATAATATTTACCAACAGCAGGTTGCTAAATCAGGAGTTAACAAGTAAATTTCTCCTGTAAAGATTACAATACTAGGGAGCATTTTGTGCCTCTATTGTTATTCTCATGAATGTTATTATTTTTGGATACTCATTCATATACATTTTGGAGTTTCTTTCCTTCTGAGTTTCCTGCAACTAGCATATCATCAATTTCATGTTCCATTGAACAGCTGTCAATCTAACTTGAATACCAATATGAATGCAGGACAAGACCTTATTATCTTTATTGTCTTGCTAGAGCAAGAAGCAACAATGCAAGCATCTAACTCAAAATGCATTCATCTGGAAGGTCACCATCACCTTTTGGAGGTGGTGCTACGACTGGACTTTGTGGCCTGTAACTCTACTGTCCTAATTTTCCCTATTTCTTTTGCATTATTACAAAGACTAGGTAGCAACAGTAATGTTACTCCTTCATGACTAGACGGTCAGAGGTTCATGTTGTGGCAACAGCCTTTTTACAAAACAAGGATATGATTTATTTAATTCACTTATTTCCTACCAAAGTATTGCCCTAGAGGGTCACATTAGGAAGAGCATCCGGCATAAAATTTTGTTAAATTGTCCTTTTTGCATGGATTGGTAAAAACAACAATATATCCAGTCTTTATCCCACTATGTGGGGTCGGCTACATGAATTCCAGACTTCCCTGTATTTCTGTTTTTTTGTCATATCTTCATTGAAGTCCATACATGTCATATCAAACTTTAATGTCTCTCTCAAAGTCTTCTTAGATCTGCCTCTACTTCTTTTGTTGACTAATTGTTTTATTTCATCAACTCTCCTCACAGGAGCGTCTCTTGGTCTCCTACTCACATGACCAAACCATTTTAGTCTAGTCTTTCTCATCTTCTCCTCTATTGGCATTACTCCTACCTTATTACGAATAACTTCATTTCTAATTTTATCTTTTCTTGTATGGACGCACATCCATCCTAACATCTTCATCTCTGCTACGCTCGTCTTTTGCTCATACTGGTATTTGACTGTTCAACATTCTGAACCGTACAACAAAACTGGTCTTATAGATGTCTTATAGAATTTTCCTTTCATTTTTAATGAGATTTTACCATCACATAACACCCCCGATGCATTTCTCCATTTTAGCCAACCTGCCTTAATTCTATGTGTGACATCCTCGTGAATTTCTCCATCTTTTTGAATCACTGATCCCAAATATCGAAAATGGTCTTTTCTTTGTAAGATTTAGTCTTCCAATTTTATTATAACATCCTCTACTCTTGCATTCTTACTAAATTTACATTCCATATATTCTGTTTTCTTTCTGCTTAATTTAAATCCCTTGGATTCTAAATTGTTTCTCCATAACTCAAGCTTAGTGTTCACTCCTTCTTTTGTTTCATCCACCAACACTATGTCGTCTGCAAATAGCATACACCATGGCACCTTTATCTGAATATCTTTAGTGAGTTCATTCATTACTAAAACAAATAAGTATGGACTTAGTGCAGAAACTTGATGCAGTTCTATTGTAATTTTAAACGGTTCAGTATCCCCTCCGCATGTTCTAACCCTTGTCTCTGCACCATGATACATGTCCTTAAGCGTTTATATATAGGCTACTCGAACTCTTTTCTTCTCTAAAACCCTCCATAATACTTCTCTAGCAACCCTATCATAGGCCTTTTCTAGATCTATAAACACCATATGTAGGTCCGTCTGATGATCTCGATACCTTTCCATTAGGAATCTTAGTAGGTATATAGCTTCCATTGTTGACCTACCAAGCATGAAACCAAACTGATTTTTCGAGACCTATGTTTCTTTTTTGAGCCTCTGCTCTATTACTCTCTCCCAAAGTTTCACGATATGGCTCATTAACTTAATTCTTCTGTAATTTTCACAGTTTTGAACATCTCCTTTGTTCTTATATATAGGGACCAAAGTACTCTTCCTCCACTCATCTGGCATCTTTTTTTTATTTAAGAATCGCGTTAAATAATTTCGTTAGCCAGGAGATGCCCTCTTCTCCCATGCATTTCCATGCTTCTATTGGTATATTATCCGGTCCCACCGCCTTATGATTTTTCATCTTTTTTAATGCTTGTCTTATTTCATTTGGACTTATGCGTCGATAAAATGTATAGCTCACGTTCCCTTCGGAGTTACTAAGATGCCCCAACCTAACTCTTGTGTGGCCACCATCATTGAATAATTTTATGAAATACTCTTTCCATCTCTCCTTAATCGCTCCCTCATTCACTAATACATTTTGATTTTAATCTTTTATGCATTTCACTTGATTTAAATCCCTTGTTTTTATTTCTCTTACTTTAGCTAATTTATATATATCTCTTTCTCCATCTTTTGTATCAAGTCGTTTATATAGATTCTCGTATGCTTTTGACCTTGCTTCACTAACAGCTTTTTTTGCTACCTTTTTTTATTCTTTATAATTTTTTTGATTTTCTTCATTGTTGCACTGATATACAGTCTTATAGCAATTTTTCTTATTTTTAATTTTCAATTGTACTTCTTCATTCCACCACCAAGACTCCTTAAGGTTAGGGGCTCTACCATTTGTCTCTCCAAGCACTACATTTCCTGTGCTTCTCAGGGCATTAGTCATTTCTCTCCACATTTGGTTTGTCTGTCCTTCTCAATTCGATTCTCTTCTACCCCTTAATTTTTCTTTGAAGATTAGTTATTTCTCCCCTTTTAAATCTCACCACCTGATTCTTGGATTTTGTTTTATGTGATTTTTTATCTTTCAATTTCTTACTTGGACGTCAAGTACTAGAAGTCTATGTTGAGTAGTCAAACACTCTCCCGGTATCACCTCACAATCCCTACAACATACCCGGTCCTTTTGTCTCATGAGGAAGTAATCTATTTGGGTGCTTGATGTGACATTTTTATATGTGATTAAGTGTTCGTCCCATTTTTTTAACCTAGTATTGATTATGATAAGCTCATATGCCATTGCAAAATCTAGAATAGACTTACCTTCATTATTAATTTTCTCAAATCCATACCCTCCATGTACCTCTTTATAGCCATTTCCGTCTCTACCCACGTGACTATTTAAGTCACCTCCTATAATCACTTTTTCTCCTCTTAGTTAGGATAAAATGTAGTCGATGATGATAATAAGTAACTCATAGCGAGAGCTGAGTGAAACATACAAGTTGGTAGAATGAAAAAGGAAAAACTTTAATATCTAGGGATAGGAGAAGCCCCATCAAACAATAAGCCTTGTTTTTCCAAACCCCAATTTGATTTATGCTAAATGAGTCAAAGTTCAATTAAGAATAATTTGCAAGTTTTACAGGCATTTTAACCTACCATCTTACCCAGGTATTTTTAGACTTTTAAAAAGAAAGGGTAGCAAGCTTGTAAATAGATTTGCATACCTCCCAAAAGAGTCATGTTCTTCCAATCTCTGGATTGCGTTCCACTATTTTGCCAACCGATACACCATAAACCTTCCTGTAAATATCATGACAGTTTCAAAATGCTATGAACAGTAACGGATGCAGGACCTGGTGAGTAAATTCGTGAAATGATCGAGACAGTTTAATTGATGCATATAATGAGACAAAGGCAAGACGTTTGGCCATGTCCAACAAAGGTCAATTTCTCAGCCATTACAACAACAACAACATATCCAGCCATTATCCCACTATGTGGGGTTGGCTACATGAATTCTAGACTTCTATGTGGGTTACATCCCAACAGATAGTTTGTCTAGAATTCATATTTGGATCCGACTAGGTTTTACGCCATTGAGGACAAAAAAAAAAAAATCTCAAGGCTAAAGAATCTGCAAAGAGGGAAATAACACCAACAAGAATGTTTTTCCACACACATATTAGCCTCAGGTTCAAAATAATGGCTGGACCATTATGGAAGAGTGACAAAGATTTCCGAAGGCAATCCATATTCAGCTGCTAATCACAAAATATGGAAAATGAACAAGTGATGGAGGTAGAATTTTTTTCAATAATTTATTTAGTTTCTCTCCTGACAATAGAGGTAATTTAACCCAACCAAGCCATCTCTGAATTCTTCAACCATTAACTTGGTTAAGTTAGCAATTTAACTCAACTCTAGTCAGCAGAACCCTTAAATTTCATTCTGATTATTCACTACTTAATTTAAGGGTGTTTGAATTTATTTTCGAAGCACAGGATCAAACCTTATTTCTTTTCTATACTTAGAAGAACCCCATTTAGTCTATGAAAGCCCCTTCCTAAGGTTGCAAGACTAATTTTATCGTTCAGGTCAATTGTGGCTTGTTACTTGTTACACAGTTCCAAAAACATTCCTTCATGATTTAATTAATTGACCAATCAAATATCTTCTCCAAAAATTACAAATTATGTCACCACATTCATCTTTCAAAGCGCTACAACATATCAAAATTCAGGCTATTTTGACTTTGTTTGAACCCTTAAATAATTACTCAAAGTTGATGGATTTTTTGGAAATTTTCATTTTTCTGCACACTAGCTATTTATTTGAAATAGGTTTCCTTTACTTTGAAATAAATCTCCTGGACACTCTATTTCGAAATATTTAAACTCTATTTCAAAATCTGACCTTTCTGGTTCACATTTTTTATTTCTATTTCGAGATGGATATGTTGTTGTTGTTGTTGTTGTTGTTTCGAGATGGGACTATTTTTATTTCAAAATAAGCCCCTTTTTAGTCTGATTTTCCACTTCTGTTTTGAAACAGAACACCCTTATTTTGACATAAATCCGCTGGAACTGAAAAACAGAAAATGTTTTCTCAAAAAATCTTGTATTCTTCTGGTGTTTAACTTTGATTCTTGATCTAAAATGTGTTATAAACATTCTAAAATGTTTATAAACATCTCACTATAGTTTAAACACAACTTCTCATCCTTCCAAACCCATTTCAAACCATTTTTTCCAAGACATGTAACAATGTACAAACATAGTCAAGATACATTATTCTTTGCTCAAAATTAGTCCACTTTAACAGTATATAACCTTTCATTTTTGTGTTCCACATACCCAAAATGAAAGTTATTCTTGTGTTACTTTGGGAAACTTATCCGAAGTCCACTTTAAGGGTATATAGCCCTTCATTTTTGTGTTCCACATACCCAAAATGAAGGTTATTCTTGTGTTACTTTGGGAAATTTATCCGACACCACAACAACATAGTTTGTCGTTTTTCTTTTCTTCTTACACAATCATCAATTGCACCTTATCCTAACTAAGTTAAGGTTGGTGGCACAACATTCATAATGTCAATTGATTTCTAAGAATCAAATGGATAATATAAATCCATGCAAAAAAACAATGTGACAAAATTTTATGTCAGATGTCCTTCATGACACAACCCTATAGCAAGGGAATGATTTTTTTCCTTCTTACACAAAGTAAAATTTCTTCCTAATGAAACTCCATTAATCATTAGAGTTGGGTCTTCTTTTCTTTTCTTTTTTTGGCAAGGGGAAGTTAATTCCTTTGAACCATTACTTCTACTCCTGTTTGCTACTTTCCCATCCAAATAAGGGTGTTAACTTGGTGCTTATCAGTAAAAGGTAACAATCAGTGACAGCATAAGAAAATAGTGACTGCACATAAGCTGGTGGACTTGTAAAAATTTTTAACTCATATTCTTGGCATCATAAATAAAAAGAAGCATAATGATATTTTAGAAATAAGTATACACAAAGCATAGTGAAAAGAAATTAAAAAACAATAACTATGCCAATAGGAAACTTATGTAGCACACAGTACTTACAAAGGGGAATAGATACTCATGAGGATAAACCTTCAACAAAAGGGAACTTCCCAAATGCAGAGTGACATTGGGAAAACCATCATCAATGCTGCAGTATATTGTAGGAAAAATTTTAATATAAAACTTCCAGTAAGAGAGAGCTCCCGACAACTGCTAAACTCCAAGCAATATTTTTTGCAATAAGCATATTAGTGCTTCAGTATCCAATTTCATTCCCCCTTCTATTTCCTGGATTTTTTACATGATGGTGGTCCGTCAAACAGAGGATATAATCTTTAAACAGATATGGAGGACCCCTTAAGAGTCAGGTACAAGGAATAGAAGAAAAAAATAAAAAAAAGAAACAAAAGGAACAAGAAATAAAAAAAATAAAGCAAGAACAAGCTTCCACCATAAGTGGCACAAAAAAGACATTCAACATCCTCAACCAAATGAAGCCACCGCAACAACACTATCATAGCAACTTTTGTAAATAAAAAACATAATGATTATCAAAATGATCCAATATGAGCATAGAATTGACAATGCTGTAAAATAAGGCTATTAGGCATTAGACTATAAGATATATGAAGTTTTGTTTAGTCTTGGTGTCACTGCAAAATCCACTTCCTTTCCCAGACTTTGTTAACGAATGGTATACACACACACACACACACATATATATGTATGCATGTATGTATGTATGTATGCATGTATTTTCTTTTTCCTTTTGGAATGCACAAATGAAGGCATACTCCTCATGAACTCCAAACTTCCACCACAGGTAGCCCCTCTTTAGCAACCTAGGAACCTTCTTTGAAGAGCATTAAAAGAGTGTAAGAGACCCTCAGGGTGGCAGCTAGTGGGGCCAAAACAAGCAGCCAATTCAGCCACATAGCTCTCATTCAAAATTTCCATCTTTAGTCCAGCCATTTAAGCAACATGATGGGTACAATTTGGCTAGGTTTTAATGTCATTTAGAGGATCAAAATAGAAGTGTTCTCCAATAGATTAGGAAGATTTAAAGTATGAGGAGACTTTGACAACAAATTTAGCTTGGAGTTGAATCTTTCCTTGTATAGAAGTAGAGCACAGTTATCTAAATCATCAAGGGTTCATAGTTTCATTTTAAACATAGTAGGAAACAAAATATAAAAGGAGAATTCAGAAAAGATATAAAACATTCCGTGCAAAGGTTGATCCAATGGTTCAAAATAGTTGAGCTAGTAATACTTTACAGAAAAACAGAACAAAAGTATGTGTACAGTTGGCCACACAAATAAAATTGCCCATATTACATAGTTTCCCAGAAGTGGCAATAAAATTTTTCTAATACTTAAAGCAGAAGTTAAAATGAGTAAAATCTCAAGTTGGAAAATTCTCGTTGCATGGCCTTTCAAAGATAGGAGTATGTCACGTTAAATTTCGTTATATGTTTAACAATTACAGTGTACAAACAAGCAACCAACTATTGCATCTTGGAGGAATACCACCAGATATGAACAAAAATACCCTGCATAACTGATTAATCAGCAATACATTGCGAGATTCATCACGGATAAAGTGCTCATTCCATTGTCTTATAAGAGAAAATAAGTATCCCTCTTGCTTTCCAGGAGAAATGATCAGCATTGTGAGACACTAAATAGAGGAGTGGAGCTAATCAATGATGCAATCTCCCCATAAGAGGGAGGGGGGGAATCTGAACTTTGCTTATGTATTTAACAAGTTTGGCACACATATGAAAGTTCAACACCGTGTAAACCTCACATTTGGATGTAGGAATAAATTTTATGCACAAAGCACACATCTATATTAGAAAATGATAATCAATGGCAGATATCCCTTTTGGAACAAACTACAAATTGAGCGTACCACATAGTTATACCTGTCAGAATATTGAAAGCAGGTATACTGCTCATGAACAGTCTGCAGTTTCAAATCAGGCTGCCACGAGAGGATCTAATAGAAAATTATAAAGCAAATGTGAGGATTCATTGAGATTTCCTGCTGATAAATGTCACTGAGAAGCAAAAATACAAAATATAAGATACCTTACTCACAAGTGGCTCATAAATCACTTCAGGAAGATAAGCCAAAGTTGTACCGCTGTCTATTATTGTCCCTTTCTTGTCTGCAATCCCAAATAAATCAGTTGGAAGATTGAGAAAATCACGATCGACTTCAACTGCTGTCATATGGACGCTGTAATGAGGCCTAAGATTTATTTAACACAATTTAGTTCAACGTAAGCATGTGCACATCAAAAAACATCATTGAGGAGACCACAATATTATACATCCAAAAAGTATGCAAGAGACAGAAAGCAAGATGCATGAGACAAGATAGCAGAGACCATCAACATTCAGAGAAACAACAGTCTTTTTTCCTCTGCAAGACAGACCAACAACAAAAGGGCTTTATAATCTAGTAGAATATTTGTTTTGACCTACAATACATTCAATTTAAATGCATTTATAATTTTTTTTTAATTTTTTAAATGATTACTTTTAGGGTTAAACTTAAATACACTTGAATCTCACTTAACCACCTAATTTGATCAATTCCCAACAATTACATTTGTGCATCTTCCCATCCTCTTATTTAGTACTTCTCCTTGGTTCTTTTAAATCTAAAGCTTCTCAGGATGGGATAGTTAAAAATTTTGACATGAAACATTGAAACTTGCCTATTTGAAAAGGCAATATGCTCACTCTCATTACAAGTAGTTTGGTTAGCATCCCTATTTATCCAAAATAGTTTTACACCTTTGTATTTGTGGTCAACAAATACAAGAAATTATAGAGAACTTCTTGAGAGTGGCATTGGAGATGAATTCTAGCATCACCTAATAAACAAGAATAAGATATGAAAACTTTTGTTTGGACATGGACTTGGTATTCACAAACTTAGTCTGTTTTTGGTGGAATCCCTTATAGTTACCAAGTTTGTAGCCAAATCTCAATAGTTTTCAGTAATTTTCAGCAAGAAAATAAGAATAATCTAGGGCATTCGAGAGGCCCTTACTCTCCCGAATCTTCTACCAAAAAAACAGCTACTATCTCCCTTTTCTTCTCAGCTATTTATATCTCTCCTCTGCCTCTCTCTAACAGAATTCCCTTGCACATGCAAATTATTCTTTTAGCATGTGGATTACAAAACTACCCATCCATGCGCACATGCTAGTTGTTACACCTGAATGTGTTGATTTCCTATTCTAACCTTCATGCATGTCCCTCTTTTTTAATTTTGTAGTTTGCAACTAAATTAGATGAGAATTGAAAAAAAAAATGAGATAAATTTGAAAATGAAATAGATTAGGACTTGAGAGTTAGTGGATATGGGCCATTTGGCCTATTGGAGTTAGGCTTTAATATTATAATTTTGGGTTAATTTTGAGAATTGAACTTGGGTTAAAAATAATATAAAATTAATTATTTTTTAAATTTTGTTGCGTGAGGTAAATATCTCATGTGATCTTAGTTAATTAGTAAGTGAAAATATCTTGGTTAAGATACTCATGATCTGAAAGAATTTTCAATATTAAAAAATATTCTGACATGTCATTTTTATCACATCATGCTAAATTTTATCATAATTATCAAATGCTGTGAATTATCAATTCATGACTCCTTTCTCATTACAGCTCACAGGAGCAGTTAATGCGCCTGTGGAATGATCAAAATGCCCAGTTGAGAAGGGACAAAATGACAATGGCAAAATTGAAATTATCATAGAAGAAAATTAAAAAAAAGTGGGAGGCAAGTAGTTAGCTTGGAAGAGTTGAGGAGATTATCATTATTGATCGAAATATTCTATCAGCCTTTAAAATTTGATGTGTCTTAATTATTATACGCAAATTAGTAATATTGAGTTGGTTTAGTATCCTAATTTATTATTAATAATTAATAAAAATTAAATTATTATTAAAAGTTAACAATTAACTAAATTATCATTAATAGCTGATGATAATTTTAACAGGATAATATAAATAAGAATATTTTTTCTATCGATAATTAATTTTTATATAATATTAATTATATTATTATTATTATTATATATATATTATATATTATATATAAGAATTAATAATTACCTGAATCAAAAAAGGATTAGATTGGTACTTTGAAAAGTCAAAATAGCGTGTAAAATGGAGAGAGAGTTTGGGGTTTGTCGGCACAGCTCACAGTGGCAATTAATGCGCTTGCGCAAGGGTCAAAATGAGCAATTGAGAAAGAGAAAACATGGCGATGGGAAATTCAGCCCGCAAATTTGCTCACTACATGCTATATCCCACCAAATTCTTTAATAATTTTAAAATTCTTATTTTATTTTCACAGTCCACTCTCTTTTTCAACCACTCCCAACTATTAGCCACAATCTTACCTCTCTATTTCTCTTCTAGACCATATACACACATACACACACAAATATATATATATATACACATGTAGCAACTATAGCGATTGACCCATCGTTATCAGGGGAACACACTTTCTTTCTTTCTCTCTCTTTTTATGCCACGGCCACGAGGTGGGTCAACCATGGCGATTGACCCACCACCATTACCAAAGTAGGTAAGCCATGACAGTTGACCTATCACCATTGCCAATGTGGGTTGGCCATGACAGTTGACCCACTACGATCATCACACCAGGCAAGTGCTTCGTGCGATCGTGACCATCACCATTGTGGCTAATGACAGCCACAATGTCGCCATCATCGCCAAAGAGATCCCCTAAACCCTGATATTTGGTGGTTCCTCGGATCCCATCACCTTGATTGCAATGGGTTGGGTGCCATGGTTGACCCACCTTGGCAATAGGAGTGGATCGGCCGCCATCACCAACCCATCTCGCGATCATTGCAGAAAGAGGGGGGGAGAGTATGTGTGTGTGTGTGTGTGTGTGCTCGCGCGCATGCGTGTTGGTTGGCTGCCATGGTCGACCCAGCAATGGCAATGGGTCGGCAGCCATGGCCGCCTCGTGTGTGTGTGTGTTGCAAGAGAGAGAAAGAGGTGAAGCGACGACTGACGATCAGGGGTGGTCAGATGAGAGAGTGAGATATGGTTGTGGGGATAAAATAAGAATTTTAAAATTATTAAAGAATTTGACGGGGGTGTGGATTGTGAAGAGCAAATTTGTGGGCTGCAAATAGAATTTTCCAATGGCAATGGAAAAATTGAAATTACAAATGAAATTAAAAAGGTGGGAGACAGCTTTGCAGGCGTCAACTATCTTGTAAGGAAACGACTCAAACGTTTTTGAAACGTTTTTCATTTCGAACTTTATTTATGTCTATTTGTTTAAAAAAATATTTATTTTCATATTTCTATTTCGTATAAAAAATATTTCTCATTTTCGTTTTCATATAATCTATTGCATTTCATTTCGTATTAGAAACGTTTATCATTTTCGTTTCCATGTAATTTAGGCGTAAATTGCACTGCGACATATCAACTGTGAAGCACGGAAACGGCTCGGAGGCGCCGTTTCCGCGTTTCCAAACTGTTTCCCGTTTCGGAAACAGGAAAAACGGCTCGAAACGTTTTTCGGGCCATTTGTGTAATTATTGAAACATTTTGGGCCGTTTCAGATTTTAAAAACATTGTCGGAAACGCGTTTCCAGTGAGCTGGGCAGCTGTTTCGTCTTCTTCCAACGAGCTGCCCAACTATTTCTTCTTCCATCTAAACCCTCCCCCCTCCCTAGACGTACTGCAATGAGAAGATTTCTTCTTTCATATGATTTAGCCGTGCGAATAATATGCTCTTCCCCTCTTCTGTTAACAATAAGTATATATATGTGAAGTTAACAGCAAGATATATATATATATATATATATATATATGCGGAGATATATATATGTGTGTGAACTGTGAAGTTATATTTATCATTATATATATGTCTTTATATATATATTTCTATATATATTTTTAATACATTATAAAATTTATGTTTATTATTTATATTTAAATATTTTTTTATTTTTTATATTAAAAATTATATTTATAAAAAAACCCCTATATTTTTTAAATTTACAATTTACCCCGCGTTTCTATTTCCAACTTTTTTTGAAAAATACCGTTTTCGCGTTTCCGTTTCCTATCGGAAACGTCTCCCGTTTCCATTTCCGTGCAACCTAGCATATCAAAAATCAGAAATGGGGCTTTGGGTGGGCCCACAAGATAAATTTATATTATATTATATATAATATCACGCACAGCCTCTCCCTCTCACTCTCGGCAATTTGTATATTAATATATATATATATGATATATAAATATTAATATTAGTAGAGCGCCTAGGAACCCTAAAATCGTTCTATGCATATATACATATATGAGATATGTATGCATATATTGTAAATAAAACAGATAATATGAACTAGGTCAGTGATTAGAGGGAGTCATGGGCGATTTGAGTCCTTAAGTTCAAAGTTATTTTCTGTGCAGCTACTATACTCAGATTTACTTTATTTTTTTGTTAAAAATTATGAGATTGAGCGACGAACTTCTCAAAAAAAAAAAACAAAAATGAAAAACAATATATATAGTGGTGCCCTTAATTGGGGTCCAAACTTAGGCAATGTCTTCACCTTGGCCTTGGGCCCTAAAAATACAAGATTTATGCTAAAACCAACACTAATTTCTTTCAATCACACTACATCATCAACTAATATGATTTGAAAAATCATGAGAAGTGAAGGAGAACAAAAGGAAGTCAAAAACACATATCCCACTTACAGTTCATGTAGAACAAAGGAAGATTATTTTAGTCCCACTATCAAAAACGAGCAAAACCTTATATAAATGGAGTCAACATCTTTACACAACTGTAGAAACATATTTTAAATAGTTTCTGTGATCACAGATTCACATCAGGCACTTGTTTTGATGAGAGTCAATAACTGCAATTTCATAACTCATATTTACTATATGAAAAGAAGTAAATGGACGACACTCAAGCATAGATAGAGTGGTCGGATGAGTAATATGTCGGTATTAATTCGAGGAGTTACGAATTCGATCTTTGCCCTATGCAAGGGTCAAAGATTCAACCCACGATTTATTTCACCTAACATAATTGAAAACACGAATACTAAAGGTTGTGCAAGAACGATCATTCAAAAAACATATGAACATTAGAAGTCTATCAATTTAGGTATTAGTGTATTTTTAGAATTTCAGTCTAATTAAGAGTTTATTAGTTTTAAGTTTCAAACTTTCTTCAATTTTCTTTTCCTAGTTCATATTATCTGTTTCTTATATAGGAAGACATGGGTGATTAAAACTGTAATTTTGACCGACAAAAATTAGAGAATGTTCTGAAAATTTTCCCTCTCCCACTCGGCATTCTACTGCTTGTGCTCCGTCAATTATTCTTATGCATATAATGATTAAACATGATCAATATTTTCATATAATAAAAACATAAACCACCTAGAGTAAAAGGGACAAAATTAAAATTCCCTCCTCGTGAATACAATTTTATGGAGAAGAGAATCGAAAATACAAGCTAGGTGATGCAAAGGAGTTGCCTCAAGAATTCAGGTAATTAGATGATTAGAAATACTTATTTTGTGTTGTCTATAATTTCATTGCAGTTTAACCCCAATGCATCTAAAGTTTACCTGTTCTAGCTCCTGTTCTTCCATCCAAGAAATTCAACCTAAAGAACTGCAAGGGACTAAATATATTACTCGTGGCCTCAAGATGCACACAACTCTTAGACCCGGAGATGCAAATATTTTAACCCATGGGTAAGACAAAAGAGACTAAGAGAAATTTTTAGAAATCAATCATAAATAAAATTGAATTCTCCGCAACTGATGTTAAATGAACAAGTTGCAAACACCTAAAGCATCCATACAACTCTCAATAGAAGTGACTAATCCAACAACAGTCACTGATGGTACATGATTATAACATTTCACCCTACATGATTATAACATTTTACCCAATTGTGATGTCACCTAGACTCCTAGACCAAGATCGCATTAAGTAGCTTATATAATAAAGTATGCACTGAATCTGACAAACCTATATATCCAATAGCAGTATAACTACAATTACAAGATTGAGAAAACGTACCGAAGAGTTCAATTTTGGGACGAGAAAGTCTACCGCGCGAGCTATCAGAAAATGCAAAAAAAGAAAGTGAGCTGCGATTCGTCAAATTCAGCCACTACTACCAGTAGATTGATTTCCATTCAAACACGGGAAAGAGATAGGAGGAGACTCCGTCACGTCAAGGAAAGTAGTGACTACGACTTGACCAACCGCCCACTCTTGGAACCAAAAAGGTGATGTCCCTCACTCCGTGGGTCCTTTCAGATTGTCCCACGCCATGGAAGAGGAGGTAAATTAGGTATACGGCGGCCATAATTAATGGGAGACCCAGTGCTAACTGCCCACAAGAACCCCTGAGGAGCAGAAAATCTCACACTGCGGCTGACTAGACTCGAACTTTAACACTTGAGACCAACTCTATCATCTCACAACCAACTGTGCTACGCCCTGGGGGCGACCAACCGCCCACTCTAATCAGACAAGTAGGTGTCCGTCTCTATCTGTCTTCAACTCTCAAGCCTGCAGTCACCGCCTGGGGTTTGCGCTTTATTTGAGAAGTCTAGACGGAAGGAGAGACAGACTTTGAGAAGTCAAGCAAAGACATACTTTCACATGTCAAGGAAAGTAGGTCGATTCAGCGACGCCATAGCCTAATTGAGGAGAAAAAAGAAGAACTAGATTTCTCCAGAGTAATGGCGTACTGCGTGGTGGACTCTGTGATCCAGACTTTGGCGCCACTGATAATCGACGAAGCGAAGCTTTTGAGCAATGTCCGCCGAGATGTTGCCAGCATCAAAGCTGAATTGGAAAGCATAAAGTCTTTCCTAAAAGACGCCGATCTTAGGGCAGAAACCGGAGATGAAATCGCCATGGTTTGGGTGAAGCAGGTCCGGGAAGTGGCGTACCGAATCGAGGATGTGATCGATGAATACCTGCTTGATCGAGGAAGAAGGCGTCGTTTGGGCAGTTTATTCCGCAGAGTAAATATAGCCTCTCGTATTCAAGACATCAAACGGACGATTGGTGAGATCAAGGAGAGGGCTGACAGGTATGGATTCAGTGTGATACAGGGATCAGGGAGCGAAAGAATTGAACGGCCGTGGCATGATCCTCGAGTGGCTTCCCTCTTCGTCGAGGAAGATGAACTCGTGGGAATTGAATCCCGCAGAGATGAATTGACCGGGCAATTGATATCCAAAGAGTCTAAACGAGTGGTGATTTCGGTAGTGGGGATGCCTGGAGTCGGCAAGACCACTCTTGCTAGCAGGGTCTATGGAAACCAAACCGTGGCCGGACACTTTGATTGCTGCGCTTGGGTCCCTGTCTCTAGATCATACAAGTCGGAGGAGATACTCGGAACAATGTTGAAGCAGTTTTACCAATCCGGATTAAGGGAGTCTACTACACCTCCAGAAACTGATGCAATGGGCCAGAATTCACTCGTCCACAAGCTGAAGGAATTTCTAACTCACAACAGGTATCTAATTGTCTTTGATGATGTATGGACAGCAAGCTTTTGGGAATTCATCAAACATGCTTTGCCCAGAAATGGGAAAGACGGCAGGGTAATCATCACCACCCGCAGTGAGGAGGTTGCACTTTTCTGCAAAGAATCGCCATGGGATCATATCCACTGGCTTCAGCCCCTGCCCGAAGAGAAGGCTTGGGACCTCTTCTGCATGAGGGCATTCCAAAGGGACTTCGAAGGCCGCTGTCCCCCTGAATTGAAGGACGTAACTCTTCGAATCGTTCAAAAATGTGAAGGATTGCCACTTGCTATTGTGGCAATAAGTGGTATTCTGTCCATCAAAAACAAGGTTGCATCAGAATGGAAGAGGTTCTACGATAGCCTAGGCTCTGAGTTACAAATGAAACCTGCCCTTACAAGCATCTCAAAAATTGTGTTGCTTAGTTACCATGATTTGCCCTACTACCTCAGATCCTGTTTCTTGTACTTTGGCATAATACCTGAGGATTACTCTATTAATTGTGGAAGATTGATCCGGTTGTGGATAGCAGAGGGCTTCATTGAAGAACAGAGGGGCAAAACTTTAGAAGAAGTTGCAGAAGAGTACCTGTCCGAGCTCATCCATAGAAGCTTGGTTCAAGTGTCGAGTAAGAAACCCGATGGGAGGGTTAAAACCTGCAGGGTGCATGATGTGGTGCGAGAGATCATCATGACCAGATCTATGGAGTTGAACTTTTGTCATGTTTTAGGAGCAGAGAATTTGAGTTTTGATGATATTACCCGAAGGTTGTCAATACATATGGATTGCAATTTGGACAACATTTTTGAAAGGGATAAAAAATCTTGGATTCGTTCAATTTTTCTTTTTCGAGTGGCTAAGTTGCCAGAGAAACCTTTGATGAGTATACTGGCAAAAAATTTCAAACTTTTGAAAACGCTAGATCTTAGTGATACTCCTTTGGTTCAGATTCATAAAGAAGTGGGGAATTTATTTCATTTGAGATATCTGAGTGTAAGGCGTACAAAGGTGACGGTGATTCCCAAGTCAATTGGGAAGCTACACAACTTGCAGACTCTGGATTTGAAACATTGTCTTGTGCGTGAGTTACCTTCTCAGATCAACAAGCTCCATAAATTGAGGCATCTTTTGGCATTTAACTACAACTATTTTAATTTTAGTTTAGATGCCGTAAAAGGGGTAAAGATGCGAGGAGGGATTGGTTGTTTAAAGGAGTTGCAGAAGCTATGGGTTGTGGAGGCAAATCATGATGCAGTCAGGCTATTTAAAGATCTTCAGAATTTGCAGAAGTTGAGGAAGTTGGGCATCTGCAAATTGAGAATAGAAAATTGCAGGGATCTTTTTAACAGCATTCAGAATATGAAACACCTTAAATATTTGGCGGTATCCTCTACAAGTGAACATGAGATTCTAGATTTGGATTCAGTTTTTGCTCCACCTGAATCTCTTGAGCGACTCGTCTTGTGTGGACGTTTGAAAAAGCTACCATGTTGGATTGCTCAACTTCAAACTCTACAAGATCTAAAATTGCACTTGTCTGGTTTGGTTGATGATCCACTACAGGGCCTTCAAGCTTTGCCTAACCTACAAATGCTCTCTCTCGCTGACGTGTGTTATGGAGACCAACTGTCTTTTAAAGCTGGATGGTTTCCAAAACTCAAAAGGCTATCCCTTAGTTCTCGAATGGGATTGTCTTCAGTGATAATAGAGGAAGGGGCATTGACTCTTCTTGAAGAGCTAATATTTGGGCCATGTCAACAACTACAACAGGTTCCTTTAGGGATCTGTCACCTTAGGAAACTCACAACTCTTTTCTTTTTTCATTTGCCTACAAATTTATTAAACAGAATGCTACCAGATAAAGGCCAAGATCATTGGATTGTGGAGCATATACCAACTGTTAGGTTTGGTTTTAGGCATCAAGGATTGAGAAAGAGTGCCAGTGGTCTTATGGAATTACAAAATTATGCAAATGACCTAAAATTTAAGGATTGATGAAGCTCAAAATGGATCTCTTCACATCTCTTCTTCTATTTGCAGCTGAAGCCTGAAGGAAAAACTCTCATATCATTCATGCAATGTTATAGAATGGATTCACTAACTAGCTAGGAGATTATTCAGTTCAAAAGGGGTGTATATTTGTTTTTGATAATGTTATAGAGAGTGGATTTGAATATTTGTTGAGATAATGCCCACAAATTACACTGTTAGATGGTACCATAAAGTATACTATCTTTGCAAGCAAAGACAAAAACTTCATATACCTAACCCTCAATGGCCATTAAATGGAGTTGTTATTCCTTTTACAAGCATGAATGAATCATCTAGCTTATACAAGTTGTGCATGATGCAGATGAAATCTAAACACAACCCCCCCCTCCAAAAAAAAAAAAAAAAAAAAAGATTAATTGTCAACACACTGCAAGTCTATTGACAATGGTTTAGCCCTAAAATGACTAAATGAACACATAAGATGGTGAGTGGAATCAAGTCCATGGGTTGCAATTCATCAAATTCAGCCTCCCCACCCCCTTCGAAAAATACAAAAAAAAAAAAAAAATCATGAGCTCTGATTCATCAAATTCAGCCAGTTCCAGTAGATTTTCATTCAAGCATATGAAAATGCTAGAGAGAGAGACCCTAACCTAAGGAACTGCGGGAAATATAGACGGAGAATATGAGGTTTCTCTTCGGCTCCTTCGACGACCATCAATGAGGGGAGAGACAGAGAGAGATGAGTGTTGCGAATTGAGAAGTGAAGGATCAAGGGACGATACCGAATGACATCGCTTTTATTTTTGTCTCATCCAATACAAATTGGCCGGTACAAATAAGGAATTTTGGAAATAAATTTTTAGGGACGGAAATGCGTTGAGTTGTTTTGTCTGAATGTTTGATTTGATAAAAAAAAAATTGAATTTATTTATTAAGATAAATAAATTAAACTTGAGCATAATTTTAAACCTCTATTTATACACAAATCGAGTTTGAAGTTAATAAAATTTGATTCACTAAAAATCATAAATATATTAAATTAAAAACTCGTGAGTATTAATAGAATATTAAAGGCTCAAAAATATGTTCAATTAAAAAGTTTGCAAATATCTCATAAAGAAACTCATTTATAAATATATTATTTAATATAAATTTATCATATTTTAAATTATTATAATATAATTAAATTAAATATATTTAAAATTAATATATATTAATTTAATTATTTAACATCATATAATATATATATATACATAATAATAAAGTAAAATGACAAATTAAATTTAAACAAAATAATAGCTCAAACTCACCGCAATTGTTTGAGCTTATGTTAAGTTTGATTTGAGATTGAACTCAGTGAAATTCAGCTTGACTTAATTTGATTGCAACTTTTAAATTTTTTTTGTTATTTAGATCAAAATTTTTATTTAAATATTTAAATATGATACCTTGATAATATCTATATTGATAACTTATATTTTATGTCATAATAAATGTTAAATATCATCAAAAGTGGATAATATTTTAAAAATATTATAAATTTTAAAATAAATTAACAAAATCTCAAGAGAAGTGGAGTCAATCATATAAATTTTAAATTTTCAACCAACTAACCTTTTTACCCATTTTAACATAATTATACCAAAAAAATCTAATAATAATAAACACGAGACTTAGTCTTACAAGAGAAGCCGATTATATAAATTTTAACTCTCCATTCATCATTATAATACCCACAAAAAATGATTACAAGAGAGATGGTTATACACAGAGGGGTAGTCATAGAAGACTTGCGACTGCCATTCTCATCTTCCATCCCATTCACACAACAGAAATAATACCAGTACAAATGAGTAATGACCAGATGAAGGGAGTGCGATTTTGTTCACCCCTTTTAACGGGGGTGACCATCACCCTCACTGTTTTTGTGAGGGTGAGAAATAATGGAACTACAGGGGTGAACAAAATCGCACTCAGATGGAGGCCAGGCTGTACTAAATTAGCTACATAATAATCATTCCTAGCTCTTCATTGTGTTCAATCTCTATAAGCATTCCGAGCTCTTCCATCAGCCAACCAGATGGGCGGCGATGATGCCAGGAATTGGCCAGGATGTTCTTCCTATGGAAAGAATCTGGGTGATTGGCAGGGCCGACCCTGGGGGTAGGCAACCAAGGCAGTTGCCTTGGGCCCCCCACCAAGGCTGGTCTTGGCCTGTTGGCATGGGCCTAGGTGGCCTTGTAGGCATGAGCCCAACTCATATTATATATATATAATATTAAATAATATTAGAGGTCTGAGATGTTATGACTCATATAAAATTTTGCTTAAGATCCTTAACTTTTCAGGGTCGGCCCTCAAAGATGGAGTTTATGTACAGGATGTCCGGAGCCATTGCTGTTCCTAGGAAGGGTGTGTGAGTTCTTGATCTTCGGATTCCACTTCTTTCACGTTGCTCACTATGCACTCGATGGTTCTTGATAGATACTGCCCATGTTCCTCGATATGTCCCATAATGGTTCGAAGCTGTTCTCGACAAGCTGCCAACCGTTGATTTGTCTGGTACAGCTTGGACGACAGCTCTCTAATTCTCCGGTCTTTGTCATCCTGTGACACCCAAAAACAAACACGGTTGGCCCAACATTCGCCTTAATATAACAAAGCCAAGTAAGTTCGCGCTGCTGATGGAAACTAAAGCACGGTATTTGCTGATGAATACGGCTAGTTTTTAGTGAGCAGCATGCTAGATTTAATTCTTCTTCGTAGGTAACATCTGGAATACAGCAGCACCAACCGTGGTTCCTTTAATTCTTTCATGGTTTCTGACATTGTAAATGGTCTAAATCTACGAGTAATGACTAACAAGATAAAGAATTTGGCATGCGCATTCTAATTGCATCAAGACATAAATTTTAACAGAAACCGCTAGTAAGTGATAAGCAGGAATATTAGCCAATGACATTTGAAATATCACGTGCGAAATACAAAAGCCTTTTTTCCTTCAAGAAATGCCCTTTCATATTGGTATATACATCAATATGGTTGTCCACAGCTGACCCAACCAGTGGTAATACAATATATGGTCCAACATGATTGGATGGTATGGTGGTATCCACTTTGAAAGTCCCTGTTTGACAAACTGCTGGAAAGATGAGAGCAAACAGGGATGAGAATTTGTTGATTCGATTCAAGGAAGAACACCCCAAGCCGTCAGCGAATACTATCACCTTATTGGTCCAAGGTAACTTACGGAAAAATGGAATGCCATACCCCAAGCACTAATAGGTTTGAAGCAACGTCTACTGAACATACACAACTAAACATTTCACAAGCTGAAAAACATAGCCAAAGAATCACGTGGTGCTTCATACCTATCAGTGCTTGCAAAAAATATAACTAGTTAAAAGCTAGGATTCTGGCCTCAATACTAGAGAGGAAACGGCACCTTAAAGGATGCCCAACTTTGTTAAAACCTGAACTTAAGATAACTTATGGTTATTTGGCTTTGAATTTGAGCTAGTGCCAATATGTTCTACAACACTATGGTCCGGTGACTTCTATTTTTCTTCCCACCACTATAAATCAATTTAGTTCCTTCCTTTTAATACTTCCCAATACTTCCTTTTGACTTCTATTGTTTATTATGATTAAAAGGCCGTAATCAATAAGCTTGACAAACAATGTGGAAATGTGAAGTGTTAACTGCTTTAGACAATAGACGTAGTTATAACTAAGAAGAAACCACACAAAAAAATAAAAAGCTAATCATTCAGAATATGAAAGCAAAATAATATCCCAAAGTTAGAACTGACTTGTGCATTTATGATTGCTGAGATGTAAGGGTTAACGCCTAACCTAAGTTTGGAAGTCTCTTCTAATTCCTCTGACGCCATAATTATGGTAGGATCTTGCTTTGATTTTTTTTATAGTATCAAGGGAGAAACAACCTTGTTGTGACATCTTTTATTCTTTTGTTGCATGACAAAGGGATATCCACATACTATCTCCCATAAATCATCATCTCTAATATAATTACAGAGTAGAGGGAGATAAAAACTGATACATGTATATATATATATATATAGAGAGAGAGAGAGAGAGAGAAAGCACTGAATAAGAAACTTAAAGATACAACAATGAGCTGAACTTACTGGACTTGGACGGTCTTTTCCTGAGGAAACTACTAGTGGATGATTGTGCCCCTTAACAAATTTTGTCACAACCCATTTCCCAGGCTTCTCCCTCTTCACAAGAATCATTGCCATGCAGCCTTCTCTCTTGCTCTCTCGCTTGCGAATTCGGACAGGCCCAGTCTTTTGGCTGCTGAGGTTATATCCTTCCTTATTACATGCCAGTCGCCGAGAAATAATTGATCCATCACGCTCAGACTTACGTGATGATACGATTCGTGTAAAAAATCCAATCACCCTGGCATACGCATCATAGAATGTTTTGGCAGCTTCATCTGATTCAAATAACATACCCTCATATGGTTCTCGATTTCTAGCAACATCACGTAAACCTGATTCTAGTCCCACTAAACTTTCATCTGGTACAAATTTATCCTCAATAGTTGTCTCCATAAGGACTACAAGAAAACAAATTTAGCAATCATCTCTAGAGCATCATCTTAAAGAAAAACAGTAAATTTTCAGAAAAAGAATAGTCACTAATAGTATGAATACCCTTCATCAATAGTAAGAATCAACTAGCTGGCTTATTCGCATAGGTCATTTGAAAGGCATATTTTCAGAAAATTTTGAGCAAATTTGTATGATAATACCAGTTCACCCATTTGAGGGGGAACAACAAAAATTACATACATTCCAGCAATATGTCAGACATTCAAAAATCAAAATCCTTCAGCAAACTGTTGTAAACATTTTTTTTTTTTTTCATTTTTTCCCCTTTCTAATGGTCTTGTAACCCTTTAAGAGGATGTCATACAGTGAGTGGGAAACACTCTATTCACTGCCATGTATCTTACAGTGGACCTAATCAAACAAATTCTCTGTTTCTTTTCAGCCACCACTTAGCACCTTTGTCATTTGTTTGACGGCATTCCACCAAGAAAACAATCAAATTATCTTGTACGGGTTTGGCTGAAACCACAAGAAACAAGAGATATGGGAGGAAGTGATAAATTTTAAAAAGATTACCGCAGGGGTCAAAGTCGGCATAGTATGAACTAAAAACAAATAAATAACCTAATGAGTAGACGAAATGAAAAGAGAAGGTGAAAACCCTAACCCTGGAATTGGCAGCGATATGCTGCTGTACTGGTTGCCAATAGTATGTTGTAGTGGTTGACTAGTGTGTACTGTGGTGGTCAGCCGTTAAAGAGTAGAGACGAGATAACGAGAGAGAAGGCATGGCTTCCGGCGGCGGTTACAGCCTAGAGAAGACGGTTCACTGCCTCTTCAGGAGCCTGCTTTCTCAGCCACACTTTTCGGCCGGTTTTTACCCGGCAGCTCACGTCACAATATAGTTTGTGACTACAATGTTTCTTTTTTAATTTTTTCATTTATTGGACTGAATTAACTGAGGGTGAGTATATAATTTCGATTAAATCTAAATAACTTAATCGAATTAATCAAAATTAGTGGTTGTTCAACCTGTATTTTGATTTAATTTAGTTATTAAATTTGAGTATTTTGTTTATGTCAATTTTTATATTATAAATAAATAAATAAATCGACCAAAATATAAAAAAAAATTAGTATCATTTTGATTAAAATTTAGATTTTTTTATTTTTTCAATTTTTTCTTCTAGTTCAATTTTTTTATAATTTTTAATTTATTTAATTTAAACATCTATTCGATCAATTCGGTTTAACTTTTTAAAAAACTTTAGACCATTTAATTTAAATAATTTACTAAACTGATTAAATATTCAACTCTAAGTTTAATAAAAAGAAAAATTCATTTTATCTCAATATTAACACACACCTAACAAGTTTGTAGACTTGTTTAATGGATTCAAATAAAAAAGGTAAAAATTTAGTCCATTGATTAGAGGAGGGATTATTTTTGATTTCGTCTTAATCAATCTAAATTATTTTTTAAATATAAATTTAATGTACATGTAAGGTTCAAACAAAATCATCTTATAATCCTCTCAAGTATTAGACTAAAGGGACACTAATAAGTGTTTAATCTCAAACTAAACTAGTTATTTTAATATAACACTTGATTTGTTGTGATCTAATATTTTATAATTTAAGTGACTGTTGAAAAAAAAATTAATATTTCGATTATAGTACTAATATATAAAAGATTTTCACGTATGCCTATTACTATTAGGATGTTTATTTCTAAAACCAAGGGATATATTGTTAATTGTAAGTAGATCTACCGTTAATTTTTTAATTTTGAATAATATTATTATAAATTTTGTGCATATCATGTCGATTTGTGAAGCTAATTTGTGAGTGTGGCATTTTTCGGAAGAAATAATTTTTTTGTCATAAGCAAACGGTAGCCCACCGAGTGAAACGCGAAGGCCCAAAGTTCGGCCCAATAGGCCCACCAACATGCAACCTCCCCCCCCCCTGGCGGTTATCTTCTTGCCCTATAAACCCTGGTTCTCCTCTCTCTCTCTCTCTCTCTCTCTCTCTCTCTATATATATATATATAAAATCAGAGCGGCGGCAGCGACGGAGCAAGTGGAGTACGCCACCGAGGAGGCGGTGTAGCGAGAAAGAGAATGGGAAGCCGGAAACAGAAGGAGAAGCGGCGTTCGGACAGAAAGGAGGCTTTAGCTCCCAAGAAAGCCAAGACGAAATCTACTAAACCGAAAGCAATCAAATCTGATAACATTAGCGAAGAAGAAGAAGCCAATGAAGCCACTGAAAGTCAAACCGGCATTATTGTTCCGCAGAAGAGCAGCTGAGGTTCTTCGTCGATCTGTACCAATCGGCCAATGCCGTTCGTCTCTCCTCCCTCGAGCTCAATTCTATCGACGGTGCTCCCCCCCCCCCCTCTTTCGTTTGCCTTTTACGATTTATTTACAAGATTAATTTCTTAACTGAGAGCAGGTTGGGAACGTCGCTGAATAGAAAAACAAGAAAAGAAAAAGAAATAGGATCGTCTGTAAAGGCAAAGAATCCTGGTGGGTGTAAGATTGAAGACTGGGACTGGAACCCTACGTGAATTTAGTTCTTGTAACTGCAGATGTCTGCTGATTTTTTGTTTTTAGTAACTATAAACTGATTTTGGATGAATGACTTAGAAAGACATGATGAAACCTTTCTCAAATCAGTTATAGCATTGTGTCAAATAGCTTCTACCAGATGTTTCGTCGAAAGGGGCAAAAATAAATACCAATGTTAGTAGCAAAATATGGAGTGGGAAGGGAATGTACTTACTAACCATGTCAAAATTGTATAAAAATATGTTTTTTTTTTCTTTATTTTTGATGTTGTACTATGAGAACTGTATGATATACTGATTAATATGTTTATGTGGGAGTAAGACTTGGATTGAACAATGCAGATAGATGCATTCTTGAGCTATCTCAAGGCCTGGATCAAAGTGCTAGCAATTTGGGAGAGCATATGAAAACTGCTTTTGGATCTTCCTGGAAAGAGCTGCTCTGTGAAAAGCAGCTATTGGAAGGAAAAATTGATCCTGGGAATCCAGCTCTTCTTGTAATTAGTATATCTGCTTTGAGATCATTAGAACTTCTCAGGTATGGTGTTGTTTCCCGTATTTGATTATTGAAGTATTTTATCCTTATTGTTATTACTAGTTTTTGTCTCACCACACTATAGTGAGGATAGTTTTCAGTGACACGGCATAGTTTGTTTAAATAATCATGACTGAAGAATATATTATACTTATGTAGGGGTTTGCGGTCTTTGACAAGAGAATGCCCTGCTGCAAAGCTATTTTCAAAGCATATGAAGATTGAGGATCAGGTTCTATTTCTGTGTCTGACTTATTTGCAAATCTTTAGTATTACATACTAGACCAAAGCTTGGGTAGCCAACTTTTTTGTCAGAGACACAATAAGCGTGCCTTCATGCAGAACCTTCAAATTCTCAGAGAGCATCAAGGTGGCTTGTTGAATTTTCTTTATTGTGTAATTGATGCAGGTGTCTTTTTTGAAGAACCGAGTTAATTTTGCTTGTGGCACCCCAAGCAGGCAAGTGCTGCCCCCTTCATTGGATATTTTATGAATTTTCAAGCCTAATAAGGCATCCTTGGCTGCAAAACTAGCCACCATTTGGTCAAGTTTCCTTAATACTGATTTTGGGCTTGGAGATAGGCAAATCCTCAGTATAAACTGGTCTTTGTTATTGCTACAAAAATTTATGTTTTAACCATTGTAATATGAATAAAGGGGAGAAGAAGTGATACTAATAGAATGAGCTGGTCCTTGTTTTTCTCGTTGAATTTAAAGAGCTAATTGATGTAGATTGACTAAAGGGGGAAAAAAGTGACACCAATAAAATGATAGTCAACAGAGCAAGTTTTTAACCTACTGCCTTCTGAGTGGAGATTCTTTCCTCAATTAACTTATTTTGTTTCATACAATTTGATTAATAGCATCTGCAATGTGCCATATAAATAGGTTTTTAACAAGTTCAAGGGATCTTCAGAACAGGTAGTACGAATTATGAGTTTGAATGACATTATCATCTTTAAGGTATAGACGTGTGTACATCTGTAACGTGGAAGAGGATTGTGAACAATCAGATGTTAAATTTATAAAGAAGGGGTGCATTGTCATTTTCTGTAGAATTGCTAATGTGCAAAGATAAGGCGACCATCTTTCTTCCTTGTTTATTGTCAATTTTTCCTTCTTCAACCATCCAAGGAAGCTTGTCTTTTCTTTAAAAAAATATCCTTTCCGTTTTGCACCTTTTTTCAATTTTGTCAATCTTGTTTACTATTTGTTTATGTTATTGTGGTTCCAAGTGAAGGCCATATGTTCTTTTGTTCATTTAATTCATTTTCTTTTGAGGTTTTCTTTTTCTTATTAAGTTGTAAGTCTTACAGATGATGGTTCTCAATTTGTCATTAGGATCAAGAAGTTGATTGACATGGAGGCACTGGGGCTAACACGATTGGCTGCAATTGTACTTGACATGCATACAGATGTTAAGGGTTATTCCTTGTTCACACTTCCGCAAGTCAGGTTGGTCTCTGACCTGAAAATATGTCTGTTCTCGCTAACAAATGTCCTCTTTTCTACTATTTCTTTACTCTAGGATTTTCATTTGAGTTGAATTTTTTAAAAATATTATAAATTTTCAGACTATTTAACTTTAAAACCATTTAACAAACTACTATAAATCATCCACGTCACATTCCAACATGGAATTCATGCGAGTAGAACTCGCTACTGACATTAGCGAGTTTCAAATTTTAGAAAAAATTTGGTTATCAACTCACTACTTCCAGTATCAAGTTCCCTAAATTTTACGCTGAACAAAAGTGCCCTAGGAACTTGCTACTGGCAGTAGCGAGTTCTTCTGAAACTCGCTATTTGCTTGCGTGAATTCCATGCTGGAACCCTCTTTCATGTGGATGATTTGTGATAGTTTGTTAAATTATTTGAAAAGTGTATTATTTCGTCAAATAATTTAAAATTTTATAGTATTTTAAAAAAATTCTCGTGCTTTGAGGCCTCTGAAGTTTCATACCATTGTAGATTTTGGTTTGACATTTGAACATGATTCTTGTCCATGATAGAGCAGATGGTTCCATGATAATAGAGCAGATCATTTGGTGGCATTTCTATTGGCCTTTTCTTTCTTTCCTTCTTCTTCTGCTTGTCTATTGTCTTCCTATTTTAGTTTTTTAAAACTTTTTCCCAAACTGCGCATTTTGTTGATTAAACATTTCAGAATGCACAGAGATGTTACAACACATGTTGCTTGGACCCATTCCCCCGGGCCCTGATCATAATTTTGTTTCTCTTGATGTGTTTTCTATGGCAGGCATGAGTTTTGGGATTTATACCAGAGTTATTTTCACCAAAAACTAGTTCAAGGCAATCTCCGTATGTGTCTTTATGGTCCATTACCCGATATCTCAAGGTCAAAGAAAAAGGATTCCTGATGATAACAGCATCCACCCATTCCTCAGACCAACCTTTGTGCATGTCTCCATTCTAGTTTTTGTCTTCAATTTGTAAGAGGGAGTGTTACATATTGAGCTTTTTGTTCTTTGTATCTGAACTATTATTCAGTTACCAATGTCTTGGTGGCAGGGATACTAGATGAGAACTGGTCCTTAACTATATGCTTTTGGAGGTTGTAAAGTTCATGTTGTAGCTTAACTATTTGAGAGGATTACAAGTCTATAGGTGGCTTCCTAAGTTGAATTATACTTTTGAACACAAAAACATTTAATTGTACACTTCTTGGTGTGTTGGTATGTTGTATTGTCGCTTGGCACACTTGTTTTAATTTTCTTTGAAATAATAAAAGTAATCAAATTATTCAATAAAGATGTATTGAATATGCCATCTTGAAAAATCACTTGCAAAACAAGATGATACAATTTTATCATTTACCAGAACATAATAAGTAGAACTAAAAACAATACAATAACATAACAAGGTTTAATATATTTACTTAAAATCATGAACTTAAAAAAAAATTATTTATTAAACCAATAAGTCATGCTAAGTAGACAAGCCCAAGCCCAATATGGCCTATGGCCTGGGTGGGGCCTAGGCATGATCATAATAAGTTATGTTTTTGGGTATACTTTTATGTTTTTTTTAACTTAAAATATAACAAAAATTTGATTTACCCGAATCAATCGAGTCTTCCATTAGTTATGTTGAGTTAATTTTTTTTAAAAAAATAATTTTTAATTTTTTAATTAAACTAATTAAACTTTAAAATATTATTTTAATATTTATAAAACGTCACCTCCTCTAATTTTATGTTTTTTATTAATTATTTTAATTTTTTTTAAAAATTATACATTTTCTAATTTAATCGATTCAATTTAATTTATATAATTTAAATTTAATTTTTTAAATTATTGATTAAGTTAATTTTTTAGATTAATTAGTCTATTTAGTTCAATTTTACTACCCAATTTAATTTAATTAATTTTAATTAATTCAATAACTAAATTGACCATTTACACCCTCATAGCGTGATCACATAAATTTTTAATTATTTTAATTATATTTTTTAATTTAATTTTTTAATCAATTTAATTTCTATACTTTAATTTTTTTTCGTGTAACAATTCAAATTTTTCATTATTTCGATTACATTTTTTAATTTATATTTTTAAATCAATTTAATCATTTCTACTTTTATGTAAAAAAAATAAAGTAAGATAACAAAATACATGTTACATTATTTACATCAAATTACAAATGTTAAGTCGAAAATGCAAATTCAAAAGTGTAATTGAAACAATAAAAAGTTTGAATTGTCACACAAAAAATGGTTAAACTACGAAAATTAAATTAACTCGAAAATATAAATCTAAGAATCTAATCGAAACAACGAAAAATTTCAGTGATCACATGATAAAAAAATATATATAAAAGTATTGAAACAAAAATATAAGTTTGACCTTTTTTCATTTCTGAACCTTTTAGACTTTGTTTTTGCCCTTAATATAGGAAAACAATCAAATACTTGTAATCTCCCTGCCAATGGAGGAAACCACAAATCTCTGTCGTTACAAAGAAATAGTAATAAAAGACTGATTGTTGCCTAGACCTTTAGCCACCACGAGGGATGGGGACATGTCCCTATTAGCATAATATGGCCCTGTGCCATATTGCAGAGTAACAAAAGAAAAAAGGAAAGAGAAAACCCTGAATCATCAGCAAAGCAACAATGAGAAACCCTGAGAGAAGACCTCATCTTTTATGCCTTCCAATTAATACTACTGGAATAACAGTTATAGGATATGTTGAACAGATTAGGAGAGAGGGAAGTAACCCTCCTAAAGACTCTGGCTGGTTAAAACAAATGACAAGATCTGTGCTCCTCATTTTAGGGTAGTTCAGAATGACCATCCCAAGAACAAAGGCAAGTTAATCAGGAAATGCTGTAGATGCACCCATTCTACTTGGTCAAATTTGAACACAACTATACCTTAACCAGCTTCATATTCTTAATCAAATGATCATATCATATGAGCAATTAACACATTGCCAGTGATTTGCATTCTGATTGCTTGAGGTGATCTGAGGCACACTAGGTTTACAACACTGTACAGAGACTAATTGGGCAAAAATGTGCCAATTTTCAAGATCGCCACCATTTTAACATAGAAGTACGACAAAAAGGCAACACCTGCGATGATGAATAGCACATCTAACAGCTTTTATAAAATGCAACAATTGACAAACACCCCAATGTAACATGGGACCTTAGAGCAACGCAAATCTTCTAAAGCAGCATCAGTATGAAGTCACTTCAAATTTCAGGTCCATGCGCGTATAAAAACTAAGGGCACCATGCACCAGCTCGGGAGGGTATCACCATTACTAATACCCAATGTGAAGAGGTGGCTTCCCAAGCGCTCAAAGGGGGCTTTACCAACACCCTCAGAAGAGAGGCAATGAACAAGGTACTCCAGTAACAATGAAAGCAAAAGTAACTAGCAGGCCCACCTTAGTTCAGGTACTATGCATGAATAATAAAGGCTGTCCCCAGCACATGAGGGGTCCTGAGTTGCAAGGGTATGCAGCTTTACCCTTGCTTTGGAAAGAGGCGGTTTCCATATCGTAAACTAGGGACCTTCTATTCACAAAGGAGCAACCTTATAGTTGCTACAAGGCTCACCCTCAGGTACTATTCATGAATGATATGAATGTTTACTGACCAGGCTTGGCCAGCATCAACACCAGAAGAGAGCAAATTGAAGAAAATAAAATAAGAGAATTAAAGAGCATTATTAAATTGATAGTATATTTTTTAGCTTAATTCTTTATTTATTTATCTTCACTAGGTCTCACTTACAAGTATAGGTTGTTCAATGGGTTTACATCAGAACATCATAATAGAGCAACATAAGGCCTACTTAGTCAAAGGTGTTGCTGACATCTACTCCAAATATTCGATCCAATTAAGGTACTAGGTTACCACCATGTTCATGTTTAGTACACTTGTTAATGTGCAAGTGTCAGACTAGGCACTGTCATTTCTCACAGAATCAACTGTGGTGGCACAATAAATTTGCCAAGAAATGGAACATAAAGCTAATATATGTGATTTTGATTTACAGTTTCAAAGCAATCCAAAAACGAAAAATATTAAGTGTAGATAGCTAGAAACCAATGAAAACAACCTACATACCTAATTTTGATAATTGCTACTGATACAAAGAGTTGAGGAACAGCACAAGAATATTAAAATGCTATTAACTATGATGAACACTAGCATATATACAAATAGCATGTACATTTCAGTAAACAACATATCTTGCCTCCGGCGGTATAAAATCTTGTTTCTAAATAATCACCTATACTTATAGAAACTTAAACTAAAATTACCTACCGGAAAGAAGGGAAAAAAAATAAATAAACAAACAAAAAGGAGGCTGAATTTGCATGTTTAATACCATGATGGTAACCTAGCATGTCTTGGTTGTCAGAAAAATACTATACATGCAACCATAGTCAATCACCCACTTATCATGTATTTTAATGACTTTCTTTCATTGTTTGATATGCTTCTTTTAATTATTTTGCAACTGGTATTACCCATTACTGGCAGTGCTTCACTAAACTAAATCATGCAGCAGAGCAGTTATCAACAAGAAGATTATAGCCCTTTGGGAGCTCTGACTCCAAGCAGATGACAGGTAATGAGCACCTACTAGATGTACTGATCCAGTCATTTCATCTTGTAATTTGATACTTGAAGAGCCTGAAATCAATGATAAAGAAGTCAAAAGTGAAGAAAAACAAGAGGAAAAAAGAAATGAAGCAAAGATAAACACCTTGTTTTAAGCAGTTTTCAGATTGTCATAAACTTCAATTTATTTTACAACACTTTAAGATGCAAACAGGAGTTAAAATCTGTCATTTTGATGATAAATGTATGAATTGAAAATAATCAAGAAATTTCATCTAAAAATGGATAAAAAAGAGGATCGATACACAGATTGAAATAATTAAAAGCTACAGTCAAAATTAACAATTCATAGAAATCCAAGCAACTTACATATTTGGAAAGATCAGAAAGATTATTTAATATACAGGGAAAAGGCAAAAGATGAAAACGCTCATAATTACATTATTTGGGAGTAGAAACAAATATCAGGAAGATTATTTAATATACAGGGAAAAGGAAAAAGATGAAAATGCTCACAGTTGTATTCAGTCCATCCAATGGCCTGATTCTCAAGATCATACAAGATCAACTTACTTGACAGAACTAAATCTGCAGAAATCAAGTAAATAATGAAGGTTTTAGAAGGACTAAATGGGTCTCTGTTCTGAAAGGAGAAATATCATCAATCAGATGCACTACTCAACCATGTTTTCAGCTTCAATGACATCATGTAATTTGCGTTAAGACTAGAAAAAATAATGAGCTACAAGAAAAGTGAGATACAGTATTACATGAGAAGTAAGATACAGAATCTCACGATAACTAAGATGAAAAAGCTAGAGTTCAAGGTTCAGAACATAATATTTACCAACAGCAGGTTGCTAAATCAGGAGTTAACAAGTAAATTTCTCCTGTAAAGATTACAATACTGGGGAGCATTTTGTGCCTCTATTGTTATTCTCATGAATGTTATTATTTTTGGATACTCATTCATATATATTTTGGAGTTTCTTTCCTTCTGAGTTTCCTGCAACTAGCATATCATCAATTTCATGTTCCATTGAACAGCTGTCAATCTAACTTGAATACCAATATGAATGCAGGACAAGACCTTATTATCTTTATTGTCTTGCTAGAGCAAGAAGCAACAATGCAAGCATCTAACTCAAAATGCATTCATCTGGAAGGTCACCATCACCTTTTGGAGGTGGTGCTACGACTGGACTTTGTGGCCTGTAACTCTACTGTCCTAATTTTCTCTATTTCTTTTGCATTATTACAAAGACTAGGTAGCAACAGTAATGCTACTCCTTCATGACTAGACGGTCAGAGGTTCATGTTGTGGCAACAGCCTTTTTACAAAACAAGGATATGATTTATTTAATTCACTTATTTCCTACCAAAGTACTGCCCTAGAGGGTCACATTAGGAAGAGCATCCGGCATAAAATTTTGTTAAATTGTCCTTTTTGCATGGATTGGTAAAAACAACAATATATCCGGCCTTTATCCCACTATGTGGGGTCGGCTACATAAATTTCAGACTTCCATATATTTTTGTCTTTTGTCATATCTTCATTGAGGTCCATACATTTCATATCAAACTTTAATGTCTCTCTCAAAATCTTTTTAAGTCTGCCTCTACCTCTTTTGTTGACTAATTGTTCTATTTCATCAACTCTCCTCATAGGAGCGTCTCTTGGTCTCCTTCTCACATAACAAAACCATCTTAATCTAGTATCTCTCATCTTCTCCTCTATCGGCATTACTCCTACCTTATTACGAATAATTTTATTTCTAATTTTATCTTTTCTTGTATGGACGCACATCCATCTTAACATCCTCATCTCCGCTACGCTCGTCTTTTGCTTATGCTGGTATTTGACTGTTTAACATTCTGAGCCGTACAACAAAACTGGTCTTATAGATGTCCTATAGAATTTTCCTTTCATTTTTAATGGGATTTTACCATCACATAACACCCCCGATGCATTTCTCCATTTTAGCCAACCTGCCTTAATTCTATGTGTGACATCCTCGTGAATTTCTCCATCTTTTTGAATCACTGATCCCAAATATCGAAAATGGTCTTTTCTTTGTAAGATTTGGTCTTCTAATTTTATTATAACATCCTCTACTCTTGCATTCTTACTAAATTTACATTCCATATATTTTGTTTTCTTTCTGCTTAATTTAAATCCCTTAGATTCTAAATTGTTTCTCCATGACTCAAGCTTAGTGTTCACTCCTTCTTTTGTTTCATCCACCAACACTATGTCATCTGCAAATAGCATACACTATGGCACCTCTGTCTGAATATCTTTAGTGAGTTCATCCATTACTAAAACAAATAAGTATGGACTTAGTGCAGAATCTTGATGCAGTTCTATTGTAATTTTAAACGGTTCAGTATTCCCTCCGCATGTTCTAACCCTTGTCTCTGCACCATGATACATGTCCTTAAGCGCTTATATATAGGCTACTCGAACTCTTTTCTTCTCTAAAACCCTCCATAATACTTCTCTAGCAACCCTATCATAGGCCTTTTCTAGATCTATAAACACCATATGTAGGTCCGTCTGATGATCTCGATACCTTTCCATTAGGAGTCTTAGTAGGTATATAGCTTCCATTGTTGCCCTACCAGGCATGAAACCAAACTGATTTTTCGAGACCTATGTTTCTTTTCCGAGCCTCTGCTCTATTACTCTCTCCCAAATTTACACGATATGGCTCATTAACTTAATTCCTCTGTAATTTTCACAGTTTTGAACATCTCCTTTGTTCTTATATATAGGGACCAAAGTACTCTTCCTCCACTCATCTGGCATCTTTTTTTTATTTAAGAATCGCGTTAAATAATTTCGTTAGCCAGGAGATGCCCTCTTCTCCCATGCATTTCCATGCTTCTATTGGTATATTATCCGGTCCCACCGCCTTATGATTTTTCATCTTTTTTAATGCTTGTCTTATTTCATTTGGACTTATGCGTCGATAAAATGTATAGCTCACGTTCCCTTCGGAGTTACTAAGATGCCCCAACCTAACTCTTGTGTCGCCACTATCATTGAATAATTTTATGAAATACACCTTCCATCTCTCCTTAATCGCTCCCTCATTCACTAATACATTTTGATTTTAATCTTTTATGCATTTCACTTGATTTAAATCCCTTGTTTTTATTTCTCTTACTTTAGCTAATTTATATATATCTCTTTCTCCATCTTTTGTATCTAGTCGTTTATATAGATTCTCGTATGCTTTTGACCTTGCTTCACTAACAGCTTTTTTTGCTACCTTTTTTTATTCTTTATAATTTTTTTGATTTTCTTCATTGTTGCACTGATATACAGTCTTATAGCAATTTTTCTTATTTTTAATTTTCAATTGTACTTCTTCATTCCACCACCAAGACTCCTTAAGGTTAGGGGCTCTACCATTTGTCTCTCCAAGCACTACCTTTCCTGTGCTTCTCAGGGCATTAGTCATTTCTCTCCACATTTGGTTTGTCTGTCCTTCTCAATTCCATTCTCTTCTACCCCCTAATTTTTCTTTGAAGATTAGTTATTTCTCCCCTTTTAAATCCCACCACCTGATTCTTGGATTTTGTTTTATGTGATTTTTTATCTTTCAATTTCTTACTTGGACGTCAAGTACTAGAAGTCTATGTTGAGTAGTCAAACACTCTCCCGGTATCACCTCACAATCCCTACAACATACCCGATCCTTTTGTCTCATGAGGAAGTAATCTATTTGGGTGCTTGATGTGACATTTTTATATGTGATTAAGTGTTCGTCCCATTTTTTTAACCTAGTATTGGTTATGATAAGCTCATATGCCATTGCAAAATCTAGAATAGACTTACCCTCATTATTAATTTTCTCAAATCCATACCTTCCATGTACCTCTTTATAGCCATTTCCGTCTCTACCCACGTGACTATTTAAGTCACCTCCTATAATCACTTTCTCTCCTCTTGGTTAGGATAAAATGTAGTCGATGATGATAATAAGTAACTCATAGCGAGAGCTGAGTGAAACATACAGGTTGGTAGAATGAAAAAGGAAAAACTTTAATATCCAGGGATAGGAGAAGCCCCATCAAACAATAAGCCTTGTTTTTCCAAACCCCAATTTGATTTATGCTAAATGAGTCAAAGTTCAATTAAGAATAATTTGCAAGTTTTAGGCATTTTAACCTACCATCTTACCCAGGTATTTTTAGACTTTTAAAAAGAAAGGGTAGCAAGCTTGTAAATAGATTTGCATACCTCCCAAAAGAGTCATGTTCTTCCAATCTCTGGATTGCGTTCCACTATTTTGCCAACCGATACACCATAAACCTTCCTGTAAATATCATGACAGTTTCAAAATGCTATGAACAGTAACAGATGCAGGACCTGGTGAGTAAATTCGTGAAATGATCGAGACAGTTTAATTGATGCATATAATGAGACAAAGGCAAGACGTTTGGCCATGTCCAACAAAGGTCAATTTCTCAACCATTGAGGACAAAAAAAAAAAAATCTCAAGGCTAAAGAATCTGCAAAGAGGGAAATAACACCAACAAGAATGTTTTTCCACACACATATTAGCCTCAGGTTCAAAATAATGGCTGGACCATTATGGAAGAGTGACAAAGATTTCCGAAGGCAATCCATATTCAGCTGCTAATCACAAAATATGGAAAATGAACAAGTGATGGAGGTAGAATTTTTTTCAATAATTTATTTAGTTTCTCTCCTGACAATAGAGGTAATTTAACCCAACCAAGCCATCTCTGAATTCTTCAACCATTAACTTGGTTAAGTTAGCAATTTAACTCAACTCTAGTCAGCAGAACCCTTAAATTTCATTCTGATTATTCACTACTTAATTTAAGGGTGTTTGAATTTATTTTCGAAGCACAGGATCAAACCTTATTTCTTTTCTATACTTAGAAGAACCCCATTTAGTCTATGAAAGCCCCTTCCTAAGGTTGCAAGACTAATTTTATCGTTCAGGTCAATTGTGGCTTGTTACTTGTTACACAGTTCCAAAAACACTCCTTCATGATTTAATTAATTGACCAATCAAATATCTTCTCCAAAAATTACAAATTATGTCACCACATTCATCTTTCAAAGCGTTACAACATATCAAAATTCAGGCTATTTTGACTTTGTTTGAACCCTTAAATAATTATTCAAAGTTGATGGATTTTTTGGAAAATTTCATTTTTCTGCACACTAGCTATTTATTTGAAATAGGTTTCCTTTACTTTGAAATAAATCTCCTGGACACTCTATTTCGAAATATTTAAACTCTATTTCAAAATCTGACCTTTCTGGTTCACATTTTTTATTTCTATTTCGAGATGGATATGTTGTTGTTGTTGTTTCGAGATGGGACTATTTTTATTTCAAAATAAGCCCCTTTTTAGTCTGATTTTCCACTTCTGTTTTGAAATAGAACACCCTTATTTTGACATAAATCCGCTGGAACTGAAAAACAGAAAATGTTTTCTTGAAAAATCTTGTATTCTTCTGGTGTTTAACTTTGATTCTTGATCTAAAATGTGTTATAAACATTCTAAAATGTTTATAAACATCTCACTATAGTTTAAACACAACTTCTCATCCTTCCAAACCCATTTCAAACCATTTTTTCCAAGACATGTAACAATGTACAAACATAGTCAAGATACATTATTCTTTGCTCAAAATTAGTCCACTTTAACAGTATATAGCCCTTCATTTTTGTGTTCCACATACCCAAAATGAAAGTTATTCTTGTGTTACTTTGGGAAACTTATCCGAAGTCCACTTTAAGGGTATATAGCTCTTCATTTTTGTGTTCCACATACCCAAAATGAAGGTTATTCTTGTGTTACTTTGGGAAATTTATCCGACACCACAACAACATAGTTTGTCGTTTTTCTTTTCTTCTTACACAATCATCAATTGCACCTTATCCTAACTAATTTAAGGTTGGTGGCACAACATTCATAATGTCAATTGATTTCTAAGAATCAAATGGATAATATAAATCCATGCAAAAAAACAATGTGGCAAAATTTTATGTCAGATGTCCTTCATGACACAACCCTATAGCAAGGGAATGATTTTTTTCCTTCTTACACAAAGTAAAATTTCTTCCTAATGAAACTCCATTAATCATTAGAGTTGGGTCTTCTTTTCTTTTCTTTTTTTGGCAAGGGGAAGTTAATTCCTTTGAACCATTACTTCTACTCCTGTTTGCTACTTTCCCATCCAAATAAGGGTGTTAACTTGGTGCTTATCAGTAAAAGGTAACAATCAGTGACAGCATAAGAAAATAGTGACTGCACATAAGCTGGTGGACTTGTAAAAATTTTTAACTCATATTCTTGGCATCATAAATAAAAAGAAGCATAATGATATTTTAGAAATAAGTATACACAAAGCATAGTGAAAAGAAATTAAAAAACAATAACTATGCCAATAGGAAACTTATGTAGCACACAGTACTTACAAAGGGGAATAGATACTCATGAGGATAAACCTTCAACAAAAGGGAACTTCCAAAATGCAGAGTGACATTGGGAAAACCATCATCAATGCTGCAGTATATTGTAGGAAAAATTTTAATATAAAACTTCCAGTAAGAGAGAGCTCCCGACAACTGCTAAACTCCAAGCAATATTTTTTGCAATAAGCATATTAGTGCTTCAGTATCCAATTTCATTCCCCCTTCTATTTCCTGGATTTTTTACATGATGGTGGTCCGTCAAACAGAGGATATAATCTTTAAAGAGATATGGAGGACCCCTTAAGAGTCAGGTACAAGGAATAGAAGAAAAAAATAAAAAAAGAAACAAAAGGAACAAGAAATAAAAAAAATAAAGCAAGAACAAGCTTCCACCATAAGTGGCACAAAAAAGACATTCAACATCCTCAACCAAATGAAGCCACCGCAACAACACTATCATAGCAACTTTTGTAAATAAAAAACATAATGATTATCAAAATGATCCAATATGAGCATAGAATTGACAATGCTGTAAAATAAGGCTATTAGGCATTAGACTATAAGATATATGAAGTTTTGTTTAGTCTTGGTGTCACTGCAAAATCCACTTCCTTTCCCAGACTTTGTTAACGAATGGTATACACACACACACACACACACACACACACATATATATATATGTATGCATGTATGTATGTATGTATGCATGTATTTTCTTTTTCCTTTTGGAATGCACAAATGAAGGCATACTCCTCATGAACTCCAAACTTCCACCACAGGTAGCCACTCTTTCGCAACCTAGGAACCTTCTTTGAAGAGCATTAAAAGAGTGTAAGAGACCCTCAAGGTGGCAGCTAGTGGGGCCAAAACAAGCAGCCAATTCAGCCACATAGCTCTCATTCAAAATTTCCATCTTTAGTCCAGCCATTTAAGCAACATGATGGGTACAATTTGGCTAGGTTTTAATGTCATTTAGAGGATCAAAATAGAAGTGTTCTCCAATAGATTAGGAAGATTTAAAGTATGAGGAGACTTTGACAACAAATTTAGCTTGGAGTTGAATCTTTCCTTGTATAGAAGTAGAGCACAGTTATCTAAATCATCAAGGGTTCATAGTTTCATTTTAAACATACTAGGAAACAAAATATAAAAGGAGAATTCAGAAAAGATATAAAACATTCCATGCAAAGGTTGATCCAATGGTTCAAAATAGTTAAGCTAGTAATACTTTACAGAAAAACAGAACAAAAGTATGTGTACAGTTGGCCACACAAATAAAATTGCCCATATTACATAGTTTCCCAGAAGTGGCAATAAAATTTTTCTAATACTTAAAGCAGAAGTTAAAATGAGTAAAATCTCAAGTTGGAAAATTCTCGTTGCATGGCCTTTCAAAGATAGGAGTATGTCACGTTAAATTTCGTTATATGTTTAACAATTACAGTGTACAAACAAGCAACCAACTATTGCATCTTGGAGGAATACCACCAGATATGAACAAAAATACCCTGCATAACTGATTAATCAGCAATACATTGCGAGATTCATCATGGATAAAGTGCTCATTCCATTGTCTTATAAGAGAAGATAAGTATCCCTCTTGCTTTCCAGGAGAAATGATCAGCATTGTGAGACACTAAATAGAGGAGTGGAGCTAATCAATGATGCAATCTCCCCATAAGAGGGAGGGGGGGAATCTGAACTTTGCTTATGTATTTAACAAGTTTGGCACACATATGAAAGTTCAACACCGTGTAAACCTCACATTTGGATGTAGGAATAAATTTTATGCACAAAGCACACATCTATATTAGAAAATGATAATCAATGGCAGATATCCCTTTTGGAACAAACTACAAATTGAGCGTACCACATAGTTATACCTGTCAGAATATTGAAAGCAGGTATACTGCTCATGAACAGTCTGCAGTTTCAAATCAGGCTGCCACGAGAGGATCTAATAGAAAATTATAAAGCAAATGTGAGGATTCATTGAGATTTCCTGCTGATAAATGTCACTGAGAAGCAAAAATACAAAATATAAGATACCTTACTCACAAGTGGCTCATAAATCACTTCAGGAAGATAAGCCAAAGTTGTACCGCTGTCTATTATTGTCCCTTTCTTGTCTGCAATCCCAAATAAATCAGTTGGAAGATTGAGAAAATCACGATCGACTTCAACTGCTGTCATATGGACGCTGTAATGAGGCCTAAGATTTATTTAACACAATTTAGTTCAACGTAAGCATGTGCACATCAAAAAACATCATTGAGGAGACCACAATATTATACATCCAAAAAGTATGCAAGAGACAGAAAGCAAGATGCATGAGACAAGATAGCAGAGACCATCAACATTCAGAGAAACAACAGTCTTTTTTCCTCTGCAAGACAGACCAACAACAAAAGGGCTTTATAATCTAGTAGAATATTTGTTTTGACCTACAATACATTCAATTTAAATGCATTTATAATTTTTTTTTTAATTTGTTAAATGATTACTTTTAGGGTTAAACTTAAATACACTTGAATCTCACTTAACCACCTAATTTGATCAATTCCCAACAATTACATTTGTGCATCTTCCCATCCTCTTATTTAGTACTTCTCCTTGGTTCTTTTAAATCTAAAGCTTCTCAGGATGGGATAGTTAAAAATTTTGACATGAAACTTGCCTATTTGAAAAGGCAATATGCTCACTCTCATTACAAGTAGTTTGGTTAGCATCCCTATTTATCCAAAATAGTTTTACACCTTTGTATTTGTGGTCAACAAATACAAGAAATTATAGAGAACTTATTGAGAGTGGCATTGGAGATGAATTCTAGCATCATCTAATAAACAAGAATAAGATATGAAAACTTTTGTTTGGACATGGACTTGGTATTCACAAACTTAGTTTGTTTTTGGTGGAATCCCTGATAGTTACCAAGTTTGTAGCCAAATCTCAATAGTTTTCAGTAATTTTCAGCAAGAAAACAAGAACAATCTAGGGCATTCGAGAGGCCCTTACTCTCCCGAATCTTCTACCAAAAAAACAGCTACTCTCTCTCTCTTCTTCTCAACTATTTATACCTCTTCTCTGCCTCTCTCTAACAGAATTCTCTTGCACATGCAAATTATTCCCTCAGCATGTGGATTACAAAACTACCCCTCCATGAGCACATGCTAGTTGTTACATTTGAATGTGTTGATTTCCTATTCTAATCTTCATGCATGTCTCTCTTTTTTAATTTTGTAGTTTGCAACTAAATTAGATGAGAATTGGAGAAAAAAAAAATGAAATGAGATAAATTTAAAAATAAAATAGATTAAGACTTGAGAGTTAGTGGATATGGGCCATTTGGCCTATTTGAGTTAGGCTTTAATATTATAATTTTAGGTTAATTTTGAGAATTGAACTTGGGTTAAAAATAATATAAAATTAATTATTTTTTAAATTTAATTATGTAAGGTAAATATCTTATCTGATCTTAGTTAATTAGTAAGTGAAAATATCTTGGTTAAGATACGCATGATCTGAAAGAATTTTCAATATTAAAAAATATTCTGACATGTCATTTCTATCACATCATGCTAAATTTTATCATAATTATCAAATGCTGTGAATTATCAATTCATGACTCCTTTCTCATTACAGCTCACAGGAGCAGTTAATGCGCCTGTGGAATGATCAAAATGCGCAGTTGAGAAGGGACAAAATGACAATGGCAAAATTGAAATTATCATAGTAGAAAATTAAAAAAAAGTGGGAGGCACGTAGTTAGCTCGGAAGAGTTGAGGAGATTATCATTATTGATCGAAATATTTTATCAGTATTTAAAGTTTGATGTGTCTTAATTATTATACGCAAATTAGTAATATTGAATTGGTTTAGTATCTTAATTTATTATTAATAATTAATAAAAATTAAATTATTATTAAAAGTTAACAATTAACTAAATTATCATTAATAGCTGATGATAATTTTAACAGGATAATATAAATAAGAAAATTTTTTCTATCGATAATTAATTTTTATATAATATTAATTATATTATGATTATTATTATTATTATATATATATATATTATATATTATATATAAGAATTAATAATTACCTGAATCAAAAAAGGATTAGATTGGTACTTTGAAAAGTCAAAATAGCGTGTCAAATGCAGAGAGAGTTTGGGCTTTGTCGGCACAGCTCACAGTGGCAATTAATGCGCTTGCGCAAGGGTCAAAATGGGCAATTGAGAAAGAGAAAAAATGGCAATGGGAAATTCAGCCCGCAAATTTGCTCAACATCCCATCAAATTCTTTAATAATTTTAAAATTCTTATTTTATTTTCACAGTCAACTCCCTCTTTCAACCACTCCCAACTATTAGTCACAATCTTACCTTTCTATTTCTCTCCTACACCATATACACATATACATACACAAACATATATATATACACATATAACAATCATAACGATCGACCTATCGTTATCAGGGAAACACACTTTCTTTCTTTCTCTCTTTTTCTATGCCACGGCTACGAGGTGGGTCAGCCATGGCGATTGACCCACCACCATTACCAAAGTAGGTGAGTCATGACAGTTGACCTATCACCATTGCCCAGGTGGGTTGACCATGGCAGTTGACCCACTACGATCATCGCACCAGGCAAGTGCTTCGTGCGATCGTGGCCATCACCATTGTGGCTAATAGCAGCCACAATGTCGCCATCATCGCCAAAGGGATCCCCCGAACCCTGATATTCGGTGGTTCCCCGGATCCCATCACCTTGATTGCAATGGGTTGGGTGCCATGGTTGACCCACATTGGCAATAGGAGTGGATCGGCCGCCATCACCAACCCACCTCGCGGTCATTGCAGAAAGAGGGGGAAGAGTATGTGTGTGTGTGTGTGCTCGCGTGCATGCATGTTGGTTGGCTGCCATGGTCGACCTAGCAATGGCAATGGGTAGACAGCCATGGTCGCCTCGTGTGTGTGTGTGTGTATATATATGTACGTGTGTGTGTATGTTGCAAGAGAGAGAAAGAGGTGAAGCGACGACTGACGATCAGGGGTGGTCAGATGAGAGAGTGAGATATAGTTGTGGGGGTAAAATAGAAATTTTAAAATTATTAAAGAATTTGACGGGGGTGTGGATTGTGAAGAGCAAATTTGTGAGGTGTAAATAGAATTTTCCAATGGCAATGGAAAAATTGAAATTACAAATGAAATTAAAAAGGTGGGAGAGAGCTTTGCAGGTGTCAACTATCTTGCAAGGAAACGACTCAAACGTTTTTGAAACGTTTTTCATTTCAAACTTTATTTATGTCTATTTGTTTAAAAAAATATTTATTTTCGTATTTCTATTTCGTATAAAAAATATTTCTCATTTTCGTTTTCATATAATCAATTGCATTTCGTTTCGTATTAGAAACGTTTATCATTTTCGTTTCCATGTAATTTAGGCATAAATTGCACTGCGACATATCAACTGTGAAGCACGGAAATAGCTCGGAGGCGCCGTTTCCGCGTTTCCGAACCGTTTCCCGTTTTGGAAACGGGAAAAACGGCCCGAAATATTTTTCGAGTCGTTTGTGTAATTATTGAAACATTTTGAGCCGTTTCAGATTTTAAAAACATTGCCAGAAACGTGTTTCCAGTGAGCTGGGCAGTTGTTTTGTCTTCTTCCAGCGAGCTGCCCAGCTATTTCTTCTTCCATCTAAACCCTCCCCCCTCCCTAGACACACTGCAATGAGAAGATTTCTTCTTTCATATGATTTAGCCGTGCGAATAATATGCTCTTCCCCTCTTCTGTTAACAGTAAGTATATATATGTGAAGTTAACGGATATATATTTATGTATATATATGTAAGTTAACAGCAAGATATATATATATATGCAGAGATATATATATGTGTGTGAACTGTGAAGTTATATTTATCATTATATATATGTCTTTATATTATATTTCTATATATATTTTTAATACATTATAAAATTTATGTTTATTATTTATATTTAAATATTTTTTATATTAAAAATTATATTTATAAAAAAACCCCTATATTTTTTAAATTTACAGTTTACCCCGTGTTTCTGTTTCCTACTTTTTTTGAAAAATATCGTCTTCGCGTTTCCGTTTCCTATCGGAAACGTCTTCCGTTTCTATTTCCGTGCAACCTAACATATCAAAAATCAGAAATGGGGCTTTGGGTGGGCCCACAAGATAAATATATATTATATTATATATAATATCACACACAGCCTCTCCCTCTCACTCTCGGCAATTTGTATATTAATATATATATATATATATGGTATATAAATATTAATATTAGCAGAGAGCCTGGGAGCCCCAAAATCGTTCAATGCATATATACATATATGAGATATATATGCATATATTGTAGATAAAACAGATAATATGAACCAGGTCAGTGATTAGAAAGAGTCATGGGCAATTTGAGTCCTTAAGTTCAAAGTTATTTTCTGTGCAGCTACTATACTCAGATTTACTTTTTTTTTGGTTAAAAATTATGAGATTGAGCGGCGAACTTCTCAAAAATATATATATATATATATATATAGTGGTGCCCTTAATTGGGGTCCAAACTTAGGCCAATGTCTTCACCTTGGCCTTGGGCCCTAAAAATACAAGATTCATGCTAAAACCAACACTAATTTCTTTCAATCACACTACATCATCAACTAATATGATTTGAAAAATCATGAAAAGTGAAGGAGAACAAAAGGAAGTCAAAAACACATATACCACTTACAGTTCATGTAGAACAAAAGAAGAGTATTTTAATCCCACTATCAGAAACGAGCAAAACCTTATATAAATGGAGTCAACATCTTTACACAACTGTAGAAACATATTTTAAATAGTTTCTGTGATCACAGATTCACATTAGGCACTTATTTTGATGAGAGTCAATAACTGCAATTTCATAACTCATATTTACTATATAAAATGAAGTAAATGGACGACACTCGGGCATAGATAGAGTGGTTAAATGAGTAATATGTCGGTATTAATTCAGGGAGTTACGAATTCGATCTTTGCCCTATGCAAGGGTCAAAGATCCAACCCACGATTTATTTCACTTAACATAATTGAAAACACGAACACTAAAGGTTGTGCAAGAACGATCATTCAAAAAATATATGAACATTAGAAGTCTATCAATTTAGGTATTAGTGTATTTTTAGAATTTCAGTCTAATTAGGAGTTTATTAGTTTTAAGCTTCAAACTTTCTTCAATTTTCTTTTCCTGGTTCATATAATCTGTTTTTTATATAGGAAGACATGGGTGATTAGAACTGTAATTTTGACCAACAAAAATTAGAGAATGTTCTGAAAATTTTCCCTCTCCCACTCAGCATTCTACTGCTTGTGCTCCGTCAATTATTCTTATGCATATAATGATTAAACATGATCAATATTTTCATATAATAAAAACATAAACCACCTAGAGTAAAGGGACAAAATTAAAATTCCCTCCTCGTGAATACAATTTTATGAAGAGAATCGAAAGTACAAGCTAGGTGATGCAAAGGAGTTGCCTCAAGAATTCAGGTAATTAGATGATTAGAAATACTTATTTTGTGTTGTCTACAATTTCATTACAGTTTAACCCCAATGCATCTAAAGTTTACCTGTTCTAGCTCCTGTTCTTTCAACCTAAAGAACTGCAAGGGACTAAATATATTACTCGTGGCCTCAAGATGCACACAACTCTTAGACCCAGATATGCAAATATTTTAACCTGTGGGTAAGACAAAATAGACTAAGAGAAATTTTTAGAAATCAATCATAAATGGAATTGAATTCTCCACAACTGATGTTAAATGAACAAGTTGCAAACACCTAATGCATCCATACAACTCTCAATAGAAGTGACTAATCTAACAACAGTCACCGATGGTACATGATTATAACATTTCACCCTACATGATTATAACATTTCACCCAATTGTGATGTCAGTCCAAGATCGCATTAAGTAGCTTATATAATAAAGTATGCACTGAATCTGACAAATCTATATATCCAATAGCAGTATAACTACAATTACAAGATTGAGAAACGTACCGAAGAGTTCAATTTTGGGACGAGAAAGTCTACCGCGCGAGCTTTCAGAAAATGCAAAAAAAAGAAAGTGAGCTGCGATTCGTCAAATTCAGCCACTACCAGTAGATTGATTTCCATTCAAACATGGGAAAGAGAGAGGAGGAGACTCCGTCAAGTCAAGGAAAGTAGTGACTACGACTTGACCAACCGCCCACTCTAATCAGACAAGTAGAAGTAGGTGTCCGTCTCTATCTGTCTTCATCTCTCAAGCCTGCAGTCACCGCCTGGGGTCTGCACTTTACTTTGAGAAGTCTAGACGGAAGGAGAGACAGACCTTGAGAAGTCAAGCAAAAACATACTTTCACATGTTAAGGAAAGTAGGTCGATTCAGCGACGCCATAGCCTAATTGAGGAGAAAAAGGAAGAACTAGATTTCTCCAGAGTAATGGCGTACTGCGTGGTAGACTCTGTGATCCAGACTTTGGCGCCACTGATAATCAACGAAGCGAAGCTTTTGAGCAATGTCCGCCGAGATGTTGCCAGCATCAAAGCTGAATTGGAAAGCATAAAGTCTTTCCTAAAAGACGCCGATCTTAGGGCAGAAACCGGAGATGAAATCGCTATGGTTTGGGTGAAGCAGGTCCGGGAAGTGGCGTACGGAATCGAGGATGTGATCGATGAATACCTGCTTGATCGAGGAAGAAGGCGTCGTTTGGGCAGTTTATTCCGCAGAGTAAATATAGCCTCTCGTATTCAAGACATCAAACGAACGATTGGTGAGATCAAGGAGAGGGCTGACAGGTATGGATTCAGTGTGATACAGGGATCAGGGAGCGAAAGAATTGAACGGCCGTGGCATGATCCTCGAGTGGCTTCCCTCTTCGTCGAGGATGATGAACTCGTGGGAATTGAATCCCGCATAGATGAATTGACCGGGCAATTGATATCCAAAGAGTCGAAGAGAGTGGTGATTTCGGTGGTGGGGATGCCTGGAGTGGGCAAGACCACCCTTGCTAGCAAGGTCTATGGAAAGCAAACCGTGGGCGGACACTTTGATTGCTGCGCTTGGGTCCCTGTCTCTAGATCATACAAGTGGGAGGAGATACTCGGAACAATGCTGAAGCAGTTTTACCAATCCGGATTAAGGGAGTCTACTACACCTCCAGAAACTGATGCAATGGGCCAGAATTCACTCGTTCACAAGCTGAGGGAATTTCTAACTCAGAACAGGTATCTAATTGTCTTTGATGATGTATGGACAACAAGCTTTTGGGAATTCATCAAACATGCTTTGCCTAGAAATCGGAAAGACAGCAGGGTAATCATCACCACCCGCAGTGAGGAGGTTGCGGTTTTCTGCAGAGAATCGCCATGGGATCATATCCACTGGCTTCGGCCCCTGCCCGAAGAGAAGGCTTGGGACCTCTTCTGCAGGAAGGCCTTCCAAAGGGACTTCGAAGGCCGCTGTCCCCCTGAATTGAAGGACGTATCTCTTCGAATCGTTCAAAAATGTGAAGGATTGCCACTTGCTATTGTGGCAATAAGTGGTATTCTGTCCATCAAAAACAAGGTTGCATCAGAATGGAAGAGGTTCTACGATAGCCTAAGTTGTGAGTTACGAATGAAACCTGCCCTTACAAGCATCTCAAAAATTGTGTTGCTTAGTTACCATGATTTGCCCTACTACCTCAGATCCTGTTTCTTGTACTTTGGCATAATACCTGAGGATTACTCTATTAACTGTGGAAGATTGATCCGGTTGTGGATAGCAGAGGGCTTCATTGAAGAACAGAGAGGCAAAACTTTAGAAGAAGTTGCAGAAGAGTACCTGTCCAAGCTCATCCATAGAAGCTTGGTTCAAGTGTCAAGTAAGAAATTTGATGGGAGAGTTAAAACCTGTAGGGTGCATGATGTAGTGCGAGAGATTATCATGACAAAGTCTATGGAGTTAAACTTTTGTCACGTTTTAGTGGCGGAGAATTCGAGTTTTAATGATATTACTCGAAGATTGTCTATACATATGGATTACAATTTGGACAACGTTCTTGAAAGGGGTAAGATATCCTGGATTCGTTCAATTTTTCTTTTTCAAGTGCCTAAGTTGCCAGAGAAATCCCTTATGAGTACACTGACAAGAAATTTCAAACTTCTGAAAATACTAGATCTTAGTGATGCTCATTTGGTTCAGATTCATAAAGAAGTGGGAAATCTATTTCATTTGAGGTACCTGAGTGTAAGGCATACAAAGGTGACAGTGATTCCCAAGTCAATTGGAAAGTTACACAATCTGCAGACTCTGGATTTGAAATATTGTCTTGTGCGTGAGCTACCTTCCCAAATCAAGCTCCACAAGTTAAGGCATCTTTTGGCATTTAACTATGACAATTGGAATATTAGTTTAGATTCCGTAAAAGGGGTGAAGATGCGAGGAGGGATTGGTTGTTTATTGGAGTTGCAGAAGTTATGGCTTGTGGAGGTAAATTATGATGCAGTCAGCCTATTTAAAGAGCTTCAGAATTTGCAGAAGCTGAGGAAGTTGGGCATATGCAAATTGAGAACAGAAAATTGTAGAGATCTTTTTAACAGCATTCAGAATATGAAACACCTTAAATATTTGGCAATATGCGCTATAAGTGAACATGAGGTTCTGGATTTGGATTCAGTTTCTGCTCCACCTGAATCTCTTGAGCGACTTGCCTTGGGTGGACGTTTGAAAAAGCTGCCATGCTGGATTGCTCAACTTCAAACTCTACAAGAGCTAAGATTGACCTGGTCAGGTTTGGTTGATGATACACTACAAGGGCTTCAAGCTTTGCCTAACCTACTAATACTCACTCTCATTGACGTGTGTTATGGAGATCAACTGTCCTTTAAGGCTGGATGGTTTCCAAAACTTAAGAGCTTATATCTTAGTTCTAAGATGGGATTGCATTCAGTGATAATAGAGGAAGGGGCATTGACTCTTCTTGAAGAACTAATATTTGGGCCATGTCCGCAACTGGAAGAGGTTCCTTTAGGGATCTGTCACCTTAGGAAACTCACAACTCTGTTCTTTTTTCATATTCCTACAAAGCTCATAAATAGAATGCTACCAGATAAAGGCCAAGATCATTGGATTGTGGAGCATATACCAATTGTTAAGTTTGGTTTCAAACGTCAAGAATTGAATTACAAAGTCTCTGCTCATAGGGAATTCCAAAATTATGGAAGTGACCTAAAATTTAAGGGTCAATGAAGCTCAAAATGGATCTCTTCACTGACAACCATCTCTTCTTCTGTTTGCAACTTTGACTTACATTGAGACCACAATTTTACTAAATTTGAGAGGTTGGCTTACTTTAACTTGCCCTAACATCTTCAGTTTGAAACTTTGACTTACATTGAGACCACAATTTTACTAAATTTGAGAGGTTGGCTTACTTTAACTTACACTAACAACCATCATTTGTTTTTTCATATGCCTACAAAGTTATGCAAAGCCGAATTGAGAAGTTGGCTTACTTTGACTTACATTGAGACCCCAATTTTACTAAATTTGAGAGTTCGAATTATATCAGCTACATGAGAGAGAGAGAGAGAGAGAGAGAGAGAGAGAGAGAGAGGTTTTCATGGGTCACCCCAGTTCAGATTCATGCCAGACATTAATGGGGTCTGATTTGCTCCCCCTTTTTGGACCTAGAATCAAACTGATCAAGGGATGGAAGAAAACCCAACAAAACCCAGTTCGTTAATTCTGGTTAGTTTAATTTGCTTCTAGTTCATATTTGAACTTACAAGTGCAATTAGTTGGCACGAATTCACATGGATTAAGTAAATGTGGCATTTGGTCTTCTAAACATCAAAGATTGAAACTGTTTCCAAGTGAACCTCAAGGGTGCATTGTGAAGAGAATCTAATGAACCCACAAAAGTCTAGACTTGCCAAAAGAACCAAAAAGGAATCCTTCAAAGAATGTCCACTTGCCCTTTAATCTAATTCAAGACAACAATGAAGTTTCAAACAGTGGTACTAGAATTCACACTTCTGCGTCCATGAATCAAACAGTTGGTGGGCAATTAGGCAACCCAGCAACGAATTCTCTATAGAAAACACAAAACCCAGGAATCTAAAGGAGAAGTTGTTTTACCTACCCAAAATGCTGAAAACAAGTGGAGAGGAAGCCGTGCCCCTGAGTGAAAGAGCCTCCACCACCAAATAGTGTTTCTTCGCACAAATTCTCCCATTCTGTACATGTGATAGGAATGATTTTTAGGTACAAGTATTTGTAACGAAGGTCACACTCAAATGGAGGAGCATTTGAAGATATATAGTTTTGATCACATCTCAAACAGAGACTTGCTCTAATCATTATATGGAAGTGAGCTCCATATTGAAAACCCATAAGCCATAATGCTATTTAAATATTTAACTTAGATATTTAGAGTAATATTTTGTATTAGTATTTTATTTTTATGTTATATTAATATAAAATAATAAATTTAAGTGTTTAAATAACATTTCCATAATATATACACACACTATAGGTTTGCTCATGTTACGTAACAAGTAAAAAAATAAAATGGACAAAAGTTCAACTCGGCCCTCCAACCATGACAATTAGGTTTATTGAGTACAAAATTAAGTTTTTGTCCTAATAAATCCAATTCTTTTATTTACAGGCCTAGTGAGTCTTATTTTTGTTTGACTCCTATGCGTGACTTACACACACTAAATATAGCGCATAAGTAAGAAGAAAATTTCTAGAAAATGAAAAAACAATCAATGTGGTCATTGAGATTAACCTTGGAACTACATGAGAAGATACAATAAAGGAAAAAAGTTAGGGTTATCTATAAAAGATTTAAGATAGGGACGAATTTAAGATTTTATTTCAATGAGTAAATTAAAGAATACATCATCCCATTTTTATAAACCGGTGAATGTAAAAATTCTATTGTAAGTTAGACCCAACTTCAACACAATCATATTGTGGAAATGAGTTATGCTTCCTTTTTCTGTATTGTGATATTAGGCATATGTCTTTATTTCAAGTTTGACTCAAATTCTATAGCAAGTTAAACAATAATATTTTTGAAAATAAATACCCTACTAGTGTAGAATTTTTTTACATGAATTGTTGATTCTCTAAGATACCCATCTTAGTGTCTTTGTACCACAATGACAGCATCTAACATACCTCTCGTAGTTAAAGTCAGGCAAATTGTTATTTTGATATCGTCATGATGTAATAGAAACATTTGAAGCGGATTTTGCTGGTGAGTTTATTGATTCTATGATCTTCGATTTTGAGTGGAAGATGAGAGAAGTTAGGGTTTTCATTTTCTTTTTTCTTTTACCATTAAATAAGGGAAAGTTTTTTTTCTGGGGTTAGCAGCTCCTGTAAATCATGCATAGGAAACAAGCAAAAATTGGACTCAATAGGCCCATAAATAAAAGAATTGGCTTTATCAAACTGAAAACTTAATTTTATGCTCAATAGACCTAATTGAAATAGTTGAAAAGTCAATATAAACCTTTGCCAAAAATAAAATATTTCAAAAATTTAGGTAATAATTGATAATTATAGTTGAATATTATCAAATGATGTTTTGTGTTTTTGTCTATCAATTTTTTATAATAGATCAGAAAAATCAAAAACTTGGTTTTATTTTAATATTTTAATTGAAAATTAAAATTAAATAATAAGAAAAAGATATTGTTGTGCCAAAGAAATTGAGAGAAAAAAATTAAAAAATTGTTTAAATTAACGGCAGTGTGCCGCAAGATCATGACACAAGCCGCAAGCTTGCGGCATTGTGCATTAGCTAGCGACACAATGTCGCGGCTTGAATGAGCTTGCGGCATGCCGCAAGCTAGCGACAACGAGATGCCGCAAGCTCGCGGCATGGAGTGGCCTCGCAGTAGAAGGCACCGCAACCTCGCGGCAAGGCATGCCGCAAGCTCGCGGCCATGCCGCGCCTACTAGCCTACCCACCTTCCCAACGGTGCGGCTCGCAGCGCAGCACTCGAGCATCGAAGCATCCACGGCAACTTGTGGCAGTGTGTGCCTTCCGGGGAAACCAAGAGCTCCATCTAGGAGAGGCCACGTGTCGACACTAGGTACCCTTGAAAATCGCGCTCTATAAATACCCAACTAAAAGACAATCAACAGGACTTCCAATTCTGGTAAAAATTTACACTTTGATTGCACATTTACTGCTTCTTGTGAATAGTCATTGGCATTGGGGACTGACTTTGGCATCGGAGGGTCTTCGCGGGGAAGATTCCCGCAAGCCTTCTAACCTATTTTCTCAACGCTAACAGGGCCAAAAGCTAGTGGCGAAGGCTTGTGGCAAAAGCTAGCGGCAAAAGCTAATGGCAAAAGCTAGCTGCGAAGGCTTGTGGCGAGGCTAGCGGCGAAGGCTTGTGGCGAGACTAGCGACAAAGGCTTGTGGCAAAAGCTAGCGGTAAAGGCTAGTGGTAAAAGCTAGCGGCGAAGGCTTGTGGCGAGGCTAGCGGTGAAGGCTTGTGGCAAGGCTAGCGGCGAAGGCTTGTGGCAAAAGCTTGTGGCGAAACTAGCGGCAAAGGCTAGTGGCAAAAGCTAGCGGCGAAGGCTTGTGGCGAGGCTAGCGGTGAAGGCTTGTAGCGAAACTAGTGGCAAAGGCTAGTGATGAAAGCTTATGGCGAAACTAGTGGCAAAGGCTAGTGGCAAAAACTAGCGGCGAAGGCTTGTGACGAATCCTTGTGGCGAGCATCCTAACAGCAAACTCCCTCGTGGCAGCTTCTCTAACAACAACCTAATTTCACTCGACATCAAGCTCGAGTGGACCCCACACATCACAAATTTTAATTGTTGTATTTTGACAACAATAATTTGGCGTCGTCTGTGGGAAATACAACAAAAAGCCAATCTCAACGCAAGATGCCAAGAGGGATGAGGTCAACTTGTTTGGCAAACCCGCCTAACCCTGCTCGAAGGAGCACTCGTACCAGGACCGGAGACACCAGCCAGGTGCACCATATGGTGCCCGGACTTTTGGAAGATCACCTAGATAATGAGGTGTGCTCAGGAAATATTCCAATGCTCGAAGGTAATCAGGCTATTGGATTAGGGGGTATCAAGCACTCAGAATAGGGGGAGATACATGCCGTCGGATGGGGGAGGCAGACGGTAAGACAAGGGAGGCAGGTCCTGCCTCAAATACCAACGAATCAAGAGCAACACTCCCTGGGACAGTCTTCAATTCCTCGTAGGTACCCAGCAGCAACCTCAGTATCTCCAGAGCCTTCGGGGATAGCTCCCCCCACGGTCCCGCTATCGGATTATGAACTGTTACGAAAAAAATTTGAAGAGCTGAAACATCAAAACGATGAGTTAAGGACGAACAACGAAGAGAGCATGAAAAGACTACAAAGGATTACCGCTCTTTTGCATGAATTGATGTCGGATATCCACATTCCCCGCATGGGACAAACAAGAGCAGGGGGAGAACACTGGAGATCTCAAAACAACCCCCCGAGAACCCCAAGGCAAGGGATAAGAATTAGGACTCCTAGGCCTAATGATCCAGTCCCATAAACGACAAACCTGAGGGAAAACTATGATAAGAGACCAGGAAAGGCCCCCATGTACGAAGAGACGACAGAGAGCTCTCACTCGAGAGCTCATTGCGTCCCATCCCTGCGCAAGAACGAAACAAAAAAAGAAGCATTCAAAGCGTCCGACATCAAATGCCTCATAAAGGAAGTGCTAGAGTAGAAACAAGTTGTGATGATGCCAAGGGAAATCCCCACAAAGGGTTTTCCTCTATCCGAATAACTCCAAAGGCAACCAGTGCAACCAGGATTCAAATTGTCGCAACTCTCTGTATACCTAGGAAAAGAGGATTCCGTTAAGCATGTACAGCACTTCGTGGCAATGGCTATGTTACATGGATGGGATGAGGTCATTAGATGTCCAGCCTTCTCACTCTCCTTGGCCGGATAAGCTCAGCAATGGTTTACAGACTTACCAGCTAGACATATCCAATCATTCGAACAGCTGAAAAGAGAATTTCTAGAGGCATTCTCTGCCTATGTCCCTAAAAAGAAGAGCACCATGTATTTGATGAGTTTGCAACAAAGACCCAATGAAACCCTAAAGCAATACACTGAACGATTTCGAACTGCCATGCAAGAAGTAAGAGACCTCCCGGTTGGATTAGCAACATCGGCCTTACTGAATGGAACCACATATGCCCTTCTTAGAAGATCCCTACTATTTTCTGAGCCAGATTCGATGACTGATTTGTTTGCCCGGGCAGAATAGTTTGTCGTACAAATGGAAATCCTTGAAGCTTGGGAAGGAAAGAGAAAGGGGAGGCAAAACGACGTTGGACCAGACAGGGTTACGAAGGTACAAAGGAGAGATGAGCCCCCAAAGATGCAATTTCAGAATTTCACCCCTCTCACTGAGCCAAGGGCTGCTATCCTTTCATCCATTGCCCACACAGGACTCATTAACTTTCCCCCACATACTAGCCAACCTCTGGGTAAGAACATGGATGCTTTTTGCAAGTTTCACGAGTCCCCGAGGCATACTACAGAGCAGTGCCGAGAACTACGCAACCAGATTGAACAAGTGATTAAAGAGGGGAAGCTTGACCGATTTATACTGGATAAGTAAAAAAATCAACAGAACAGGGGAAACAGGTACAAGAGGGATAATCAGAAAAGGCCTCCCCGTCCTGAGGATGATGCCTCAAACAGAAGAAAGAACCAGCAACCCTGACAAAAGGAAGGAGGAAGAAACAATCAGAGGGGAGAGGAAGCAGGGCCGAGCACCGGAGATAACGACAATGAACCCATTATGGAAAGGATACACATGATCTCAGGAGGTGAAAATTTAGCGGGAGATTCCTCTTCTGCAAGAAAGGTATATGCGCAACAAGCGTTGCACGTAAACTCGGTCGCGAAAATTCAAGAAGACGAAGACCCCATTATTTTCACACCTGAGGACCAGGGGGATGTGCTGCTCCCCCATGATAATCCTTTGGTTATCTCTATCGTTATTGCTAAGCACCCCATTGAAAGAATACTGGTGGATAGCGGGAGCTCTGTTAATCTGTTGTACTGGAATTGTTTCGAAAAGATGTGTATCGCCCATGACCGATTAAAGACAGTTGCTTCACCTCTATACAGTTTCACAGGGGAGGTGGTGCCGGTGGTCGGATTGGTACAGCTGCCCATTACACTCGGGGAATACCCCCAAGTGATCACCCGATAGGTTAACTTCATGGTAGTCAAGACTTTTTCTCCTGCCTACAACGTGATCCTAGGACGTTCCCTCATTAATTCTATGAGAGCTGCCATCTCCCCAGGATATTTGCTAATGAAATTCCCCACGCCCAAAGGGGTAGGTCAGGTGAGAGGTAATAAAAAACAAGCCAGAGTATGCTACGTGAGCTCTACAAGAGGCACCAAAGGGAAGGAGAAAACAATAACCGAAGAAACCCTAATGATTAGTGAACAAGCTCTTGAGGCTAACAAGCCACAGCCAGTGGAAACACTTAAAGTTATCCCCCTAAACCCAGATGATAGCAAAAGACAAGTGTGGGTGGGGAGCCAACTAGAAGGTCTAGAGAAAGAATAGGTTATTAAATGTCTATGATCCTACGCAGACGTATTTGCCTGGACGCCTGCTGATATGCCCGGAATCAGTCCAGAGATCATATCTCACCGACTGAATGTTTGTTCAGAAGCCCGACCAATTAAGTAGAAGAAAAAGCATATCGCCCCAGAGAGATTGAGGTACCTGGAAGAAGAAGTAGAGAAACTCCTCGAAGCGGGATTCATTAAGGAGGTCTAATACCCTGAATGGCTGGCCAATGTTGTGATGGTGCCCAAAGCCAATGGGAAATGGAGGGTATGTATCGACTTTACCAATCTAAATCAGGTATGCCCAAAAGACTCCTACCCGCTCCCTCGGATAGATAGGCTGGTTGATGATACCTCTGGATACGTTGTGTTGAGTTTCCTGGATGCCTTCTCAGGTTACCACCAAATCAGTATGTACTCGCCTGATGCTGAGAAAACAACCTTCATCACAGAAAATGGGACATACTGCTATCAGGTGATGCCTTTTGGCTTAAAAAATGCGGGAGCCATGTATCAAAGGATGGTCAACAAGGTATTCAAAAACCTACTGGGAGAGGTAATGGAAGCCTACGTGGACGATATGATAGTAAAAAGCAAGATGGGCGAGTCGCACGCCAGACAACTTGAGAAAGTTTTTGCTATGTTCAGGAAAAATAATATGCGCTTGAATCAGGACAAATGCGTGTTTAGAGTGAAGTCCGAAAAATTTCTGGGATACATGATTACTCACAGGGGGATAGAGGCTAACCCAGAAAAGGTGCAAGCAGTAATCGACATGGAATCCCCATCATCCAAAAAGGAGGTTCAGAGGTTGACAGGTCATCTAACAGCCTTGGGCAGATTTCTCTCGAAGTATGCCGAACGTAGCCTACCTTTCCTCAAGGCCTTAAAAGAGGGAAAGGCTTCCATTGGACCCATGAGTGTGAAAAAGCGTTTCAAGAATTGAATGATTACCTAAAGGAAATTCCCCTGTTGACCCGACCGGAGACTAGAGAAAAGCTATACCTATATTTGGGAGTCAGTCATCAGGCAGTAAGCGCAGCTCTCGTCAGGCAAGTCGGACAGGTTGACAACCCAGTCTATTATGTGAGCAAGGTGTTGCAAGGAGCGGAGTTACGATATCCTTACGCTGAGAAAATGGCTTTGGCATTGGTGACGACAGCAAGGAAATTAAGACCCTACTTCCAAGCCCACGCAGTAGCAGTATTGACGAATCAACCATTAAGATAGATTCTACAAAAGCCCAAATGTTCGGGGAGGTTAACCAAATGGGCTATTAAGCTTAGTGAGTATGATATCAACTTTGAGCCTAGAAGGGCGATAAAGGGGCAAGCATTGGCGGACTTCATAGTCGAGTGCACTCACCCGCCCACAGCAGAAGAAGCTCGCAACAACAGATGGATGTTGTTTGTTGATGGGGCCTCAAACACAAAAGGGAGTGGAGCAGAGGTAGTGTTGATCTCCCCAAAACAGGAGATCTTGGAGTACTCACTTCGCTTCACCTTCCCAAGTACAAATAATATAGCAGAATATGAGGCATTGCTGGCCGAAATGACATTGGCAGAAAAACTAGAAGTAAAGAGCTTGATAGCCCACAGTGACTCTCAGTTGGTGGTACGACAATTCCAAGGAACTTATGAAGTGAGGGAGCCGGTATTGGCCCGCTATCTGCAGAAGGTGAAAGGGCTCGCCCTTAGGTTTGGGCATTTCGAACTAATTCAGATTAATAGATCCTTAAATCAGCACGCAAACGCATTGTCAAAATTAGCCTCTACTCGAGACACTCCCGGACGCCTAATCCACATGGAAGTCTTCCAACAACCTAGTGTAGGAGAGGAAGACATCGCGGTGCATTGCATTATGGAGACTGAGGATTGGAGAAGTCCAATACTGAAATATTTGCTTAATCAAGAACTGCCAACAACCCCCGCAGAAGCAAGGAGATTAAAAACCAACGTGGCTCGTTTCACAGTGATCGGCCAAAGACTGTATAGAAGGGGGGGTACTCCATACCTTTGTTAAAATGTCTGGGGCCCAAAGAAGCACAACAAGCCTTGGAAGAAGTACATGAGAGAGACTATGGTGAACACCTTGGAGGAAGGGCATTAGCTGGAAAGATTTTGCGAGCCGGTTTCTTTTGGCCCACACGGCGGCAAGATGCTGCCACCAAGGTTTGAACCTGCAACAAGTGCCAGAAGCATGCTCCCTTGACAATAAAACCTCCTGCCCCCATTCAACCAATATTCCAACCTCTGTTGTTCGCGCAATGGGGCCTAGACATACTGGGGCCATTCCCAATCGCATCTGTTCAACAAAAATTTTTGCTGGTGGCTACGGATTATTTCACGAAATGGGTGGAAGCTGAACCTTTGGCAACCATCACTGAAAAGAAAGTGGAAGGGATGGTATGGAAAGACATTATTTGTCGTTTTGGAGTGCCCCGCATACTCAATACAGACCATGGAACGCAATTTGACTCAGACGCGCTTAGAGCTTTTTGTCATCGATGGGGGATCAGTCTAAGAATGGCATCCATGGCGTACCCACAAGCGAACGGACAAGCCGAAGCAAGCAACAAAATCATATTGCATGGCTTAAAGACTTGATTGGAGAAAGAAAAAGGTGGGTGGGCTGATGAGCTCCCCAGCATCTTATGGGCATACCGAACAACCAGTCGGGTACCCACCGGGGAAACGCCTTTTAGTCTGGCCTATGGGACTGACGCGCTCATCCTTATAGAAATAGATCTTGCCTCACCCCGAATCATGACCTTCAGTGAAGAGGATAATTCGGATCGTCTACGGGAGAATTTGGACCTACTGGATGAATTGAGAGAAAAAGCACCAGTATAGTTGGCAGCTTATCAGATAAGAGTCTCCAACTACTACAATGAGAGGGTTCGTCCTCGCAAACTTGAAGAAAGAGATCTAGTACTTAGAAAGACAGCCATCACCAACGCTCATAAAGAAGAAGGGAAACTCAGGCCTAATTGGAAAGGACCTTATAGAATTCAGAAAATGTTGGAACCAAACACATGTGTACTGTAGACGCTGCAAGGTGAGGCAATGGACAAAACTTGGAACACCATGCACCTTAAGAGGTACTTCTCAGCCCTATCGGTCATGAACTCCAGTGAAGAAGGCGGAGCACGAAAAGCAGGATTAAGCCTGCCACCAGAGATGTTGCCCGATCTAGCTGAGAGTTGGGATTCCCTCTAATTTTTTATTGTAATAATATCCCTCAATGAATAAAAGAATATACCCCCTGTATTCCTGTGGAGTAGGCAAAACTATAAGCCGAACCACGTAAAATCTCCATGTGCTTGATTGTTTGTATGTGTCATGGAATGTAATGCAGGTACAGCAGCCCAAACGCCATCCGCTTCCGAAGGTCAAGTCACCTTATGGCAATCTGGTGTTGCTATCCATGAGCTAGCCCAGGATCGCTAGGAAATCCGATGCCTATGCCCGCAGACTCACACGGATCCCTCGTGAGCTCGGTACTATGCCTTTTTAGCTAGACCCGACTCCTTGGTTGATCTAGCGCTTAGGTCTCCCGACAAACTCGGATATGTGGTAAGAATCCCAGACTGGATCATGAGCCAAATCTCGACTCCCTAAGGTAGACCAACCCTAAGAAGGCACGAAAAAAAATGAAGGGACCATGTGATAATCTTGGCATAATATTGCTTATCAGAGTTGAGTCGCCCAGCCGCAATCTGGTGCCGATGGCTAGGAGCTAGCCCGGGATTGCCAAAAATTCAATGCCTATGCTCGCAGACTCACCCGGATCCCTTGTGAGCTCGGTACTATGCCTTTTTTGGCTAGACCCGAATCCTTGGTTGATCTGGCGCCTAGGTCTCCCAGCAAACTCGGATGTTTGGTAGGAATCTTGCGCTGGATCACTAGCCAAACCCAGATTCCCTGGAGTAGACCAACCCTAAAAGGCAGACACGAAGGACACAACAGCAGATGCACTATGATCCATTTTGGAATCACCGGATGTTCCGAAGCCTATGCCTGGAGGCTCACCTAGATCCCTTGGGTGAGTCCGGCCTATGCCCCCCAAGCTAGACCCGACTCCCCAACTGATCCGGCGTCTAGGCCTCCCGGAAAGCTCGGACCCCCCAGGAGGAATCTTACAGCGGACCTTACATTTGAGGGCCGGGTCGCCTAGAGATAATCTGGTACCCATGATCCCGAACCGATATAGGGACTTCGGATATTCCGACACCAATGCCCGCAAGGCCACTTGGATCCCTTGTTTGAGTCTAATCTATGCCCTCGAGCTATACCCGACTTCTTAGACGATTCGACGCCTAGGCCCCTCGAAAAACTTGAATGCCCGACAAGGATCCCGTATCTGACCCCGGGGGCCAAACCTAGATTGTCTAAAGGTAGATGAGCCCGTAAAAGAAAAACATGACACACCCCAATATAGTAATAATCAAAGAAAAGGTGCCATGACAAGCAAGCAAACAAAAGACATTGAAAGAAAATGCATATATATATAAGCGATGATGGCACATGCATAAGCATGATGAACAAACACGTCTAAACTTCTGCACATAGGAATGATGGCCCAAAAGCTCGACGTCCACAAAAAGGGGGGGCCGCCATTCTACATAACCAAAACAAGGTTTCAGCAAAATAAAAGCACATTGACTAATCATCTCGGCGAGAATGGAGGTGCTCCAGCTCTAGAGGAAGCGGACTCAAAGGGGCGTCGTTGGGCTCATCCAACCCATGTCTAATTGTCTGCAGGGCCTCTATAATCCTAGAGGTATCATCTGGATCGGGTACATAAGGGCTCAACGGTCCCGACAGGTTAGCCAAATCATCTATTAAAACGACCCTTATATATTCATCAGGGTCGCAAGAGCCGGGCTCGTACTTTCACCAATCAGGGGGATCCAGTGAAGTTGTTTCCGAAAACACCATTTCAGGAAATGACTCCCCAGGACGCCTGGACTCCAAAAGGCTGCGACCAAGATAAAAGCTGAGTTTGGAGAAACAGCTGGCATAGGCTTCCTTTCGTTGAAAGCAATTATTAGAAAATCGATACTCTTTCACCGCCTGTCGCGTGGCCTCATTGATCTCTCGATACCTGCTTTCGCTAAGATTGGATATCTCTTGATGAGCCTGCGCCACCTAATCCTTGAAGTCGGCAAGAGATCTCCGAAGTTGAATGTTTTCCTCCCGAGCAGCGAAAAACGAAGATGCCATCTCTTCATACGCTTGACCCTGCTCCACAAATTTCTCTTTCCATTTTTGGGCATCGGATTCTACTACTTGACATCTTGTGGTAAGGCCCTGAAGTTGGGTTTGGAGGCCTTCGACTTGTGAGTGAAGGCTCGAATTATCGAACTCCAAGTGTCGGATATTCATGTTCAATACTTGCTTTTTCTCACCCTATTGCCAAGATTTGTTCATCCACTGAGCAATCTCTGCCTCAACACGAGCAATGCGTGCCCGGTTCATTGCGTTTGCTACCACGGCTCCCTGAGCGCCCTGGTCATAAGAAAATTTAAACAAACAACCTTCAAGAAAAAAAAAAGAGAAAGAGGGCTTACAATGCTAAATGGTGCTCGAAATCATCCATGTCATCAGGGGGGTTTCGGAAATAGCAATCCTCGTCCCGGGGAAGAATGGTGGAATACAATAAGCGTGCCCCAACCCCGTGCATGTTTATGGAATCCGTATCCAAAATCCCTGGGCGCACTGTGAAATCCTCGCCTTGAGCCCATCGGCCTTTCTTAAGGTCTAGGGCGCCTACAGTTGGTGGAGGGTGCTCGGCAAATTTGGGCTCTAAATTCTGGAGACGTAACCTCTCCTCGTTGTGTAGGACCCAACGCTCAGAACGCTGTGGGTTAATCACCCCTCTGCGAAATTGCCCACGACCAGCAGCATGGGCTGCATCGATAGCCTCTTGGTCAAGGCAAAAGGTAACCTCGACCTCTTGACCACCAGGGATCACCGGAGCTACATCGTAAAGACCAACGTACCCCGCACCATCTGGGGCCCCACTCATGGCAATCGAGTGGTACTCTTTGTTGGGGAGTTCACCAGGCTCAAAGGGATAGGCAGCCGGGGGAGGAGCTAATGGGGTGCCCTCAAGAGGTTCCATAGGAGTAGGGGCAATGATCGGCTGAGAAGTAGACGGACCCGCCTCCCTCTACTGACGCCGACTCCTTTTATGACGACGTCGCACCTCACCAGTTTCCCCTGTCCCCTCAGCAACATGGGTCTTTGGGATGGCAACCACACCCTCGGGGGGAAGGGCGTGGGTTGAGAAGGCCCGTCACACGTCGCACCCTCGATCGCCCTCTAGCGAGAAGCTCGCATTGCTCGCCTCATACCTACCAAGAAGTAGAAAGATTTACGAGTCAAGATTAGCAAAGATAAATGAACATAAAAGGATAAAAGCGTGAAAGGAAAAGAAAGGCCTAGGCGCTTAGAAAAAGGCAAGGAGAAGGACAATTGGAAAGATCTAAACCCTCAGACCGTTCCGGGAGAGTGACGACCTCTCCTTCTACTTGGACGTCGGTTGCCAGAGGAACTAGGGGCCGCAGGGGAAGCGTCGAATAGGCCGCACACCTCAATGATTCTTCCGCATGGAGTACCCAGCCAGCCCTCCTCAACTGGTCCTCAGAGAGAAGGTACAGGAGGCTAACTGGACCTCCACGTAGGAGTTGACGACACTCATCATTGTATCGCTCCCGAAGTTCATAGACGGATAAAGGAAGAATTGGCTTAGCCACTCGATCATCAAAACGCCAACCCTGGGGGGTATACCATGTACCCGGTAGAGGATCGACTACAAACCAACTGGTGTCGAAGTTGTGAGCCTTGGGTGGGATGCCCTCAAACAAACGATCCTCGACACACTCCCCATACAGTGTATACAAATGATAACTAGACTGCCCTAGCCTGAAACGGTAAAAGGAAAGAAGAAGATCGACAGTAGGAGACACTCCCCTCTCGTGACATAAGATAAAAAAACCTGCTAATTGGGCCCAGCCATTAGGATGTAGTTGAGTTGGAGTTAGAAAGCTCCGACAAAGAAGCTCTACACCGAAGGGATGGAGCGGAAGGCAAAACCCTAAACGAAAGCTTATTTCATGAACCGCCATACATCCCTCTGTAACAGTAGCAACACAAGATTCGCTCGGTTCAGGCAACCTAGGACGATAAGAGAAGAGAATGCGGTAGTTACTCACTAATTGGGCAAGATCGTCAGCCGTCAAGGACGAACTCTTGCCCATAGGAAATCGACAAGGTTGTCCCTCAAGATCTTGAGTGCGAAGGTACACATTCCTAGATGCCATGACTTTTGTTTTTTAAAAAAAAAACTAAGGGACGTAAAGAAAGGAAACAAGAAGTAAAGAAGTTGGTGGCAACATGGCTCACTAGAAAGTTTTGTAGCAAACTTATAGTGAAATTAACAACCACAAAGGATGGTGATGAAGGGCTGGAGACCAAAGCTAACGATGGGCTTCCAGAGGGCTTGTGGCAAAATATAGAGCGACTTGCAAATTTAAAGAGGGAAAGACTCGCGGCAAAGACAGGAACCCTCGCGGCAAGCTACTAGAAGCTCGCGGCAAGATACCAGGAAGCTCGCGGCGACCACTCGGAAGACTCAAAGCAAGAGATAAAGGACTCGCGGCATGAAGAGGAAAGCTCGCGGCAAGGCGCTGGAAGCTCGCGGCCAATAATGAAACCTCGCGGCAAATGCTTGAAGCTCGCGGCCAAACAATGAAACCTCGCGGCAAAAGGCTGGAAGGTCGCGGCACGACGCTGGAAGCTTGCGATAACTTCGTGTTGTTTCGTAAGAAGCAGAGCTTGCGGCGAAATCCCACGAAAAGCTTGCGAAAAAGAGGTCCTTGAGTTGAGTAAAAAAGCACAGTAAGTTTGTGCGGAGAGGAGAATTTATAGGGGTGCCGAGAGAACCATTGGGCGAGAAAGAAAAATTACCCCGTGGGTAAAGACCAAGCTAACGGCGGTGTGTCCCAATTTTTATTAAATTACTCTTATCATTTTATCTTTGGATAAGACAAAATCAAAGAGTATAGGGCAATTGTTGTGCCAAAGAAATTGAGGGAAAAAATTGAAATATTGTTTAAATTAATGGCAGTGTGCCACAAGATCATGACACAAGCCGCAAGCTCGCGACATTGTGCATTAGCTAGTGGCACAATGTCTCAGCTTGAATGACCTTGTGGCATGCCGCAAGCTAGCGGCAATGAGATGCCGTAAGCTCGCGGCATGGAGTGGCCTCACAGCAGGAGGTGCCGCAAGCTCGCGGCAAGACGTGGCCTTGCGGCAGGAGGTGCCGCAACCTCGGGGCAAGGTGTGCTACAAGCTCGCGACAAGAACGTGGCCTCGCAGCAAGGCGTGCCGCAAGCTCGCGGCCATGCCGCGCCTACCAGCCTACCCACCTTCCCAGCTGTGCAGCTCGCAGCGCAGCACTCGAGCATCGAAGCATCCACGGCAACTTGCGGCAGTGTGTGCCTTCCGGGGAAACCAAGAGCTCTATCCAGGAGAGGCCACGTGTCGACACTAGGTACCCTTGAAAATCGCTCTCTATAAATACCCAACTAAAAGACAATGAACAGGATTTCCAATTCTGGTAAAAATTTACACTTTGATTGCACATTTACTGCTTCTCGTGAATAATCATTGGTATTGGGGACTGACTTTGGCATTGGAAGGTCTTCACGAGGAAGATTCCTGCGAGCCTTCTAACCTATTTTCTCAGCCTTAACAGGGCCAAAAGCTAGCGGCGAAGGCTTGTGGCAAAAGCTAGCGGCAAAGGCTAGTGGCAAAAGCTAGCGGCGAAGGCTTGTGGCAAGGCTAGCGGCGAAGGCTTGTGGCGAGACTAGCGGCGAAGGCTTGTGGCAAAAGCTAGCGGCAAAGGCTAGTGGTAAAAGTTAGCAGCGAAGGCTTGTGGCGAGGCTAGCAGCGAAGGCTTGTGGCGAGGCTAGCGGCGAAGGCTTGTGGCAAGGCTAGCGGCGAAGGCTTGTGGCGAAGCTAGTGGCAAAAGTTAGCGGGGAAGACTTGTGGCGAAACTAGCGGCGAAGCTAATGGCAATGGCTAGCGGCGAAAGCTTGTGGCGAAGCTAGTGGCAAAGGCTTGTGACAAAGGCTAGTGGCAAAAGCTAGCGGCGAAGGCTTGTGGCGAGCATCCTAATAGCAAACTTCTTCGTGGCAGCTTCTCTAACGGCAACCTAACCCCACACATCACAAATTTTAATTGTTGTATTTTGGAAACAACAGATATAAAACAAAATATGAAAACTTTCCACTCTTACAAAAATAGACGTTTTCTAAAAAGAGTCAAAGACTCAAAGAAACACCTCATGAGTTCTTTTACGAAAATATTATTTGGACACCGATTTGTAACACTCCTACGACATTTACGTATTAATTTATTATACTTTATAATATGTTAATATAAATATATAATACATCAATGCATCAATTGTCATTAAAAATGTCATGAGTGAATATTCAAATATCATTTTCAATTTCTTTTTAAGTGCTTATTTTTTGAGTCCGAAGTGAAGTAAAATCACAATGGGTAAGCAAATTCCATTAGGGATAACATATAAATAGTAGATTTTTCAAGTTTTCTATGGAGTGTTTGAATGACTAATGGACTTGATTCAACTCAATTAGACGAATGAGCAACCATGAAAATGAACCATAACTAGAAGTTCAAGGAGTCTTAACTAAACATGTCATATTGAGCATATTAATTATGCATATTAGGGTGAACAAGAGGTGTTGCTCATTCATGGAAGGTAGGGAACTTGTTCACAAGCATTTTTTCAGTCAAAACTTAAAAATCTAGATTATCTTGTTCTTTAAATTTAAGTTCCCTTGCTTTTCTAGAAACTACTTTTATGTGCAATGATAGCCGCTGAGTGTGTTACTCTATATACTTTAGAACCATCTGTAATTGTTCTTGATAAGTAGTAAATCTTTTTTGCTTGCAATATAACTTATTTGATAATTCCCAGATCTTGAGATCTTTCTCATCCTGCCAAGTAGAATAGATGTGAAAAGCCTACTACAAAACAAGAAGATAATACACCTATCATTCACATGATGTTCTAATGATGAATAGAATACCCTATTAGTATATTCTTTTGTTTCCCCTTTTTATGGACAAGCCCCCTTCTAGAGATCTTCAACAAATATATGGATTCATGTTGCATAGCAGGTCTCCTATTTTGAACCAATATCAAGACTCTGGTATATAGATTTCAGACAAAGAAAATGCACCAGGGGGGGAAAGGGGAAGAAGGCAAATAACTACCAAATGCTTTGCACTCAATAATGGGCTCTTTTGCAGCCTAAGCATTTTGCATCCCCAAAAGCAAGTATGCATCAACTGCCAGCTACCTAATTTTATGTATTATTATGTGTTTCTTGCTTGACAAAAATTTTCAAATATATAGATGCAAAATATTCAATCATAGTGAAGTTTAGCATCACAAGTTCATAAACCAAACAAATTCCACAACTCAAAACTTTCATAAACATGAAGCTACTAGTATCCATGGCTAACTTACTAGGTGGGTTCGATTATATGAATTCTAAACGTTCAATTATCTCTACGTGTGGTCTTATCCTCTATATTAGAAGCTACTATTATTAAAATAAAATATAATAATGCATTTTTTTTTTTACATATGTAGACATTTCAACACAAAAAATGCCGGATGTGAAGGCTATTGGATAAATTTGAGAAGTATGAACAAGAAAACATAATAGGAGAGTAGTTCAACTTCCTCTCTATTTTAGCAAAAACAACGTTTGGCTTATATAGTCATTATTGGAGAAGTCTAAAAGACAAGTAAATAAAGCATTACATTCTCAAGATAATTTAATTCAATTAAAAGACTTTTGGTTCTTCCAGAATGTTGAACTTGAGCTTGACGAAATCTTTTTGACCAATCAATTTTGGTTTAGAGTTCCAACAATGCCTCCCCTAAACCAAACTTGCTCTTCATTCCTAGACTTGCTGCAATTTTTGAGAAAGCTGGCCCTCCAAGTGGTTTATTGAAAATGTCAACCTTTTGTTCACTGGTCCTGCAATACTCAACAACAATAACACCTTCATTCACAAGCTCTCTCAAGAAATGGTATCGAATCTGAATATGTTTTGTTTTTCCATGAAGAACTGGATCTTTTGAAATTGAAATAGATGAATTGTTGTCACAAAACAAGGTTGTTGGACCTATTTGACCATGCTTGAGATTCTCCAGAATACCACGTAACCAGAGTAGATGACATCCTGCGAAAGAAGCAACAATATATTCTGCTTCTGTGATAAAGAGTGCAACCGTTGGTTGTTTCTTTGAACACCATGCTATTGCTCCACTCCCTAGATCAAAAACATAACCTAAAGTGCTTTTGCTATCATCAATACTTCCTACATTTGCTTGATAGAAAATACCATAGTCAAGAATTTTTTTCACATATCTCAGGATTCTTTTTGCTGCCTCCCAATGATTAGAGAATGGTTTCTCCATAAACCTGTTAACCAAACTTACAACATACATAATATCGAACCTTGTAACTGTTAAGTACATCAAGGTCCCAACCAAACTTCGAAACATAGTTGAGTTAACCAGCTTTCCCTTACCATCTTTGCTCAATTTCAATCCCGTGATACAAGGAGTTGAAACAGGATTTGCATTTTCCATTCTAAATTTTTTTAAAACCTCTTTTTCATAACTCTCTTGGGTGATAAAAATTCCATGTTTGGATCTATGAACTTCAATTCCAAGGAAATGATGTAATTCACCCAGATCAGTCATTTCAAATTCATTCTTCATTGAGAGCTTAAAATCATTCAACAGCTTTAAATCATTACCAGTGAAAATAAGGTTGTCAACATAAAGACTTACAAATATGAAGCCTCCATGTGGACTGATTTTGATGTAGAGAGTGTATTTCAATGGACATTTCTGAAAACATTCTTCTCGAAGTAAGAATTGATGCAGCTGTACCAAGCTCTTGGCGACTGCTTTAGCCCGTATAAAGCTTTTCTCAACTTGTAGACTTTATCTTCTCCTTTTTTCACAAAAACAGGAGGTTGTTCAAGGTAGACTTCTTCCTTTAGCACACCATTTAGGAATGTTGATTTTACGTCCATTTGTAAAATCCTCCAATTGTTTTGAGCTGCAAGAGAGATCATTAATCGAACTATATCAAGCCTTGACACAGGAGCAAAAACTTCTGTAAAATCTTCTCCTTCTTTTTGCTTGTATCCCTTTGCTGCGAGCCTTGCTTTATGTTTGTTGATGGAGCCATTTGCATTCATTTTTGTTTTGTATACCCATTTAACACCAATGGGTTTTTTATGTGGAGGAAGATTTGTAAGCTCCCAAGTTTCATTTTTTTCGATAGCGATTATTTCCTCCTTCATGGCTCTTTTCCATACTTCTTCCTTATTTGCATTATCAAAAGAGATTGGATCTTCTCCTGCATAGAAGGCAAAAAATACAAAATCATCATATTCAACAGGCTCTGTTGTGTCTAAAAGTTCTTGTACACTTCTCATTCTTCTTGGAAGAGGACTTGGAGAAGATGTGTGTGAAGATTCTGATGAATAATTTGATGGAGGCCTTGGTGAATAAGAAGGATTTTATTCTTCTGAATCTTTTTTTGTGATTGAAGGAATGTCTAGCTCAATTGCTTTATCTTTTGTATCTTTAAAGCTTGAATTTTCATCAATACGAACATCACGACTTATTACAACCTTTTTGGTCTTTGGATTATATAGCTTGTATGCTTTGCTTCTCTCACTGTATCCAACGAATATGCATTTTTTAGACTTATCATCAAACTTGTTTCTTTTTACCTGTGGAATGAGTGAGTAAGCAACACTTCCGAACACCTTTAAATGTTGAATATCAGGCTTTCTTCCATGGCAGACCTCATGTGGTGTGCAATCTTTCAAATGCTTTGTTGGAGACCGATTAATAAGATAACCTGCACAAGAAATAGCCTTCGCCCAAAATTTATTTGGTAAATTTTTTCTTTTAAGCATACATCTCATACTTTCAACAATAGTTCTATTTTTTCTTTCACGTACACTATTCTGCTATGGTGTAAAGCTAGTTGTCAACTCATGCCTTATGTGTAACACCCCGTTTTCTCCGAGCGTATTATAACTTAGGACAATTGTGGGATAGTATTTGTTTTTCTATAAACTACGACTAATCATATCATTGCTCTTATCCATCCAAATTTCCATACATTTATCTCAAAAGAGAATCAACATAAATATTGAATGCGGAAGCTAGAATCGAACCTCAACATACTTCAAATGCTATAATATTACATGATTGTCTCAACATAATTAATAATACAAGATTATCATAACAAAAGTCTTCCAAACATAACTTGTTACATGATATAAGTTTTTCAATATGACTTTAAACAAAACATAAGTTTCTCAACATGACTTCGAACATAACATAACTGGTACATATTAGAATCCTCATACGGAAACTAAATGCAGAAAATAACTTCATAATGTCTTGCATCTTTATATTTTGTCCACTTCTATGTCTTCGCTGCAAACCTCATCTAGAACGTTTGAATGTTCCAGGGGCAAAGCCCACATTAGATGATGAATCATCTAAGTAAGAGTACATCATAATGCATATGTATGAATGCAATGCACATAACATCATAACTCTCATGTTTGGGTCGACTGCACCTTAAGATTACCCTCCATTTTTTCAATCTCCCTGCTAGATCGGGGTGTATGGGTGCACCCTTGGCAAAGCAATAGTGCCAGTACCTAATCCCAAACCCATGCAACATATGACCGTAAATCTCATCATGCTCATATGCATACTTTGTCATCAATACATGTACATGCAATTCACATGACATGTTCACATCAAAACATGACAACATGATGAAAATATTTACATAAAATTAGGTTTTGGTGGAATCACTTACAAGTCATTTTCATAAACTAAATTCAGTTAAATAGTACCACTTACCTTGTAAAAGATAATTTTGCCCCTAGCGTGATTTTGCTTCAAAATTCGCGTCAAACTTTCAATTGTACTTAATTATGAATCTTGACGTATTCCTGACATCATAATTGCTTAAAAAAATCAGATTTCTAATTTTTTTTCTAATTTTTCTAATTTCTCCAATTTTCTCCTATTATTTCCTCAAGATTATGAATTAAATACTTTCTCATAAAATTTTCTCAATTTATCTTCACAATAATTCCTAAAACAATATTCTGAGGCCCTAGAAATTTTCTCATAATTTTTAAAATCCATGTTCTATTTATTTCTCATTTTCTTTTGATTTTCAAGCATCTATTACCTCAAAAATCCATAATAAATACTAATCATGTATTTATCTTCCAATTTCACTATCAAAAATTCTAAAAGATCATTCTAACATTTCTAAAATTTTTTAAAGAAAATTTTGAAGATAACTTACCTTCTCGTGAAATGATTCGGTATTCTTCTATATTGTGATGAAGCCTCGTTTTGCGTATCCAACAATACTTTTGTCACAAATCTTTGCACGAACTACTAAACCTAACCTATAGGATTTTTCTAGAAATTTTTGGTATTTTTCTCTATATTTTTCTTTATCTTTCTCAAATTTCTTTCTTACCCTCAAATTCTTCTTTCTTACAACCTTTCTCTTTCTAATTCAAGTCCTCAAACCTTTCAAGTTTTCTCTATTTATAGAGGTTGAATTAAATTTAGTTTAATTGTAGTGATCCACTATCTTTTATTATTTTATCATTTTTTTATTTAATTTTTCACTAAATCTCATTCATAATCTTTAATTATTTGTCCATACACTACTTTATCTTCCACATTTCTCCATTAATTCACCCATTATCTTTGATTTTTTGGCCACACTCTACTTTTTTTCCCACATTTCTCAATTAATTCATTCTTTATTTTTGATTATTTGTTCACACCATATTTTGTCTCCCACATTTCTCCATTAATTCATCCATTATCTTTGATTATTTATTCACACCATATTTTGTCTCCCACATTCTCCATTAATTCACCCATTAACTTTGATTATTTATTCACACCATATTTTGTCTCCCACATTCTCCATTAATTCACCCATTAACTTTGATTATTTTTTACTTTGATTATTTTTTACTTTAATTATTTTTAACTAAATCTTATTTTGAATGGGCTATTCTTTCATTTAGTCCATAAATTTAAACCCACTTTCTTAACCTACTAACTCTAAACCCATTTACTTAACCTTTATTTTCTCAACTTAGCCCACTAACCATAAGCCCATTTACTTAATCTTTTTCTTTTTACAATTTAAACCACTAATTCTATACCCATTTACTTATTTATTTTTTTCAAATTACCCCACTAACTCCAAGCCCATTAGTTTTCTCAATTATAATTTCTAATTGATGTCAAAAAATATTTTAAATATAAAATTAATTATTATTATTATTCTCAAAATACTGGGATATTACATTATGCCTTGTTCTCTGAAATATTTTTCTGTTTCATTTGAAATATACTCACCACCATGGTCCGTTCTCAAGGTTTTGATACAAAGCCCAGTATAGTTCTCAACTTCTACTTTAAAATCTTTAAAAACTTGAATTGTCTGTGACTTTTCTTTGAGAAAGTAAATCCACACCTTTCTTGTGAAATCATCAATAAAAGTGATGAAAAAATTGCTGCCACCAAGAGATTCAATTGGCATTTTTCCACAAAGGTCAGAATAGACAAGTTCTAAAGGCCTTTTTGCTCTCCAACTTGATTGTTGTGGGAACGAATCTTTGTGTTGCTTTCCAAGTTGACATACTTCACAAGTCTCTTCAACTTGGTCAATTTTAGGCTGCCCTCTAACCATCTCCTTTGTTGATAGTAGCTTCAAACTTTCATAATTCAAGTGCCCAAGCCTTTCATGCCATAGCTTGGGAACATTTTTTTCAGTAACAAAAAAACAAGATAAATTTGTGGTCTCAAGTTTGAGAGGAAACAAGTTATTTGAGGCCACAACAATTTTTGCAATAACTTGATTTCCTTTTAATATAGTGCAAGCATTATCATGCATATGCAAATTACATCCTTTCTTCATAAGATGACCAACACTAAGCAAGTTACTTTTCAAACCCGGAACAAAATAAACCTCAGACATTTTCTCAACATTTCCAAATTTTGTTTTAAAAGAAATCTCACCAACAGCTTCAATTTTATGAGTACTAGCATCACCAATCATTACTTCACCGTGATCAATTCTAGATAAACTAGAAAATAATTTTTTGTTACCTGTCATATGTTTGCTAGCACCACTGTCAAGGTACCACATGTAACACCCCGCTTTTCTCTTACTGAGCGTGTCACTATGCTAGGGCCCAAAATATACAAAAAAAAAAAAAAAAATTCTTTCTTTCTCAGTACATAACTTATCCTCAAGTATCGAATTCTAAATAAAACCCCCAACAATTCATTAAAAATGCGAAAGCGATAATCGAAACCTGATATAGTACATACTTGAATTCAACTTATATTATATCATAAAGAATTCGTATCATATATTACATCATATCTTTAACAGCCTTAATACATAAAGAATCTATAATATTCTAACAAGGCTAATCATCAATAAAGTATCAGCTTGCTGAATCCATCGGTTACGCTACCACATGCCGTCATATCTCAACCTACTCCTTGCCCTAACTGCAAGTCTCAACTGAAACGTTGAATGTTCCAGGAGCATAATCCATTAGAAGATGAAACTTCTAGTGAGGGTCCAAAACATATATATGAATGTATTATGTGATAACATGAACAATATTTTCGCTCTTTAATGTAACTTCCCAGACCCACCAGCCTGGCTAGAAATCCTAGGCAAATCCCGAACCTGTGCAGGATAACCCTAACGTTATTCCCTCAATGTCCTAGGGGAATTACAGCTATACTCTGGGGGCGATATCCCATTTCCATGCACAAATATCAATATGACAATAATATTGTGCAATGCAAATATCATGACTTTCCGTGCAATAGAACAAATGAATATTGCATTCATAAATAGCATACATATATAACAATCATATCATAAATATAAGTTCTTGTGAGAATTCCACTTACCAAATCATACTTAGGATAGGAAAACTCACCTTTTAAGATAAACTTGTATTTTCTCAAAAACGTGCACCGCCTCGATATGCGTGCCCAACCTCAATTTTTGTGCCAACTTTCAAAAGTTGCACCAATCTCATCATCTCGATTACCTCAATCATAAAATAATATTTAATCACTAAATATCCTCAATATTCCATTTATTTCATATTTTCCTTTATTTTTCCTTATAAAAATTCCAATAAATACATCGGGACCATTTCCTCAAATCTATCTTCACAACAATTCATAATATGCTATGAACTTCAAAGGAAAAATACTGAACTTACCCGGATGTTTCATTTTCATGTAAAACGAAGCTCTTTGGTGCAAAAATCAAGATATCGGGAATCCCAACTTCAATTTTTTTTGCACGGACCTCCGTAAAATAATTTTCTAAATTTTTCTATATTTTTTTTTCAGAATTTTCCCTAGCCTCACGCACTTGCACGCACCCCAACATGCTAGGGCGAGTGGGCGCGCGTGAAGGACCGCACGTGACCGACACGCGTCGGTCGTCTTCTCCAGCGACAGCCGTGCCTGTGATCCGAGATGCCTCCACCTTCCTCTTCCTCTCATCCAGTCAATCAACATGGCGTACCTTAGAGGCTTAAAGGAGCACCGGAAATGCCTTAACCAGGCAGCCAAAGCCTCGGCTTCGCCGTCTGCCTCGTTTTTCAGCGACCTCACGAATAGCCATCAAACCTTCACCAAAATGGATGAAATTCTCCAGAAATGCTCTATACCTCATGGGCTTCAAGAGCCCCTTAAAATGGAACGCTAATTCATTCGAAATCAGCCTCGATTTGAAGCTTCAACTTGCTCTAAAATCAGCCATCATATATGCCTATTTATAAGCATTTTCGGGCATCCAAATGCCCTTGGCCGAGCAATCCATTGCCTTAGGAGGCTCGACCTCCCTTGGATCGACCTCGAGCGAGCTTTAGACGACCACAAAATGGATTTGCAGGCTTTTGTCATTTCGACTGAATTCTTGGTCAAATTTCTTCGATTTCTGGCCACCCCCGTGGTCTTTGTCGCTCCATCCCTTTACAACAAAGCATCCCCGACCAGGCCTCATGCCATCCTTGTGGCCAAAATCGGCCATGGCTGACCAGCCATGTGCTGGTCATTGGCAACTTTGAAAAAATTGCATTTTGGCCCCTCAACTTTTAGTCTTTCTTATTTTGGCCCTTTTCACTAAACCTCTCAACTTTCCATAATTTCATTTAAGATCCTCAGGTCCTAAAACATCAATTTTCCCCTTGAGAATTCCAAGAAATCATCGTTTTGACCTCCCTCTAGCAATTTCAGAAAATTGCACTTAGGCCTGAACCTTTGTTTTGGCCTTAAACCTCTTTGTTTCTCCCTGAAACCACTGAAGGATTGTCCCTTATAAAAAATTGAAGCCCCCTCAAGCTTCCGTTGACTTTCGGGAAGTCATCTATAACAATTCGACATTGCAACCTAATTGGCAGCTGCATTTTAGTTGTACCGAAAACTGTTCTCGATCTTATTTTTTTCAATGCTAAAAATCATATCTTGGGATACTCGTTAATGCCACATCATTTTGCTTTGGTAACTCAAATCACCATGTCCTCTGAAATTCTTGCCTTTGCCTCGATTTGATGAGTCGTGACCTCTTGTAGTTGTAACTTGACATTTAAGAGCTTGGTCCGGTTGTTTCGATGGGGGAAACAAGTTAATATTTACTTCATGGGCTTTCAAGACTCCTTGCAAATCTTCCAAAGTCAAGCTTTTGAGATCTTTTGTCTGTTCAATGACAGTAACCAAGCTGAGATATTTTTCTGGAAGAGAACAAAGAACCTTTTGAATAATCCTGAGATCATCCAAAACTTCACCATTTGAGGCCATTTGATTCACAATAGAACCAACTGTTGTAAAATACTCTGCAACACTTTCATTTTCTTTCATCTCCAGTTTTTCAAACTCTGATCTCAAAATTTGAAGCCGTACATTTCTGACTTGTTCATCGCCTTTGTAAGCCTTTTGCAGAATCTCCCAAGCCTGTTTCGATGTTTTTGCTTTGCAAATTCTCTCGTACACCACTTTTTCTATTGCGAGATTGATTTGATTAAGAGCATTTGTATCCTTCTTTTTGTTTTCCATCAAAACTTTATTTTCAGCATCGCTCAGTGCTTCTTCATTTTCACGTTCAACAATACATTTATCGACTATATTCCACAAGTCAAATGCTTTCAACCGAACTTCAAATCTGTCGCTGGGCACTATTGCTTGAGGGAGGAAATGGCGAGAATTAGGGTAGATGGTGGCGTCCATGTGCAACCCAATGCAAGGCAGGCGGAAGGCTTTTGAGAGCCGGCCAGTGGCGGACATAAGACTTTTAAAAATTAGGAAGACTTTCTTTTTTAATATTTATTTAGTATTATAAAATATTTTTAAAATCATAAAAACGGTACATAAATATTCTATTTAAAAATTAAAATATTATTAATAGTTAATAATAATTTTAAGAAGATAACATAAATGAGAAAAATTCTTTACATGTAATTAATTTTTATATAATTATCATATGTTATATATAAAAATTAATAATTATCAAAATCAAAAAAGATTTGATTGCTCCGTTCTAGAAGTCAAAACAGCATGTGAAAGCTGTGGCTTTGTCGGCACAGCTTTAATGCGCCTGGGCTAGGGTCAATTGAGAAAGAGACAAAATGGCAAGGGAAATTATTATTATTAAAAGACAAATTGGGGGTGCTTCCCAAGCCTTCTCTTCTTGCGACTTCACGTGTGCTTGCATTGCATCGCTGTCTCCGTCGAGCTTGCCTCTTTCAGTCTCTGCTTGCAACACCAACGTCATGTGCGCCTGCATCTGTGTTGCCATCTCTATCTCACCCCGCAGCCACCCCCCACCCTCTCTTTCCTCCGTCCAAACAAATAGTCTTAGTATATTATTTGTTTTTCATTCAATTTTTCATAATTAATTTGATGCCTTCTCATGCGCACTTTCTAAAAAACAAAAAACGTTAATAAAATTAGAAATCCGAAGGATTTTATTTATCAAAATATCATTTGAAAATAAGAGTTGTACTAATTCAAACTTTGGACCAATCAGAAGAAAGTCTTCCATCTGGAGACAAACTTTGATAAGCCAAGGAAAGACGTACTTTCAGAAGTCAAGGAAAGTAGCTCGATTCAGTGACGAGAAGAAGAAGTGGATTCAGAGTAATGGCGTACAGCGTGGTAAACGCCGCAATCCAGACTTTGGCGCCATTGATAGTCAACGAAGCGAAGCTTTTGAGCAATGTCCGCCGAGATGTTGCGAGCATCAAAGCTGAATTGGAGAGCATACAGTCTTTCCTAAAAGACGCCGATCTTAGGGCAGAAACCGGAGATGAAATCGCCATGGTTTGGGTGAAGCACGTCCGGGAAGTAGCGTACCGAATCGAGGATGTGATCGAAGAATACATGCTTGATCGAGGAAGGCGGTATCGTTTCGGCAGTTTACTCCGCAGAGTAAACATAGCCTCTCAGATTCAAGACATCAAACGGACGATTGGTGAGATCAAGGAGAGGGCTGACAGGTATGGATTCAGTGTGATACAGGGATCCGGGAGCGAAAGAATTGAACGGCCGTGGCATGATCCTCGAGTGGCTTCCCTCTTCGTCGAGGAAGATGAACTCGTGGGAATTGAATCCCTCGGAGATGAATTGGCCCGGCAATTGATATCCAAAGAGTCAAAACGAGTGGTGATTTCGGTAGTGGGGATGCCTGGAGTCGGCAAGACCACTCTTGCTAGCAACATCTATGGAAAACAAACGGTGACCGGACACTTTGATTGCTGCGCTTGGGTCCCTGTCTCTAGATCATACAAGTCGGAGGAGATACTCAGAACAACGCTGAAACAGTTTTACCAATCTGAAGGAATTGATACAATGGACCAGAATTCACTCGCTCACAAGCTGAAGGAATTTCTAACTCAGAACAGGTATCTAATCGTCTTTGATGATGTATGGACAGCAAGCTTTTGGGAATTCATCAAACATGCTTTGCCCAGAAATGGGAAAGACAGCAGGGTAATCATCACCACCCGCAGTGAAGAGGTTGCAGATTTCTGCAAAGAATCGCCATGGGATCATATCCACCGGCTTCAGCCCCTGCCCGAAGAGAAGGCTTGGGACCTCTTCTGCATGAGGGCCTTCCAAAGGGACTTCGAAGGCCGCTGCCCCCCTGAATTGAAGGACGTAACTCTTCGAATCGTTCAAAAATGTGAAGGATTGCCACTTGCTATTGTGGCAATAAGTGGTATTCTGTCCATCAAAAACAAGGTTGCATCAGAATGGAAGAGGTTCTACGATAGCCTAGGCTCTGAGTTACAAAGGAAACCTGCCCTTACAACCATCTCAAAAATTGTGTTGCTTAGTTACCATGAGTTGCCCTACTACCTCAGATCCTGTTTCTTGTACTTTGGCATAATACCTGAGGATTACTCTATTAATTGTGGAAGATTGATCCGGTTGTGGATAGCAGAGGGCTTCGTTGAAGAACAGAGAGGCAAAACTTTAGAAGAAGTTGCAGAAGAGTACCTGTCCGAGCTCATCCATAGAAGCTTGGTTCAAGTGTCAAGTAAGAAATCTGATGGGAGAGTTAAAACCTGCAGGGTGCATGATGTGGTGCGAGAGATCATCATGACAAAGTCTATGGAGTTGAACTTTTGTCAGGTTTTAGGAGCAGAGAATTCGAGTTTCAATGACATTATACGAAGATTGTCAATACATATGGATTACAATTTGGACAACATTCTTGAAAGGGCTAAGATATCCTGGATTCGTTCAATTTTGCTTTTTCAAGTGGCTAAGTTGCCAGAGAAACCCCTGATGAGTACACTGGCAATAAATTTCAAGCTTCTGAAAACGCTAGATCTTAGTGATTCTCCTTTGGTTCAGATTCATAAAGAAGTGGGAAAGCTACGTCATTTGAGGTACCTAAGTGTAAGGCATACAAAGGTCACAGTGATTCCCAAGTCAATTGGGAAGCTGCACAACCTGCAGACTCTGGATTTGAAATATTGTCTTGTGCGTGAGCTACCTTTTCAGATCAACAGGCTCCATAAGTTGAGGCATCTTTTGGCATTTAACCATAACCATTGGAGTTTTCGTTTAGATACCGTAAAAGGGGTAAAGATACGAGGAGGGATTGGTTGTTTAGAGGAGTTGCAGAAGCTATGGCTTGTGGAGGCAAATCATGATGCAGTCAGCTTATTTAAAGAGCTTCAGAATTTGCAGAAGTTGAGGAAGTTGGGCATCTGCAAATTGAGAACAAAAAATTGCAGGGATCTTTTTAACAGCATTCAGAATATGAAACATCTTAAATTTTTGGCAGTATGCACTATAAGTGAACATGAGATTCTGGATTTGGATTCGGTTTCTGCTCCACCTAAATCTCTTGAGCGACTCGTCTTGTGTAAACGTTTGAAAAAGCTGCCATGTTGGATTGCTCAACTTCAAAGTCTACAAGAACTAAAACTGCTCTTGTCAGGTTTGGTTGATGATCCACTACAGGGGCTTCAAGCTTTGCCTAACCTACTAGCGCTCACTCTCACTAACGTGTGTTATGGAGACCAAATGTCTTTTAAGGCTGGATGGTTTCCAAAACTCAAGAGGTTAAGTCTTTGTTCTCAGGGGGGATTGCGTTCAGTGATAATAGAGGAAGGGGCCTTGACTCTTCTTGAAGAGCTAATATTTGGGCCATGTCAGCAATTGCAAGAGGTTCCTTCAGGGATCCGTCACCTGAAGAAACTCACAACTCTTTTCTTTTCTCATATGCATACAAATTTATTAAGCATAATGCTACCAGACAAAGGCCAAGATCATTGGATTGTGAAGCATATACCAACTATTAGGTTTGGTTTTAAGAATGAAGGATTGAGAAACAATGTCTCTGCTCCTATGGAATTCCAAAATTATGCAAGTGACCTAAAATTTAAGGATCAGCGAAGCTCAAAATGGATCTCTTCACTGGCAACCATCTCTTCTTCTGTTTGCAGCCGAAGCCTAAAGGAAAAACTCTCATATCATTCATGCAGTGTTAGAGAATGGACTCACTAACTAGCTAGGAGATTATTCAGTTCAAAAGAGGTGTATATTTGTTTTTGATAATGTTGTAGAAAGTGGATTTGGAGATTGGTTTTGATAATAATGTCCGAAGATTACACTGTTAGATGGTACCATAGAGTATACTATCTCTGATCTCTGCAAGTAAAGGCAAAAACTTCATATACCTAACCCTCATGATTCAGATGAAATCTAAACACACACACCCGCACCCCTCCCCCCCAAAAAAAAAACCCGCAACCCCCCCCCCCCAAAAAAAAAAAAAACAAAAAACAAAAAGAGATTAATTGTCAACGCATTGCAAGCCTATTTTGAGCCCCAAAATGATCAAGTCCATGGGCTGTGATTCGTCAAATTCAGCCTCCCACCCTCTCCAGAAAATACAAAAAAGAAAGAGAGAATCATGAGCTGTGATTCTTCAAATTCAGCCACTACCAATAGATTTTCATTCAAGCATACGCAAATGCTAGAGAGCGAGAGAGAGAGACCCTAACCTGAGAAATTGAGGGAAATGTAGACGGAGAACAGGAGGTTTCTCCTCGGCTCCTTCGATGCCCATCAACGAGGGGACAGAGAGAGAGAGAAAAGACTGTTGCGAATTGAGAAGGTAAGGAACGATGTCGAACGATGTCGTTTTATTTTTGTCTCATCTAATACAAATTGGCAGGAACAAATAGGGAATTTTAGAAAGAAATTTTTAGGATCACAATTGCGTTGAATGGTTCTAGTCGTGTGTTGGATTTGAAAATAATTATCTTGAATTTGTTGGATATGATAAATGAGTATAATTTTGAACCTCTATTTATTTACAAATTAAATTTAAATTTAATAAAATTCGATCCATTAAAAATCATGAATATATTAAATTAAAAACTCTTAAATATTAATAAACTCTATTAAAGACTCACACATATGTTCAATTAAAAAGTTTGCAAATATCTCTTAAACAAACTCATTTATAAATGTATTAATATATTTTTTTATAAATTTATAAATATATTATTTAACATATTTTTTTAAAATTTTAAATTATTATAATATAATTAAATTAAATATATTTAAAATTAATATATATTAATTTAATTATTTAACATCATAAAATATATATATACATAATAAAATAAAATAACAAATTAAATTTAAATAAAATAATAGCTTAAGCTCACCAACAAGCATATGAGCTTATGTTGAGCTCAAGCCAAAATTGAACTAAACAAAATTCAGTTTGACTTGATTTGATTATAACCTTTGAAAAAAAATTTATTTTTTGAATCAAAATTTTTATTTAAATATTTAAATATAATACCTTGATAATATCTATATTGATAAGTTATATTTTATGTCATAATAAATATATAAATATCATCAAAAGTGGAGAATATTTTAAAAATATTATAAATTTTAAAATAAATTAACAAAATCATGAAACAAGTGGAGTAACTATATAAATTTTATATTTTCATCCAACTAACCTCATTGCCTGATTTCAACATAATCGTGAGAAAAAAGAGAAATCTAATAATAATAATCACGAGATTTAGTCTCACAAAAAAAATCAATTACATAAATTTTAACTCTCGATTCATCTCTATATCCACAAAAAACGATTACAAAAGAGAGGGTCATACACAGAGGGGTAGTCATAGAAAGCTTGTGGCTGCCATTCTCATCTTCCATCCCATTCACACGACAGAAACAATACCAGTACAAATGACCAGATGGAGGACCAGGCTGTACTAAATTAGCTACATAATAAGCATTCCTAGCTCTTCATTGTGTTCAATCTCTATAAGCATTCCGAGCTCTTCCATCAGCCAACCAGACGGGGCGGCGATGATGCCGGGAATCGGAGTGGCTGCCGGGATGTTCTTCCTATGGAAAGAATCTGGGTGATCCCTAGGAGAGATGGAGTTCATGCACAGGATGTCTGGAGCCATTGCTGTTCCTAGGAAGGGTGTGAAAGTTCTTGATCTTTGGATTCCACTTCTTTCACGCTGCTCACTATGCCCTCGACGGTTCTTGATAGATACTGCACATGTTCCTCGATATGTTCCATAATGGTTCGAAGCTGTTCTCGACAAGCTGCCAACCGCTGATTTGTCTGGTACAGCTTGGACGACAGCTCTCTAATTCTCCGGTCTTTGTCATCCTGTGACACAAAAACAAACACGGTTGGCCCAACATTCGCCTTAATATAACAAAGCCAAGTATGTTCGCGCTGCTGATGGAAACTAAAGCACAGTATTTGCTGATGAATACGGCTAGTTTTTAGTAAGCAACATGCTAGATTTCATTCTTCTTCATAGGTAACATCAGGAATACAGCAGCACCAACCATGGTTCCTTTAATTCTTTCATGCCTCTTAAGTTTTCTGACATTCTAAATGGTCTAAAACTACGAGTAATGACTAACAAGATAAAGAATTTGGCATGCACATTCTACTTGCATCAAGACATAAATTTTAACAGAAACCGCCAGCAAGTGAAAAGCAGGAATATTAGTCAATGACACTTGAAATATCACACAAAAAATACAAAAGCCTTTTTTCCTTCAAGAAATGCCCTTTCATATTGGTATATACATCAATATGGTTGTCTACAGCTGACCCAACCAGTGGTAATACAATATATGGTCCAACATGATTGGATGGTATGGTGGTATCCACTTTGAAAGTCCCTGTTTGACAAACTGCTGGAAAGATGAGAGCAAACAGGGATGAGAATTTGTTGATTCGATTCAAGGAAGAACACCCCAAGCCCTCAGCGAATACTATCACCTTATTGGTCCAAGATAACTTAGGGAAAAATGGAATACCATACCCCAAGCACTAATAGGTTTGACGCAACGTCTACTGAACATTTCACAAGCTGAAAAACATAGCCAAAGAATCACGTGGTGCTTCATACCTATCAGTGCTTGCAAAAAATATAACTAGTTAAAAGCTAGGATTCTGGCCTCAATACTAGAGAGGAAATGGCACCTTAAAGGACGCCCAACTTTGTTAAAACCTGAACTTAAGGTAACTTATGGTTATTTGGCTTTGAATTTGAGCTAGTTCCAATATGTTCTACAACACTATGGTCCGGTGACTTCTATTTTTCTTCCCACCACTATAAATCAATTTAGTTCCTTCCTTTTAATACTTACTTTGACTTCTATTGTTTATTATGATTAAAAGGCCGTTATCAATAAGCTTGACAAACAATGTGGAAATGTGAAGTGTTAACTGCTTTAGACAATAGACATAGTTATAACTAAGAAGAAACTGCAAAAAAAAAAAAAAAAAGCTAATCATTCAGAATATGAAAGCAAAATAATATCACAAATTTGTAGAAGTTAGAACTGACTTGTGTATTTATGATTGCTGAGATGTAAGGGCTAACGCCCAACCTAAGGTTGGAAGTCTCTTCTAATTCCTCTGATGCCGTAATTATGATAGGATCTTGCTTTGATTTTTTTTATAGTATCAAGGGAGAAACAACCTTGTGACATCTTTTATTCTTTTGTTGCATGACAAAGGGATATCCACATACTATCTCCCATAAATCATCATCTCTAATATAATTACAGAGTAGAGGCAGATAAAAACTGATACATGTATATATATATATATATATAGAGAGAGAGAGAGAGAGAGAGCACTGAATAAGAAATTTAAAGATACAACAATGAGCTGAACTTACTGGACTTGGACGGTCTTTTCCTGAGGAAACTACTAGTGGATGATTATGTTCCTTAACAAATTTTGTCACAACCCATTTCCCAGGCTTCTCCCTTTTCACAAGAATCATTGCCATGCAGCCTTCTCTCTTGCTCTCTCGCTTGCGAATTCGGACACGCCCAGTCTTTTGGCTGCTAAGGTTATATCCTTCCTTATTACATGCCAGTCGCCGAGAAATAATTGATCCATCACGCTCAGACTTACGTGATGATACGATTCGTGTAAAAAATCCAATCCCCCTGGCATACGCATCATAGAATGTTTTGGCAGCTTCATCTGATTCAAATAACATACCCTCATATGGTTCTCGATTTCTAGCAACATCAAGTAAACCCGATTCTAGTCCCACTAAACTTTCATCTGGTACAAATTTATCCTCAATAGTTGTCTCCATAAGGACTACAAGAAAACAAATATAGCAATCATCTCTAGAGCATCATCTTAAAGAAAAACAGTAAATTTTCAGAAAAACAATAGTCACTGACTCACTAATAGTATGAATACACTTCATCAATAGTAAGAATCAACTAGCTGGCTTATTCGCATAGGTCATTTGAAAGGCATATTTAAAGAAAATTTTGAGCAAATTTGTATAACCAGTTCACCCATTTGAGGGGGAACAACAAAAATTACATACATTCCAGCAATATGTCAGACATTCAAAAATCAAAATCCTTCAGCAAACTGTTGTAAACATTTTTTTTTTTTTTCATTTTTTCCCCTTTCTAATGGTCTTGTAACCCTTTAAGAGGATGTCATACAGTGAATGGGAAACACTCTATTCACAGCCACGTATCTTACAGTGGACCTAATCAAACAAATTCTCTGTTTCTTCTTAGCCACCACTTAGCACCGTCATCATTTGTTTGACGGCATTCCACCAAGAAAACAATCAAATTATCTTGTACGGGTTTGGCTGAAACCACAAGAAACAATAGAGATGGGAGGAAGTGATAAATTTTAAAAACATTACCGCAGGGATCAAATTCGGCATAGTATGAACTAAAAACAAATAAATAACCTAATGAGTAGACGAAATGAAAAGAGAAGGTGAAAACCCTAACCCTGGAATTGGCAGCGATATGCTGCTGTACTGGTTGCCAATAGTATGTTGTAGTGGTTGACTAGTGTGTACTGTGGTGGTCAGCCGTTAAAGAGTAGAGACGAGATAACGAGAGAGAAGGCATGGCTTCCGGCGGCGCCGGCGGCGGTTACAGCCTAGAGAAGACGGTTCACTGCCTCTTCAGGAGCCTGCTCTCTCAGCCACACTTTTCGGCCGGTTTTTACCCGGCAGCTCACGTCACAATATAGTTTGTGACTACAATGTTTCTTTTTTAATTTTTTCATTTATTGGACTGAATTAACTGAGGGTGAGTATATAATTTCGATTAAATCTAAATAACTTAATCGAATTAATCAAAATTAGTGGTTGTTCAACCTGTACTTTGATTTAATTTAGTTATTAAATTTGAGTATTTTGTTTATGTCAATTTTTATATTAAAAATAAATAAATAAATCGACCAAAATATAAAAAAATTAGTATCATTTTGATTAAAATTTAGATTTTTTTATTTTTTTAGTTTTTCAATTTTTTCTTCTGGTTCAATTTTTTTTATAATTTTTAATTTATTTAATTTAAACATCTATTCGATCAATTCGATTTACCTTTTTAAAAAACTTTAGTCCGTTTAATTTAAATAATTTACTAAACTGATTAAATATTTAATTCTAAATTTAATAAAGAGAAAATTTCATTTTATCTCAATATTAACACACACCTAACAAGTGGGTAGACTTGTTTAATGGGTTCAAATAAAAAAGGTAAAAATTTAGTCCATTGATTAGAGGAGGGATTATTTTTGATTTCGTCTTAATCAATCTAAGTTATTTTTTAAATATAAATTTAATGTACATGTAAGGTTCAAACAAAATCATCTTATAATCCTCTCAAGTATTAGACTAAAGGGACACTAATAAGTGTTTAATCTCAAACTAAACTAGTTATTTTAATGTAACACTTGATTTCTCGTGATCTAATATTTTATAATTTAAGAGACTATTAAAAAAAAATTGATATTTCGATTGTAGTACTAATATAAAAGATTTTCAAGTATGCCTATTACTATAAGGATGTTTATTTCTAAAACCAAGGGATATATTGTTAATTGTAAGTAGAGCTACCGTTAATTTTTTAATTTTGAATAATACTATTATAAATTTTGTGCATATCATGTCGGTTTGTGAAGCTAATTTGTGAGTGCGACATTTTTTGGAAGAAATAATTTTTTTGTCATACGCAAATGGTAGCCCACCGAGTGAAACGCGAAGGCCCAAAGTTCGGCCCAATAGGCCCACCATATGCAACCTCCCCCCCCCCCCTTTTTGGCGGTTATCTTCTTGTCTTGCCCTATAAACCCTGTTTTCTCCTTGTTCTCCTCTCTCTCTCTCTCTCTCTCTCTCTCTCTCTATATATAAAATCAGAGCGGCGGCAGCGACGGAGCAAGTGGAGTACGCCACCGAGGAGGCGGTGTAGCGAGAAAGAGAATGGGAAGCCGGAAACAGAAGGAGAAGCGGCGTTCGGACAGAAAGGAGGCTTTAGCTCCCAAGAAAGCCAAGACGAAATCTACTAAACCGAAAGCAATCAAATCTGATAACATTAGCGAAGAAGAAGAAGCCAATGAAGCCACTGAAAGTCAAACCGGCATTATTGTTCCGGCAGAAGAGCAGCTGAGGTTTTTCGTCGATCTTTACCAATCGGCCAATGCCGTTCGTCTCTCCTCCCTCGAGCTCAATTCTATCGACGGTGCTCCCCCCCCCCCCTCTCTTTCGTTTGCCTTTTACGATTTATTTACAAGATTAATTTCTTAACTGAGAGCAGGTTGGGAACGTCGCTGAATAGAAAAACAAGAAAAGAAAAAGAAATAGGATCGTCTGTAAAGGCAAAGAATCCTGGTGGGTGTAAGATTGAAGACTGGGACTGGAACCCTACGTGAATTTAGTTCTTGTAACTGCAGAAGTCTGCTGATTTTTTGTTTTTAGTAACTATAAACTGATTTTGGATGAATGACTTAGAAAGACATGATGAAACCTTTCTCAAATCAGTTATAGCATTGTGTCAAATAGCTTCTACCAGATGTTTCGTCGAAAGGGGCAAAAATAAATACCAATGTTAGTAGCAAAATATGGAGTGGGATGGGAATGTACTTACTAACCATGTCAAAATTGTATAAAATTATGTTTTTTTTTCTTTATTTTTGATGTTGTACTATGAGAACTGTATGATATACTGATAAATATGTTTATCTGGGAGTAAGACTTGGATTGAACAATGCAGATAGATGCATTCTTGAGCTATCTCAAGGCCTGGATCAAAGTGCTAGCAATTTGGGAGAGCATATGAAAACTGCTTTTGGATCTTCCTGGAAAGAGGTGCTCTGTGAAAAGCAGCTACTGGAAGGAAAAATTGATCCTGGGAATCCAGCTCTTCTTGTAATTAGTATATCTGCTTTGAGATCATTAGAACTTCTCAGGTATGGTGTTGTTTCCCGTATTTGATTATTGAAGTATTTTATCCTTATTGTTATTACTAGTTTTTGTCTCACCACACTATAGTGAGGATAGTTTTCAGTGACACGGCATAGTTTGTTTAAATAATCATGACTGAAGAATATATTATACTTATGTAGGGGTTTGCGGTCTTTGACAAGAGAATGCCCTGCTGCAAAGCTATTTTCAAAGCATATGAAGATTGAGGATCAGGTTCTATTTCTGTGTCTGACTTATTTGCAAATCTTTAGTATTACATACTAGACCAAAGCTTGGGTAGCCAACTTTTTTGTCAGAGACACAATAAGCGTGCCTTCATGCAGAACCTTTAAATTCTCAGAGAGCATCAAGGTGGCTTGTTGAATTTTCTTTATTGTGTAATTGATGCAGGTGTCTTTTTTGAAGAACCGAGTTAATTTTGCTTGTGGCACCCCAAGCAGGCAAGTGCTGCCCCCTTCATTGGATATTTTATGAATTTTCAAGCCTAATAAGGCATCCTTGGCTGCAAAACTAGCCACCATTTGGTCAAGTTTCCTTAATACTGATTTTGGGCTTGGAGATAGGCAAATCCTCAGTATAAACTGGTCTTTGTTATTGCTACAAAAATTTATGTTTTAACCATTGTAATATGAATAAAGGGGAGAAGAAGTGATACTAATAGAATGAGCTGGTCCTTGTTTTTCTCGTTGAATTTAAAGAGCTAATTGATGTAGATTGACTAAAGGGGGAAAAAGTGACACCAATAAAATGATAGTCAACAGAGCAAGTTTTTAACCTGCTGCCTTCTGAGTGGAGATTCTTTCCTCAATTAACTTCTTTTGTTTCATACAATTTGATTAATAGCATCTGCAATGAGCCATATAAATAGGTTTTTAACAAGTTCAAGGGATCTTCAGAACAGGTAGTACGAATTATGAGTTTGAATGACATTATCATCTTTAAGGTATAGACGTGTGTACATCTGTAACGTGGAAGAGGATTGTGAACAATCAGATGTTAAATTTATAAAGAAGGGGTGCATTGTCATTTTCTGTAGAATTGCTAATGTGCAAAGATAAGGCGACCATCTTTCTTCCTTGTTTATTGTCAATTTTTCCTTCTTCAACCATCCAAGGAAGCTTGTCTTTCTTTAAAAAAATATCCTTTCCGTTTTGCACCTTTTTTCAATTTTGTCAATTTTGTTTACTATTTGTTTATGTTATTGTGGTTCCAAGTGAAGGCCATATGTTCTTTTGTTCATTTAATTAATTTTCTTTTGAGGTTTTCTTTTTCCTATTAAGTTGTAAGTCTTACAGATGATGGTTCTCAATTTGTCATTAGGATCAAGAAGTTGATTGACATGGAGGCACTGGGGCTAACACGATTGGCTGCAATTGTACTTGACATGCATACAGATGTTAAGGGTTATTCCTTGTTCACACTTCCGCAAGTCAGGTTGGTCTCTGACCTGAAAATATGTCTGTTCTCGCCAACAAATGTCCTCTTTTCTACTATTTCTTTACTCTAGGATTTTCATTTGAGTTGAATTTTTTAAAAATATTATAAATTTTCAGACTATTTAACTTTAAAACCATTTAACAAACTACTATAAATCATCCACGTCACATTCCAACATGGAATTCATGCGAGTAGAACTCGCTACTGACATTAGCGAGTTTCAAATTTTAGAAAATTTTTGGTTATCAACTACTTCCAGTATCAAGTTCCCTAAATTTTATGCTGAACAAAAGTGCCCTAGGAACTTGCTACTGGCAGTAGCGAGTTCTTCTGAAACTTGCTATTCGCTTGCATGAATTCCATTCTGGAACCCTCTTTCATGTGGATGATTTGTGATAGTTTGTTAAATTATTTGAAAAGTGTATTATTTCGTCAAATAATTTAAAATTTTATAGTATTTTAAAAAAATTCTCGTGCTTTGAGGCCTCTGAAATTTCATACCATTGTAGATTTTGGTTTGACATTTGAACATGATTCTTGTCCATGATAGAGCAGATGGTTCCATGATAATAGAGCAGATGATTTGGTGGCATTTCTATTGGCCTTTTCTTTCTTTCCTTCTTCTTCTGCTTGTCTATTGTCTTCCTATTTTAGTTTTTTAAAAATTTTTCCCAAACTGCGCATTTTGTTGATTAAACATTTCAGAATGCACAGAGATGTTACAACACATGTTGCTTGGACCCATTCCCCCGGGCCCTGATCATAATTTTGTTTCTCTTGATGTGTTTTCTATGGCAGGCATGAGTTTTGGGATTTATACCAGAGTTATTTTCACCAAAAACTAGTTCAAGGCAATCTCCGTATGTGTCTTTATGGTCCATTACCCGATATCTCAAGGTCAAAGAAAAAGGATTCCTGATGATAACAGCATCCACCCATTCCTCAGACCAACCTTTGTGCATGTCTCCATTCTAGTTTTTGTCTTTAATTTGTAAGAGGGAGTGTTACATATTGAGCTTTTTGTTCTTTGTATCTGAACTATTATTCAGTTACCAGTGTCTTGGTGGCAGGGATACTAGATGAGAACTGGTCCTTAACTATATGCTTTTGGAGGTTGTAAAGTTCATGTTGTAGCTTAACTATTTGAGAGGATTATAAGTCTATATGTGGCTTCCTAAGTTGAATTATACTTTTGAACACAAAAACATTTAATTGTACACTTCTTGGTGTGTTGGTGTGTTGTATTGTCGCTTGGCACACTTGTTTTAATTTTCTTTGAAATAATAAAAGTAATCAAATTATTCAATAAAGATGTATTGAATATGCCATCTTGAAAAATCACTTGCAAACCAAGATGATACAATTTTATCATTTACAAGTACATAATATGTAGAACTACAAACAATACAATAACATAACAAGGTTTAACATATTTACTTAAAATCATAAACTTTAAAAAAAAATTATTTATTAAACCAAAAAGTCATGCTAAGTAGACAAGCCCAAGCCCAATATGGCCTATGGCCTGGGTGGGGCCTAGGCATGATCATAATAAGTTACGTTTTTCAGTATATTTTTATGTTTTTTTTAACTTAAAATATAGCAAAAATTTGATTTACCCGAATCAATCGAGTCTTCCATTAGTTATGTTGAGTTAATTTTTTTAAAAAAAATAATTTTTAATTTTTTAATTAAACTTTGAAATATTATTTTAATATTTATAAAACGTCACCTCCTCTAATTTTATGTTTTTTTATTAATTATTTTAATTTTTTTAAAAAAATTGTACGTTTTTTAATTTAATCGATTTAATTTAATTTATATAATTTAAATTTAATTTTTTAAATTATTGATTAAGTTAATTTTTTAGATTAATTAGTCTATTTAGTTCAATTTTACTACCCAATTCAATTTAATTAATTTTAATTAATTCAATAACTAAATTGACCATTTACACCCTTTTAGCTGACCACATAAATTTTTAATTATTTTAATTATATTTTTTAATTTAATTTTTTAATTAATTTAATTTCTATACTTTAATTTTTTTCGTATAACAATTCAAATTTTTCATTATTTCGATTACATTTTTTAATTTATATTTTTAAATCAATTTAATCATTTCTACTTTTATATGAAAAAAAATAAAGTAAGATAACAAAATACATGTTACATTATTTACATCAAATTGCAGATGTTAAGTCAAAAATGTAAATCCAAAAGTCTAATTGAAACAATAAAAAATTTGAATTGTCACACAAAAAATAGTTAAACTATGAAGATAAAATTAACTCGAAAATATAGATCTAAGAATCTAATCAAAACAACGAAAAATTTCAGTGATCACATGATAAAAAAACATATATAAAAGTATTGAAACAAAAATATAAGTTTGACCTTTTTTCATTTCTGAACCTTTTAGACTTTGTTTTTGCCCTTAATATAGGAAAACAATCAAATACTTGTAATCTCCCTGCCAATGGAGGAAACCACAAATCTTTGTCGTTACAAAGAAATAGTAATAAAAGACTGATTGTTGCCTAGACCTTTAGCCACCACGAGGGATGGGGACATGTCCCTATTAGCATAATATATGGCCCTGTGCCATATTGCAGAGTTACAAAAGAAAAAAGGAAAGAGAAAAACCCTGAATCATCAGCAAAGCAACAATGAGAAACCCTGAGAGAAAACCTCATCTTTTATGCCTTCCAATTAATACTACTGGAATAACAGTTCTAGGATATGTTGAACAGATTAGGAGAGAGGGAAGTAACCCTCCTAAAGTTAGTCTGGATGGTAAAAACAAATGACAAGATCTGTGCTCCTCATTTTAGGGTAGTTCAGAATGACCATCCCAAGAACAAAGGCAAGTTAATCAGGAAATGCTGTAGATGCACCCATTCTACTTGGTCAAATTTGAACACAACTATACCTTAACCAGCTTCATATCCTCAATAAAATGATCATATCATATGAGCAATTAACACATTGCCAGTGATTTGCATTCTGATTGCTTGAGGTGATCTGAGGCACACTAGGTTTACAGCACTGTACAGAGACTAATTGGGCAAAAATGTGCCAATTTTCAAGATCGCCACCATTTTAACATAGAAGTACCACAAAAAGGCAACACCAGCGATGATGAATAGCACATCTAACAGCTTTTATAAAATGCAACAATTGACAAACACCCCAATGTAACATGGGACCTTACAGCAACGCAAATCTTCTAAAGCAGCATCAGTATCAAGTCACTTCAAATTTCAGGTCCATGCGCGTATAAAAACTAAGGACACCATGCACCAGCTCGGGAGGGTATCACCATTACTAATACCCAATGTGAAGAGGTGGCTTCCCAAGCGCTCAAAGGGGGCTTTACCAACACCCTCAGAAGAGAGGCAATGAACAAGGTACTCCAGTAACCATGAAAGCAAAAGTAACTAGCAGGCCCACCTTAGTTCAGGTACTATGCATGAATAATAAAGGTTGTCCCCAGCACATGAGGGGTCCTGAGTTGCAAGGGTATGCAGCTTTACCCTTGCTTTGCAAAGAGGCAGTTTCCATATCGTAAACTAGGGACCTTCTATTCACAAAGGAGCAACCTTATAGTTGCTACAAGGCTCACCCTCAGGTACTATTCATGAATGATATGAATGTTTACTGACCAGGCTTGGCCAGCATCAACACCAGAAGAGAGCGAATTGAAGAAAATAAAATAAGAGAATTAAAGAGCATTATTAAATTGATAGTATATTTTTTAGCTTATTCTTTATTTATTTATCTTCACTAGGTCTCACTTACAAGTATAGGTTGTTCAATGGGTTTACATCAGAACATCATAATAAAGCAACATAAGGCCTACTTAGTCAAAGGTGTTGCTGACATCTACTCCAAATATTCGATCCAATTAAGGTACTAGGTTACCACCATGTTCATGTTAAGTACACTTGTTAATGTGCAAGTGTCAGACTAGGCACTGTCATTTCTCACAGAATCAACTGTGGTGGCAGAATAAATTTGCCAAGAAATGGAACATAAAGCTAATATATGTGATTTATAGTTTCAAAGCAATCAAAAAACGAAAAATATTAAGAGTGTAGATAGCTAGAAACCAATGAAAACAACCTACATACCTAATTTTGATAATTGCTACTGATACAAAGAGTTGAGGAACAGCACAAGAATATTAAAATGTTATTAACTATGATGAACACTAGCATATATACAAATAGCATGTACATTACAGTAAACAACATATATTGCCTCCGGCGGTATAAAATCTTGTTTCCAAATAATCACCTATACTTATAGAAACTTAAACTAAAATTACCTACCAGAAAGAAGGGAAAAAAAATAAAAAATAAAAACAAAAAGGAGGCTGAATTTGCATGTTTAATACCATGATGGTAACCTAGCATGTCTTGGTTGTCAGAAAAATACTATACATGCAACCATAGTCAATCACCCACTTATCATGTATTTTAATGACTTTCTTTCATTGTTTGATGTGCTTCTTTTGATTATTTTGCAACTGGTATTACCCATTACTGGCAGTGCTTCACTAAACTAAATCATGCAGCAGAGCAGTTATCAACAAGAAGATTATAGCCCTTTGGGAGCTCTGACTCCAAGCAGATGACAGGTAATGAGCACCTACTAGATGTACCGATCCAGTCATTTCATCTTGTAATTTGATACTTGAAGAGCCTGAAATCAATGATAAAGAAGTCAAAAGTGAAGAAAAACAACAAGAGGAAAAAAGAAATGAAGCAAAGATAAACACCTTGTTTTAAGCAGTTTTCAGATTGTCATAAACTTCAATTTATTTTACAACACTTTAAGATGCAAACAGGAGTTAAAATCTGTCATTTTGATGATAAATGTATGAATTGAAAATAATCAAGAAATTTCATCTAAAAATGGATAAAAAAGAGGATCAATGCACAGATTGAAATAATTAAAAGCTACAGTCAAAATTAACAATTCATAGAAATCCAAGCAACTTACATATTTGGAAAGATCAGAAAGATTATTTAATATACAGGGAAAAGGCAAAAGATGAAAATGCTCATAATTACATTATTTGGGAGTAGAAACAAATATCAGGAAGATTATTTAATATACAGGGAAAAGGAAAAAGATGAAAATGCTCACAGTTGTATTCAGTCCATCCAATGGCCTGATTCTCAAGATCATACAAGATCAACTTACTTGACAGAACTAAATCTGCAGAAATCAAGTAAATAATGAAGGTTTTAGAAGGACTAAATGAGCCTCTGTTCTGAAAGGAGAAATATCATCAATTAGATGCACTACTCAACCATGTTTTCAGCTTCAATGACATCATGTAATTTGCGTTAAGACTAGAAAAAATAATGAGCTACAAGAAAAGTGAGATACAGTATTACAAGAGAAGTAAGATACAGAATCTCACAATAACTAAGATGAAAAAGCTAGAGTTCAAGGTTCAGAACATAATATTTACCAACAGCAGGTTGCTAAATCAGGAGTTAACAAGTAAATTTCTCTTGTAAAGATTACAATACTGGGGAGCATTTTGTGCCTCTATTGTTATTCTCATGAATGTTATTATTTTTAGATACTCATTCATATATATTTTGGAGTTTCTTTCCTTCTGAGTTTCCTGCAACTAGCATATCATCAATTTCATGTTCCATTGAACAGCTGTCAATCTAACTTGAATACCAATATGAATGCAGGACAAGACCTTATTATCTTTATTGTCTTGCTAGAGCAAGAAGCAACAATGCAAGCATCTAACTCAAAATGCATTCATCCGGAAGGTCACCATCACCTTTTGGAGGTGGTGCTACGACTGGACTTTGTGGCCTGTAACTCTACTGTCCTAATTTTCTCTATTTCTTTTGCATTATTACAAAGACTTGGTAGCAACAGTAATGTTACTCCTTCATGACTAGACAGTCAAGAGGTTCATGTTGTGGCAACAGCCTTTTTACAAAACAAGGATATGATTTATTTAATTCACTTATTTCCTACCAAAGTACTGCCCTAGAGGGTCACATTAGGAAGAGCATCCAGCATAAAATTTTGTTAAATTGTCCTTATTGCATGGATTGGTAATGTTCATGTAATTTTTAAAAGTCAATTGACATTATGAATGCTGTGTCACTAACCCTAACTTGGTTAGGATAAAATCTAGTCGATGATGATAATAAGTAACTCATAGCGAGAGCTGAGTGAAACATACAGGTTGGTAGAATGAAAAAGGAAAAACTTTAATATCCAGGGATAGGAGAAGCCCCATCAAACAATAAGCCTTGTTTTTCCAAACCCCAATTTGATTTATACTAAATGAGTCAAAGTTCAATTAAGAATACTTTGCAAGTTTTACAGGCATTTTAACCTACCATCTTTCCCAGGTATTTTTAGACTTTTAAAAAGAAAGGGTAGCAAGCTTGTAAATAGATTTGCATACCTCCCAAAAGAGTCATGTTCTTCCAATCTCTGGATTGCGTTCCACTATTTTGCCAAGCGATACACCATAAACCTTCCTGCAAATATCATGATAGTTTCAAAATGCTATGAACAGTAACAGATGCAGGACCTGGTGAGTAAATTCGTGAAATGATCGAGACAGTTTAATTGATGCATATAATGAGACAAAGGCAAGACGTTTGGCCATGTCCACAAAGGTCAATTTCTCAGCCATTGAGGACCAAAAAAAAAAAAATCTCAAGGCTAAAGAATCTGCAAAGAGGGAAATAACACCAACAAGAATGTTTTTCCACACACATATTAGCCTCAGGTTCAAAATAATGGCTGGACCATTATGGAAGAGTGACAAAGATTTCCTAAGGCAATCCATATTCAGCTGCTAATCACAAAATATGGAAAATGAACAAGTGATGGAGGTAGAATTTTTTTCAATAATTTATTTAATTTCCCTCCTGACAATAGAGGTAATTTAACCCAACCAAGCCATCTCTGAATTCTTCAACCATTAACTTGGTTAAGTTAGAAATTTAACTCAACTCTAGTCAGCAGAACACTTAAATTTCATTCTGATTATTCACTACTTAATTTAAGGGTGTTTGAATTTATTTTCGAAGCATAGGATCAAACCTTATTTCTTTTCTATACTTAGAAGAACCCCATTTAGTCTATGAAAGCCCCTTCCTAAGGTTGCAAGACTAATTTTATCGTTCAGGTCAATTGTGGCTTGTTACTTGTTACACAGTCCCAAAAACACTCCTTCATGATTTAATTAATTGACCAATCAAATATCTTCTCCAAAAATTACAAATTATGTCACCACATTCATCTTTCAAAGCGCTACAACATATCAAAATTCAGGTTATTTTGACTTTGTTTGACCCCTTAAATAATTTCTCAAAGTTGATGGATTTTTTGGAAATTTTCATTTTTCTGCACACTAGCTATTTATTTGAAATAGGTTTCCTTTACTTTGAAATAAATTTCCTGGACACTCTATTTCGAAATATTTACACTCTTTCAAAATCTGACCTTTCTGGTTCACATTTTTTATTTCTACTTCGAGATGGATATGTTGTTGTTGTTGTTGTTTCGAGATGGGACTATTTTTATTTCAAAATAAGCCCCTTTTTAGTCTGATTTTCCACTTCTGTTTTGAAATAGAACACCCTTATTTTGACATAAATCCGCTGGAACTGAAAAACAGAAAATGTTTTCTTGAAAAATCTTGTATTCTTCTGGTGTTTAACCTTTGATTCTTGATCTAAAATGTGTTATAAACATTCTAAAATATTTATAAACATCTCACTATAGTTTAAACACAACTTCTCATCCTTCCAAACCCATTTCAAACCATTTTTTCCAAGACATGTAACAATGTACAAACATAGTCAAGATACATTATTCTTTGCTCAAAATTAGTCCACTTTAACAGTATATAGCCCTTCATTTTTGTGTTCCACATACCCAAAATGAAAGTTATTCTTGTGTTACTTTGGGAAACTTATATGAAGTCCACTTTAAGGGTATATAGCCCTTCATTTTTGTGTTCCACATACCCAAAATGAAGGTTATTCTTGTGTTACTTTGGGAAATTTATCCGACACCACAACAACATAGGTTGTTGTTTTTCTTTTCTTCTTACACAATCATCAATTGCACCTTATCCTAACTAAGTTAAGATCGGTGGCACAACATTCATAATGTCAATTGATTTCTAAGAATCAAATGAATAATACAAATACATGCAAAAAAACAATGTGGCAAAATTTTATGCCAGATGTCCTTCATGACACAACCCTATAGCAAGGGAATGATTTTTTTCCTACTGAAACTCCATAAATCATTAGAGTTGCGTCTTCTTTTCTTTTCTTTTTTTGGCAAGGGGAAGTTAATTCCTTTGAACCATTACTTCTACTCCTGTTTGCTACTTTCCCATCCAAATAAGGGTGTTAACTTGGTGCTTATCAGTAAAAGGTAACAATCAGTGACAGCATGAGAAAATAGTCACTGCACATAAGCTGGTGGACTTGTAAAAATTTTTAATTCATATTCTTGGCATCATAAATAAAAAGAAGCATAATGATATTTTAGAAATAAGTATACTCAAAGCATAGTGAAAAGAAATTAAAAAACAATAACTATGCCAATAGGAAACTTATGTAGCACACAGTACTTACAAAGGGGAATAGATACTCATGAGGATAAACCTTCAACAAAAGGGAACTTCCAAAATGCAGAGTGACATTGGGAAAACCATCATCAATGCTGCAGTATATTGTAGGAAAAATTTTAATATAAAACTTCCAGTAAGAGAGAGCTTCCAACAACTGCTAGATTTCAGAATAGCACACAACTCCAAGAAATATTTTTTGCAATAAGCATATTAGTGCTTCAGTATCCAATTTCATTCCCCCCTCTATTTCCTGGATTTTTTCCATCGATGGTGGTCCGTCAAACAGAGGATATAATCTTTAAAGAGATATGGAGGACCCCTTAAGAGAGTCAGGTACAAGGAAAAGAAGAAAAAAATAAAAAAAGAAACAAAAGGAACAAGAAATAAAAAAAATAAAGCAAGAACAAGCTTCCACCATAAGTGGCACAAACAAGACATTCAACATCCTCAACCAAATGAAGCCACCGCAACAACACTATCATAGCAACTTTTGTAAATAAAAAACATAATGATTATCAAAATGATCCAATATGAGCATAGAATTGACAATGCTGTAAAATAAGGCTATTAGGCATTAGACTATAAGATATGTGAAGTTTTGTTTAGTCTTGGAGTCACTGCAAAATCCACTTCATTTCCCAGACTTTGTTAACGAATGGTATACACACACACACACACATATATATATATGTATGCATGTATGTATGTATGTATGCATGTATGTATGTATGTATGCATGTATTTTCTTTTTCCTTTTGGAATGCACAAATGAAGGCATACTCCTCATGAACTCCAAACTTCCACCACAGGTAGCCCCTCTTTAGCAACCTAGGAACCTTCTTTGAAGAGCATTAAAAGAGTCTAAGAGACCCTCAAGGTGGCAGCTAGTGGGGCCAAAACAAGCAGCCAATTCAGCCACATAGCTCTCATTCAAAATTTCCATCTTTAGTCCAGCCATTTAAGCAACATGATGGGTACAATTTGGCTAGGTTTTAATGTCATTTAGAGGATCAAAAGAGGAGTGTTCTCCAATAGATTAGGAAGATTTAAAGTATGAGGAGACTTTGACAACAAATTTAGCTTAGAGTTGAACCTTTCCTTGTATAGAAGTATAGCACAGTTATCTAAATCATCAAGGGTTCATAGTTTCATTTTAAACATACTAGGAAACAAAATATAAAAGGAGAATTCAGAAAAGATATAAAAAATTCCATGCAAAGGTTGATCCAATGGTTCAAAATAGTTGAGCTAGTAATACTTTACAGAAAAACAGAACAAAAGTATATGTACAGTTGGCCACACAAATAAAATTGCCCATATTACATAGTTTCCCAGAAGTGGCAATACAATTTTTCTAATACTTAAAGCAGAAGTTAAAATGAGTAAAATCTCAAGTTGGAAAATTCTCGTTGCATGGCCTTTCAAAGATAGGAGTATGTCACGTTAAATTTCGTTATATGTATAACAATTACAGTGTACAAACAAGCAACCAACTATTGCATCTTGGAGGAATACCACCAGATATGAACAAAAATACCCTGCATAACTGATTAATCAGCAATACATTGTGAGATTCATCACGGATAAAGTGCTCATTCCATTGTCTTATAAGAGAAGATAAGGATCCCTCTTGCTTTCCAGGAGAAATGATCAGCATTGTGAGACACTAAATAGAGGAGTGGAGCTAATCAATGATGCAATCTCCCCATAAGAGGGATGGGGGGAATCTGAACTTTGCTTATGTATTTAACAAGTTTGGCACACATATGAAAGTTCAACACCGTGTAAACCTCACATTTGGATGTAGGAATAAATTTTATGCACAAAGCACACATCTATATTAGAAAATGATAATCAATGGCAGATATCTCTTTTGGAACAAACTACAAATTGAGTGTACCACATAGTAATACCTGTCAGAATATTGAAAGCAGGTATACTGCTCATGAACAGTCTGCAGTTTCAAATCAGGCTGCCACGAGAGGATCTAATAGAAAATTATAAAGCAAATGTGAGGATTCATTGAGATTTCCTGCTGATAAATGTCACTGAGAAGCAAAAATACAAAATATAAGATACCTTTCTCACAAGTGGCTCATAAATCACTTCAGGAAGATAAGCCAAAGTTGTACCGCTGTCTATTATTGTCCCTTTCTTGTCTGCAATCCCAAATAAATCAGTTGGAAGATTGAGAAAATCACGATCGACTTCAACTGCTGTCATATGGACGCTGTAATGAGGCCTAAGATTTATTTAACACAATTTAGTTCAACGTAAGCATGTGCACATCAAAAAACATCATTGAGGAGACCACAATATTATACATCCAAAAAGTATGCAAGAGACAGAAAGCAAGATGCATGAGACAAGATAGCAGAGACCATCAGCATTCAGAGAAACAACAGTCTTTTTTCCTCTGCAAGACAGACCAACAACAAAAGGGCTTTATAATCTAGTAGAATATTTGTTTTGACCTACAATACATTCAATTTAAATGCATTTATAATTTTTTTTTAATTTGTTAAATGATTACTTTTAGGGTTAAACTTAAATACACTTGAATCTCACTTAACCACCTAATTTGATCAATTCCCAACAATTACATTTGTGCATCTTCCCATCCTCTTATTTAGTACTTCTCCTTGGTTCTTTTAAATCTAAAGCTTCTCAGGATGGGATAGTTAAAAATTTTGACATGAAACTTGCCTATTTGAAAAGGCAATATGCTCACTCTCATTACAAGTAGTTTGGTTAGCATCCCTATTTATCCAAAATAGTTTTACACCTTTGTATTTGTGGTCAACAAATACAAGAAATTATAGAGAAACTTCTTGAGGGTGGCATTGGAGATGAATTCTAGCATCATCTAATAAACGAGAATAAGATATGAAAACTTTTGTTTGGACATGGACTTGGTATTCACAAACTTAGTTTGTTTCTGGTGGAATCCCTGATAGTTACCAGGTTTGTAACCAAATCTCAATAGTTTTCAGTAATTTCCAGCAAGAAAACAAGAACAATCCAGGGCATTCGAGAGGCCCTTACTCTCTCGAATCTTCTACCAAAAAAACAGCTTCTCTCTCCCTCTTCTTCTCAGCTATTTATACCTCTCCTCTGCCCCTCTCTAACAGAATTTCCTTGCACATGCAGATTATTCCCTCAGCATGTGGATTACAAAACTACCCCGTCATGCGCACATGTTAGTTGTTACACCTGCATGTGTTGATTCTCTATTATAACCTTCATGCATGCTGCTGTTTGTGGCGTCTTTGGTAGGTCCAGTACACCGGTAGCCATTACTCCCCTTCCACACTTTCACCTTGTCCTCAAGGTGAAAAGTAGGAAATTGTTGCTGAATCATATTGTAGAGCTCCCAGGTTGCCTCTAATGGGGGTAAACCCTTCCATTGGACCAAGACATCCAGCCCACGCAAATTAGTACCTCTTCCAGGCCAAACTCCCAGCACCACTTCAGGTTCAACCCTCATCTCTAAATCTGCATTCAGCCGGTGTGGAATATCCACTCTTGCTCCCCCTTCTCCCCTTGCCTCTCTTAGCTGTGACACATGAAAAACAGGGTGAATATGGAAGTGTTCTGGTAGCGCCAATTTGTAAGCTACTGGCCCAACCCTTTGCACAATTTCAAATGGCCCCTAGAACCTAGGAGCCAACTTCTCATTAGGATGGACAGCTAGGGTTTTCCTCCGATAGGGCCTTAGCTTCAAATAGACGAGGTCACCCATAGCAAACTTAATATCCCTTCTTTTTCAGTCAGCTCCCCTCTTCATGATAGCTTGAGCTCTTGACAGTTGGTTCTTAAGTTCTTACAGGGCTTGATCTTGCAGTAGCTGTTCCACTACAGACATGGTTGTAGTTCTCTTGTCAAATCTAATCAAAGCTGGCGGTTCCCTTCCATACATTGCTTGAAAAGGAGTTACCTTTGAAGCAGTGTGGTATGAGGTGTTATACCACAATTCAGCCCATGGCAACCACATATACCAGCCCTTAGGCCTCGATGATGCAAAACAGCGTAGGTACATCTCTAGGGTCCTATTGAGGACCTCCATTTTGCCGTCTATTTACGGATGGTAGGCCGTACTACGATGAAGTCTAGTACCTTGGAGCCGAAACAACTCCTCCCAAAAATGACTCATGAATACCTTGTCTCTATCTGAAACAATAGACCAGGGCATGTTGTGAAGCCTCACTATCTCTTTGACGAAAATCTTAGCCACTACTACTATCATGAAAGGATGTTTGAGACCAATGAAATGTTCATATTTGTTGAGTTTGTCCACCACTACAAGTATAGAATTCATATGGCCTGACCTTGGTAAACCCTCAACAAAATCCATGGCTATATCATCCCAAATCTGATCGGGAATAGGAAGAGGCTGTAGAAGACCCCTCGGCATTAAAGATTCATACTTATTTTGTTGGCAAACATCACAATTTCTCACATATTGGCGTATGTCGCGCTTCATACCAGCCCAATACACACTCGCTGCAATTCATTTTGTATGTTTTCAAGAACCCTGAATGACCTTCTACACTTCCGTCGTGACTCTCATGGAGCAATAATGGAATTAGGGAAGAACCCTTAGGCAGGAACAACCGCCCTTTGTAAAGGAGCTGGTCACCCACCAGCTGGAAATCTGATTGGGAAGTCGGATCCTGCTGTAACTCTCTTATAATTCCTTCTCTTATAATTCCTTGTAAATAAGCGTCTTTCTCCACCTCTCGGACCAGCTGGTCTAGTTGAACCACCTTTGGAACCGTTAGAGCTAATAAGGCTGTCGGGTGACTGATTCTCGAAAAACTATCCGCTGCCTTATTTTCTAACCCAAGGTGGTAGTGTATCTCGAAGTGAAACCCCATCAACTTCATCATCCATCTTTGATATTCCAGGCTCACCATTCGCTGCTCCAATAAAAACTTTAAGCTTTTCTGATCTGTCCTTGGCAAACTCAAACATTGCACCAACTTGGACGCTATGAAGTTGTGAGTAGCTCCTCCATCCACAAGAATCACTACCAGTTGCCCTTCTATGTGTCCCCTTAGCTTCATCGTTTGTGGTGTAGTCAATCCCACAACCGAATTCATGGACAACTCGATCACTTCCCCCCCATGTCCCAACTCCTCATCGCCCACCTACAATGTTTCTTCCTCTCCTACTGCCTCGCCTAATTCTTCGTCATAGATCATCAAAACTTAGAGCTCCTTGTTTTTGCACCTATGACCTATCAAATATTTTTCATCACAACAAAAGCAAAGGCCCTTCTCACGCTTGGCCTTCCATTCAGCCTCATTAAGGCGTTTAAAAGGGAAGCTCCCAACATTTCCAGAGGTGTGATACCTGGGTCCTGCTTGGGTCACCGGCTTCTGGAAGGAACCTGAACTCTTCCCTAGTATCGGGGACAATTGGGTGGTGACCGATGGTGCCAAAGTGTAGCTACTCTTTGGTGGGTTTGCCGCCTTACAACAGTTCCAAAGAGCTGCATTCTTATCCTCAATATTTTGTGCCACCACCATGATCCGATCAAGCCCCCGAGGTTGCAACACTCTGATCTCCACTCTTATCTCCGGGTTGAGATCGTTTAGGAATTGGCCTTCCAAAAATGCCTCTGGAACATCTGGCACAGATGTCGCCAACATCTCAAACTGCAACCTATACTCCTTAGCAGTTCCCTCTTACCGAAGAGCTAAGAAATGCTCTTCCAACGACCCTTCTTGAGTAGAGCGAAACTTGCCCAGAATTCCCTACTTCAAGCCTTCCCAACTTCAAATTCCTCTTCGCCTAAACTCCCATTGAAACCAAGCCAGAGCCGCAACTTCAAAACACAGTGCGAAAGATTCGATCTTCTCCTCCTCAGTTAATTGATTGACCACAAAATACCTCTCAGCTCTGAAAATCCATTCGTCGGGATTCTCCTCTTCGAATATGGGCATCTCCAGCCTCCTTCCCCGTAATTCCGACTGATACCCACCTCCAATTCCTCCTTCCAAGTCGCGGCCGCCCAAAATCCCAAGGGTTACTTCGGAATCCATGGTGAATTCCGAGGGTCCCTCTTGCTCCTTGGTCTTGCTCTTCCTCTCTCGCTCCTACTCTTCCCACTTCGTTCGCATGAAAGCAAACTGCTCCACCATAATCGCCACATTTCGTTCCATCACTTGGATGTCGCCTCTCATGGCTTCAACTCCACTTGCATGCCCTCCATCTTTAACTCTAATTCACCCACTCTCTCTGTTAAGTTCACCATGAAGATCGGGCTGGCTCTGATACCAAACTGGTGGAATCTTGATAGTTACCAAGTTTGTAACCAAATCTCAATAGTTTTCAGTAATTTCCAGCAAAAAAAACAAGAACAATCCAGGGCATTCGAGAGGCCCTTACTCTCCCGAATCTTCTACCAAAAAAACAGCTACTCTCTCCCTCTTCTTCTTAGCTATTTATACCTCTCCTTTGCCCCTCTCTAACAGAATTCTCTTGCACATGTAGATTATTCCCTCAGCATGTGGATTACAAAACTACCCCCCCCATGCGCACATGCTGGTTGTTACACCTGCATGTGTTGATTCCCTATTCTAACCTTCATGCATGCTGTTGTTTGTGGCATCTTTGGTAGGTCAGGTACACCGGTGGCCTATCAGTTTCATGACCCTTTTCTCATAAAGTATTATAGAGATTCATGAGCTAAACCAAATGGTTAGTGAAGGAATGTAAAGGCTGAAAAATTTGGGTGCAGTTAGGAAAGCCAGTGCAAGCACAGCCCCCCTTAGGAAGGTTTTCCAGTTCTCTGTGTTGGCTAGCAATAATGATGTTTTTCTATGAGATTCCTACATCCAAACTTAGGAAGGCATGGTTTGGTAAGTTTGAGATAATCTCTAAGAGTAGAGAATTAAATTCACCGTTGCTATTTTTTTTTGTGACACTCCAGGATTAAATAGAATTTGGAAAGAAAGACAGTTGGGTATAGCATGCATCAAGGAGGACATTTCCTGCCAGTCCTTTTATGTTGTACTCTCTGATGGCAGAGGGGATGGCTATCCTAGGAAGGCTATTTGGAGAATGATGACCCCCTAGGGTGGCTTGCTTTTTTTTTTTTTTTTTTTTTTTTTGGGGGGGGGGGGGGGGGACTGTATCATATGGCTTTATCCTCACTATCAGTAATCTAGAAGGCACATTGTTGTTGACTAGCGCTTCATGTGAAAAGGTGGTGGAGAATCATTGGATCATTTACTTTTACAATGCTCAGAGCCCATCAGATGTGTTTTCTTTTTTTTTTTTTTTTTGCATTGTTCTGAGTCATTTGGGTAATGCATGGTAGTTTTGAATTTATTACATTCTTGGATATGTAATTGTCCAAGAAGGAGCCTTAGAAAGTTTGGAACATCACTCCTTGGCATGTGGTGTGAAGCATCTAGAAAGAAAGAGAAAAACTTTTAACGGTAGCAGCCACTTCACACTTTCTTAGGGGAGTGCTCTTCATTTCCCTCATTTTGTGGTTGAAAAAGGATTCTACTTTTTGCTTACAGGTTGTCCTCTCTGCTCTCTATTTGATGCGTGTGGACAAATTTAATAAACAGGAAAATTCATCTATAAAGTGAGAGCATGTGAACCTTAACACATCAATAAAAACACATACGGTGTAGTTCTTTGAACTTTCCAGTATTTTTTCTCTCCCATGGCACTCTTTCCAAAATCTCAAATAAATAAAAACATGAAAAATTATAAAACCACATGACAACAGTCTATTTCAAAGCCAGTTAGGCATTAAAAAAATTAATCCTTCCATCTGCGATAAAAGATCATTTGAAGAGAAGAGCACCTAAAAATTATATATCATGGCTATTTACATTTGGGATATTTTTTTCCTGATAAACAAAAAAAAAAAAACTAAAAATAATCCTAAATAAACTAACAACAGAAAATCATCAAAATTAGACAAAGTAAGCTAATAAGATGGAATTCATAGTTTAAAAAATATAAAAAATAATAGAATGGAAGCAGAAACTGTTATCCTTATCAGAAAGCAAGATGATACATACTGGTATGGAATCAAAGGAGTTGTATTAACTTTTGGTTGCACAACATGCCCAATCACAAAGATACCACCACCATTTACACCATCCAAGCAATGTGCGAACATTTTTCTTACTCTCCCGGATGAAGCTAGTTGCGAAATCATAGATGAATTTGATTTTCCAAAACCAAGTATACCATCAAGTGCTTCCTCAGATGATCCCAGATCCTCAGACTGTCTAGCACCACACCTGCAGAGAAACATTGCATAAATGACACATGAAGAAGGCAATATTGTCATTTATTAAACATATGAGTTAAAATTATGGAAACCAAAAAATATATATAGCATTGATTATGAGTTAGGTAATAGTTCTATGTCATGTCTAAATTTGTTACTAAAAAATGGAGATCACTTGCACCTCAATGAACCTTAGTGGAAAAGCATAACAAGAAGAATAAAAGGGGGGAAGAAGAGAGGGGGCGCGCGGGGGGGGGGGGGGGGGGCGCACATACAGATAAGAAGAATGAACTTAGATGGCAAAGTTACAAGATGTATCAGAACCTGAAGTAAAATACAACGAAATTTCTTTTAACAACAGACTAAGCGGCCATCCATATAAAAGAATTTTACTTGATTTGGTAAAGATTCACATATAGCAGTTCTTAAAAGAAGATAAATTATCAATAAGAAAAGAAAGAAAGTAGAAATGTTTATGTTCAGTTAACAAGCGAATAAAATTTTGAAGATAACAATAGCTCACACAGAATTAGAATGAATATGAAGATATCAATATTTAAAAATCACAGATTGTATCTCTAGAAGTAAAAATGGTCATTAGCATACTCTTCCACCTTTTTGGCACATATGCGTTTTTTATTTGTAAATCTTCAAGTTTCATTGAAGCTTTAAGACCAGTTTAACAAGCTTGACATCAAGTAAAAAAAAAAAGGCAAAAAATCAAATTTTAAAGAATGCATAAAGAAAACCAGAAAAATAAAAAAGATTGCATGAATAAAAAAATCTGTGCATGCACACACAAAGTTACTACATACACAAAAACAAGCTTTATGCCACTTAGAAACTATTATTTGAAAGAAAAGTGAAAGAAAGAAAAATGAATGTTTTTCAAAATGTATGTATAGTATGCCATTTTATTTTCCTTAAGTATGTCAAGAAAATGGAACTGTACAAGAAACTACAGGAAGAAGAAAGAAAGCAAGATGCAGGTAATCAAGGAGTTAGAGATTTTGTGACACTTGTTTGCATGAAGAACAAACAAAACAGATGGCCCGCTTTGAAATATGTCCCCTGTGGTGGAAGGTACTGCAGAGTGGCAATCAACAGCAAATTGAGCATCCCTCTCACACAAGATCCAACACAAATTGCAACACCATTTCCATGATCTCCAACCCTTTCACAATGCAATAATCTAGCTGATTGTAAACTTTCACATTGATCGGTTTCATGAGTTCATTATATTAATGCCAGTAGAAGTTCATGTATGTCAACCTAGTTGACAAAAGAAATTGAAATTTGGGAAGTGCAGCACAGCAAGGGAGCTATTTAATGAAACATTAATTACAATTCCTGATTTCCCAGAGATTTCAAAAAAAATTCCAAGTACATGTGCACGAGTTCCTTAATCTCAAACTCCCAGTTAAACAGCTATGCTAGTTCTATAGATAATGAGAAAATAGAATATTCAAAATAATATATCTAGGAAATAGTGTCAGGGAAACAAAACACAACACATATACGACATCTAATAGATCAGAGTACTCAAATATAAACATACCCAAATATGACACTTCCATTTGCTGATTTAGTTTGGAGATCACCAGACACTCGGTCATACTGAACAACATCCTCTACGATGTACCCAGTACTGTAGCTTCCATCTCCATATTCTTCAGCATATGTACACGACGCATTAGCAGCACAACTTGATATCGGAGGATTGTTGATCTCTAAACAAAACTCATGACCACAAGAAATGTATTGTCCAGTGAGGGAGTCATTTGGATTGTACAGAGTAAGTTCCAGCTGTTAGAGATAACAAATGTTTATAAAATGTCTCAAAAATATAACAAGGTAAATAAGTTATTTTAGATATTAGAGAAATAACAAGGTAAATAAGTTACGATCTCAGCAAGTGGAGAATTGCTGAGATCGTAAAGAATGAATAGAAGCATAAAGAGAATCATACGCCATTATAGCCTCTTTTGGGGCAGTCTTCACACTGAATGCAATTAACCCACATCATGTCACTTCCAGTATCTACTTGCACATAGTAGTCCTTTGGAGGAGTACCAATGCCTATCTTAGCATAGTAGAGCCTGCAACATTTGGAATTTTTACTGGTAAGTACAAAAGAAATTAGCATATATGTGTTGATTATACACACTTCCGCGCTAAAATGTATGAATGATTGGATTAGGCCCAACAAAAAAGGCCCCCACTGATGTCATTACTCCTGCGTTTGAGCACGTCTGCTCCCCTGTGGAAGGGGCAACAGCCCCCTTGAACCTGTAAAGTATGTGGGCCCTTGTACATAAATCCTATGGGCATGTCACTATATTATGAAGCAGTCAATCATCTGAACCACAATGCAGAAAAGTTACAATACTGATAACAATGGAAGGATGGTAAACAGAAAAACAAAATAATAATAATAATCACGGCAGACACAAAAAATAGCTTTGGTTGCACTAAAACAGTGAATCCTTAAATCCTTCGGTGGAGCTCAGATATCCTTCAAGGGGATAAATGATTCACCTTTGAATTGTTTTAAGCAAGCAACTACGGTGTGATAGTCTTGGAAATTCTCAAGACATTAAATAATAAAGACAAAAAATTCACAGAAATAAATGATGAATAATAAATCAAAATTAATCGTGACAACCAAGACTCCCTCCATTGTGGATCCACCGCAAGGCTGCCCCTATCACAGTTTTCCACCGTATGCAGCCTTACACTGTTTTCATGAAGCCAGAAGTAATTATTTCCACAAATATCTATATAGTTCGCTTCAATCCTTCCATTTACCTTTTCCACTGTTTATCGTTTTCCTTTAATTTTTCCAACATAGAATCGAAGTTTCATACGTGATTAGTAGCATTAATCCTCGTAACAACGCAGGCAAAGGCAGAAATCACCACAAAATAACAACAGTCGAGCATATATGTATATACACGCGCACACGCGCACACACGCACGCGCGTATATATATAGGAAGAGAAGGAGGAAGAGACCCGACAGCGTCAGGGCGGCCGGTGCCGCCGAGGGGGAGGTCGACCCCGGCGAGCATCTGGAGGTGGCGGAGCGCATCATGCTCCCTTAGGGCACTGAGAGAGCGATTGGAGCCGGGAAACTTGTATCTGACGCCGAATACTCCGCCGCCACTCACTGGAGCAGTAGTGGAACAGGCACCACAAATCAGCACCACCAGTAACAGCGCCAGCGGTTTAGCGATCAACGATGCACTCGATTTCACAATAACGGCGGCAGCACCGATCATCTTGCCGGCGGGCGTCGTCGGGTTATGGGTCGGGTCCGATGGCCTGATCTTGGTCGCCTTCCAGGGGGACCCAACGAACAGCAGAGAAGCGGGAATGGTGGACGCATCGCTTTGGTCTTCCCCTTCTTATACTCTGCCAAGGAAATTCCTTAACTGCAGACTGGATTCAATTTCAATCCCCAAATAATATATATTTCCTTTTCTTTTCTTTTCTTTTCTTTTCTTTTCTTTTCTTTTGATGAATGATTTGATAATTATATAAAAAAATTCAAAGAGGAATTGTCAGGTTTTTTGTGGCATTCAGTTTAAGTATTGTTGGGTTTTCTTAGTGGTATTAAGGTATAGCAAGATTGATGATTTATCAATATTTCGTTTAATACATTACCTGAAAATTATAATTTAATTCTTCTATTCACAAAAATTATTTTTTCATGATTATTATCCAACTTAAAATAAAGTTCATACTCGTCAATTTACAATTTATCAACTACTCTTAGCATAATAACAAAGTGAGTTGTCCCAAAACTTAGTTATCCAAGCAGGTGCATAAATCTTCCTTTAGAGTGACTTTAGTAGGACTAAGGTTAAATAAAAATTACGTTGAATTCAAAACTTTACATTTTTCTAATTATAACTAACTTAACCATATTTTTTTGCATTGAATCGACTTATCTATATCTATATATATTATAATAAAATAGTCGTCAAAAATTTTTTCCGCGCATTTTCATTTTTTATTTTGATATTTATTATTTTTTTTTACCCGAAATACAATTTTTATAGGTCATTAATTAAGTCTAAACTTGTGGAAAACGTGTAGTTATTGGAACCTGTACATAATTTTTTTCATAATTAAATAGTATTTTGAAAATGTGTAAGTATACTGGTATATGAAAAAATAATATCTAATCCATATTATTAATTTTTAAATATTAACATAAAATTTTTATTAAAATAAATTACATAAAAATTAGATTTTTTTAAATCGACAAAAATCTTGAGATATCAAGTAATACCGCCAAATACCGATTACCAAATATTTTTTTAAAAAATAAATTTAATTTTTTATTTTATTTCTCATAATTTACCTCTCATTCTCTCTCAATAAAGTCACTATTCAAAACTCTAAAACCCCTAATTAATTTCAGAACCATGTAAAAAAAAATACAAATCTTATATATGTTTATGTTATTACTTAATTTTGAAAAATAATTAGTTTGTAGATTATGTTAAATTAGTTATTTAAGTAAAATTGAATTATTTTAAATAAATTGTTTAAGTTATTTTGACAAAATTAATATTTTGTATAGGCTATTTATATTTATCATATGTTGTCATATTTTTTTAAAAAAAATATTATATTTTATATTTTTATTATTTTTATTACTAATTTATTATATATTGTCATATTATTTATTATTTTGTATAAACTATTTATATTTATCATATGTTAAATTAGTTATTAGTTTGTGAAAAATGTATAGTTTTTGAAACCTGTAGACTATAGATGGAATTTATGATTGTGAGATTGTCAATTTTAAATAAATTCAATATATATGAACTTTCGCACATCATACGAGAGGTGAACTAGTTATATATCATAGTTCCACGAGTTTTCTCTTGACAATGTAAGAACAAATCACATTATTTTAATACATTTGATCATTTATTTTTTTCTCTTTTCTCTAGTTATGACCAAACAAGTCTATTAAATTGGTGATACGTCACATTCTATTTATCATTCATGTACATTTCATATTACCTCTCACTCAAGATTAAAAAATATACTAATTTAACATATTTAATCAAGAGTGTTACTTTATTTATTTTCTTAAATTTTGTATTTGGTCACTAATAAACTAAATCATGGACCAATTAATTTATTTAAGATTTGATTATTATCAAACCAGCTAATCTAGTTACATATGCTTGTTTTGCCATAGCCGAAAAGAGAAATAAGTAAATATATATTTTTTATTATCATTAGAAAAACTAAGTTTTAATAAAGGAGAGGGGTTGAGAGGTTAATTTATCTTATTTTTTTTTAATAACAAGGATAACTTTTGTAATTAAAATAACCATAAGGATAATAGGTGTAATTAAAAAAAAAAAAAAAGGTTGTTCGGACCGGTATGCAAACCGGCCAGCCGGTTCAAGCCGATAACGGAGCCCGGTTGCCCCTCAGATATAAAATGAAACGCTTCACTCGCCACAGCAAGTTCACTTGTTCTGCTCCCCCACCTTCCTCTCTCTCGCGTGCTCGCTTGCTTGCTTTGTAGCTCAATTTTCTGGAACGCATCTAGGGTTTCCTTCACTTCATCGCAGAAGGAAGGCAAAGGAATTTGTGTAGACTCAAAGTTACTTTGACTATCCCGAGGTTTAAGCATTTCAGCAAAGATTGAAGAACAATCGCAAAGAGAGTATCCAGATACAGTAGTAGAGAGGGAAGTTTGGAGAAGACACGAGGAAGTGATGCAGTGCTGTGGAAATACTCACACCTCCTTAATGCCATGGAAACCCCCAGTCTCCTCTTGTTGTCGTTCTCTCTCAGCCCCACGACCGCGTCGTCTGGTGGTATCTGCAGCAGCGGCGCAACCAACAGCATCGAATTCGGGTGATGGCAGCAATGGCGGTGATGATTTGAGCGAGGTTTTGAATGGGAAGGTTGCCAAAGGGTCAGGGACGAGTGCAAGAGGCCGGAGACTTCTTAAGATTCGGGAGGAGAAAAGGAAACGCGAATATGAACGTCTTCACAACTATCCTGCCTGGGCCAAGTAATTGATAGTAATTGTCATTTGATTGATGGAAGAATTATTTTCTTTGCATTTTCCGTTCATTTTTTCTTTCTATTTGTTTATTGGTGCAGAGTCCTGGAAGGTGCTTGCAAAAATGATACAGAGCTGCGAGCTGTTCTTGGCGATAGCATCGGGAACCCTGAGCTTATGAGGAAAAGGGTAGTTCACTAATTGTCTTATTTTTGTTTTACTTAAGAAGAGGGAGGAAGGGACCACTACACCGAGCCTCAAAATAATAACGCGCTCTGAGTTTATATGCTTGATAAGGAGCAGATATATACAAATTTATCCACATAAGAGATACTGTTTTGTGGTTTGAAACTTTGAATTCTCCTAAATTGCAGAGGGGCAACATTTTCTGTGGCCTTAAGCTTGGCCTTTAGCATATATGTTAAATTCACGTAGAAATAATAAACCTAAAGCTAGGAAGGTCCCATTTTCAAGTGATGACATTAGAGCAACAATGGTATTGGTAGTCAATCTGTCTTCTCATTATGGCCATGTCATGGAATGCATGGAAAGACTAACAATAATTACCATGTAGGGAAAAAAATGAGGCAGCGCACTTCGAGGAAAAAGGAAAAGAGAGAAAGGAAAGGGCCATTAATCCTTCTAGGCTGACCTAAATTGTTTCGGTAACATCAGTTAGTTCTCCCATGCCCATTTTGTATCGTTCTTTGTTTTGTTCATGCATCATGATTCAACAACTTAACAATCGCAACTAGGAAGTATTTTCTGCTGATTTCTGGGAAGGCTTAATGAGTAACTTTAAGATCTGAAAGAAATGGCTGGTCTGTAACCACAATGCAAAAATCAGATGGATGCCTGTGGTATCCACAGAAGCTAATTTGTTACTGAATGTTCAATTATCTGATAGCATGACCATTGGAACTTCCAATCAGTTTAGCAAATCAAGTTGTAAAGAATCAGCTGGTTGAGAATGACATCCAATATTTTTTAGTAAAGAATATTTTTATTGCATGGCAAAGAATTTTCGCGATTTTTTCATGTGACACCATTAAAACAGGAAGCTATGAATGTGTTTTAGTTTTCTGATGTGTATATGTTTGGCTACTAATTTTGGTCAATCAGTGTTGGGTAACAGTGCCTTCCAACATGCCGAGATGATAAAACCTTGTGTGCTTAGATGGCAGGAGGATTTGACTCTGTAAATTGAGCATTTCAGGAACTAGCCCTAAATTATAGAACAATTCTCTTGACAAACCAAACCAATCCAAAGAAGTGGCAGTTTCTTCTTGAGTAGCTTAAGCAGACCCTATATGTAATGTTACTTACCAAATCAATGACGTGCCTGTTTAAATTTTAATAGGTTGAAGAAAGGGTTCGGAAGAAGGGTCGAGATTTTCACAAGTCCAAAACGGGTTCTGTCCTTGCTTTCAAAGTCAGCTTTAGAGAGTAAGATACCCAGTAAAAGTTTTAATTCTTCTTTATCCTTGTCTCCTTTTCCCACTCTCCCCTTCTGAACTGTGTGACAGATTATGTTTCTAAACATAGTTCATGCTAAGATGAAGTAAAATTCCACTTGTGTATTTGACTCTAATTTATTTTATTATGGTTGACGCAAGTTCCAGATCATTGGAGTATGATCTTGAACCAAGCTGCTTTCTGTCTCCCGTTGTCTGATGGAATGTTGCTGCACTGGTATACAGTCCCTCACAACAACATTTGGTGGTTTACAGTGTTTGTAGGTTTACAGTGGTTTACTGATGGAATCCTTGAGTGTTTAATTTTCTGTAATCAATTAATTGGCTTTTGTGCTCACAGCAATGATCCATTTGATAAAACTGAGAAAGAAGTGTTGAAAGCAGTGCCTCAACCTTAAATAACCGAGTTTTATATCAATTGCCTTTCTGATTTTAGAAACATTCCATGCATTGTCTTCAGCTTAATAGAGAGTTGGGTCTTTGACTTTAAATTCAATATTTGAAATAGATTTTCATCACTATCTGTTGTTCTAGTGCCAGAGTCTTTATCTTCATTTTATATTTAAGGCCTGCAGATCAACTGTACTGGCAATAGTCTTGATATGAAATATTGTTTTTTGGTTTGTTCTAGTTTTGATTTTTGATTTGTGATTCAGATTGTCAGTTTTTTTTTTAGTAAGATTTGATTTTTTTGTATGATTCGCAGAGGAAGTTGATTTACCTTTAGCCTATAAAATAGTCCTTGCTGTCCCACATCAAGTCTTCTATCTATTTCCTGTTATTATTATTCTTATGAGAGAGTTAAGCTTTTACAGTATATATTTGGTAAAAACTTAAAATAATACGCTAGCAAAGGCAATCTTAAATAAGAAATACATAGATGTGTATGAGTTGACCTTACATAAATCCTTCATGTTGTAAAGTAATGAGCATGAATTATGTTTACAATTTTGCTAAGCCCCCTTCTAAAAGGGAAAAAGTTTCCAGGGGCCAATTTATCAATATTTGTTGATCAGGTTTGTTATATTGTTCCTGCACAGCTATAATCCTGTTGACTCCTACATATGGTTTGAATTATATGGATCACCATCTGATCAGGATGTTGACCTTCTTGGTAGTGTATGTAATTCGCTCTTCATTTCTTATCCACTTCTTGAATCCTGTTATTTTTATTATTTATTATTCTTTTTAATAGTTCACTAGCATAAAATGTTTTGTGTGAAAATGTCCCTTTGCCTTTTAGTTTGCCTAGAATTCAATTTTACCCTTATAAATTGGAAATATTTCAAAACTGCCTACTTTTGTCATATTTCAAAATTATTATCTTATCTAATATAACTCTTTTTTTCCTTATTATTGTAATAATACAATATTTTTATCGATACCTTGTAATTATTAATTTGATACACAGAAAAAAGAATTATCACATTTTCAAGTTTAATTTTTACACTTTGCTTTATTTCAAAACAAAGTAAAATGTTAAAGATCAGAAGTATAATGAAAAAGTGATAAAGATAACAATAAGTATCTTTCAAGTGTACTGAACAAGTATTACGTGTGATTTAAAAACAAATTAAAGAAGCAATCATTTTCTACTGCTGGTATTTTGTTCATATTATATATGTAGAAGAAAAAGAACAGAACTTTGCTGAAAAGTCACTTCTTATAGTAGCCAGTACAGAAAAATGAAAGGGAAAATTGGATGTTTATAAACTAAGGTAAAATTGTGGTCTTTCCTATTTTATCATTCTTTTGGACCTTGTGGCATATATTAATATATTGAAGTAAACCCATTTAATTTATTTGCCAGGTTATACAGTCATGGTATGTCATGGGGCGCTTGGGTGCCTTCAATTCTTCTAACCTACAGGTTTGGTCAACTCCTTGGTCATGATGCTTAAGTTTGTGCTCATTTACTCGTATGCCTTTTACAAGTCGATGTTGTTCTGATCCTTTGGTAGTCATAAAGGGGCTGTTTAGTTGTGAAAATGTTTTCCAGTTTTCTGTCTTCAATTTTCTATAAAATCTCTAGTTTTTGTTTTCCATAGAAAATTTGAAAAAACGCATTCAAATGTTAGAAGTATAGAAAACTAATTTCTAATCTAGACAACTAGAACATATGTTCAAGAAAGATAAGAGCATTTTGTGTGTGTGTGTAACTTGTGTAAGAAGAGTGGAGATGATTTGGGAAATCTTTGTGAACAACCTTGTTTTCCAAATTAATAAGGAAAATTTTGAAAATTTAATTCAGGACTTTTCCAAGTTTAATTCAATTTTGGAGAACACATTTTCCAAATTTCCATTTTCTATTTAGAAAATTTTTGGATTTGAACTAGTTTTTTTAATTTTTCATTTTATGTGGAATAATTTCCCAGAAAACTGGGGCTATTTTCCACAACCAAACACAGCCCCCAATTATGCACTGGTTTGATGTTTCTTTTTCTTTTCTTTTTTGCTAGTTCAGACATGTTTCTTTTCAGATACACCAATGTCCACCATGATTTCTGTGTTTTCTCAGATAAGAATTTAAGCATCAATCAAAATTTCCTATGTAGTCATGCTTGGTGGAAGAAGCTTGATTTTTGGAATAAGAAAGCATGTGTTCTTTGGTGGTATTTTACAATTTCCATGAGAGAACTTGCTTATATTATGGTAAAAATTGAAGTTACTTATAAGAAGGAAAAGACATAGAAATTGGCAGGCAATGTTATTAAATCAAAATTATAAACGTGTTAAGATGTGAAGGGCTTGGCTTCTGTCTCTCATCTGTGCAAACACAGAAGGGCTTGGCTTGCCAGGCTTTCTTCTCCCTTTGCCTAGAGCAGCTGCTTCGTAACAAGCCTAAAGAACATTTAATGAAGAAGGCATTACTCACTCTTTCCATAGCCAGAAAATTGTGCTCCATATTTACCTGGAGGGAGGGAGGTAGAGATCATATTCTGTACGCTCCTCAAAATCCCCTTTGTTTTGGACCTTAACATTTATACTTCTTTAATCTATGAGTGATGTGTCTCCCAGACAAGAGATCATTGAAAGGTGGTCAATGTGCTCAATATGGACATACAATTTGTGTTCGTAATTGCATATATGCTGGAAGCTTCGAAAGAAAAGTTGTTTATTTTTCATTCTTTACCCTTTTATAACTATAAATGTTTTGACACATGGCACCACTAGAGTGACTGGAGCTCGAGTTTCTATTGCTTGAGGTATGATCTGAGGGTCATTTTCAATAAAACATTATCACACTGCGGGTGGCACATGTTATCTGTTGTAGAATTTGTTAGGTAGGCACATTAAATTTTGAATAGGGTTCTGTTGAAGCATTTGTACTAGATTAGAGCTTGTATTATAAGGAGTACTGTTTATGTAATATGTTGGCTGTATTTTGTTTCTAGAAGGTTTTATTAATTTTTCTAGGGCTGACCGAAGTGGTTGTAACTGCCATTTGGGCAGATCGGTCAGGTTGAAGTCTCTCACCTATTTGCTTATAAATAGGGACCGTGGGAATGACTTCGAGCAAGGGGTTTTCGTTGTGAGTTAGCTATCTATCTTGGGTATAGATTAAGCACATAAGAAGAGGAATATCTTCTTGAAACAACTCAATATAGTTTTCAGGTTGTATGGACTAGGTGTGAGTTGAGTGTTGAGTGCATTGTAATCTTGTACAACATTTCAAGATAGTGGAGGCGAAAGCCAAGCTGGATGTAGGCCTTTCTTAAGGCCGAACCAGGGTAATCTCTTGTGTTTGAGTGATTCTTGATTGATTCTTGATAGTGTTCTTAGTTGCTGATTTGTGTGCATCAAGGAGAGGCTTAGTTTGAGAGTTTGTGTGATCCTCAAAAGGGTGAGATCTCGTTTAACAATTTGGTATCAGAGCTAGTCACCTCTGGTTTGGATCAACTCCTCTAGAGTCTCAAGTTGCAGAAGGCAATCCTAAGAAAAATCAAGAAATGGCGCCGATTGCTTCTCGGTCAGATATTGACAAGTTCGATGGGAGCAATGACTTCGGCCTATGGAAGATCAAGATGGAGGCACTTCTTTGCAGTCTTGGACTGGAAGAAGCGCTGGAACAAGAGGAAGCAGAAAAGGGAGAATCAACCGGGAAAGAACTTCAAACCCTAACCGCTGAACAAAGTGAAGCGCGAGTGCAGATCAAGAAGAAGGCCTATAGCCTTCTTATTCTGAGCCTTGGAGATAAAGTGCTCAGGGAGGTGTCTAGGCTGAAGACCGCAGCAGAAGTTTGGAAGAAATTGGAGGACTTATACCTCAAGAAAACTCTTTCCAGCCGGTTATTCCTCAAAGCCAGGTTCTTCAATTTTAAAATGAATGAAAACCAAAAACTTCAGGATCACTTAGATGATTTTAACAAGCTATGTCTAGACCTAGAAAACATAGATGTTAAGTATGAGGAAGAAGACAAAGCTTTAGTTCTCCTATATTCCTTACCTAAGTCCTATGAAAATTTTGTAGATATTCTTCAGCATGGTAGGGATAAACTATCTCTAGAGGATGTTATTGGGGCTTTAAATTCCAAAGATTTGAGGATAAGGATGGATAGTAAAACATCCCCAGCAGATGCCCTAACTGTAAGGTCTAGAAATCCTAAGAAAGACCATAAAAACAAAGGAAAATCCAGATCAAAATCTAGAAATGGGAAAGGGCCGATTAAATGTTACTATTGTCAACAAGAGGGTCACATTAAGAGGCATTGTCCTAAAAGGAAGAAGGATTATGCCGAAAAAGAAAAATCTGATGGTGGGGTAAATGTGTGTGACACCGGTTATGATAGTGCTGATGCACTAACTGTTAGTGACAACTATGACAGCCAAGATTGGGTCTTGGACTCAGGCTGCTCTTTCCACATGACTCCTAGAAAGCAATGGATCCAGAATTTCAAGGAAATTAATGGAGGAAAGGTCTTGTTAGGAAATGATTTTGAATGTAAGGTCAAAGGGGTAGGAGATGTAAAATTAAAAATGCATGACGGGACTCATAGAACCCTCACAGCAGTTCGGTATGTTCCGGATCTTAAGAGAAACTTGGTTTCTCTTGGGGAATTGGATAGATGTGGTTATAAATACAAGGGTGAGGGTGGAGAAATCAAAATTTATAAAGGCTCCCTAGTATGCATGAAGGCTGTTTTAAGAAATGGAATTTATTTTCTCCAAGCAACCACTCTAAGTGGTGAAGCAGCTAGTGTAAGCTGTAATTCCCATGATAAGGCAAAGTTGTGGCATCTAAGGATGTCACATATCAGTGAGCAAGGGCTCAAAGAACTTGCCAAACAAGGTATTTTGGAAATAGGTCAGTCCCCAAACCTAGGCAAATGTGAATCCTGCATTTATGGGAAGGCAACAAAGATTAAATTCAGTAAAACAGCAATCCACTCTTCAAAGGCACCCTTAGATTACATTCATTCAGACCTATGGGGCCCAGCTCAAACCATGACTCATGGGGGCTCCCGATATTTTTTATCCATAATAGACGATTTTTCAAGAATGCTTTGGATATATGTCCTAAAGTCTAAAGATAATACCTTTGAATCATTTAAGACATGGATAAAAATGGTAGAAAATCAAGTGGGCAGAAAAGTAAAAGTTATTAGGACCGATAATGGGCTAGAGTTTTGTAATAGGGAGTTTGAACAAATGTGCAAGGAAGGAGGCATAGTTAGACACTTGACAGCCCCCGGAAACCCTAAGCAAAACGGATTGGCTGAGAGGATGAACCGCACCTTGCTAGATAGAGTAAGATGTATGCTCTTTCATGCAAGTTTGCCAAAAACATTTTGGGGTGAGGCTGTGTCTACAGCAGCCCATATCATTAATAGATCTCCCTCGGCAGCCATTAATTTCCAAACACCATATGAAAGGTGGACAGGCCATAAACCTAGCTTATCTCACCTTAAAGTCTTTGGATGTTTAGCATACGCACATATAAAACAAGGAAAGCTAGAGCCTAGAGCCAAGAAATGCATATTTTTAGGCTATCCCTCAGGAGTTAAGGGATATAAGCTCTGGAACTTGGATTTAGATGGTCCTAGGATTATAATAACAAGGGATGTGACATTTGATGAATCCTCTACCATTAAGTTTAGCAACCTTAAAACCCAACATAGTCTAGAGAAGGATATAGAAGCTGTCCAAGTTGAAATCCCAGGTGTAAGCCCTGAAAATTCTCCAGAACCCTCTGAAACTGCATATGAGCTTCAGGGAAACAATTCTAATAACAACCAAGAAATTGATCAGGCCCTAGAACCCTCACATCAGGATGAAGATGAAGAAGACAGTGATGCAGATTCCAGTTTAGGAGATAAACCAAATTTGGATAGATATAGTGTTGCTAGAGATAGGCAACCTAGGGTCCGAAAACCTCCCAAGAGATTCGGTTATTCAGATCTGGTAGCCTATGCTTTTACCAGTGCAACCGAAATAGGGGGAGAAGAACCTCTCACTTATGAAGAGGCAATGTCTTCTAAGGAAGCTGGAAAATGGCAAGAAGCCATGAAGTCTGAAATAGATTCGTTAAATAAGAATCAGACTTGGGAATTGGTTGAAAAACCAAAGGGGCAGCGCATAGTAGGTTGTAAATGGCTGTTTAAAATCAAGGAAGGGGTAGGAAGTAACCCTAAGCCTAGGTATAAAGCTAGGCTAGTTGCTAGGGGGTTTACCCAAGTCCAAGGTATTGATTTTAATGAAGTTTTTTCTCCTGTTGTGAGGCATTCATCTATAAGGGTTCTTTTAGCCATAACAGCCCACTTAAACCTAAACCTAGAGCAGATGGATGTTACCACTGCCTTCCTTCATGGGGATTTAGAAGAGAAGATTCTAATGGATCAACCTAAGGGTTTTGAAGCTAAAGGGGAGGTGGAGAAGGTATGTTTGCTAAAGAAGTCCTTATATGGACTTAAGCAGTCCCCAAGGCAATGGTACCGTAAGTTTGATACGGTTATGATTAGCCAAGGGTATTTGAGAAGTTCCTATGATAGTTGTGTGTATTATAAACATGTTTCCCCTAACATTTCAGTGTATTTACTCCTATATGTGGATGACATGCTTATTGCAAGTCAATCCCATCAAGAAATCCAGCTCCTAAAGGAAAGATTAAAAGCTGAATTTGAAATGAAAGAGTTAGGTGAAGCTAAAAAGATTTTAGGAATAGAAATCTCGAGAGACACCCAACATAGGAAGATATACCTATCTCAAAAGTCATATTTAGCCAAGGTTCTATCCAAGTTTAAAATGGAAAATGCAAAGGCTGTAGGTGTGCCTTTTGCACCCCATTTTAAGCTGTCTTCAGATCAGTCCCCTAACAGTGAGGAAGATAGAAAGGAAATGAGGCATATCCCATACTCTAGTGCTGTAGGAAGCCTAATGTATAGTATGGTATGTACCCGGCCTGATTTAGCACATCCTATGAGTGTTGTAAGCCGGTTTATGGCTAACCCAGGCAAAATTCACTGGAATGCAGTGAAATGGATGCTCAAATATCTAGCAGGAACCCAAAACTTTTGTCTAACATATGGTGGTGCTAAGATAGGAAGCCAACCTAGTATCCTAGGTTATTCGGATGCAGATTATGCAGCTGACATAGACAAAAGAAGGTCCACATCAGGCTGGATATTTAGATTATGGAACTCTACAATTAGCTGGAAATCAAGCCTCCAACATGTAGTAGCTTTGTCTACAACTGAGGCTGAATATATAGCCCTTTCGGAAGCTTTTAAAGAAGCTATATGGCTTAAGGGGTTAGTTAGTGAACTCTTAGGTGTAGATGTGAAAGCAGCATTATTATGTGATAGTCAAAGTGCCATACACCTATCTAAAAATCAGGCACACCATGAAAGGACAAAACACATAGATGTTAGATTTCATTTTATAAGAGAAATGATTGAAAATAAATGTGTTTTCTTATCTAAAGTGGCAGGTGAAAACAATGCAGCAGATATGTTTACAAAACCAGTCCCAGCAGCCAAGCTTCATCATTGTTTGAAGATTATTCAGCTGGGGAAAATCGGAAACTGAAGTCTTGAAGAATTGGGAGAAGCCTAATCAAGTCAAATGGGTGGAGAATTTGTTGAAGCATTTGTACTAGATTAGAGCTTGTATTATAAGGAGTACTGTTTATGTAATATGTTGGCTGTATTTTGTTTCTAGAAGGTTTTATTAATTTTTCTAGGGCTGACCGAAGTGGTTGTAACTGCCATTTGGGCAGATCGGTCAGGTTGAAGTCTCTCACCTATTTGCTTATAAATAGGGACCGTGGGAATGACTTCGAGCAAGGGGTTTTCGTTGTGAGTTAGCTATCTATCTTGGGTATAGATTAAGCACATAAGAAGAGGAATATCTTCTTGAAACAACTCAATATAGTTTTCAGGTTGTATGGACTAGGTGTGAGTTGAGTGTTGAGTGCATTGTAATCTTGTACAACATTTCAAGATAGTGGAGGCGAAAGCCAAGCTGGATGTAGGCCTTTCTTAAGGCCGAACCAGGGTAATCTCTTGTGTTTGAGTGATTCTTGATTGATTCTTGATAGTGTTCTTAGTTGCTGATTTGTGTGCATCAAGGAGAGGCTTAGTTTGAGAGTTTGTGTGATCCTCAAAAGGGTGAGATCTCGTTTAACAGGTTCTCTTCTTGTTTTGGTCATTGTTGTCTATGGTTTTAGTTCTTGGCTACCTACCATGAAGAGGGTCAGAGTAGATGAAGGAAATGCCCATGCCCCTCTAAAAATCTAGTTGTAAGGTTTGCCACAATGCAAACAATACTAAAGAATCTAATATGCTGTGCGTTGCAGCTGGCAAATTCAGCAATGGAGTATGATCCTCTTTATGATCCAGATAAGGGTTCTAATGTAATGCCATCTTCGTTTCATGACATTGGTGATGTCGAGTTTCAGGACAACTGGGGCCGTGTTTGGTACAAGTTTCTGGATTCTGCTGGCAAAAAACTATACATGATATTATTTTTCTCTTTTTCTTAGTCAGACAAGCTCACTGATTCGAATTATATACAACAGGGTAGACCTTGGGACCTCGGATTTCTTCGCCATTGATGTCCTCCTCAACTGCCTTACTGTGCTGAACTCAGAGTAAGCCTCCCCATCCAGACTTCTTAATAATTGAAGCGCACACAAATAGCATGAGAAATTTTCAGGGGATAGCATCAAGAAGTTATTCTAGTTGGAGCAAAATCTCACTTTCATTCTACATTTGCACATCTAGGTCAAACTATGACAGTGAGTTAAAACGTCACCTTATTTCTCTTTGGATTCTATGGCAGATATTTGGGCATCCAACAGGTAGTTTTTGGCGGCCGCCGGATGGGTGATTGGGAGGAGGGTATGACAAGCCCTGACTATGGGTACAAGTGTTTCAAGATCTGAGATGGGAATGTCTGAATGCCTATATATTTAGTTTCCACAGCCCATGGAGATTAATAACGAGCCAATATGGAAAGGCCATGGCATGCCTCAGCATTTGGTAAGGTATTTCGGCACTTCCTATTTCAGGAAATGTTTCTTCCCTTCTACGAGGGCTGAAAGTTAAACAGTAACAGTTGAGAAACAAGAGCACAAGTTAGAGTTGGCAGTATCCTCCAATTGCAGCTTTCTATCAAAGGGCATTGTTTTTGGATCTTCAAAGGGCCTGCATATTGATTATGAACTGATGGTTACACTTTCAATTCAAGCACTTTTTTGAGTTTCTCAGGCAAGAGGCTTAGCCATGGGACTGAAGCATCAGGCCCTGGTTGTCAAGACGAACATGCTGTTGTCACAATACCTAAATGAAGCCCATTTCAAGGTTTTTTGATATTATCCTCAGACTTATGTTGAAAATATCTACATGTCCATGTCTTCTTGTTTAGTTTTTTTTTTTTAAGGCTAGTTTTCAGTTTTTATGAATTGGTTTTAATTATTTTATGGTTTTTTTTTATCTTTTGCTAAATAAAATTAAACCTAGACATTGCATTTGATGGTGGTGTTGTCAAAATTTTGAAATAAAAATTGGGAAAGGATGGTTTGGAGCTGTCTCTCCACTCTCTAGTTTTCCTAGTCTCTTTCGGGGTGGGATTTGGTTCACATTTGGCATCTCCTTTGAAATGCATTTGGTAGATTTCTTAGGTGCTAGGGATTTGGCTTCTGTGTTGGAGGCCTTATTTGTGTGAGTTGTTGCGAGTTAGTGGTTTTTGTGTGTGTGTGTGTGTGTGAAGAGGTCGAGACATGCCTCAATATTGCTTGAATATGATTTTTTTTTAATATATTTTCAATTATAGAAAAAAATTAGTGATTTGTCAGATGATTGAACACATGTAAAAAAAATATTTTATATTGATAAAGATATTGATTTTTGAATAAGGTTATTGATTGAGAGAATAATTCAATTAAAATTGGATTTTAGAATAAGATTGATTAATTTTAGTTAATTTAGTTGAATTTGTTTCAGTCTTAATGTTAAAAAAAAAATCTTTTTTTTTTTTGTTTAGTTTAGCTGTAATATATCAAGTTTTAATCAAATAAACTAAATTGACCAAACTAAATGATTAATTTTTAAATATATCAGTAAATTTGAAATTATTTACAAAATTATCAGTAAAATAAACTTACCTTGATTTTTGCAATGACAATTGAACTTAATGTTTGAAGTAATTTCAACCATTTCCGTTTATGTTCATATTAAAATAAGTACATCACTCAAATACATTACACACAGACTATATATGAGAATCCACAACTATTATTCTTTTAAGTGTGCATTGAGTAAATTTACTTTGCACGCAACAAACCCAATAACTCATAAACCACGCGTATCATGTCAGTGCGCAAAAATTTATGTATGAACTCTTCCCACGAGCGTTTGATCTTAGTCGTAAGAAAGACTACTATAACCTCTTCCCATCAATGGAGGTTATTATATAGATTAATATTTTCAGTGGTGCTTAATTAGTAAGTATAGGAGCAAGTTGCCCCATTGCTCCAAATCTTGATAATACAGAATCTACAGCACCAGTAACCTGAATGGCATTGATCTTAATTTTTGTACACTATAGTATTATGCAGGTTCTGAACAATAGCTATAAACTTGAAGCAAAAAACAAAAAAAAAAAGAAAGAAAGAAAGGTATCACCTACATTAATGCTCAAGATCCTACCAGTCATCTCTGTTTTTTTTTTTTTCTCTCTTTATTAAAACCATTTTAAAGCACCAACCTTGCTGTCCTATGCTTTGATGTCATAAAACCCTAGCGAAATAGGATCCTGATCTGGCACTGCAAGCTTGCTTTTCAGTTTTCAGGAGGGCAAAATAAAGTTTGAGCATCACCTACACCATCAGACAGGTTTTTGGTAAGTGAAAGTTCCTCAGAAATATTAGTTCAAATACAGAAAAATAATACTAATTACTAAACACAACAGAAAAAACCAAGAAGTTTTGGTGCTATAGTATTGCAGTAAGCACGAACCAAATCGATGGATACACGTGTTTGAGAAATTCTATTCGCAGCCATTAAAATTGCTCTCCACAGCCACTCCCGTCAAAACTCACTAACATTTTCTAAACTTCATTTTCTAAACCTCAACAGCCACACCCATCTCTCACTCTCACTCTCTCACACCCATCTCCCTCTCTCTCTCCCAGAATATACACACACATATATACACTCCACATCCACACTCTTATCTCTCTCTCAGACTCATCTCCCTTTGTCTCCCTGAATACACACACGTATATACACGAATATACACACACACACAAACACATATTCACTTAAATACAGATATACACATCCAAACACACACATATATATCACGCAATCCATTTACGTCGGAAACGATACACCCAAACACATACACAAACACACATATATAAATACAGTCACATAAACACACATATAAACATCCAAACACACACACATATATATACACGCAGGTAGACACACGCAAATATATATATACACGCAGACAGACACACACACACACAAATATATATATATATATATGCATTTGGAGCCGGCCATGGTGCCAGCCACACGTCAGCGACGACCACACCCAAACCCCAAGCATCCCCGAACCTTGCAGTTCGGGGTGCTTAGGCCTCCCCTAACCGTGGGGTTTGGGTCCAAACCGCAGGGTTTGGGGCTGCAAACCGCTGCACCTCTCTCTTCAGCCGTACAACCGTATGTATGTGTGCGTATATGTGTATCTACGTGTGTGTGTATATATTTATGTATATATCTGTGTGTCTGCATTGTATATGTGTCTATGTATATATATATATATGTGTGTGTGTGTTTTTAATTTTGCAAACTTGTTTTGTGAAGCTTGTATTTGTGGATCGAAATTGTTGAGGTGTGAAGATGTGTTATAGAGATGAATGTATGTGAATGGTTATGGCTGTGTGGAAGAGAGTATTTTTGAAAAATATTGGCTGCGAAGAGTTATTAAACTAACTGCAAAAAGTAAAAGAATAAAAATAAATTTTTAATAGTTGCGAAAAGCAAAAAAATGGTTGCGAATAGAATTTCCCCTCGTGTTTATTATGTTCCGTAGATATGTTTGAAAGGTATGAATCACAGAAACACCTCGACAATGTCATTTTGACGTTTCCAAAACATTTCCTATATCAAAACGTCGAGAAATGCAATAAAAAAAAAAGGTTTCTAGACCATTTCGTAATATTAAAAGACATAAATAATTTTGAATTCTGTCTCTAACTCAAAATTTTTAATTCTTGTCTAGAATTTGTTTACATACATTATGAAATTTATGTTTATTTTTAAATTAAATAATAATTTTTTATATTAAAAATATATTTACAAAAAAAATTATATTTACAAAAAAATCAATACACTTTTTTATTTACATATTTTCTATTTTTTAAAAAATATTATTTTTTTATTTCTGTTTCGGAAATCATTTCCAGTTCTGTGCAGCTTAGTCTCAAAGTAAAAATTGTAACAAAAAAGTAAGACACTTCATTTGACACGCTTGACGTACATGCTAACAAGCCTGATGTGACTGATATTGTTGGGGATAAAGCAGTTTGCGATTATCGAAACCCAACAAGTATCTGTGCACTTGTGCAGAAAGGGCCAAATTGGCCATGTAGCATTATCCATTCTTAAAAGAGGCTACAGGTTCAAAGCTAAGATGGTGTTTAGTTGAGAGTTTACCAAGCACATTGCCTTCTCTTAGAGTGAGCAAGAGTGGGATTTACTAAGTGAGCCTAAGCGTGAATTTCACTGATTACTGGAAGCCAGTCTGCTACAGATGAGCAATAACCATAATCTTAATTTTTGTTCTTTTATAGCATCAATTACACCACATAAATGGGAGATTTTAAATTAGCTAGAAATAACATAGCATAAAAGCTAAGAGCAGACATCAATCACAAGTAACTGCAAACAGCTAAGTCTATCAACACCATAGAACTGTTGATAGAACTGATCTGAACAGAAAATAAGATAAAAGGTTTGGGACATTATATGGGGAGAAAAAATCTCAGGATCAAGGAACATGCATGACTAGCCAATTTGAAGGAAAAAGAAGATAGAAGTACTCACTCTACATGTTAGGGCTACCTATGCTGTAAAAGCTCCTGCCATTTAGCTTCCAGTTCTTTAAGGTTTCTGACTACAACTTGGACTTTCACTGACAGATGTTCATTGTGCTCTTCAACATCTTTAGTAAGAGAAAGTAGCTGGTCCCTGTATGCTGCACTTAGTCGTTTCTTTACTCGTAATTCTGCAGTCAATTCCTGAATTTTTCTATCTTTCTCGTCCTGCCAAAAGAATTGCACGAACAGATGAAATGAGGTTGTCGAGAAGGAATAGAAATTTCAGGCTGAAAAACTATGATGTCACAAATGGTTCGTATCACATCATATCCGGAATTATTTTTTATCCATAAGGTACCGGACATTGCCAACCCCACATAGTGGGATAACGGCTGGATATGTTGTTGTGTTGTAAGGTACCGGACATTGAAGTAAAAGTAAATGATTCACGTGGAGCAATTATATCTTCACTTCTTGAAGCAATATCTCCAAAATTCTCATACCTTTTGAATAATGCAATATGCTAGAAATTCTCGAGTCCTTCATTAAATTAGCATTATTATTATTATTTTTTATCAAAGTGGCATTGGATTGGGAATTTTTACTAAAATAACATCAGATGTTATCGAAGCCTCAACCAAACAGACCTACCAGTCCCAACTGGCTGGTTTAGCGCTGAGATAGATGATAAGCTCATAATTATACACATTTTTATACCCTTAAAGTCATAATTTCCATGTACATTTCTCTACATTTTGATTGATATTGCACTTAAAATTATAAATTCATGTTGTAGGGGCAAATTGGAGAAGATTTGTGCATTTGGACAAAAAGGCATCACAAATTATAGAAAAGGCTCAAAGATTTCGGAATAGATAAATTTCCATGCAAGCCACACAAATTCCCACGTGAACAGTGGCCTAGAAATCTGGATTGCTCAACAATTCATATCAGGAAATTCCCTGATTTAACATACTCCGGTGTTTTTGGCATAACTTCCTGCTCCGATATACAAATGACTTGATTTTTGCGGCAAATTAAAGCTAAGAAATAGGGCTACAATCCATATGTTGACAGGTCAACACAGATCTATTCACATCTAGGAGAAAATTTGACCACAAAAGTCCCTTTTGTGACAGGAAAGTGCAACCAAGGATTGGAGAAGACATACATCAATCAGCTAGGGTTTTCATCTAGCAAATCTTGCAAGATTCTAGGTTTCTTTAGCGTTTTCTTGTTTTTATTTTAATTGTTATTTTCGATTTTTATGAACATGGTCAAGATGTTGGTTTTCAATATGTTGAAGATGAGTTTCTTTTCTTTCTAGGGTTGTAACGGATCCTTTGCAATGAAGCTTGTTTAATTTCTTGATTCTTGGTTCTGATTATCCCTATTTGCATTGTTTACTTTACTCTATGCTTAATGCTTGCAATTGCTTGGCCAACAATTGGATGAATTCAGATTCTTGGGTGATTCTTGGAAAAGATAATTTGAGGATAGACTCTTGAATAAAGTGACATATGTTCACATAGGGTAGGAATATACTTATGTGCATATGCAATCTTGATTAATGCTTGATCTTTAACGAGTTCTTTTAAATTGATTCACATAGGAATATAGTGTTTGATTTAATTGAATATACTTTTCAACTATTCGGAAGAAGTTGTTAAATACATTAGTGCATTTGATTGACAATGGTGTTAGTGATGATTTAATCAAGATTTGAGTTAATTAATCAAGTGGATTTGCTAGGTGAAGTTATTACCCTAGGTTATTATTCATTAAATTTTTCTAGTATTTTTCCATCTGTTTACAATCGGTTTACTGGCATTCTTCAATTCGGTTTTTTGTAAGTTTAGGTTAATTGCAACTTTCGGTATTCATTATCCAAATAATTTTGTTCCAATACAATTTTAGTACTTCGTAAATTTATTCCAATTCTCTGTGGGATCGATCTTTGAATTTTATTCACTTTCTTACTTGTTGACAGTGTGCATTTGCACGATTGTGTTGAAAAGAATACAAGAAGAAACCAGCCAATTGAACTGGCGGGTCTCCACAAAAGAGAGACCCAGGTTTTTGGCAGACACAGACAATAGTAAATGAAAAGTCCCAACCACACACAACACAAAAAGGAAGTTGGCAGGCACAGACAATAGGAAATAATACTGGTAATCACTCACCTGCTTTCCAATACCAAAGGGAACATAATTGTTATTTAATCACGTGTAGAATTTGACACTTCATCATGAAGACGAACAGAACAATCCAGTAACATAAAATTATGCTGGGTTGGGCAGCATAGAAACCCGCCAGGCTAACTGGCGGGTCTAATGCTGCACCCAAACAATTTCCGAATTTCTTTGTGTTGCACAGACCCATTAGTTATACCGGTCGGTCCAGCCAGAGAAAGACCTGCTAGTCCAACTGGCGGGCCTCCCTCAGCCCAGCTCAGCTTCCACCCAATGCTAGTTTGGTAAAATACTTAAATAGGATGCTAATGTCATAAATAAGAAAAGAAAACTAATTTAATTTAAAAAAGTCCCTTTTCTCTTCTTTTTTTATCTTTCTTTGCCTTCTTTCTGTTGAAACTAAGGTCCACAATCTTGATGGAGCATGATCAAGAGAAAGATATCCCTGACACTAATTGATGCAGAACCCAAAACAAGAACACATGAAAAAAGTAAAAACTCAATCAATAATCTCAACTCAGATATCTCAATAATATCAATAATCAAAGGCTACCTTCAATTACATCCTAAACTACTATATATAGGTAACTAATAACCATAATCCTACTCTAATTTGGATTTCAGAATCCCACTCTAATTAGGATTGTAATGGAACCTACTAACTAAAGGAAACAAGAGAAATAAAATAAGAAATAGTAATTCCTATTTCAACGCATAGAATAATGATTTTCATAATATTTGCTTCTCTATCCTACATCACGTTAAGTTCTATTTCAGGGAAAAAATAGCCAACTTCCCTTTAGAACATCAAGGTGGTTGGTTGCTATTCAGTTTGCATAAGTAGACCAATCTAAAGTATATGGCAGACTTTAGTCATTTCCTTTTCTCCAGATAGAGAGAAGATTCACAAGATGAAACCATACTTTCATAAATAAAAAGCCTAAAGGAAAATAATTAGTAAGCATAAAACTAACAGTATTTTTTCTTTTTTTCAGTGAATCTCAGATTCTCTTTTTCAAACTTGTGATGAGAAATTACAAATAAAAGAATAAAATAAGAAAGCAATATGAAACTTGGACACTTGTGCGATATATGTGTCTCAAAGCATCTGGTGAATGTTACACTTTGCATGTATATGGCACTGTACAGCCTTTTTTTATTCTCAAGACTTGTTATATCAGAGGAACATTTGTATTGTTCTTGAGTCCAAGGAAACCTAAAAGTTGGCTCAAGATCATTACATTCAGATTAAACATCAATTATCCTACTGCTTATCGTTGTCTTCCCTGAAATTACATATTAATTATAGTTCCGTAATTGTTTCAAGATGAAGTACAGTTCCTGCAAGATGGAAACCTGCTTCAGAAAAGAATTGCATGAGTACAACATGCACTTGGAATAGGCCCATGACTCCATAAAACATTTTTTAATGCCTATAACTTAATGGATCAAGGAAAAGTTTGTAATGTTTTATGGTTGAATGAGACAAAATGGTTGGCTCAAGATCATATTCAGACATGGACAAGAATTGAACTGAAAGGGCAAAAAAATAAAGAATTAGAAGGTATTGCTAGTACTGTTAGATCTTCAGCTGTCTAAGATGGGGTCTTCTATTTGTAAGAGAAACAAGAAGGCAGCACTCATTCGGGATGTTTTGACGGGGATCATTTGGAGAAAACGCAATCAAACAACCTATCCAGGAACTAAGGAATCTTTGTTTAAGTTGAAGGGGGGACTTTTCTATGTTTTGCATGGTGGGTTTTCCATGGCTTAGATCCATCCTTAATCATTCCTCTTTGGATTTTGCAGAGATTTTAAACTAAATTTATGGACAGGAGATATACGTATTTATTTTGATCCTCTTCTCTTCTACATGAATGGTGTCCTATAGTTATCTCTTTAATATATTCCTTAATCTCCTATACTATATATATATGTATATATATATATATATAGAGAGAGAGAGAGAGAGTTATTTATGTGAATTTTTTCTAAAACCAAAATAGAGGAAGGATAACATAAACACTATGCCTTACAGAAGACATGCCAGTGGATAGAAATGAATGATAATCTAGCATTCATGAAGTTCACTCCACATAGTGGGATAAATGTTTGATATGGTGGCGGTGGTGTTGTTATTGTATAAATATAAACACTACATAATATTGAGTAATTTAAATTTTTTATTTCGAAATAATCAAAAGGGCGAATTTTAAAGTGGGGCAAACATGTCTTAGTAGGTACAGAAGATGTAGGAAACTCACAGGAGCTCGGCGTCTCTTTGGCAATGACACAACCAGAGGATGATTGTGGTCCCTCACAAACTTCTTAACAACCCACCTCCCCGGCTTTTCTCTCTTCACTAGAATCATAGCTGTACAACCATCTCGCCGTCTATTACGTTTCTGAATTGCAACTTGATCGGAAATTCCATTAGGGGGACCTTCTCTACATCCAAGGCCACGGGAAATAATTGAACCATCACGCTCTGACTTTCGGGAAGACAAAACACGGGTCACAAATCCCTCCCGTGTGGCATATTCTTCATAGAATATTCTTGCAGCTTCTTCAGAGTCAAATACCATTCCTTCATATGGTTCTTGATTTCTTTCTGATTCACATGAAACCAATTCCCTTGCAACAGAAGTTTCTGCTGTACTGGCTCCATCACCCATTTGGTTTTGCCTGTCCACTAAAATCAATACTGACAATTATTATATATTTTACCATAAAAGTACATAAAAATTGAATACTACAATATGTAATGTATTTCTTAATTGAAATGAATAAATTTAACAATTTTAAGATATGAGTGGGTCAATATAGTCAATAAACCAACTATACAACCCGCAACATCAAATCTGGCCAGAGAACTGCCTATTAGCCAGTTATTTTTCTAGATGAACAATAACAACAAAATAGAAGAACCCTAATATTCTTGCACAACAGCAAATATTAAAGGGCATAGCCTAGCCAGGATCTTGTTTAAATAAACAAATAATGACAATTAAATAGTTCATAACAGTTTTCACTGTAATGAGTATTATGGTGCAAATTAAGTAATTTAGGCACGCAGAAGAAAAGTGAAGTGCATATGTTTGTCCCAATTAAATTAGGGCCTCAAGAAAAGTCCAGTGCTTCGTAAGTTTAATATCATGCATCCAACATTACCGATCAGAGAAAACAACAAGTCAAAAGGTGTGCTGTACAACACATTCTTTTCAAATTATGCATTTGTGGGGCAGTACTCAACTCACCCAAAAGAAAAACAAAGCACAACAAAAAATAGCATTCAGCATACAGAATAAGTTATGAATCTTCCATTGGGACGTGAGACAAACCAACACTGCAAAATTAAGAAGCATCAGAAGTTATTGGTTGTCCCAGAAAACGCATCAAACCAAACCAAACAGGCAGTGCAAGGTTCAGCTACAATAAAATTGTACGCTGGCTTCTTCTTCCTCTCCGTCGAATTTCTTCAAAATCACTAGGGATCGTCTAGCTATGCGATTCAGAATTCACGTCAGTCCTCATTTTTCTTGCATTTCCTCAGCAAACAACCAGGCCCAAAACTAACAGGCACAAGAAAGGCAGCAATTTTCCATGCCCAAAGCCCTAAATTCACGAATGAAACAGATCAACACACGTGAAAATTTAGAAGGGAATGCAGATCAAAGGGCTCGAAAGAGTCGAATTTAGGGTTTCCGAGACAGAAATGCGATCTTGATCCCCACAGACAACAAACAACACAACATGTAGACACAGAACGAGAAGCTTACTCTGAAACTGAAACTGTCAATGCATTCAAGCTCCCAGCACCGATTGATTATGGGGAAACACTGGGAGGGAAACTCCGATCGCCGAGAGAAAGAAGCGTATTAGAAAAGGGAATTTGTTTGCAGCTACGCGAGAATTTGATCAAATTCACTTTTGATGAACTCTGAAAGCGACAGTTACTTCGTTTATATTAACAATGGAGGGTTTATTCTCAAGTATATCTATATTACTATGTAAATAAATATTAATTTTTTGTATTCTTAAAATTTGTTTATAAACTTTTTTTAAATCTTATTTAAAAAATTAATTACGTTAATAAATATCAAAGCGAAGCAATCATATAATTGTGTTAGGATTTTTCTTTTTTTAGTTGCTAGATGATATGAAAGAGGTCATCAGAATTAAGAAACAAACTTAGTTGCAATGCGATGTATAATTAAAGATTTATAGAATATTTTACATCAGAAAAGACAAAAAAGTCTAACTTGGAATACATGTATTTAAAATCCAAGTCTTATTTGAAGGAGAGGCAAAAAAATGAATGCTTTGGAGAGAACCAAAAATGGACTCTAGTGCAACAGTCTAATTTTTATCGATTCAATTTGATGATTTAGTTTTTTTCATATTTTTTATTTGTACTTTATAAGGTTAGATTTGTGTTAATTTTGTTAATTTGTGTCTTTTGTTGTGGTTTGGTTTTGTTTTTTTATGATTGTTCGAGGGATAATTTAGTATAATCTATAAACGTTTTGTAATTTTTTTTTGTCAATAAAATTCACTAAAAAAAATATTTATTGAAACTTGTGAATACTTTATGACAACAAAAAAAACATGAAAACTTGTTAGAAGATTTCGGATGGTAATCGTAGTTTTTTTTTTATTTTTTATTTATGCCCCATTATTAGCGTCTTCAACCATCTTGTCCTTGAAACTACAACTGAAGAGGTAAATCAAGAATATGTCTCCCACTAGTCAGGGCTCAAATATGAGACTTAGGGCCCAAAGAATAACACTTAAGAGATTCTTCCTTTGTGAATGGAGATGTGTCCTGAGACTTGATCGTAGTTTTTTTTTTTGTTAACGCAATATTACGAGCGCCCTCTGCTACTCGGCCTCACGATTTTAGTAGAAGATCTAAATCAAGAAACCCAATAACCAATTTCTATGTCTAGTCTTTCTCCGTTGATATGAGGTGATATGGTATTTTTTTAATTTTTAAAATAACTTCTATCTGTTGAGCTTTCTCCTCTGAATAGAACTCTAACGCGAAACCTGATGATAGCCTGCTTGTCTGCAAAAGGTGAAATCCTTCACCTTAAGAGCCGCTCCACGTACGTAGAAAGGATTAATCATGGTACACGACGACGCACCAGATAAGAGACACAGTATATAGTGTCCATAAGAAGCCATCATCACATGAGGGTAAAACTCCTATACTGCGGCTGCCATAATTCAAACTTGCATCTTTATCTGTAATTTGCTACCTGACTGTCATCTGTGCTATACGCATGAGAGCCTTAGCCTTCTTGACTTGCGGGAAGGCCAATCATAGGGAGAACTTGATGATGGAGTAGATGAGAACCTCTTCCATGATAGTTTAACCTCATATTTTGTGAAACGAGATAGATTGAAAGAGCGATTAGCATATGCACTTAATTATCTTTAAATGATCTCAAACTTTTAAAACAATTTGACTATTATATTACAACTTACTTTATTTAAAATTGTCCTAAAAAATTAAAATTTAAACTGTTATCAAATGTCACCAATTCACTTAAATTTTTTATTTTTTTGGCACTCACAAGCTACTCCTTTAGGGGGCGTTTGTTAAAATGAGCAAGATAAGGTGGTATCAAGATAAGATTGGGATGCTTTCCGGATCAAGATATGGAATGATCAAGATAAGGTCGGAAAGCATTTCAAGATTTCTATCAGACTGTTTGTTAAATTTTTTAGGATTCACTGATAATTGTATTTTTTCTTTCCATGTGTTTGTTAATACATATGATAAGCACCAAGATAAGGGTTTTTTTACCAAAATATCCCTATTATCAAATTTATGATTAAAATAATATTTTATGATTAATATGAATTGTCAAAAAAATTAAGATTAAAATTAAAAATAATATTTTACTTTTCAAATTCATGTCCAAAAATAAATTTAAAAAGAGTTGAAAAGAGTTAAATAAAATATAGAGAGAGAGAGAAATTTAAATTTTAAAAATCAATGAAATGAATAATGTCATTTAAATTTTAAAAATTGTCAAAACATATAATAATTTAAAAATATATTAAAAAATATTAATTATAAGAGTTAAATAAATAAGATTTTTTAATAAATTTAAAATTTTAAAATGCACTAAATGGCATTAATTATCTTACAAGGGGCAGATAAGTAATTCAGCCTTATCTTGAAAGAGCAAGATAAATTTATCCGAGGGGGGAAGTCGGATAAATTTATCTTGAAAGGGGGAGATAAGAGGTCACGTGAGGCCTTTTCCGGAAATGGTCAGATAAGGTTAACAAACACGTTGAAAATACCAAACATCCGGAATGCTTCCCATATCTAACATTTTCTCCCTCTTATCTTGGTTAACAAACACCCCCTTAGTATATATAATTTTTACTTAACATAGATATTTGAAGTTGAATTATTTCGTTGAATCAAAAATTAAATATTAAATTATTATTGATTTTGCTTTACTCCATATATTAATATGTGTGTTCGTGCCCATGCCTATATATATATATATATATTAAAATTGATATTAAATAAAAATAAAATTAATTTGTTAAACTAATCTACACTGAATCGATCCATATCCATCCAATCTGTTAGGTAATCAGTTCGGTCTTTAGATTTTAAATTAAAAGTTTTTTAGTCTTGATTTAATTCAATTTGCATCGGTCAAACATTCCTATATTAAACTTAAATTTTTTTAAATAAAAAAATTATAAAGTTATGTTTACAAACTTTATAAAATTTTAAAAACTGACACTAAAACTTAGAGAGGAGATAATTACTTAACATTAAAATCAAAATGAGCATTCTTTAAGATCAAAGATGGGTGAAAAAGTACATTATAAGACCAAAGGGTGGTTTCAAAATCTAGGCAAATTGTAGATGATAAATGTACATTATAAGTACTTAGATAAAATTTTCTTTCTATAAACTGTGATAGAACAAAAGAAGGAAAAATTAAATTAGTTTGCAACAAAATTTGCTGCTGTGATGCACACAGAAGAAAGAAAGTATGAGATTGCTTGCCTCCATTTCCTATAAGCTTTGCACTTCATGGTAAAGTAGTGTTGAGTCTGAATCTACCCTTCCATAGAAAGAAATATAGTGATATGTGTCATGACCACAAGGGTATATTAATAATAGTATATTACATATATTAAAGTAGAGTTGTAGAGAACTATGTGCTCTGTCATCTCTCTCTATAATTCTTTATCTCATCTCCTCTGTTCTCTCTCTCTTTCTGTTTTGTTTCTCTCTCCATTATGTTCTCTCTCCCCCGATTTCTTCTAAAGTCCTTTCTAAACCCTAAGTTAAACCTAGGTGAGTAACAATATGAAGGTTTACACAGATATCATACTAAACAACACACTGCATTTGAATTTTTGTCTACTATCAGTCTGAAAGCCCGAATAAAGGTGGGTTGGAATAAGTAACCAACAACTAATGTAAAACTTGCTAGATCAAGTAACGTAAATTCAACAAAAATAACATACTAAACCCTCAATGTAAATGATTGTGAAGAGGCTAAATACCTTCACATAATTACCAAGATATTAGTCCAGGATATTCCTCACAAATACACCAAGCATGGACACAATCAGGCATTTTTCTCTCTGAGGCCATTAGAAGATTCCTTTTCGTCTCTCCAGACTGCCAGAACTTCATCAGTTCTGAACCGCTGTGTGAAGGTTGATTCTTCCAGTGGAGTCGAAATCCCGTTAGCATAAGCGAGGAGACCAGTGTATGCGATCATAGCCCCATTGTCAACACAGTACCTGTCGTCAGTTGCAAACAAATTCCCACCCCTCTCGGAGCACATAATTCTCATCATATCTTGCAACCGTTCATTGCAGCCCACGCCACCAACAATGAGAACATCTTTCTTGTCGCAATGGGCCATTGCCCGTTCAGTAATCTCCACAAGCATAGCAAAAACAGTTTCCTATAACAATATATGCAAACAGACATTGTAACACAACTAGGCCATGCAAACATTCCAGTCACACATGCAATTTGTAAGAAATATATGAATGATTACCTGCAGCGAATAGCACAAATCTGCCGGGGTGCATTCATCGTTCTTGAGCTTTTCCTCAGCAGTGGCTTCAATGTAACTCAGAATCCCACTAAACGAAACATCCATTCCTTTCACAACATAAGGAAGGTCTATAAACTTTTCTCCTTTCTTTGCAAGCTGATGACAATAAAAGAAAACCGTGCAAATTAGGCACTGAGAATTTTTTTTTTTTTATCATAACCTGCAAGAACTAAGAAGGTTCCCTTTTGATCATATAGAAACTGGCGAGTACAATAATCAGCAGGCAGAGGCAAAATGATGGCTAATACAGTGTGATACAAGGAGACAATAAAAGGTGAATATTAGTTCAAGTAAAACTTGTTCAGGTAGTAGTTGCGATCCAGTCTCCAGATAATCCAAACAGTAGCCGTGTTGCAACATGAGTGGAAAATAAAGCTTCAATGGCTGCAATATGAATGCTGAAGAACTCTAATATTGTATTATACAGATTCTTGCAACACGGCAACTGTTTCCGCAACACCAACAAGTGTTGGCCACTAATCCAAGTTATTATCTCCATTTCTAAATAATTATCTACAGTTTTACATTAATTTATCTAAACACATTTAGTGAGAATGAAAAAAGTCAACTAAATAACCTCTTTATTCAACATCATGTCCACAATTCCAGTTGCACAACACTTGGAATGAAACATTCAAACCAAATAATGAAACATATTAACAAAATTCCACACTTTCCAGCCACTAAAGGTAAAAGTAATAAAACCAAGTTCCTGAATGGCAGAATGTGAGACTGTAAAGAATGAAAATTCTATATATTCATTTAAGTGCATCCGCATCAAGTCGTGATTCATGGTTTAGTTAGACCTGCACGAACTAATGAAGGTTTCAGCCAATTGAAATGAAAATGAGGTGATGGCAAGGACTTTTCACTCTTTTGCCAAGCAAAAAGATCTTTAAAAGGGTAATTTAACTATAACATCATAAAACATGGCATGAAATAAAAGAATCCAAGTTGATTGACTTTCAAATTTGGTAGATTACCACCAATTAACCACCTTATCATGAGGCACCAGATACATTGAGAATTTGCCAGAGGAATTCGACACTAATTGGTGGGAATGGGGAAGAATAGATACTGATTGTTAATTCAAGGGGGAAAAAACTGGAATTTTGTTATCATAGCATCTTAATCTCTAAGCTAATGTTACACAGACAGCCACGGCTCACATGCATGCTTCCAAAAAACTCCATAGAGGAGCCTTACACGGGGCAGACCTATGTTTGGGCTCAGGGGGGCCATGGCCCCCCTAGATTTAAAAAAAAAAAAAAACCCTTTCAGTACATACTAAAACAAACAAACAAAAAAGGAATTTTACTAATATTGGGCCCCCCAAATTTTTTAAACCCTTTTTGGTATATAATAAAACAAAAAAAAGGACAATTACTATTATTGGCCCCCAACGAAAATCAAAATCCCATAAAATTAAGAGGCTTATATGTCCAGGCATATTAAGAGACAAAGGCATAGGCATAATTATCCTAATGTTGAAATTCCACACCCCCCCCCCCACACACACACACACATTCTATCCTGCGTCCACCATTGTTACAAGCATGAACAAATTGAGGAATGAAGGAACAAGGTTATCCTAATAACATGAGGGCTAAAGAAGTAACAACAAAAGCTCTCATACACATATCAACATAATATACAATTGAAAATTGAATTACTTCAAGAAGTAAGTTTTCACAAACAATACACATAACAGGTCAATAAAGAAAAACCCTTTTAACTTCAGTGCTAAAGAAGTAAAACATCAAAAGTAACTACTAAATCTAATGCTTTGTCTAGATCAAACTAAAGAAGACATGCACCTGTGCGAACATCAGCTTATTGACAAGGATTAAAGAAACACCCATACCTGCTCAATGTTGTACCCAGGGGCTGGATCATTTGACAGAGTCAGAACCCTCGCAAACCGGTCCAAGCAATTCCCAACAGCAATATCAATGGTCTCACCAAAAATTCTATACCGCCCCTCACTATAAGCAATCACCTGTGTATTCCCACCACTGACATACAAAACAACAGGGTCATCCGCTCCGGTCACAATCCTTCCCATTTCAATATGGGCGACACAATGGTTCACAGCAACAATAGGCTTCTTCCAAAGCTGAGAAAGGACCCGGACAGCAACAGCAGTGACCTGTAACGGCGCGCCCATGCCGGGTCCTTTGGTGTAACAAATACAGTCAATGTCAGAAGGGGTTATTTGGGCGCGGTTTTCAGGGCCGATTTGACGAGGGGAAGGACATGTTGGAGGTGGTGCTGTGCGGTTTCCCGGGGGAGGAATCCTTGGCCCGGGGGAGTAACATAGGTGTGCCTAGGGTTTGAGAGGATCGAACCATCTAGGGTTACAACGCCAACGGCAATCTTATTGGCCGAACCCTCGAAGCCTATAGCTATCATCTTCTTCATGTTTTGAGGGAAAAAACGAATCAGAATTGTAATCCAAGCTCAATTCAGTTTGATGAACTCAACTGGAACTCAGTGTTCCTGTTATCTGGGAAGAAGATTACACAGAGAGTTGAGAGACTACAGCACAATCATATCAACATATACATGCTTATACAAACATAGATTTGTAATATAACGAAGCAAAGATGCAGATGCTACCTGGTGAGTAGTTACAGGAACCCAGAGAGAGAGGGGGTTACAGTGGCGGCGGGATCAACGGTCCGCTGATATTTGAGGGGAATATAATAAAAAAAGAAAACATTGGAGCCATTTTTGTCGTCAAAAACTTCCGACTCTTACACATACTGATAATTCTGTTTTTTTTTTCCTGTTTACAAAAATTGAACAAACAGACCCAATAAATTTTTAAATTAAAAAAATTTAAAAAAAAGTCAAATTGATCGAGAAAACTGAAAAAAAAATAAAATACAAGAATAGCGTTATTTTTTACATTTTGATGTATTTGATTATTTCACGTTTCTTTAATACAAAATTAAATCGATTCAAAATAATCAAAGTTATCAAACTTAGAAATAGACTTGAAGTGATCTACAACTTGAACTGATTTACAATTTAAACTGAATCGAATAGACAATTTCAACCAACTCAATTTAATTATTTTAATTTAATCAAAATGTTACTCTCTAAGAGTGTTTATTTATTCTAAACTATATTGGAATTGATTCTTTTTTTTTATTAACGCACTATCACAAGCGTCTACCGTTGCTCAATCTCACGATTTCAGCATGAGAGGTAAATCAGGAAACCTAATAGACAGGTTTTGACTCCTAACATAACCGCAAATGTGAAGGCGACAAATATTTTTTATTTTTCAAGATTGCTCTTTATCTACTAAACTATCTCTTGGGTAGGGTTCGAACACGGAACCTAGAGACCCAAAGAACAGCATTCCAACAATTCTTCAATTGTCAATTGATCTACGGTTAGGGCTGAAATTAACTTCTCTTCAAGTTTGGTCTTGCGGTTTAAAAAGTAACAAAATGTCTATATATATATTTATTAATACTATTTATTACTATAAATTGTAATAAAATATTATTATTAATAACTATCGACCAGTTTTTAGTTTTTAACTGATATTGGATTGGACCAAAAATTGTTTATCTCCAATAGTATGGTCGAGGATCCAAATAGATTCATTCTGTGCAAACTTCAATTAATTGATCTAGACCAATCTAAACTGCTTTTTCAATCAAAATTAAAATTTGAACACCGTCATGGAGAGCTACTATTTTTATTAAATAGATCTATTAGTTACACAATAATCACAAATCTATAAATAAACCCACTTCAAAAAGATTTCAAACTTAGTAACCAAATGTGTGCGACTGACTATTTTTATTGTTACATTAATTTTTTCAAAAATTAGTTTATTCGTTATTTATTTTAATACTCTTTTTACCTTCTTAAAAAAACTTGGGAGTAGCATTTAGAAATTTGAGATCCAAAAGGTCAAGCCTCCAATATAGACTCACACCAAACCTATTCATATATCTAGGCTAGGGTCAAAGTAAATCATAAGTTTTAAAGAAGATGAGACAGTCCAAAACCACTCTCGATTACTATCGGTCCAAGAAGGAAACATCCAGGTTTCGTTCGATAGCTTGTATCTGAAATTGAAAACATAATCATTCTTTGAAGCAATTTTGTAGGGTACAAAACCACAGCTTTCACCATGCAAAATGAAGGTGCCTTTACATCAAAGATCATGGAAATGATGACTTTATTCCACAGCCAAATAAGGGCATGGACGCTCATCTAAATATTTAGATTTCTGCTCTTGTTTCCTATGAAGGGCATATATATATATAGTTATACAAGGAGCTCAAAAGGAATGTTCACTTCAAAATTCCAACCTAATGCACAAGCCAGAAGAAGGCTGGGAAAATTAGCAAAATCAACACCATGTTCATGAATATGTTTGCTCATCCAACAGCATCCTGCATGCTTCTTCTCCTCCTGTTGGTTTCGTTTTCAACTGAGTGAGAGAGTAACTCGAATAATGTTAAAAAGACTATCTATCTACGGCTATGTTGTTCTTTAGACTCCATCTCCCTTACACTGTCTACTATGTCTTGAATCTTCTTCGAGAGGCTCTGGTTGTGCTCTTCGATGTACTCGAAGACCATATCTAAATGCCTTTTATACGATGCAGCTCGCTTTTTTTCAATCGCCAGCTGTTGAGACAGCTCCCGGATCTTGTCGTGCTCATTCTGCTAAAAGTACAAGCAGAACAAAGTAAGGTGCAAAAGCAAAAATAGGGTAAAAATAAAATGTGTAGTCTTTCAGAAGAGCAAAGCAGCCGTAGATTAAACAAGGGATTTGAAGTATGAGATTCTTTTACTTCTAATGGCAAAATTGAGCCAAACTTATATCATCTAAGTTTTTCCATTACTTGGTAGATTACTCTGTTTGTATCAAATTCCATTTTGAGGACAAGTCTGGAGCCTTCAAAACAACATCCTGTGCTATTCAAATAATATGACACCCACAGGGAAGTCAAGTTTACCATTGATTTACATAATCACTTGTAACAACATGTACCACAAGACAATCAAAAAGCCTAAATCCCCGTCAGATAAGGTAAATTACATGGATTTTAGATCTCTAATCATCTCTAGACATGGTTGTATTTCAGTAAGGACATTATACCCATGTCAACTAGTAGTAAGGTAAAATGATTATTTTTTCTATTGGTGAGTTGTAGCAAGCAAAGCCAAGGAACTTACCACCAAAACAACTAGAGATCTGATATTGTCATTCTTAAGAATAAATGTGTCACAACAATAAGACGGACGTGTCTGTTAAAGCCACAGAACACAGAACAAACTTGGTTCCCAAACATTATTAAAAACCGAATAGCATTGGATAAAATACCCTGCAATACTGTTACATGAAAATTAATGCCCCATAAAGGCTGTTGCAAGAAAATTCCAAAAATTACATGTAAAAAAAGAACTTCAGATATCCATTACAATACCCAGAGACAATGGGGCCAGGCAATGTAGAAGCTACTTTTTAATTGAGGCAAGAAGAACACAACAAATCAACATTTCATGTTAATTTTACAGTTAGAAGATATCTCTTTTTTGAGAGAGAGGGAGAGGTAGAAAAATGGCAGCCGTTGAGTCACCAGATTTAAGTATGCTAGCCACAGAGGAGAAATGGAGCCAACCAAACTATACAAACATTTAATTGACACTGATCATAAATTAATTAATTGATTGCCACAAAAGAAAAAGAAATATACTCCTTAGCATAAAATGGTTCAGAACATACCAAAAAAGTATATAAAAAAACTTCCTTATCATTCTGTTATTCCGCATATGGACTAGGATATCCTTTGTTTGATCTTCTTGAGGTGTAATGTTATTATAACTAAACACGGTACTACAATGGACAACCCCCCACCCCACCAAAAAAAAAGTCCTAACATTTCTATCTAGTAATATATAAGCTTTCATAATTCTTTAATGCAGAATTCCTTGCCATGTGCTATCAATGCTTGCTTGAAATTTTTTCCCAAGCTGTCTATTCACCAAACTAGTTGGTCTATAACATGAAAAGGTGTCAAACAAGTAAGCTACTTCATTCAATTTTTTGAAACCCAGACTGGGGTTTCAAACTGGAGAAGGATCGAACTGGGTCGAACAGGAATGCGATTTTGTTAAATAAATAATAAATAATAATTAGATCTATGATTCAAAAATAAAAATACATTATATAACCTATAATAACATTCTCCTAAATTTAAAATTTTTTCATGAACTTAGATATAGACATAAAACACTCAAACCAGGCTTGGGACCCACCAGCAACAAAGGTGAAGTGCAAAGTGGAGCAGAAATTAATATTTATAGGTATAAACTCTTTTGTCAAATAAAAAATATACTTTCATATCCATACGGCATTAAGGTGATCCACGTAAATACTATATTGATTTTTATACCATCTGACAGTATCAAATCTCTCTCTCTCTCATTCATCAATTCTCACCCTAACCTTTCTTGTTTCTATGCGTCTTTGAGTATATTTCTGTGGATATTGCCTGCCTGCCTGCCTGTGTACAATTTCCCATCTATTTCATTTGGGCTTTGTTTTGTTCCTTGCTTTGGTACATGAAACTCCAAGAGAAGAGGGGAGGGGGGGAAGTACCAATCCTCTCTCTCTCTCTCTCTCTCTATATATATATATATATTGTTCTGTTGCAGGCAGCAGTTGTTGGAGTTCAAACAGGTAACAGGTAGAGAAAGAGCATTCATTCTTCAAGCAGTAATGATCAGGGAAAAACTTTCATGGGTGAGATTTGTGCGTGCGTAAAGATCAGCCAGTTCCCCATGACCTCCCACATCAGGAAATAACCAGTCAGTTTTTTGGCTTGAACCGGACCAGTTCTCAATTTTCCCAGTTGAACCAGAGCAGTCCAGATTCCTTATCACAGATTTAACCTGATTTTCTAAATAATAAATACAGGAACTCTCAACTCTAATAACTGAATGAGACCCCTAAATGCAAGTAATGAGTAACAATACATGTTTATTAATGAAATTCATCAAAACTTTTGGACCCGGCCAAGCTATATTATTACTTCAATTTTACCAAGCTGAGCTAGAGCAGCGAGATGTCTGAGCTTGAATTGTTTACAGCTCCCAAAAGAGCATACTTATCAAAATCCCAACCTAAAACATAAACCATAAGATCTTCAGATAGAAACCACCTTAATAAGTTTCATCATTTTAACATACAATAGGTGACAGACACCACCTTAATAACTAACTGTTTCTTAGCCCCACCTGCTATTCCCAATTTCATTCAGTCTGATCACATTTTCCTTGATTATCCAACACGCTGTACCACAAACATGGCAGGCATCTACAATGTTGTATAAAATTTAACCTTTAATTTGTGAGCATGCATCACTTACCCAAGGCATCCAAACCATTCCTCCACTCAATCAATCATCAGTTAATTTTGAGTAACACCTGAATTAATCTCTCCCCCAAATGTATGATTGATTATAGATATCAAATATTTTTGGCACTCAATCATAAGTACCCCATTGTACTCTGATTTTACAGTTGTTTAGTTTTATTGCCCTAGACCTTTTTAATCTAAAATTTTGCATCCAGTTGACTACTTCCAAGTTAGGACTCACCTTATATGTCATTCAAGAAAATAGTATTAAAACGTTGCATGCAAATGACTTCTCACCTTATATTTTGTCATGACCACAAGGGCATATTAGTAATAGTAGATTGCATGTATTGTTAGGTGTTGTACATTTACCTAGAAAGCCTATAAATAGGCTGTAATCTAGAGAAGTAGTCATGTTTTGAATGATAATTGAACTTGCTGTTTCTCTCTCAACTTTCTGATATCTCTCTATTCCCTCTGATCTGTCACCCTTTCTCTGTTCTGACTGCATTTCCTCCCTCTAATCTTGCTGTTATCTCCCTCGTTCTGTCTAATCCTCCCTCCATTTCTGTTCTATCTTTCCTGGTTCCTAACAAATTGCTCAGTAATTTCCTATTCAACCCTAGGCAAACCCTAGGATCGTGACATATTTTTATCAAAGCAAACATATACTCGTGTAGCATCCAGTGACAGGGAAATCAAAATTTATCTAAGATTGTTCTTATTGTGGTTATAAGTTCACTATACATGACTTTGATCATTGTTGTATCATATATACTAATAAGACTTTGGTGCCACATGAAATCTCCAAGGATCACATGAAAGTTCCACTGCTTTATATATAACTTTTCTATCCTTACTAGATAATTACTTCCACTGCTGACCTCCAGACATAAATCTACCTGATAATCCAATATTCTTGTTTCAAGTATTTAACACATAATCTGTCAATCACCCTCTCCTCTCCTACAATGTATACAAGTGCAACAACTCTACTACTTCAATATACTTCAACATTTTCAGTCAATGAGACTCAAATTCGAGTCTTCTCAGGGGGAATTCCCACTTGAACTAATTTTATGGCCAAAATAAAGTTAATGTGCTAGTGTTTTTTTTTTCCATGCATAACTAATATTAAGTTCATTCCATCAATGGGGGCACCCACCAGGGGATCAAGGAGGAAGGTGGGAAAAAAAGAGTTCTTCATTGGTAAATAATGCCAATTGCTGTTTTTTTCTTTTTATTAGGAAAATAAATTGGAGGCCTGGTCCTAAAACACAACCCATATCTACAAGCATTAAGGCCATAAACCTTGGATTCAGAATCCCATATGAACCAAATAAGAAAAAACCAATTTCATTCTAGGCTTAAACTCATTTGTTTTACCAAATTGAGTAACTGATAATCCTTAAAATATCTATGCATTTACATTTATAAGCTCAAAATCATTAATGCAAATCTCTTGTTAACCAAAGAAAATTAGTTTTCAATAAGAGTTGAAAAGAACATGATTAACTGGCATTTGCAACTGTGCATGAGCACCCAAAAAAAAAAAAGTGGCATGCTTGAGATGGTTATTATTAACTATACTGTGGTCCAAGATATTTGTCATGTTCGAGTGCTTAATGACACACACTGAATATACAGAGAAGCTGCCAAAAAGGAAAACAAAATAATATTTGTAGGCACTAAACCCTAATTTGGAAGCCTACCTGTTGAGATAAATGCGTAATTAGTAACTAAGATACCATAAAAATAATTCATAGTTGTATTTAAGCATTTAATCTTCCAATCACAAAGGAACAATCTTACATTTGGTACCAAGGCTCGATCTCTAGTGTCGAACTAGATGAATAAAAAAACACATTCTTTTGGATTTTACTCTGATGCTTAAAAATGCAAACAAAGAGGTTATAGAGGACATAACCATTGATCCTAAACCCCAATTAGTTCCACATTTACATCTCCCTTGGTTAAGTAAGTTGACTTAAATATCAGCCCATGATAAATTATAAGAAACAGTTTTCCTCTGCACAAGTTTACAAGGTTGCCCACAGTTCCATCTAGATGATCACAACTCCACAATTATTATAATTGTTTAAAGGACTTCATGGTGCATTTTTAGTGAAACAACCTGAAATTTAATTATATGCATGAATTGAAAATACGATGAACAAAATTGTAAAAACTATGAATGTAGAACTAACCGGATATTGATCATAGATCAAGTCCCTTCGACCTTTTCCAGGAGTTAAGGGATGTGCATGCTCCTTTACAAACTTTGTAACAACCCATTTACCAGAGCTCACTTTCCTAACTAAAATCATTGCTCTGCAACCAACCCTTGTTTCCGCCCTTTGCCGCACAATTTTTTCACGTTTATCAGGCATGCGATAGCCCTCTTTATTACAAACAAGTGCCCGACCTATGGCAGATCCATCACGCCTTGATCGAGAGAGCTTGCTGACACGGATAATGAAGCCCACTCTGGTTGCATAACCATTATAGAACGCATGTGCTGCAGCTTCAGATTCAAACTCCTGGCCAACATAGGGCTCCTCTATGGGAGCTGAACTACTTACAGCAAGAGGCTCATCAACAGGAACCATTTCCCTCTCAGAAAGATCTAGAGAGGCCTTATCATCCTGATTTTGTTGAAAAGCTCCTTCAATAGAACTTCCTACCATTCCATTTTCATCACCAGCCCTGCCTTCCAAATCAACAGAATTACCTACCACTTCACCATCGACATCACCATCAACCTCAAAATCCACTGCAAAATAAGCAGTCATCTAGATTATGCCAACCATAACTTCCAAAAGAGAAAAATGAAACTATATTTTGTGCCTCGGAAAAAAAATGCAGTCCAACCCATTAAAAAAATATTTCTTCTTCTCCAGGTTATAGAATTTGGCCTTATTGAGATAATAAGACTCAGAAAACGTGTCTGCGTCACCCTCAAAACCATTCATAATATACCATAAATTTGTGTTACCTGTGTAACTATTTCATGGCATCTCTATGCGGTATATTCTATACCCAAATATGTTCTAGGGAAAATTGGAAAAAGAAACTTAAACTCACAATTAACCAACAATATGTGTACGCGTGAAGTACAAAAAACAAAGAAATACAATATCTTTTTCACCATATAAAGACGTCCAGAAAGAATATACTTATGAATTGTATCATATAAACCTTTTCCAGCAGGAACCTATATCATCAGTGCGCAATGTTGTGTCATCTTTGGAACATTTACTTCACCAATCTCCATTGTAACATTCTAGCCTCAGCCAATTTACGTCTTCACCTTTCAAGAACCATTTAGGCTCAAATCAATGCAAGGCACGGATATTTTTTCCATTGAGGATGAGAATCCGGTGTCTAAAGAATGTCATATAGAATCTAATTTTGGAATAACCCCAAGTCAACCCTTGGTTGGTTAGCAGGAAATAATCTACTGCACAATGTAGATAAATTGATCCTTTATGCTGTTTTTGATTTTTAAGGGGCCATAAAAAATCAACATAAGTAAAGATGATATTTTAATAGCACAAACGTAGACTTTTCCTCTTTATTCAATCTCCATCATGAACATTATGATTGAATAACTTTGACTTCTTTTTCTTGAATTTTGAACCATTAAAACTGGAATGATTTCCCTGTCTGCATGAAATTTCACTTGCTAAATAAACAGATAGTTCCAGATGTTGCATTGAGAAAACTTAAAAATTTGCTAAGTTGGAATTTCAAAAACACAACATTAAACACAATTTCAAGACTAATATGCCCTCAAGATGTGCTGCAGTCCATGATTAACATTTACAAGTAATTATAGACCTAACTTAAATTTGAGCGTGGAAGACATAATCAACCAGTTGTTTGTTTTTCTAAATCAGTTTGCAGTCTCAAAACAAAATTTGGAAACTCACTTTAAGACTATAGTGGGAAGAAAACTAATAAGGGTTCCGGTGAGGAGAGTAGATGGAATAGAACAAATATTTAGCAAAAGAGGTAAAGAGGAAGATTAAGAAAACTTGGTGAGAGACTCTTAGATATGATATGACATGCAAGGACCATGAAAAAGATAAGGGGATAAATAGAAATGATTGACAAGCCATAATTCATGTAGCTGACTCCACATAGTTTACGGCTTGGAAGATAGCCAGAAGATAGGATAGTCACTTGAAGATTATAATTTGAGCACAACCTTTATCTAGTATAATGCTTTCTCTTGATTGTTGGAGTAGTCAGCTCCGGGTTTTTTAATAAACCTCTGTCGTTTAATTTCCATGCTCAGAACATTCCGAATTAGATCAAATTAACATGTTTTATCATTATCATTTTCTATATCATTTTTACACTATTAATAGAAAAAACAGTCTAAACCCTTAAGAGATTAGAAAACTTGGTTCTCTTAAAAAGTACTTACTTTAATAGGCAAAAAGAGTGAGATTTCTAATGTCATCAATGCCTCAATATGTCAGGCAGGCATCATTGGGGTCTTCAAATTTCTAATATAATCCATAAGCATTACCAAACCAAATAAATAGCACATAAATAGACATCCAAGAAGCAATTTTCCAGCACAAAGAGGCGAAAACCTTAGGGCTTCAATTGCGTCAGGCCCGAAAGTTATCACATGAGCAAAACGAATATCCAAAATTTGCTATGTGCCCATAATTCATCATAAACAACCACGCACATAAACGAAAATCCTAAGAAAATGCTTTCCAGGAGGAAAATGATCCCCATAATGTTCCCGATTAAAGAATCAAAGGCCTCCTCCGGGTAAAAAAAAGGCGGAAAGTTCCAACTTTCCAGGAAATGGCTTCGGCGGAAACAAACAGACCTCCAATTTGAAAACCCTATTCGACTCTGCAGTGAGAAGGAATATGGAGAAGCTTACTCGGAATTTGCAGTGATTGAGATGCTGATCACTCGGCGAAGGAAAGAGAGACCTGCGGGAACGGAAGCAGACGACGAGACAGAGAGACGGGGTGAGGGTTCAAGCAGACGATTATATGGACGCGAGGAGGCGTGAAATGTCGAGATCTTATTGGCTGATGAGAAATATAAGAAGTCAACATTCATTCCGCAACCGTGGATTCAACGACACGTGTCTGATATGATGAAGCTGAGCTCACTTTATCTTTATCTCCAAAGCGGGCTGGGTTAACCCATTTGTGGCGCGCCGGATTGTGATCCGAACCAGGTTAATTTGAAGCATGCAATCTGAAACTATTCCCCTCTTTTTCAAGTGTTTTTTTTGGGTTAAATTACATTAATTTTTCCATAGCCAACATATTGTGGCTTCAAATTTAAATTTAATTATGATTAAAAAGTTAAATTTAACTATAATTGAGACATTATTTACAATTAAATATTTATCTTCATAACTCATCAATACTTATTTTTTTCCGTGACTCATTTTTTTATCAGAATGTAAATTTATATAAATTAATAATTTTTTGTGTATACATATATAGATAAATAATATATTTATAAATAAGTATTTAATATTTTAAAATTATTATAGCAATATCACGATTGTAGCAGTAACAACAATAATATCACTATTGTAATAACAATATCATCATAATGACATTTTATTTTATTCTTTATGTCTGTGATTTTTATGGATTTAAGTTTTTATATAAATTTTTTGAATTCGTTTGTGTTTTTGATAATTTGATTATAATTTATTTTCAATCATAAATTCTTATATAACTGATTGAATTTGAACCGCAACGATCTGTAAGGTTTAGTGAACAAACCTTAGTGACAATATGGGTGTAGGAAATATAAAGGGAGACAAAAAGGGGTGGGTGTTTTCAGAAAGTAAGGTTGTGTTTTCTTTGTTGTTTTCAAGTCATTTTTAGTTTTCAATTTTCTAAAATAATGAAAACGCGTTCTCTTTGTTGTTTTTAAAAATGTATTTTTGAAAACAAAAAAAAAATTGTCAAAAAAACTCAAAACAATAAAAAGTTGTTTTGAGTATTTTCATTCAAAACAACCTCTAAACTCAAAACACATTTCTTTATGTATTTATTCATATTTTACTATTGTAATAGGAAAAAATATTACAAAATTTATTAACTTTAAAATTTATATATTTTTTTAATAATATATTAACATTAAATATTTCTAATTTACTAAATAATCAATTTTTTTTGTATAAAATATTATTAAAAATTTATTTTCAAAATTTCAAAGAGAACGCGTTTTCTAATTTTCTGTTTTAAGAAATAGTTTTTCAAAATGACAAAGAGAACGTGTTTTTAATTTTCTAAAAGTAGATTTCTAAAATAAAAAATTGAAAATGAATTCAAAAGTCAAAACTAAAAATTGAAAAGCAAAGAGAACGCACCCTAAAATTTTCTTAGTAGCAACGGTTAAATTTTGTCCACTTCTACATCCCATAAAAAGTCTTTATAATTCCTCAAAGTCAAAGACAGTAACTTTGAATTTAGCCTTACCTAAAGTGAGATTAGGGTATTTTGCATTAAGGCATGGCCATTAAATTTAGTCTAATTATAAAGGTTAGGGTAAAATATACTTTTTTAGGTACAGGAAATTTTAATCACCAGCGTCGTCCAAATTTTATTGCAATTTATTTCATGTCGTTATTTTATGACTGTTAGCTTTTTCCAAATACTTAAATGCGATTTTTTTTCTTTTTATCTATTAATATCGAACAAATGCAATAATTAATGATGAATTAAATTATCACGACTAAAATTTTTTCTTTTTTTCTCTTTTTCTCTACCATCAACAAAATCCTCTCCCTTCATTATCTTTCTCATGATAGATCATGGACAACCAAATAATTGATCATTGTCAAGCTATAGAATTTTTTATTGACATGAAGTCTTAGATAAATACTGTGATTTTGTAGGGAGCAAAAATAGGATAAGGGATAGTGTTATAATTGAATCGAGTCAAATTAAATTTCGTTAAACTAAGTTTGGTTCGCAAACCAATTTCTAGACTTGAGTTTGAGCTCAACTCGAGCCTTGAGCATAAGTATGAATTCAAGTTTGAGCTTGCCAATAGACTTAGGCTTGCTATGATATATTATTTCGCTCAAATACAATTTTTTATCTTGTTTTATTATATATATATTATATTAAGTTTAAGTAATTAAATTAATATATTTAATAAATTTAAATATATTCAATTTAATTATATTATCATAATAATAATTTAAATTTTGATAACTTAATATTAAATAATATATTTATAAAATATAAAAAATTATTAATGTATTTATAAACAAACTTATTTATGAACTATTTGTGAACTTGTAATCAAGTATGTTTATGAGCCTCTAATCAAATTTATTAGTATTCATAAGTTTATAATCGAACACGTTTATGATGTTTAACGAGTTAAATTTTATTGAATTTGAACTCGACTCATTTACAAATTAAATTTTAAAGTTATGTTCAAATTTGACTCACTTATTTTAATAAACGAATTTGAATAAATTTTTATCGAGTCAAACATCAAGTCACTCGTTCAACTCATCTTATTTGCGACCCTAATAAGAGATGATAAGAGGTTTTTGATGCAAATTATTAAAAAACAAAAAAACAAAAAAGATAAGAGAAGAAGATGAATTGCATCTCTCTTATCTTTATATATATATATATATATTATTCTTTCGGTCTTACTGTATATTGTTTATTTTTTTTCTTCTCTGGAGGTTAATAGAGAGTTGGATCATGACAGTTAAACCATTCATTTCTCTATATTTTTTTTATCTTCGTCTCATTCTTCCAGTGAATTTTAGTAATGAGACACTTTGCAACCCCATCGATGATAAGTTAACTACTCTCAATGGCATCATTATGCCATTTAAAATTTAATTTTAACCCTTATGAACCCAAATCCATAAGTAGCCCAAAAAATGAAATTCAAAGCCCAAGCCCAAACCCACCAATCAGACAGTTCAGTTCAGACCCAAATGCCGAATCAAACCCCATCTCCTTCAATGTCCCGGTTTCTTCTGCAACTCTTCTTTGCTCTTTCATGGCGAACCCTCTGTTTCGCAGCCTTCGCAGAGCTTCCATCTCTTCACTCTTCAACCACTTTTCCCACAAACCTCTCACCTTCAGGTATCTCTCAATCTCTATATCTCTGTCGGGAAGTCGTTTCCAGGCTCTTTTTCGGTTGAATCCCCAACATTTTCTTCTTCCTCCAGGACAAATTTTCATCCACCAAGACCTGAAACTCCGTTCCTCCCGTGGAAACCTTGGTGGGTTTTCAGAAACTTGAGCTACGGATCAGTCAATCTCGTGATTTCCCAGGGGAAGCCGAAGTTCGAGACCCGTGAAATCGAGCCTCCGAAGAAGGATAAGTGGAAGACGAAGAAGAGGCTGAAGCAGCGGAGGAAGAGAGAGAAGCAGAAGAGGAAAGCGGCAAACAAGCGTGATCCGCGATGGCTCGGCGTCAAAGGGAAGAAGAAGAAGCAGAAATTCGCCAATGCCGAGGAGCGAATCAAATACAAGCTTGAAAGGGTAAGAGTTAGTGAATTTCTTGTACTGTTACGAACTTTTTCTTTTGTATTCATGGAATTAGAAACATGGTTAAGATAGTTTGGTCGTTTCGTTCGAGAAGAAGACCAGTAGAGGGTCAGTTCGAGGAGAGTGGATGAAATGAATTAGGTGTTTAGCAAAAGAGAGAGAGAAGACCAAGAAAAATACGGCGGGAGAGACTCAATTGTGATAAGAATTTTAAAGGTCTCACAGAAGATAAGACATAGATGGAAATGCTGGAGAGCTAGATCATGTAGCCGACCACGCAGCAGGGTAAAGGCTTGATTGATTGGTGTACTCAATGAGAGGTATAATTTTTTCTTTGGGTTTCATCTGCTGCAAAATTTGTATAGCACAAATGCAGAACCATATTTGCCTATATATACACTTATGTCTGGACGCATTGATTAAACTGAAGTCTCTACAACTCACATGTTACGTACTGAATGAGGGTCCTTTCAATTTTTATTAATAGATCACTATGACCGAGCTAGAGATGGCAAACTTCTAGGAGTTTAAGATACAAGCAGTAAAACAAACACGCACTATTACTGAGTCACAAGCTCATTTTTAGCATATTTCTATAGTTGTCTAGGTTGGCTGGCTAATTTGGTAGAAGTTGGAGAGCAGCAGCCTCTGCTGGCCTCCTGTATCCTCCTGGTGGATAGATTGCTATGCATTTTTTCTGGAACTTATTTATTTAATTTTCCTCAATAACATCATACCATGTTAAAGCTGTCAAGAGGATACTATAGTTTTTTATTTTTTTTCCTGGTAAGATGGCATATACTATGCTTTTATTTCAGTCTATAGTTCACTTCCCTTTGCTGCTGCAAAAACGTTAGTTCCTTTATTCTTGGAACCCTCAAAATTTGTTTGAGACTTGTTCTTCTTCTTGTTGCATCATGATTCTTTGGCAGATGGTTCTGTATGGAAAAAAATAGTTAATACTAAGTTCAATTCTGTTTTATGTTAACTTAGAAGTAGGTAACTGAAAGTAGAAAGCTTTTATTAACTTCATATTCCTACTTTAATCAGTTAGGAAAATCTATAGTTAAGAGAGAACAATAACAGAAAGGCCCAGCCTACCAACAATTAAAAGGGCATCCCAAGTCACAAAGCTCCCTGCTCTGCAAGGGTTGAGAGATGTTCATTTTCACATGCAGTGTTGCTCTTGGGCTTTTGTAAAAACATTGTTTCCATGATCCAAACTTGTGATTGAAATTTCAGACAGAAAAGAGCGACCTTACCATAAAGCTCATCGCTGAAGCAAGGAAAACCAGAGCCCTATTGCTATCAAGTCTCACCCTCCAAAGATACAAACAATGATTTCATTGAAATGTACAAGTCAGTTTACCACATCAGCTCCGTGTTTTACATTTACACATCTAAATTGATAGTAATGACGGAAATAGTATGCATTACAAGTTTACAAAGTAAAGGTCATATTGATTTGACTTGGAGAAAATCTAATAGCGTGTAGAAAGTACATGTATAATTCTCCATTTACCTTCTTTTTTCTGAAATCTAAACTCAATTTGATTCTGTCAATTTTGTTTTTTGGTTGCTTTCTGTTCCAGGCAAAGATTAAGGAATCAATGCTGATTGAAAGACTTAAACGATATGAAGTTCCTAAAGTTCAGGGTCCTGTGGTTGAACCACATAACTTGACTGGCGAGGAACGTTTCTATTTGAAAAAAATGGCCCAGAAAGGGTCTAACTATGTACCAGTTGGAAGAAGAGGGATATTTGGAGGAGTTATTCTTAATATGCACATGCATTGGAAGAAGCACGAAACGGTTAAGGTCTTCTGCAAGCCTTGTAAACCCGGTCAAGTACAGGAGTATGCAAATGAGATTGCTAGGCTGAGTGGGGGAGTTCCAATCCAGATAATTGGAGATGATACCATAATCTTTTACCGAGGAAAGGATTATGTGCAACCAGAAATCATGTCACCAATTGATACGTTATCCAAGAAAAGGGTATATTTTCTAACTTAATTGTCTTTTAGGAGGCCTTCTAATTTTCTTGCCTATCTCAATAAGATTGCCCAGTTCATTTTATTTGTTTATTTCAATATGAATCGTAGACAAAATATGGTTGGGAAGCTAGAACCCACGTAGCTGACCCCAAAAGTGGGATTAGCACTTAGTGTTTGATTTGATTTTGGTTTCTTTTGATAGAAAAAATATGGTAGCCACCCATTGATGACTACATATGGATGCATCAATTACAATATATGTTGTTTATTTTGATTTTGACTTCTTTTGATATTTGTTTATTTCAATATGGATTATAGACAAAATGTGGTTGTCACCAGGTTACGATACCATACAAGGTAATCAAAAAGGGTTCCACAATTTCATGTTTTTGATGAAACTCCAGTATGTGTTAACCTGCCTTCTAAAAAGGTTTTTGTTTCTAGGATGATCTGGGTTCAATCGTTTTGAAAGCTGTTGGCTTTTATTCACATATAGATATATCAATTAACATTAGTAAATGCTTTCTTCTCCCTCTTTCTACGCCAGTTCAAACATTTAAATTCAGTTACATATATGTTACTTTGATTTGTCATCTTTCAAAATGTTGAGAGTAACAAATAGGTTCCTTTGCACATAGATCCAACGCCTGTCCTACCCCTGCGGCTTTTCTTCCACACGTGAGTTTGGTACTTCTCACCTGTTTAACAATGTTACTAAGCATTTTCTTTATTTTCCAGGCACTCGAAAAATCAAAATACGAGCAATCACTCGAGTCTGTGAGGCGCTTCATTGCGATTGCTGAGAAGGAGCTAGAACTGTATTACAGACACGTTGCCCTTTATGGTGACCCGAATAAGCGGAGTCCCAACTCAATCCTTGATGGTCCAAACAGAGGCACAGGGGAGCGGAAAAGAATTGTATCTAAGGTAGAAAGGAATCTGGATTCAACTATTGGTGGATTTTCTTCAACTCTTTCAGTGTCAGGTATTGATTCCACAGATCAGGAATCATCTGAAACTGAAGATGATTTTTCTGATGAAAACCTATCTGTGACTGAAACTGATTCTGATGATGACAACATTTGTAGCAAAGATTTTGATTATTGTTATGAAGGAGAAGAGAACTCTTCCTGTAGTGAAGAGAGCTCAACCAAAAATGGAGGGAACATTCTAAAGCAGGTGGGGTGCTGATAATCAAGAGCTTCCTCTCGATCGACCCTTGTTAAACAGGGAGTCTAGTGCACTTAGGACGCCCTTCCCTCCGGGCCTCAACCCTTATTGTAGATACTCTTTTTACGTAACATTCATATTTATGAACCGTACACAATTTCACCTTGCAAATGAATCTGCAAATAGATAGAAAAGCTATAAAGAAACAGTTTTTACTAGATGAGTTGAGTCTGTGCCTATGGGAATTAAGAAGATATAATGTTACTTTCAAGCTGCATGAAGTGATTTGTTCTGTACCTTCCAGTCTTCTTAGATGAACAACTGTGAGCTCTGGACAGATATTTGCTTTTCTCTATGATTTTTGGTTGCATTTTTTCATGTCATACAACCTTAACTTTCTGGTCACTTGTAGTGAGACAGAGCTCTTTATGTTAGCAAGGGAAAAGGGTATCTGGCAAGTGATATAATTCGATCACGCATAATAACTCATAGATCAAATGTATTAAATAAACACACAGGGCCAGTAATGATTCGCGATGAAGATCTTCTTTTCCATAGATTGACAAGTGTTACCATTCCTTTTAGTACTCATCACGTAAATTTATTGAACACGAATAATAACTCACAAGTTAAATATACTTAAATAAACACGCAAAAATTTGTGGGCTAAATTTATATTTTGGCTCTTTTATCTTCATGTTTTATTTTATATAATCACTTAAATTTTTTATTATTTTAATTATATTCTTGTATTATGTATTTTTGAATTAATTGTATATCTCGCCATATGAAAAAAAGTGAAAATATAAGGGTAAAAATATGAGTTTGATCCTGTATTATTGGCATAATTTGGACATTTCAATACGTGTGTATCACACACTCTTAACTCAATTTTGGCAAGATATGCAATTGATTTAAAATTACATAATTTAAGAATATAATTAAAATACAAAAACATTTGGGTGGTTATAAAAAAAACGTGAAAATATAAGCACAAAAATGTGTTTGGACAAAATTTGTGCATGAGTTTGTCATAATCCGGGATGAAGATCTTTTTTTTTTCTCTCTAGTGATTAACATGTGTTATTATCTTTTAGTATATTTTAGATAAATTTATTGAGCATGTATTATAATTTATATATATTAAAAAATATATAAAATTTATATGTGAGTTTGCCTTTACGAGGAAGATTTTTTTTTTTTTGTAATGTGGTGATGTGATTTGATGCTTATTGACCCAAATGAAAAGCCATGTGAAATTAAATTATTGATTATGGTTTGAACATCTTATAAAAAAAGGTTTTAAATGTGGTCACATATTTCAAAGTGGAGACATAGTGAGATTTATAATTCATGTAAATAATATTATTTTTTAATATTTACGTAAATATATTGTGGTAAGTTAAATCTCGTAATATTTATAAAAAAACATATAATGTTTGTATAAATCTTATCACGTAATGTGATGGGTACATTTTTTTAAATAAAATATTAATTATTTTATTACCAAACAAATCCACTATATAAGTATTTAGACTTTTGGCCCAATTAATTTTCATAAATTTATATAAACCATCTTGCTGATATGAGTTGGATAAAATTTTACTACGTGATGGAGTGATAAAATGATGCTATTTAGACACATAATTTTGACACTTAATATAATATTCTATATTAATACATTATATATTTGTATTTATTATATTATAGACAAAAGTCTATTAAAAGATCAAAAAAATTTAAAAATCTAAAATATTTTTTGGGCTAAAAATGTATAAATTTTCTCTAAGTGGGAAGGGTTCTCACACAATGTGCAAACTGAATAATTCTGATATTTAAAAGTCAATTTGAGAGTCTTGTGAAAAGAATAAATATTATTTGTAATTTTTTTTAATTCTAATAAAGGCTTAAAATATGAATATAAATATTATCTATACAAATCCCAATCCTAGTGGATTCCAGAATGTCATGGTGGATATTATTCTTAAGAATTCTAATTCTATGATATTTATGAAAACTCCATGCTTCTATATGAATAAATAGATGCTCATTTCAAAAATTGTACATCTCTAATATTGATGTTAACACAGCCTTCAAGTTTTCATGATTTTCAATATTTGATTTAAATATCAAAATATTTGAACGAGTACTTTTTTTGCACCTTTAAATTGCATTTTTTTTTTTGCAAACATAACCAATTTGATGATGACATTTTTACTTTATAAATTTGCTATAATTATCTTCACGTAACAAAAGTATTAACATGAAACAAGGTGGAAGAGTGCATTTCATGAGTATGAATCAATACCTATCTAAAGTATAAGATGTTATTGATATATCTACACAAATATAACTTAAAAACCATCAAAGTGTTATTATCAAATATTTAAGTAGATCATTGACTGAACAGATCAGTCAAATCTAATTATGTCATCATTTTAACAACTACCAAAAGATTATGTATTAGATATATGAGAGTTGAAGATCGAATCTCACATATGAAAAGAAAGAGTTACCTAATCGAATATATGAGTATTCATAGAAATCATCAAAACATTGTGTGATATTTATGTACAAAAAAATTCAATCGCCCATTACGAATCTTTTTAAGAGTCTTGTTTTTCATATGAAAAGAGCGTCCAACAAAATTAAGTGGGAGGTGCCAACGGACGAATGCAACCCAATGTCATAATCACAATTATGTTGTGTTGTTTTAACAAAGGTGACAGAAATGATTGCGAAAGTCAGTCAATAATGGAAGAGACATCCCTAACGGATTGAGAGGCCCCCGAAAATGATGGGATTCTTGCAGCTTTGTGCATTAGTGCTACTCTCATGCTAATATTAATCTATTTATTATATTAAATTAAATTATTTGAGGCACTCACAATTTTGAAGTGACCGCCCATATTTTTTCTCATATCTCCAACTATTATTGGGCTTTTAATTCAAATATAAATATTCTATAGTAAATATATTCAGTTACTCACGATAGTATTATTATTTATTAAAATAAGTAAAATAAGAGAGTATCAAGATAAAGATAAAATATTTTTTGAATTAAGATATAAAATAATTAAGATAAGAGTAAGAAATATTATAAAATTTTTATCAAATTATTTGTTAAAATTTTTAAAATGCACTAGAAGACATAATTTTTTTTTTTTTTTAGATTACACGCTATCACTCGCGTCCCTCGTCAAACTCGTCCTTGGGTTATCACGAGAGAGATAAACCGAAAGATATACTCAAGTGGTTAGAGTTTGAACTTGTGTCCATTAATACTTACCAAGGATCACCCTTAGAAAGAATTATTTTTCCTAAAAATCGATTTCACACTAACAATTTTTAGCATGACTAAAAAAATTAAAATAAGAAATTACGTGACTTCTTTTTCAAATATTACCAGATAAGTTTAACAAATACGTTGAAAATAACAAACATCCAAATACTTTCTATATTTAATCTTTTTTGTTTTATATTTTAATTAACAAATACAACCTTAAAAAGAATACTTAGAAAGGATAACATAGCTTTTCTTCATTTTTTATATATTCATTTAGATCTCAAAATATTATTTGATCTGTTTACACAAGTTGTAATATTTTATAATGAAAATATCCCATCACTTTTCAAATAATAATATTTTATGAGACCAAATATTAAAGTGTCACTCGATGTACTTATCTTATGTATTATAAAAAATAATAATTGTGATTGTTGTTGATTAGATAAAAGTAACTTTACTCAAGATTTGACATGTAAGCTCGAGTTTGTAGACATTGTGAATTATCAACAAATTGAAAAAAATAAAAATAAAATGTTATGTTTCTCATCTTAAAAACAATTTCTTATTATTAACCACAATAATAGTCATATGCCTCCCCCTTCTTCCTCTAAAAACTAATGTTTTATTTAGTTCTGAAATTGGTATGATAATAAGAGATTACAGTAATCTTTTTGAATTCGAAATTCAAATCTTTCTAAATCCGAACTTATATGTAAATTTTTATGTACTTATTTGGTTTATATATATATATAATTTTCTAATTTTTGTAATATTCAATATGGTTAATCATGAAAATAATCTTTTTTTTTAGGTAAATTTATAATCTTATCGATTTTGACAATTAAGTTCAAATTGGTACAATCAAATGTAATTTTATCCAACATATAAAATTGATTTAGAGAGAATTATGTACATGCTGACTTGACATGTTAAATAGTATATAATAATAATATTTACAGAATCCACTTGTAAACATAAATAAAAAAATATGTAATCTCTAAAAAAAAAAATTAAATAGATTATGTGCAACAAATTATATTTTTTTATTATTTTTATTTATATATATGTGAGTCTTACAAATATTATTATTACATGACACTTAACATGTCAAGTTAGTATAAACACTCTATCTAAATTGATTTTATATGTTGGATAAAATTATACTGAATCGATCCAATTTGAACCTAATTGTCAAAATCGAGAGGATTGAAAAAAAATTACAAATCTTTGAAAAAATATTGAATTATTTTCATGATTAGCCTTATTTAATGAATTTATTCAACGTAAACTTAAAAACTTATGATCATAAATCACTATCGAACTAAAACATTAAAAAAAAAAGAAAAAGAGAGAAGATATATAGAACAAAAGACATTTAAGGATGCTGAAAAGAATTTGACAACTCAAATCAAACACATAGAAAGGCCCATTGACAAGAATGGAAGGAATCCCAATCTAATCCCAACCAAAACAGTGGATTTTCTCTTTCATTTTTGTTTCTACTTCCCCATCTTTTCCAACCAACAATTCTTAGTCTTTGCCCCTTTCATGATACATACATACATACATACATATATTCCCTTTCCTTTTCTTGCCATTGAATCTTTACTTTTGCCTATCTTTTTCCTTACATTGTCCTCATCCTCTGGAATTTCACTTCCTCAGGTATATGGGTCTGTAAATTTTGGTTCAGATCGAAAAATTAGTTCGGACCCAAAATTAGATTGAATCATTTCAGTTCAATCTTGGGTCTGAAAAAAAAATAGTAATTTTTTATTTCTAATATAGCTAGGATTGAAAATCGAGCATATATATATATGTATGCATATATTTAAATTTATATTAAATAGGAACAAAATTAATGTGTTTTAACAATTTGAACTAGATCAGATTGTACTGAATTGTGTCAGCTTTAGGAGAGTAAAAATTTGGTTTAACCGAATTTATCAAACCGAACTGATTGAACTTGTCGATTCGCTTTGGTTGTATTCTTGCAATAGTTTTGTTCGATTATACTTTTTAGAAAGTTAGATTTTCTTTGTTAGAATAATCAAATTAACCGAATTGATTGAAATATAAAATAATATTAATTTTTTAAATCTTTTCTTGAGTTGGTGTTTGAAATTTGCAACTATTTTTTGAATTTTTTTTTTGGATCAATCAATTAGTTTGGTTTTTCAGTCAAAATATAATTGGAACTTTAACCCAAATTTTAGAAAGTTCTATTTTCATTCGATTTTTTGTAGGAATTCTTAAAAAAATTGATGCATTGTGAAAACTGGCCAAACCAAACCAAACTAGATCAAACTGTTCGATTTTTTTTTGCCATCCAAAACGGTTTGGTGGTTGTACAAACCGCATGATTTGCGGTTTGTATAATTGACAATTTGATTTAAAATCGAATGACCAAAAAAAATATAAAAAATATATTATTATAAAAGTCACCCCAACAGCCCCTACAACACTTATTATTATAAAAATCACCTTATATTGATTTTTATAATAATATATAACAAGTTTATAATAATATATAATTATTCTATTTAATATTTTTATAATATATTATATGTTGTCAATAGTTATTTTTAAATTGTGATAAATCGCATCAAATCAAACAACAAATGTGGTGTGATTTGGTTACATCTAAATCAAAATTTGACTTACTAAAAATGGTTCAGATCAGCCAAATCACATTGTACACATCTCTAATTTTTTGTGTTAATTTGGTCTTTAATTTTCAGTTCGATTCATACGATTTATGCTCTATTAGTTCAGTTATTAATTAATTTAATTATTTAATTAATTGATCAGTTCAATTAATTCGATTAACTGATTTTGATCGATTTGTTTACAAGCCCCTGGTCGGCCCGATCCTATATCTTCAAATTAAAAGCTTTCTGGTGCCAGTCAAGTCCAGATTGGTCGCGCGCTTGTACCCATGCACGTTTATTTTGAGCAGTCCCATGACAATGAATAAAAAACATGTTATAAAATAATGTGAATCTTTTATTTTTCAAACCGATAATGCGACCCATTGTCGCGGGTCTTTCAAGTGGTAACTAATACCTTCTTTTTTTTTTTTAGTTAACTTATCATTACAAGTGTCTCCTTCGATCCCACTATATTAGTAAGGGATATAAATCAGAGAGTTAACAATCAGTTTTGATTTCTAATACAACTATAAATATGAATACAATAAATAATTTTTAATTTTTCAGGATCTTGAAGGTCTGAAGACCATCATCTCAAAAAGTTCTTCCTTTATGAATTCTTGTCTTCTCACGTTTGTTGATAGGATAAATAACACTAATCATCTTTAAATGTTATGCTTTGTAATAAATTAATCTTTATACTTTAATTTATTTTATACCAATTGTTAAATTTTAAATTTTGTTATAATTTAATCTTTTGTCAAAAAATTATGATGTGATAGATATATAAAATAAAAAATAAAAAAATACTAAAGTAATGATCGTCAATAACTTCATAGATTGATTGTTATTACGAACCTAATGATGTGAGAGTCCATCGCTAGGTTTTTTCTTTTTCCTTTATTGGAAAAATAATAAATATTTTTATTTATTCTATTTCATTTACTCTTCAAGTTTCAACTCAAAATATATAAAAAATATTATTTTTTATTTACAAATAAATAAAATGAGAAAAGATGGTATCCTACTTTCACATAAAGTAATACTTTTGACAAAAGGCTTTCCCTCCAATTTATTCTTCAATTTCCCTCACAAAATTCTCTTTTCTAATTCTCCCCTTTATTTAATCCTTTTCAACACCCTAAATAATACTATTAGTTTTTATAATACCCCGCGAGCCGAGAGAACTTAATATATATCGAGAATAGTATAAGAAAGGAAACAACATCAGCTGGATACCTTTTGTGCTAAATGTTGGTAAAGAACTCTCAAGTTAAGCGTGCTTAATCTGGGGTAATCCAAGGATGGGTGACCCCCCTGGGAAGTTCGTGTAAGCCCATCAAGATAAGTTGTTCCGGTCCTTCCTATCGCTCGAACGGAATGTTATAGTTTGGTATCAGAGCCGACCCCCGAGCCTCTGAGCGCAATGGTGGGACAAACCTCAGCGAAGAGGCTGAGTCCCAAGGGGGGTGTGTGTAGGCCCCTATGAGGGGTGCGTGTAGGCATCTTAGGCGAATCCCACATCGGCCATGCAAGGAGGGAGAGATCTGAGACCGGTTGTAAGGTCGCATGATGAGGACATCATGTGCTCAAGGGGGGAGAATGTAATACCCCGCGAGCCTAGAGAACTTAGTATATATCGAGAATAGTGTAAGAAATGAAACAACACCAGCTGGATACTTTTTGAGCTGAATATTGGCAAAAAACTCCCAAGTTAAGGGTGCTTAATCTGGGGTAATTCAAGAATAGGTGATCCCAATGGGAAGTTTGTGTAGACCCATCAGGATAAGTTGTTCTGGTCCTTCCTATCACTCGAACAAGATGTTACAGTTTTTGAATTTTATAATTTATAATAAATTAATCTTATTATAATATAGTTTATTTAAAATTTTGTAAAAATTCTATGATGTGGTAAATATATATAAAAAATAAAAAATATACAAATAATGATTGCCAACGATCATAGCTAGTAGACCAATGGTGAAAGAATCCATCATGGCATGGGAGAGCAAAACTTAGGCCTACTTGAATTGATTGTATTTCTCGGTTTGATTTTTTTCTTATATCAGTTCAATTTAATTAATTTTTTTAAAAATTTTAGTTTTTAATTTTTAATTTTTAATTCAGTTTTTTAATTAGAAGAACCAAACTAACTAAATCGATCAAATTTTAAAATAATATTATTTTAAATTTTAATTTATATAATTTAATTTTAATTTTTTTAATTATCAATTAGTTCGATTTTTCGAATTAATCAGTTAGCTCAGTTTGACTTTGCTCATCAAGTCTGTTGGTAAATTTTGGTTTAGTTTGAGTGTTTGCACACCATAATCATGGGGTTCTTTTTTCTTCTTAAGAAATCGTTGATTTTTTCAAATTATATATTTATATATGCAATTTGATAATTTTTTAATAGAATTAGATGGAATTTTTAAAGAGAGATTAAATTGCAACAAAATTAAAAATTAAATAACTGATAAGATAAATTAAAAGGCAAGGATTATGTTGTTATAAACCATAAAATTGAGGGATTAATTGTGTTCGTCCCTACATACGTTAGATGTGGAATAAAAAAGCTTAATATTGCATTAGATGATTAATACTTATATGGATAGGGATTTCGATACAATTTTTTGCTTAAAATTAAGTCTTTTTATTGAACAACAACTAAGAACAATTATCTTAATCAAAACAAACTTTATCCATTGAGATTGTCTTTCTATGATTTAAAGAGAAGGATTTGTTACCCCCACAAACATAGTACATTAGCAAAGTATTTAGAATTTTACATGAAATATTGAGGTTCGAATCAGTGCAACAACTTGAAAGATAAAATTATTGTTAGAAGGTAACAGTAAAGCTGGAAGGTAAGTCTTGTATAGATTGCGTCAAATATTTAAATCTAAGTATGTATAGATTGTGATTATATCAAAATTTATTCAGAAATACATCAGGGTAAAAATCACCTATGAGAATTAGTTGAACGAATGCCAAACACCTTAGATGAATAAAAAAGAGAAAAGAAGAATTTGTCTTGGTATATCAAGATAAATTAAATCACTGGATGGTAGTAGACAACTCATGGTCACGAATATTTTTTTTTATTTTTTTATTTTAAGAAGATAATTCTAATCAGATTAAGACAATTCAACTATGAATAGGATTGACTTGTCCTCAATCTTGTACAAGACCCTTCCTTTATTTGGGTCCAGCTGAGTTCTCATAGAATACAGATTCAAAATATGGTCTACCTAGTGGACCAAAGCCGATCTATAGCCTATACGCGTAAAAATAGTTGAGCTGAACCTAAAAATCATCAAAAATGTATATAAAAATGATAAAAAAAAAATTATATAGAATTTGCATAAAATTTATTGAATATAAAATTAATAACATAATACGGGTGGCGACCGTGGGGTTTGACGGGTCAAGCAAAAAGACCCGTCAAACCCCATGGATTTGCCCATTCAAAACCCGACTATACAAAAGTCCTCCGCCTTTTCAATTATTATTAATTCCTTCCCTCGCAATCCAACGGCTGTAATAAAAAATAGAAAGTAAAAAGAAAGATCACTCACGTGAAAGATTAAAGAAATCATCACTGACAACGACGCGCGGCACGTGAGTCGTGACCTCACATTTGTTCAAAGACTTGTCAGGGGAGGGCGGGGGGCAAGTGGAATTTCTCGAAATTGAGTGGCGATATTTTATAAAAATATGAGGCAAAGATAGAATTATTTATAAAAAAAATAAGAGAACAAAAATATAATCACGTCAATTAAGAAGACTTTATGAAAGAAAAGATGGTTCCATTCATTTAGAGCAATTAAATATTTTTTTTATATAAAAATTCTATTCAGACCATTCCCTTGACCTTTTTTCGAGTGCCCAAATATGACCTAAAAAATTTTATTCTACGAAACATTGTTTGATTTAAGCGATAACTAACTATTACCTATGTTATATAAAAATAAAAATGAAAAATATTTTTGAAACGGAAAACAATAAAATGAATATTTTTTTAAAAAATTAAATATAAATATGATCTAAAATAAGAATAAAAAATATTTTAAAAATAAATTTTCGTGATTACTAAGAAGACGTGATGAATAATAATAAGAATCTTCTTCTATCTCTTCAAGATATCTACAATGACTTATGGTCGTCTATAAGGATATTTATGAGACCAAAAATAAAAGTGAATCTTTCTCAAAATAAAGAGATCAGAGGGATCAGCCATCTGACGGCTGCGCCCTCCCCCTCTCTCTCGCTCTATATAAACCCCCAAAGTCTCTTGAGTTTGGTCTCCTTCTCTCTCTCTCTCTACATTCCTTCTTCTGTCTCTCTCTATATCTATATATATATATCTTCTGTGTGTGAATATATATATAATTAGCAAGTGGCAGCGTTGATTTCCATGGCGACCAACAACGGTGAGAAGGGGATGATCGTGAGCTTCGGCGAGATGCTGATCGACTTCGTACCGACGAAGTCCGGCGTGTCGCTGGCGGAGGCGCCGGGATTCCTGAAGGCGCCGGGCGGTGCTCCCGCCAACGTGTCGATCGCGGTGTCGAGGCTGGGCGGGAGGTCGGCATTCGTCGGAAAGCTCGGCGACGACGAGTTCGGCCACATGCTGGCCGGGATCTTAAAGCAGAACGGCGTCTGCGTCGACGGGATCCTCTTCGACAGCTGCGCCAGGACCGCGCTGGCCTTCGTCACCCTCCGGGCCGACGGCGACCGCGAGTTCATGTTCTACCGGAACCCTAGCGCCGACATGCTCTTGACTCCCGAGGAACTCAACCTTGACCTCATTAGATCTGTACGTGATCTGATTTCTCTCTCTCTCTCTCTCTCTCTCTCTCTCCATTTTTGCCTGTTAAATTCCGGATCTTCCGTGGATTGTCTATTTGGTGCGGTGCCGTTGCACTCACGCGCTGTGAATTTCCTTTTGGAGTCACCGCGACTTATGGTGATGTGTTGAGAATCACACAGCCGGGGGGCGCGTAGCGCGCTATGTTCTGGGCACTGGTTTCCTTTCTCGTGCTTAGTCTTCAATCTTTCCGCAATTAATGCGTGACTGAAATTTACAAGGATTTAATTTAATTTTCATTTCTATATCTAGGGCTCTGGATGAAGACCTACCCGCCTAATCTCACAGCCAGGGGTTAGGCGGGGCTCTGGATGGAGACCCACCCGCTTAACGTCCCGGCCAGGGCTCATTTGCATTATTGCATACTGCGTTCTTGCACTGGCTTATTTTTTTTTTTTTATTAAATTTATTCACACCTTCATACATTCATAAACGATTATTATTAAAAGTATCACAATTAAGGGTCTAAATAGAGTAGTAATCTAAGGGAGTGGACAGTGTTGGTGAATTCTAAAATCTCGTGTGGGGGAGCATGGTGATTTAGGATTAAGGGGTAAATAAAGGGATTACACTAATGGGATATAGTTAGATCAATAAATAGCAGTTGAGTGTTACCCAAAAACACCCATAATATATGTATGTATATATATGAAATCTCATCGTAGCTTGTTGCTTCTGTAAACAGCTAAATCGCCATCACCATCAACATTTAATATTTTCTTTGAACGTTGCTGTTGATAATGATGCCCCACGGCAATTTCAAGACTTTGATTGTTTGTTTGGCATGAGCTAAAATCTAGGGTTCTTTTCTTTGGTTTTCCCCTATGGAGAGGTGTTTGGTTGACCTGTTTCACCACTTATAAACTATTCATTTAACTTATAAATTATATGACTTATTTTATTATGTGTTTGCTCAACATATAAGTTATTTTGGCAGTTTATTCAATAAGCTCCTTCCTTTCCCCCCCCCCCCCCCAATTTTTTCAGCTTATTTTGTTGACCAATCAAATAATCAGTTTGGCCTCAAACAACTTTCTAATTTCTAACCTTTACCCATCTCCTTCATCTCTCTACCTTCTCTAACATTGCCTTCCTCGAGCTTCAGCCGTCGCCTCCAGACCCATCCCCATCAACCGTAGCCTCCATCACCGCCTCCTCCATACCTGCCACCTCTAGCCTCCATCATCGCTTCCCCTTCCATTAGCCTGGCTTCTCTTATATATATTTAACATATATATATATATATATATATATTATATTAATATATTTTTTAATATAAATATATAATTTATCAATTTTAATAGTTAGACATCAATTTATAATTTATTTTTATTAAAAATTAATATTTTTATGAATTTTATTTGTATTATTTAACATGTTCATTTTATTCTTTTTATTAAATTTTGATAGATTATTAATTTTTTTAAATCAAATATATAACTATATAAATGACAACTTATAACACATTTATTCAAATATGTTATCAACTTAATCGTTTTTGACTTTTAAGCTTTATACAATTTATAAGTAGAAAAACTTATAAGTTTGGGGAAAAAAAAAAATAGAGTAAGTCAAACAGCGTCTGAAGAAATAAGTACCAAGTGAGCATATTGGATTTTTTGCTTCAATGAGTGCTTATGTGTTCTACACCCACATTCGTTTCAACTAATCGGATAATCTGTTTTGCTTTTGTGCTTGTTGTTGGTCCAAGTCCTCGTACCTTTTGAATATTATGGTGATGCATTTTGTAGAAAATAGTGATGCTTCGTGGATTCCCTTGATATAAATTTAATTCTTATCTTCTATCTGTTGGTTTAGTAATTTTTAACGGAAGATGTATTCTAAAGTCTACCCCATTCCACTTGACGCTAGAGATCTTGGCTTTCGAGTTGTAGCTAAGTTCAGTGGATTCTTGATGTCAAGAAAAATTGGATGATCTGATTATGGGTTTTGGTTCCATGTTTAGGCCAAGGTTTTCCATTACGGATCAATAAGCTTGATCGTGGAGCCATGCAGATCAGCTCATTTAAAGGCAATAGAGGAGGCAAAACAAGCTGGTGTCCTGCTTTCTTACGACCCCAACCTTCGGATACCACTATGGCCATCGCCGGAGGAAGCACGCAAGCAGATTTTGAGCATCTGGGACAAAGCAGAGGTCATCAAGGTCAGCGATAACGAGTTCGAATTCCTCACAGGGAGTAACAAGATAGACTATGAAACAGCAACGTCCCTGTGGCACCACAACTTGAAGCTTCTCCTTGTGACTCTTGGCGGGGAGGGTTGCAAATACTTCACCAAGGTAAAGCCACGAATTTCAATCTTCTTTGATCTTCAACCTTTAGATCTAAAGCGATTGGTAGATAGAGGCGGAATTACCTAGAATTCTCACTAGTCAAAACAGATTGGGATTAAAATAGTTAGTTTTGGATGCATCTTGTATGGATATTGACGGATGTGGGCCATTCCCACCAAAGGTGGTAGACCAAATTGTAAGGGTGTCGATGCTTGTGAACAGCCTCACTCTGTCCCTTCTGTCCTGGCTGGTTCTCTACCATGCAGACCATAGATTTAACAGGTAGAGAGATACTACCACCCCCCAGTTATGGTAAGAGTTTTACCTAGAACGAGGAGGGTGGCTACCTGATGATGGGAATTTGAGGAAACAAACACTTAGCTATATGACCAAATCCTTTAAATTCATTGGATTCCCCTATCCACAAACATAGCTACAAATGGAGTAGTTTATCTCGTTCGTTTGTCATCTTCAATTTGTCTAATACTTGCTACACAGAACTTCCATGGAGCTGTGGATGCATTCCATGTCAACACAATCGACACAACTGGTGCCGGCGATGCATTTATCGGTTCTTTCCTCTCCAAGCTTGTCGACGACCCATCCATACTCGAAGTAAGCTCCTTGCTGCTATTCCTGTCGTTTTTGATCATCATGTTACCCAAAATTCTGTCAAAAACTTGTTCACACAGAACTCAAAATTGGGATGGAATAAATTGCAGGAAGAATCCAAGTTGAGGGAAGTTCTGAGATTTGCAAATGCGTGCGGAGCCATCACAACCACCAAGAAGGGAGCCATCCCAGCTCTCCCCACTGAGCCTGAAGTCCTCAGTCTTCTCAAGGGTGAATAGAAGACTACACATTCTTCAATTGCCTTTTGTTTTGTTCCTTCACTTTCCTTTTTCTCTTCCCTCAGATTTGCTCCTATGTGAAACTTAACCAGGGTTAGCGTCTCTCAATTTTTGATTTGATATCTTCCTGGTTGTACTGCCAAAAGACTTCATGGTACTAATAAATTCTATCTTGTTTTCCAATTGTGTCACACTACAATTTTCTATTGAAGGTGGCTAATGACTCACATGATTAAGTAATATTCTTGTCACAGTCACTTGCTAGTGGTTTTGGGTAATGGTTGTAATATCATTTCTACCAACACTTATGAGTTTACGAGATTAAACAATATCAACTTCTTTAATAAACTATTGTCACCCAACTTGCAGAGATGACCTTTACTCTTTGTCAAGTGCGCTACTTGATGATCTATGACCCAATAAAGTAATCATATTACTTCACGATCTCTAACATGTTATATGATCTATGACCCAATAAGAATCATATATTAGCTAAAGTTAATACTTTGTTTATTGGCCCAAGATTGTGATTGTTATTGTGATTTAACATGGATCTTATAACCTCGTCTTTAATTTTATATGTTCTTGTATAATTATACAACTATCCTAATATACTCATATCTGTCATGCTTTTATTTTACACATGATAGTACGTTCCTACTTAACATTCTATGCTATACAATAAAACTGATTCTATAATTATTTATAGAATTTTTTTTTAAACTTTCACAAAATCTTACAATCCCCTAAAATGTTAAATGCATTTTTTCATTTCTCATTATGTTTTAATTTTATAGATAATATCTTCACTAATTTTCTCCACTTTTTGGATGATTTAATCCCATATATCTAAATTTATATGTTCTTTATGTGAGTTAATCTTCCAAGAACATGTGCATGAGATATGAAAACTCTATATGTTAGGAAAATAAGACTCTCAGTTCATTTGAAGAAATGCCAAATATATTCCATTAAAAAGCTGGATAGCCAAGTAGTGGTGTGGGTATATTCTGGGGCAACCCCACAATTATTTTGATTCAGAGAGGTTGTAGTGGGGATTCAGATTTTGACCCAGAATAGCTTCCCATTTCTATAAAGAAAAGCTTGTCTTGGGATTACCGCCCTGCCGTCTTTTTCTTTAATAAATAGTTGATTGCAGGTGAGTCATGTGCCCCCCCCCCCCCCCGAGCCATCTGTTAAGGGTAGGGTATAGGGCCTACTCATATCTGTAAAGTTGCCCTCTCCCAAATGAAATATAAAAATGGGTCAGGATCAGGGGCCGGGGCGGCCATCCCAAATATAAAAATGAGTCCATTTCCAAATCCTAACTACTAGCAGAAGTGCGTTAGCCCCACCTAAATTATTGGGAGCCTCCTACTACTCGTACAAATCTATGCTGTAAGTTATTTTCCTTGAAATGGTATAGATTTCTAGTGCACCAAATAAACTAGCTGCAACTAACCAATAGGTCAAGCCCCATAATGAGCATGAGAGCCAAATAAAGGCTTTCTTCCCCCTAAGGTAGCGTTTATTAAAATGAACAAGATAGGAGAATATCAAGATAAGGTCGAAATGCTTTTCGGACCAAGATATAGAGTAATCAAGATAAAGTTGAGAAGCATTCCAAGATTTTTATCAACCTGTTTGTTAAATTTTTTAAAATGTACTAGAGGACATAATCGTCATTTTTTTCTTATCTATAAAGACCAAAATATGCTTATCTTGAGAGGGGGGAGAGATAAGCTTATCTTGAACAATCAAGATAAGAAGTCATTAATGACGTTTTCAAGAATTGTTAGATAAATTTAACAAACATGTTGAAAATGATAGAAGTCTGGAATGCATTCTATATCTTGACTTTTCCATCCCATATCTTGATTACCAAACGCATAAAGACTTTTCTCTCATCTGTTTCGAGTAAGCACAATTGTGAGTTGTGATTCAGTTTGATTTGATTTGCTTAAAATTGATTTAGTTTATGGTTCACTTCAACTTTAAAACAAATCAAAACTTTTAACTCAAATCAAGTTCACTCACCGCTCAATTTGACTCGCTAAATTCAAATAACATCTAAATAAGTCAATATCAACTAATGAACCAATTAAGCTGAGTAGCTGATGAGTTTATTTATAAACTCGACTCGCTTAACTCAATTTGATCTAAGAATAAAAAGAATAAGTAAAAAAAAAATTGACCTTGACACACCAAAAATTAATCACACGTAGAAAAATGCATGAATCAAATAGGTAACAATTTTAAATTAATGAATTTATCATAATTAATTATATATAATGTGCAAATTAAATTTACTATAATTCATTAGAAAAAAATACTACTCATAAATAAGGTATTTTATAATACTTAAAATTTTAAGCTTGAAAATTCTTCTTTTTGTGTATTTTACTATTAAAAAAATAACATAATAGCAATATTAACTTATAATTTGTATTTTATATATATTACATGTAATTCAATCAAGCTTAGCTCATGAGCTAGACAAGTCGAACATATCATGAATCGAGATCAAATAAAGAACCCATGCTTTTTACCTCTTATTCAACTCATTTGATTTATGAACTTAATTTATTGAGCTAATTAACGAGTTGAATACGAATATCTCGCAAGCCATAGCTAAAACATGTGCACTATTGTCTTATTTATTTATTTACAATAGAATAAAAAAAATAAATAGAAAAAATTTTAAGGGACACAATGCAGCTCCAGGTGTAATCACTACTTCAAGAACAATTTGGACCAGTAAGATGAAGTAATACCCCTATGTTATTGGAAAAGCAGAACTCCGTACAACAGAGAATCCTAACAAAAGGAATCATTCAAATCCTATGGTACGCATAGAAACTTTTAAAAAAATTCCCTTGCGTACATGCTTGATTCTTGCAACTGTTCATATATATTATAAACCTCATATTGTAGTATGGTCCTATGATTGTCACATGAATCCAAAGGAATCATTATTTTCCTGTAACACCATTTCCTACCCAGTGTACTTGCTACTATAAAACAATTGCTTGGGGATAACAGCCACTAACCTCCATGCGGAGAGAAGCCCAGACTGACTTGCACCTTTCCCACTTTGCTTGCATGTGAGCCAGAAATGCCTTTGCCCATGGTTCACTGCTCCCCTCCAAGCTCAAATCATAGGGCACAGAGAAACTGTTCAAACATTTGATATAAGCAACCAGTATTGATATTGATTGCTAATCTATCACCATAATAGTAATGCCAACCACTAAATTACTGTACTCTCATAATTTCTGTTATGTGAAATCATATATCTCCAATTTTTCTTAGGAACTGCGAATTGCACATTAATATAGATGACAAAAATCTTTTCTTGAGCAGTTGGCCTTACATTTGTGGCTCATTGCAGACCAGATACGAGTTAACCCCTAACTCACATAAATAAGGGTCCATCTATATTTTTTTTTTAATTTTTTCTTGATAAATAAGGGTCCCATCTTATTGAATCATGACATACACATTACTACATAAACGGGAAATCAGCCAGGCTAGGGGCTGAGTCAACAGGTCTCTGATAAGATACAACTATGAAAAAATATTATGTTGAAACAAAAAAAGTATCAGGTCAGATTTACATAATTACAGTAAACAGCATTCCTTATTCTCCCACTCAGTCTATCTATAAAAACTTTACACATAATACCTGTGCTGCTTACATACTTGAAAGATATGAAGAGTCTTACCTCATCAGTTCCTCTCCCTGATATCCCTTACTAGAGGTACAATTCCTGAAAAAATATTACCACCTTAATAGATACATCGTTATTAAAGCCTAACCAAAACAAACCACTTCCAGAAAGAGCAGTTAAAAACATAAATGAACTACTAAAACAGAAAGACATTCTACCATAGAGAGGTGTATATCCCAGTCGCTCTAATGACATTTTAACCCATTTTCTTCAATGAAAATAGTAGTTTCTTCATAATCCACTTTTATTTTTAGACTTAACACCTTATAGAGGCTGTGTTAGCGGGGGTACCCGTAGTGCATGCATGTGTTTAGCTTCACTTCCGCAGTTCTTATTTTTGTGTATGCATGACAGAGTAGTTTTTATCTTGTGTTACATTCTTTCTCTTTCTGTAAGCGCTTCCGTTCTGATAGTCCGGATAGTTGGGATATCCGAGCATGAATGCTTACAAATACAATTAAAATCATGTCTCGATATCCTCCTTTCCCTTTCTACTGCCTATTCCACTTAAGATTTTGAATATTCTAAAAACAAAATTCAAATTAAAAAATAGATATTCCAAGTGAAGGCAACATCTTATCCCGCCACAATTAACATGAATGATACAATTATTGATATGCTAATAATTTCATACCCAATGCAATATCACAATTTTCGAGACAACATAATATGCACATATATGACAAGATGCTCATAAATCACATATATTTTGACAAATCTTAATGAAATTCACGCTCAATTTAAGCAAAACATATCATGTATAAATTTGTAATAAAAATTACTTACTTTGTTCTAACTATTTAAACTTCCTTGAAGTTCATGTCTTGCCCTTCCCCGAGTCTCGTGCCCTGATTTTTTTTCTAACCAAAATTTAAGAAAAATTAATAAAATTTAATTTTTTAAAATAATTTTTCTCTATTTTTTCTTTTTTTCTATTTTCTTACCTTCATGTGCCCGCGCCTGCACCCACTTGCCAGAAGTCTGTCGTCTTTTCTAGTTGCCGCCTTCTTACCAGTCACTAGTTTTTGCTTCAAACCTCTTGTTTTCTTCTTTTATTTTATTCTATTCTTCCTTCTAAATATAATGGGTTGTGATGGCTAAAAAATCTGACCAAAATACCTTCAATTTGGCTAAATTCCTGTCATCTTCGGTGATGCATGATTTTCCAACGAAACTTCAAAATCATTCAGACCAACACAAAAAATCTTTCAAATTTTCTTCATCGAGGATAAAACGTCTTTATCAATTTATCTCAATTTCTTCTCAAATACTCAAATTTTCAACTAAAAATCGATGAAACTATCAATCAAAAACCCAACCATATATAAATGTTTCCGGCTGATTTTATGGCCAATCCAGTTGCTTCCTTGCCCTGGTCATCTTCCCCTTAGCCTTGATGGCCTAACCTCCTCCTCAGACATCGATTTGACATGTTGCCAGCGGCCACACACTGGCCACCGACGGTTTGCAGTGCATTTTGTAATTTAGCCCTCCAACTTTTGCTCTCTCACTTTTGACCTCTTGCCCCAGTTGTTAAGTTCCAAAAATTATACATTAGGTTCATAATTTTAAAAAAATACACTTTTACCCTGATAAAAATTACATTTAGTGCACAAAAAATTTATATTTCGAGTATTACATATGTTTAGTTGTCAAACATAAACAAGAAGCTCAAGATTTTACCAACATATACCCCAATACAAGCAAGGAGCATCAGAGACTGAAACAACTACAACTACAGGACCTAGCACGAGATTAAGATTCACTATATCCGGAACCAAATCCTTCAAATCCATATTGAATAGCTCCAGAATAGGGTAATAGCTCGGTATGTGCAATGCATTGACAACACACACGTATAACACAACAGCATCCATGAGCATCCATCCCACGATGCCTCTGATAATAGATCTCTGGTTTGTCAAAGCTTCAGCCCAGGTCTGGAACAGTGAAATACTCATCTTCGTCCTCATGGGACACATCCATCCTGGGCTTCTTGTGGGGGATGCTCCCCCATTTCCCGGACCTGTAAATATTGGCGGGGTTGCTTAACTGTGATGCCGGTAGCTCAGGAACTTCGGCCGGAGCTAATGCCTCGCAGACAACCTGCTCGCCAAAGAGGCCTATATCTGCAAACCATTCCAGCTCTCCAAGGCCCAGTTGTTCTTTCTGCATGGACAACAAACACGACAATGTACATGAATCATCCATACAATACAATACAAAACAATGCATTTAGATTCTCTCTCTCTCTCTCTCTCTCTCTCTCTCTCTCTCTCTCCACCTTATTCTTTCATTTTTGTTAAAGTATGTTTCAATTTTCCGAGAAATGCAATACCCACGAACAAATTTGATAAACAACTCTCAAAATTGACACGACACACAAATTTATAATAATTTTATCTAAAATTAACAATAAATCTATTCACTACTGTAAACTATTCTTAATTTTGAGCAGAGCGATTATGAATTTATGCATACCATATCAGTTTGTGAGGTTGTTTGTCAAAGTTATTTGTGAGTATAGCATTTCCCTTTCATATTTGAGTCCACTATCAGAATTTGACCCGACCTAAATAATTTAGGAGAAAACCCAAATGTAATTTTTTTTCTTGGGAGAAATGATGAAAAGCCCTAGATGACAGTTTCTTCTACTTCTAGATTGGGTAATTGAGTGTATTGGGAATTTCTAAGTTTGAGAGATCTAAACGGTTGTATTGCTTCAATTTTTTCATGGTGAAACTATTTGCCTTTCTATGTGGACGTAGATCACACGTTGTGATCGAACCACATATATCCTATGTTTGATTTTTACTTTATTGCTTTATTTTGCATTGTATTTCACAACTTTTTCGAATACAAAGAGCTCAATTCATCCTTCGAAAATATCATTTGAACATTCAATTTTAACACTTATAGTGACACTTTGTATTGATATTTTACACATTTATATTGATATGACATATACCAATACAAAGAATTACTACAAACGTCAAACTTAAGCATCCAAATAGCATTTACGAGCCTCCCTTACCTTCTCAGAGGATTCAAAATCTGAGAACTGCAGCAAGTCATCCACGGCCCATGACGGCGGGGTGAAGCTAGAAGCTCGGTCTGAGGGCATTTTAATGGAGACCTGTGATGCAGCAGTAGTATGGCTAGGTGGCTGTGGCTCTTGCCGGCTCTTGCCGCTGTCCTTTGTGCAGCTTGAAGTGGGAGCAACTCGGATTCCGGTGGCCAGAAACCGCTGGTGGCTGGCGGCGAGGCTGCCGGCAGCATGGATCGGCTCATCACAGTCACGGCAAAACAGAGCTCTATCTTCCACACAGAAAATGAAAGCTGCTTTCTCCTGAATGAACAAAGTACATAGCGTCAATAACCCCATCACAGAACATGTTTTTATCTCATCATTACGTAAAGTCGGCTACATGAATTATAATTTTTTATTCATTTCTACCGATGATCTTATCTATTATTCGGGTTATATAATCAAAATTAGACATCTCCCAGCAAATTTTTCTCGATCTTTCTCTTATCTCTTTGGAATCACTCTTATCTTCAATGCATCTTAACTTTATTACGAATAATTCCGTTTCTAGTTTTATCAAATCGTTGTCTCTCCCTCTCTTTCTCAGATTTTCTTGACCTTCTAAACAAATTTTTAGCACATCCAAAGTAGCCCAAATCACCTAGTTGAAGGGATGCATTCAGGGACAAACAATTAGCAAACCAAAAGCTAGAAGAATTGAAGATCTAACCAATTTAAATCTGATACAAGATCAATCAATCACTGAATCACATAACCAATTTGAAACAGATGGGTAAGAATAGCTTAATTACTTGGCATATATCACATGGAGGGAGTTTGCTGGATAGGCACTGAAGCAGCAGCCTCTGATGCTTGCTTGCAAGCTTGTTTGCCGCATGAACTTCTATGTCACATTTTGCACAGAGCGCTGCCTCATCTGCGCAACAGATTACAGTCGCCGGTGCCTTCTCACACACATCACACTGGATCTTCATCTTTGTAGACGATCCGAACTAGATCAGAATCAGAGACCCAACAAACGATATCAGAGTCGATTACCTAACAATCTTCCTTCACTTTACCTTCCTTCTTGCTTCCAATAATCTTGCCACATAAAAAGCAAAACCCATGTGCCAAATTGATAGTTGGAGGGACAGATGGAGGGTCAGGAGATGCCCCTTCGAGGAATATGATCAATCAGCCTGGAAAATGTCACCCTTTCCGGGAAAATGTAGAGCAAACCCTTATCCCAGGAAAGTTTTGTCAGGGCCTTGGACGGAAAATCTGGAGGTTGAGACCAAATTGTGATGATTGAAGGTTCTCAGAGAGGAGACGGGGAGGAAGATCAAAAGGAGATTAGGAAGAGTATACTTAAGTGGAGGAGGATCCAATTGGGGGAGATAAGGTTTGGAGATTTGGGAATAAGAAGGAAGAGCAGGATTGAAACAGCAGGGCACCGTAGGGTCAGCCCCATGTGTGTGGCTGTGCACCATTCAACAGCAGTGGTGGTCACCATTAATTCCTGCTCTCTGTTTCTGATTGATTTGTACATTTAGCCAGTGTGGTTGACGTGGTGAAACAACCGCCGATTTAAAACTTGAAAACGTGAAAACACTAACTACGAGATATTTTTTTGTATCATAAACTCAGATTGAGACACATCGCTGTACATGAAATTAGGTCAATTTTGATTGACTATATTTTTATGATAAAAAAATATTTTTATTTAAATTTTAAATTTTGATATGTTTAATTATCTAAATTTTTTATAAAAAATAATTTTCATGTTTTAATTACATGACCCTATTTTGACACTTTTGGTGGAATTCATTCTCTCACGCGACTAGAATTAATTTTTATGAAAATAAAAAATCACGCTCATCACCTATGCCCACTACATTGGCCTTTCTCTTTTATTATTGACGATTATAATGGTCATAGACAATGACAACGGCAGGAGCAATAGCAGCTGGTGGTGAAGATAGTGGGTAAGGACGATGACAGTGGCCAATGAAGGCAGTGGATAAGGACAATGGCAACGAGAAGGGCAATGGCAGTGGGCGATGTGATCGGTGATGGTAGTAGGTAGTGGCTGAACAACCATGCGGCAACGGCAATGGTTGTGGGCGACGTCACCGATGATGGTAGCGGGCAAGCGACAACGGTTAGGGTTGAAGTTGTTGGGCAATTAGGTTATTTTGATTATTTTATGTATGTATATTTGATTTATTTTTTGAATATGTGTATATTTGATTATTTTATAGAGTTGATTATTAACTTGTATATTTGAATATTAATTATCTACATGTGTACGTGATTATTTTCATAAAAAATAATTACAATCAAATATAAAAAATTAGAAAAGTATAACAATTTTCAAGTAAAAAAATTAAGGCAATCAAACACCTTCAATTAATATTTTTCTTATAATTTAACTCTAGACAATTTAATTGTCTATAAAATATTTTTTTCTACCTAAATTCTATACTTGCAATCAAACACACTCTTATGATTTAATGTCACCTACTAATGAAAATGGTAAATATTTTATTTCTCACCCATCTTATTTTTCCTTTAAAACCATCAACATTTAACTCCTGAATTCTCATCTCAAAACATTTGAATTTGGATTTATCTCTATCTGGTCCGAAGAATAACTAAACAAGAGAGTAATGAAAATAAATTCTAAATATCTCAGTTCAAATTTGGCTCATCTTATCTTCAAATAATCTAAACAAGAGAGTAATGAAAATAAATTCTAAATATCTTAGTTCGAATTTGGCTCATCTTATCTTCAAATAATCTAAAATTGACATTATCTCTATTTAGTTCAATAAATCATGTCAACTCGAGATAATTAGAATAATGGAACTAATGCAAAATATCTTGGCTGACTTCAATTTTAGAAAATTCACATACATCTTTATATCTAGTAGGAGGGAATTGTCTCCAACTCAAGATAATTAACAATGTGAATCTTGAGGATGATAATTCTAAATATCTTGTTTTATCTTGTAAAGTGTTTCATACACATTTATTATTTATTTATTATATTAATTTAAATATCGAAGTAAAATTATAATTATTAATCCTAATTATTATCATTCTAATCTTAAAAGAAACACAGATCCAAACACTTCACAATATTTACTCTCACTATTCATTTTAAGTATAAACTAATTAAAGTTTCAAAAGAGTACTACCAAAATGAGTCAGGAGCATGGAGCACATTAAATATTCATACAAGTCTTCCAAAGCCAAATCATTAATTTTTTGTCTGCAGAAGGTGAAATATCTTATCTTAAGAGTTTTCATATACTGTTTTGTGTATGTGGGAGAAATTAATCACGATACACGATGACGTATCAGATAAGAGACATAGTGCATAGTACCCACAAAGAGCTACCCCTATATGAGGGTGAAACTCCCACACTGCGACTGCCATGACTCGAACTTACATCTTTGTTTGTAATCTAGTACCTGGCTGTCATCCGTACTACGCCCGTGGAAGCCCAAATCATGAATTTCTTATTGAGAATAGGGGTGTGCAAACAGCCAATTTGATAATTGAACTGATCGAAATTTACTAACTGATTAAATTGAACTGGAGAACAAAACTGAACTAAATCAATCATTAATCGAAAAAATTGAACTAATCAATAATTGAAAAATCAAATCAAAACTGTATAAATCAAACCAAATTTATTAAACTGAAGAATCATAAAAAAGAAAAAATGAAGTACTCAATAAAAAATATACAAAATTAAAAAAAATTATTAACGTCGTTTTATAAATATCAAAATAATATTATTTTAAATTTTGGTTGATTTAATTAGTTCGATTGTTTTGATAAAAAAATAAAAAAATATTTTTTAAAAAATAATTAAATTAAATTAATAAAAAATAAATTCAAATTTAAACAATTCAATTCAATTAATTACGGGGTCAAATCAAACGTTGCTTCTCCCCTCTGGCGATGCATGTACCTGCGTCGTCAACGTGTAACATCCCAGCAGGCATCAATATCACCCAATGGTCGTGTCTCCCTCAGTGAGGTGAAGAATTAAATGTCCTTGTGTTCCAAGTTTGCACAGCCCTTGTCTTCTAGTGATCATATATGAAATGACTTATTTACCCATGTTTTTCTGGAGAAAATGAAAGAAAACATATTAAATTACTAAATTTATTATATTATTTTAATAGTTAAGCAGGCTTTATATATTTTCTAATTATTGGTCTATATATTACCAATTAATTAAGCAAAAATTTTGAAAATTGGGAGCTTTGGCTTTTATCGTGGCTCATACACAATAATAAATCTATTGATTAAAATTGTTATCATTAAATTATTTAAATTTTATAAAAAAATAATCAAAGTATATAAAAAAAATTATTGTATAAATATTTTGATATTTAAATTAGATACTAAAAAGTTGAAAGTCGTATTAAAATTAATATTAGAGATGTATTTTTTTAAATAAAAATAAATTTATTTATTTATAAGGAAGTATAAATTTTTTTGTAATATTTTTAGTTTAAAAAATTATTCTAAATTTTTAGATCTTTTTAGTCTTTTAACGAGAGGCTTTATGTGTAACTTTCAAGAATAAAAAACTTTGTTGGTATCTGATAGTTGTCGTGGATGTAACAGGACACCAACGCATTGGCAGTGACGCACATATAACAAAGCTTGTAAATTAGCTGCAATCAATTGGGCTTAGCACAAGCCCAGTTCAATTTTAGCATATATAATAATAAATTATTGAGAAAATCTATAATTATTATTCTTTGAACATCCTTGTAGATTTTTTCAAGTCTCAATATGATTGAAAAATATTTAAGTAATTTTTATATATATATTGTCGACGTTCAGAATTGGTCGACTATGTTTATTTGGCCCGCCTGGTACGATGGATCCGAAGAACGTATCTGTAATATCTGATATTTGATTTTCTGGGCCTCTTCTCCGTCCCTGCAAGGTACTCCAAAGCTTAAGTTAATAAGCGAATCTGTGGGGAGTTCAGAGAGAAAGAATGTGTCAATTGGAAAAGTCTCGTCTCTTCTTACCGGAGCTGGCCTATATATCGTGGGATGTTCCTCCTCAGGCATAGCATGTCTGTCCTAGGAGATGGGACGGAATTCCTAGTGTCGGCGAAGGATGTCCATACTGTAAGAAGGTGCTGATGGAACCTTCATCAATGTGGATGAGACCAGTCATTAATGGCGAGAGGACCCGTCATTTAATGAAGATGGGATTGGAGGCGGGCGCGCGAAAATCCAGGCTCTTCGGTAATGATGTCGTTATGAATGGACCAAGATGGGACTAACATGGGCTAGCCAGGCGGGCCGGGAATGATGGGCCTGGGCTGCATGGCCTGGGCGGCCCTCGGCCTGTTGCCTCGTCAGCTCGTCAGGACTTTGGCCTTTTATCTCGCGAGTTGTTTAGCTGAGCCAGTAATCAGCGAGGTCGTTGGGAGCTCGCCCAGATGACATTGTTCCAAGCCGAGCTTCGGCCATGCGCGAGCTCGCTTTGATAGGTCTCAGCTTGAGGCCCGTCAGCTCCTTTGATAGTTGTACCGGCCCAATAAGTTGGGCTCAACCCTCATAGAGTAGGACGAAAAATACCCATAACATATATATATATATATATACATTTGTGTGTGTATTTGTACAAAGTGCATAATTGCAATCTACCGAGTTATCAAATTTATTAGTTTTAAGTTTGGGATTAGATTAGTGTTATCTTGCGATTCAGATAAATTTATTTTTATTCTAAAGTTATTTTTAGGGTTCAAGTCCTATTTAGATTGATTAGATTTATTTTTATTTTGTTTAAAATTATTTATTTTAACAAATTGTAATTAACCTTGAGTCCTTTTATGATCTTTAAGAAAATAAAGAAAAATATTATAATTAAAATAAGATTAAGAAGAGCTAATACCTATTATGAATAAAGAAATTTTCATCCTGTCCCTTAAGTATAGGTCATGTAGTTAGTCCACGATAAATTAAGATTCACACTAATAAATTGTGAGTTTAATTCTTTATTCTGTATAATGAACCAAAATCTTCACAAACGATTTATTTTATTTGTCAAAATTGAAGTTATGAACGAGAGAGACAAAGGGCGATAATCTCAAAAAACCTTCATCCTACTCAAGCCTTGATGTCATTGATAAATGTATAAGTAACTTATTTATCTATAAAAGAACACCACCCGAATTGCATTATTGTAAAATTAATCTGACTTTGAATATCTTTACACCGTTATAAAAAGTGAAAAACGACATCGTAATGAATAGGAAATAGCGAGAGCGAGCTAACTGGCTGACTCTGGCTCGTGCTTTATGAATCGATAAACTTCACACAAACTCAACACGCGACGCATTGAAATCATATATATACATACATATATATATATATATTCTACTGATCCATGAGCTCTCATGGCTGGAGATACTGGTGATGATCATCTCTGAATGCCCATGGAACAAAGCATCTCACCCTGCAAAAGCTGCTTGGCCAACCGAAACTGAACCTGTAAACCCTAATCCCAAGCCGCCTCCTAGACACCACCCGGCCAACTTCAGCCACAACCGCCATATCCGCCTCCCCGAGCTCTTTCACAGACCTCTTCATCTTCTCCTTCACACTGAACCTCTTCCTCTCCGACGAAAGACGGTAACTGGTCAGGAATGCCCGCCTTGCCTGCCAGTACTCGGGCCCATGGCGATAATAGTCGCCTTCCAGGGGGCTGCCGGTCTTCGGCTGCCACGCATGGCTGAGTTCAGAAGATTCACCCCAATTTGTGGGCGCAGCAGCGGTGATCGGACGGTGGGGATGACCTCTGGTGTTCTTCATGGGAAGAAGAAGGTGATGAACTACGTACTGATGATTAATTAACAAAGCATGATATATATAGATGATGAGTGTTCTGCGTGAAGAATTGAATATTGAATTGAATTAGCATTTGGTTGGATGCTTATTTTTAAGGCTTAGTTGTTGAACCATACTGGAAATGTGTTGAAGAAGATTTGTTAGCTGTGGTTGCGCTGCCATCGCTTAGTCTAATCTCTCTCTCTAGCTCTCTCTCACTCTATTGTTCTCGAATCTTTAGATTTGCAAGAGGCACTAGTTTAGTCTTTCTCTCAATTAATTGCTCCCGAAGAACCTTTGAATCTCTCTCTCTCTAAATTGTTGTCGGATCTAGAAGTGTAGTGTAAAGAGACGATTCTATTACTAAATTGATTAAAATTCACTAATTGATTAAATCGAATCGATGAACAAAATTAAATTAAACTGACCAATAAATCGAACCAAAACTGTATAAATCGATAATCGAAAAAACTGAATCAAAACTGTATAAACCGAACCAAACTAATTAAATCGAGGAAACGTAACAAAATTAAAGAAAACCGAAATAACTAATAGAAAACATACAAAATCGAAGAAAACGACGTTATTTTATAAATATCAAAATAATATCATTTTAGAGTTTAGTTGATTCAATTAATTTAGTTCTTTCAACTAAAAAATCAAATTTTTGAAAAAAATTAATCGAATTGAACCGATGCAAGAAAAAAAGACAAGTTAAGTTGCTTCGAATAAATCGAACTTTTTTACTCTCTCCTAATCGGATCAAGCTTTGAATTAGTAGATATTTAAGGTAAGAAGTCTTTTATTTCTCTCTCGTTTTGAATTGTTCCCGGAATTTTATTAAATCAGTAGATACTGGAGGGTAAACCATGCTAATTAAGCACATACAAAAATGAAGTAAAAAATTTTAGTAAAAGTATATTAGGTGACAATTGATAGTAACTCTTTTAATTTATTATTTAAAAGTCATCAATCTCTCTTCTGCTTTAAGCTTGTTCACATCTTACAGCTACTTCTTTGAGATACTCAAGTCAAGTCTGTTGATTTCTCTACCCGAACAGTGATACTAACTCTTGTCTCAAAAGGAGAATTGCTCACCCCAGGTGCTCCCATACCTAGTGCAACAGAATATGAGAGAGTTAATCATGATGATTCAGTTGGGTACAGTGACTTGACTAGTGCTCACTGTACACAAGGAATTCCCTTCATTTTGAGAAATTACTCCCACACTACCACTGACGAGATTTGATTCTTAGTTCTTATCTCAAATTTCATCTTAAAGATATTTTGTATCCTAATTATGACTAACTGAGCTGCCCATGCAGGTAACACTGATATAAACTCTTTCCCATATAGCGGCGTGAGCTCCGCCTTAAGCATGCAACAGCCCTCTCCACTGTCTCCTGGCTTGCACAACACTTGGAAACTTGTACGTTCCTGATTTTTCCACATTATAAATTTATTAATGGTTGTATTTCAGCAACACAAACCTTTGAATTTTTGTATTATGTAATAAATTAGTCATTATATTTTAATTTTTATTATAATTCAGTTCGTCTTTTAATTTTTCATCAAATTATGTTAATAAAAATTGAGTAATATGCATGAATATAAATTAAAATACACATTGAATTGTAATAAAAATCAAAATATAATGACTAATTTATTACACAATACAAAATTTAAGAATTAACAATATAATTTATCCTCTATATATAATTAATGAGGATATAACAAGAACAATATATATGTGTGTGTTTGACTTCATTGCTATGCAAGAGGAAGGTGCCAAGGAATTAAAGCCATCTTAATCTTAATTTTTTTTAAGTAGTAGAATTCCTCTACACATTTTTTTGCCAAAAAATTGTCTCTAAAATTTGCATAGATTTTTTAATGTTATTAATTAATAAAAAATAAATAGTTTCTGTCATATCTTCTCACTAATTAATCCCTTAATTAATCAAAAATAACTATTATTTTTGAGAAATATGAATAGACAACTTAAACTATTAATTAAGTAATAAAAATTCGTCTATGTGCATAAAATCTTATCTTTTTTTTTTCATAATATATTAAATAAACTATAATAGTTTGTAAATATTTTTTCCCTCCAAGAATTAATCTGTCAAACTGTTTTTTGCCTCTAAAATTTGCATATTTTTAAAATTTTGTTACCATTGCAAAAATTAAATTTTAATATCAAAAATAAAAAATTTCAAGAGAGTAAATAAATGCAAGACCACTGCATGGGTTTTCAATACTAATTAAGATTTAAGATATCACATTTTCAAGACTAATGGATAGGCTTTCCGATACTAATTAGAATGTAAGATATCACATTTTCAAGACTATGGAAGAAAAGTAATATATAATGAAAGAAAAATAAGTCAAAATTCATATTTTTAAAGTTTTGTTATCATTACAGAAATTAAATTTCAAAATTATAAATTAAAAATTTTAAGAGAATTTTTAATTAGCATTGGAAAACTCATACTTCCTCACGTTTAGGAGTTTTCATTTATATTTATATTTATTATAAATTTATAAATAAATATATAATATAATAAATAGTTTTACTTTAATAATTAATTAATCATTACCTTTAATTTAATGTAAGACTAATGTATGAGTTTTTTAATACTAATTAAGATTTAAGATATCACATTTTCAAAACTAATGCATGAGTTTTTCAATACTAATTAAGATTTATTATCATATTTTCAAGACCATGGAAGAAAATTAATGCATTGCGAAAGAAAAATAAGTTAAAATTCATATTTTCAATATTTTGTTATTATTGCATAAATTAACTTTCAATAGCAAAAATTAAAAATTTCAAGAGTAATTAATTTATAAATAAATATATAATATAAATAAATAATTTTACTTTAATATTTAATTTAATGTAAATATTTAATTATTCGTTGTTCCAATGTAATAGTTTTTGAATATAAATAGGAAGTTCATGTTGATAGATTTGAAATGCCATGACACACATCGAGAGGGGGGTGAATTGGTATATACAAATTCTTTTTTGTTAAAAATTCTTTTGATAAAAAGGACATGCCATCTATGGAAATCATAGTTTCGTAAAATCTCAATACTTTGAAATAGCACGATGAGGTATCAACCGCATAAAGACAATCCCATTTTAACAATGGAGAACACACGATTGAAAAATATGAAATATTTTTTAAGTGAGGAATATTTCTCAAGTGAAAAATATAAAAGGTTAAATATATGAATCAAATGAGAAATATAAAAATACTTGAAAAGATAAATAAACAAAGAATACAAACACAAGAGAACATAAAGATTTATACTGGTTCGACTTAATCCAAACCTAATCCACTACCTTATCTCATCACTAACGATTTTGCAAACAATCTACTAAAACCTTCTATCACTTCGGATAGGCCCTTTAGCACCAAGTTAGGAAATACAACATCTTGCTTGAAAAGCAAGCCCTCTAGCAATACAAGATAGGAAAAACAAGAAATTAAATATAAATGAGAGTTTCTAAGAGTATACACTCTTAGTTACAATATCTCTTAATAAAGATACAAGACGTTAATCAAACAAAACAAATTTAGTACAAAGTATTTGGGAGAAAAATAAAGCACAAATTCTCGTAAGTTTCAAGTAAAATAATTTGCAATCTTTAGATCAACTCATTCACATCCATTAGTCTTTTCTAGATCATCCTTGAGTTGTATTTATAGGCATCCAAAAAGATCTAAGAGAAAATTAGTCGTTTGTGACCGTTGGGATTTGAAAAACTAACCGTTATAATTTCTGCAAAAGAGACTTAGTTTACAAATAAAAATGATTCGTCGACATAATCAGACAAAATAACAAGCTTGGTCGACACACAAAATAAGTTGGTCAATTAAGTCATAAAAACAACAAAACACTTAGTCGACCAAGACATAAATAACCATGACACTTTGTCGACCAAAGTTATCATTTTATCAACAGACTTAAAGAGTTAGTCGACCAAGTCAGCACATAAGCACTGTTAGTCGACAAAATTTATAGCTTAGTCGATAGAATGAATGCATTTAGTCGACAAATCATGACCACTTAATCTACAGATGCTACCAAAATGTTATTAACTTCATTTTCTAATATTTTAAGATTTAATGCATTATTTTTCCAAATCTCCTAAATCATAAACAACGCATATATATTGGAAAATACTTTGATCACATACATTTGAGATTGCTTAAAGCATCATTTAAATTGGAGCATTAAGATAATAAATATCATCAAAATACAATGGTTTTTCATCATCAAAACTATATCAAAGGCAAAACATCACATGTTAAGATTTTTCATTTTATATAACGCTGTGTAATTTAATAAAAGCCTTTTTAAAGTAACTTTTCAAAATATGGACGTTAAAGGTTTGAGTCGAGAGACTTTGGGAGATTTAATGCTTTAAAAATAAGTCAGAAACTTATAGCATTGCCATTGAGATAATTTTCATGGATGACATGTTTTTTTCCCCTTATAAATTTATTGTTAATTATTTATATAGATTTTGTCATCAAATTTATAGGGTGGAAGGATTCATGCAACAATCAAACGTTAGTTGGTTCGATCTTTCAAAATATTAATTTGTGAAGGATAATTGTATTTTATGCTCAATTTTATATTTAGATACAACAATATAAAATACAAGACTACAAGCTAAAGTTAATGTCAAAAACTACTCTTGTAGATGTTATAGATAAAAAAATTTCAATTCATTTTATCTTTAGGTCATTTGCTAATATTTTGAGTATTTTAAGTGTAGTTGAACTTGACGAATATGAATTGTTTGATAAGTATAAAATTGATTATGCAATTATTTATGCCTTTATAATTGACAATTTTTTTTTAATTTTATTAAAGATATAATTAGAGAAGTCATTGGTAAAGACAATGTTAAGTGTCAAGAATGGAATGACAAACGAGAAAATGTGACAACCTACTTAATGTATTAATTATTCTTTAACACAATGAATGACAGTATATTGAATTAAGGGTATTTTCTATTAACATATTGAATAACAAATAATTAATTCAACTTAAATTTTGATAAAAGACTGAGTATTAAAAGAAAAAAAAATTGTAATTATTGATTTTGTTAAGGTTATTTAAAATAACGAGTTTAATTTTTTATTTTTAAATTTATAAATCTATTTACATTTCCCATCTCATGCATCGCACGGGTTTAACACTAGTTACTAATGAATTTTGTTTAAGACCAAGACTTTCTTTTTTATACTAACAAACAAATTAATTATGATAATATTAATTTTATTTTATTTTATTTTTGTAAATTAGTTGACATGATAAATTAATTATTTGGATAAAAAGTTATTTTTAATGTTTGTCTCGTTACTTAGCTGCAAGGCTCGTTAAAGATCAAGAAATAAAGGATATTATTGGTAAAGTAGATCACGAGTTCGTCGAAGACAAAGACTAATCAGCCACTTTCATAGTAGTCAGGGCCAGCTTAAAACATATGCCACTAAGGTCTATGCTTAGGTTGGGGGCCCTGAAAAAATGAAAATGCCAAGAAGAAAAACAAACAATAGGAGATGCTGAAGAAATGGAGACATGTTAGAGAAAATGCTGAAATAAGTGATAGAAAAAGAGAAAAGAGATTTCAAACAAGAGATGCTAGATAGAAAGAGAGAAGAGATGCTGAATAGGAAATGTCGAAGAGAAAGAAAGAAACATCACAAGCAGAAAAGGAGACCGACTACTACCAGAAGACACCGATAGGAACTGAGAGGAAACCAGAAGAAACTGACCATTAGAGACTAGGTGACACAGTCATCAGTCAAGATAGATGATCACACGGTTCAATAGGTATCTTTAAAGACGATGAAGTAATGACATCGTCGAAGATTGGGGGTGATGGCATTATCAGAGACCAGAAGCAATGACATCTTTAAAAATGGTCACCGGTCACAACAGATGGCAGACGTAGTCTTATCGCCAGTTACGTGGTCACGCTAAACAGTAAGAAAGTGTGAGGGAGAGTTGTTTTGTCGCCTATGGCCTTGTTAACTCTTAAACTGGTATTGATAGTAGTCATCTTCATTTATTCCATGATTACCAAACAATCATTGATCACTGCTATTGACAGAGGTAGAATGTGGTGGTTTAGCTTTAAACTTGGGTAAGCACAGATAAAATGCATGATCGTTTAATTTGTCACAAATGTTTTCCCAATGGTTTAGTCTGGGTCAAACGCAAATAATATATTATAGGTGTAATAATTTATTTACTATATATAGAATTTTTATTTTTTGGGATTCTGACACTTGATTTGAATCGAACTAAATAGCTTTATACCATGTTTGATCTTTTACCATTTTTTCTTATTATTAAGGGCAAAGAAAGAAAAATTATAATTGTCAAGGACATGAATGGAAATTTATACGGGAGAGACTAATGGAATTACAAAAAAGATAAGGGGTTAAAGTAGGAAACACTCAAACATATGGCACTAAAGTGTAATTTCATAAAACAATAAAGGTGCCGTCATAGCATCCCATGCGTTCTTTTCTTCCCCGTTTGGTTCTCAAGGAAGCAGGAAATCTAGCGTTTGCGGAGAACTCTGATCAACTCAGAGCCAAGAGGTGCGAAAATTTTCCCTATTAAACCCTAATTATACTCTTTATGTGGCCGCTTGGAAACCCCAATTTGTGTTTCAAACCGTAAAATTCCGTTCCCCCTTGTTTTCTTAGTCCAAATCCGTCGGTGTCTGAGGATTGAATGCGAAGCTTTGAAGATAGAATTGGTAAAGCTTCAGTGATTTCTCAAAACGGAGAGTAGTTATCTGGCTGATCTCTGAAGAACTCAATTCGCGGTTTGGCGTTCTTGGCGGTGAGATGTGCAAATTTCAAAATTTTTTAAGATGGTAGTAGATTTGGACCTTTAGGGTGATTGCTGAAATTTTCGAATCGGATTTTGTGGTTTTGGCTATCTATAGTTTTTTGGAGCCTTTGATCTTTGAGTTCTGGATATTGTGCTTGATCTTGACCGAGTTCTCATGCTTGTAAAAAACTGGAGTATTTTGTGCTTGCTTAAGTGGATTTAGGGATTTTGGAGAGTGTGGAAGAGGGGTTCTAGATGGGTAAGCCGCTGTTTTATGAGATCTTGGAAAAGCCTGCCACAAGTTGTGTTATTGGGATATGTACTGCAATTTGGTTCTACATTCAGAAGAAAAATATTGGGTATTCACATGTGGGCTTGAGTTATGACACCGCCATCGAAGGTCATTATTGGAGGATAATAACATCTGCATTTTCACATATAAGCATCCTGCATCTAGTCTTCAATATGAGTGCACTTTGGAGCCTTGGAGTTGTGGAGCAGTTAGGCCACATTGGACTAGGGGTGGAATTTTATCTTCAATACACACTTGTGCTGGTAGTTTTGTCAGGTATGCTAGTTTTAGGGGCTTACCATGTTTTGATCCAAAAATTCAAGTTAGAGTATTTCCGGAGGGTGACAGCTGTTGGGTACTCCTGTGTCGTTTTTGGCTGGATGACTATTCTTTCGGTGAAGCAACCATCTTCCAAGTTGGAGCTTTTTGGGTTTCTGTCTCTTCCAATCAGTTTTGCACCATTTGAGTCGCTTATATTTACTTCAATAATTGTTCCAAAAGCAAGTTTTCTAGGCCACTTATCTGGAATAATTGTTGGTTATTCCATTGCTTGGGGTTTGATTCATGGGGTGAACAACTACTGGGCTATTTCTATGCTAGGATGGATGGTACTTTTATTTGTGTTGAGTTTGAAGCGTTCTGGTGCATTCGATTTCAACTTTCTTGAGATTGAATCAGTTACAGATCCATCCTTTCCCTCTGTGCGGTTTCTTGGAAATGGTAGGACCTTGCAGATGACTTCGCTACCAGTTGCAGGTGCCGAACTTGTGTGACTCATGGTCAAGCAACAGATGTGCGGTTCACTTTGGGGTCATCCTGTATTTAATCTGCATGTTTTGTTTCCCAAGCCAGTATTTTGTGCTTGGAACTAAGAGAATTCTCTTCGAGCAGAAGTCTTCAGGGTTGCCATTACATGGTGTGATACAGCTTTGCAACTCTCATCTGCACCTTTATCGAATAATGGAATTGTTGGTTGCTTATTACTTTTAAAACACATATCATTTTGTAAGTTTTCTGGTCATTTTTATCACCAATGCTTGGTTTTTGTGCTAGAGAAGTGGTTCAGCTGGTCAGCAAGATCATGTAATCCCGGAATGTTTCATTGTCAAGTGTTTATTCTGCCAATCTTTACTAAGTGGCAATTTGAATTGATTATGACAAAAAAAATGCAATTCTGGTTATATCCCATTATGATCTTGAAAATAATAACAGAAATGCGATCTTTATGTCGATCCCTTTTCTGGTTCTCCCCTTTGCGGTTGTACAATTGACATCTGCATTTGAGAAATTGACATCTGGGAGACTGTTGATCATGACATTAACTTTGCTTCAATAGAGTGAAACAGCATAAAGAAACATCTTTGACTTGATCATGGATTTAATTTTCTTGGGTTTAATATCATAAAGCAAAAAGTTGTTTTTTAACTCTATCGAGTAGCCGTTGAGTACATCCAAAGAGGCCAGTAACCTATTCTTCAAGCATATCTTGTAACAATTGGCATAGGTTATCCTTGTGGATCAATGAATTGACTTTGAGTTCCATTAGATGTACGTCATTTTTAGCATACTTTATAATGAGCATATGCACGAACAGCTGCAAGGGAATTTGTAAAACTAAAGCAGTTCTCAAGCAAAAAAAAAAGTTATTTATGAGAAATGTTTCCTGTTTCCACCCATAGACCTCTTATTGCTGTTAACAAGCATTTAGACATAAGTATCTTCTGGAAGCCTGCTTTGTGATTTCCGTACATGAGACACTGCAATATTAGCTGATTATGGTCAATATTAAATTGGAAATCCTAATTAGGTCCTACTTGTGGCTGTCGATCTCGTTGTTTTATGTTGGCTTTTCTTGAAGAGCTTGATGACTTCTAGGTAGTTCTGTTGCTTAAGTTTGTTTTGACATTTACTGTTGTAGTTGCCATATTTTAGCTGCTATTGGCCTCGGAGAACTGACAAATTCAGCTATATTCTGACGGGTGGATAGATACAAATTTTCCAAGAAGAATCTAGTCAGCAAGGGGTTGAATTGTGTTGCTTCCAGTAGAAAATACTCCTAACATTAGATGAATGCAACTCAAACCCTTCACACTTTCAGTACTCCATGCATTTCTTCTGCATTGCAAGAATGGTGGGTGTTAGCATTGCAGTAAGGACTGTACATCAATAGGTATATGCTGAAGGCTGATGAGAAGATGTTTTTTGTAGCAGGTTATTCTTGCCATTCCATCATCCATGCCAAGCCATGGTCTTACTGCATTTTGTCACATGGATGAAGAATTTGGTTGGGGAAGATGCCTTCAGTGATACTGTAGAGTTAAATGTGTTGTTCTTTGTTTTTCCTCTGTTTTTTTTTTGGTAGAGATTTCTCACATGGTTATTTATTTATTTTTTCTCCTAGAAATGACTCGTGAATTAGAACCATGCAGAGCCAATCCCAGATCGGGATAAAGGCTCGATATTGTAGTTTTATGTAATGCCAAACTGGCTGAAAATGCTGTGTTCTTGGAATAGAGAGCAAGTTGATCTGGTCACCATTGGAGTAGGGTGGAGGTTTAAGATCAACAAATACTTTTTTCAAGTAAGATTTAGTCACTGAATAACACAATTGCACAGCAATTTGTTAAATTCTTGTAATCGTAGACAGATTTTCTGGAATTGACAAATGTGATTGGTTCAATGATCATAGAAGCAAGAGTTATTTAAGAATGCTTTCTTTCATTTACAACCATCTAATATGAATGAGTGAAGAAAGGAGTTACAGGGGGCTAGTAAGCTGATGCTGCCAAAGCTAGTTGCTCCACTCGTCTATCGATTTTGAAAAATTATATTGAGCTTCAGTAGAGCTTGATCAACTCTCGGATTGTCGATATCGACCATCATCACTTGCCTGGTTCATCTGTGCCTAATAAAAGAGATACACATGAAAGGCAAGGAAAATTTAGAACTATGATGCAAGAGTAAACAACAATGCACCAAAACTTTATTCTAATCTGTCGATCATTTCTATTTATGACATTATATTTTGTAAGACTCTTATAACAAACTACAACCAAAATGGTGTACTACACTAGTGATATTCATATCCATTGACTGCCCTTGTTGATCTGCATAAACCCCAATACTGCCAATTGCTAATAGATTGGGCAGTACTTGATGCAGAATAATTAGATCCAATTTCAACGAAGAAGATGATTTCATGCCCTTATGGGGGGTTGCTATCCATTTATACAAAGGGGAGACAAAAATAACACTGAAACTACATAATACAGACAGTTTCACTCAAAAGATTCTAAAACCATCAGAATTTGGTTAATTGATTAACCCATTTCAGAAGTCACCATCCAAAATAGAAAAGGAAATAAAAAAACAAAATTGGTCTTTCACGATATGTTTCCTCTTTTATAAGCCTAAAAGTCACTCAACTATCGTATTTGCAAATAATCCACATCAAACATAAAGGTACCAAAGAGAAACAAACCATTGTTATTTCCCTTTCCCATTACAGCTCCCCTCCAATCACCCACATCATGCAAAACATTACCCAAGTGACTGTCATTGACTGGGGAAACAATTCCCTAAAAACCAAACCCCATTGTATTATCAAGAACTTAACATTGTTGTTGATGGATTAGCCAAGCATGTACAGTCTAAGTCTTGGGATTTCTGAGGCTGTAACATATGAAGAATTATCTGGGATTAAAACCATCTGACTCATCTATTAATCTCCCTTTTGATCATTTTTAACTTTTCAATTTGGAGTTTTCTCCTTTATATCTCAGGCCCCATGTGCCATCATCAGCCTTATCTTAGTTGCTTGTTTTGTTTAAAGAAGCTATTATAAGGGGTTTGGGAACTTTTTCTAAAAAGCAAGCTCTTTTGGACCACAAAAGCACACAAGATAAAAAATAAAAAAGAATAAAAAAGAGGCCTTTATGCTTTCATTTTTCTTACTACATAATTTATGCCTTATTTTAGGATTATTTTAGTCATTTTATAAAACATAACTAGAAGATAGCTTTTTTAAGCAGTTTACTAGACGAGTATCATGCATTTTTTTCTTTAACCTAGTTTCTTTTTCCTACATTTTAATTCAACTTTTGCTAAAAAAAGAAAGGTGCTAAATCAAGGGCTAATACTCCCCATTTGCTTACACATCCAACACCAACTAACAAATATACAGTCTTTATTATAAGAATCAATGGCACAGATTTTATCACATGCTGATATCTGCAGGCAAATAAGGCAAGATAGGCAGAAGCCCTTGGCCATTAAACCCTCTCAGAACGAAAGAAGGGGTATATGAGAAAGGTAGTTGTTTCTTGAAAGTTTACTCCAAGTGTGTTTAGGCTGTGATTATATTTGGATTTACTTGGAGGCGAACCAAGGGAAAATGCCGCTCTCCCTAAGATTCTTCGGGCAAAGTTCAAACACCTGGGTCATCAGAAAAAAAAGAAGAAAGAATTGCCAAGACAAGCCAAAACTTGCTTCATGAAATGGATTAACTTAAAAAGCTTCTTAACCCCATCCTAGTCAAACTCAATATATATTGTCCAAATCCAATGGCATATAGATGGCTGAGGTCATTTGCTAATTCCTTCATCTCCTCATCGTTTACTTCTCTTTTTAAAAGCAATAAAATGGTTCATCACTTCGTTACAAGATAATCACCTATCAATACTCCTCGGCTAAGCACAACATGAAATGGAGGTGGAAAAGTTTATTGTGATTCGTATACTTGGCTCAATGCACCCCAATGGTGACTCCAGCAATGCACCCTCTGCCATTCCGACCAACAAATCTTTTATTGCCCAAAAATTCATTTGCAATACAAAAATTCATTTGAACCCTGTAGGTGTGCCTCAGATTACTGCTATGTGGCAAGGTCAGAAGGTTCATTGGACCACTAGACGCATTTGCCTGAGCGAGGGCCAGGAGCCAACCTCATGAGTTGGCTCACAGAACACTCACCCCTCCCTTGCTTCTAAGGGGTGTGGAATAGGTGTAAGGGGATGGGTGATGAAGAGAAGCAAGGAGAAAGAGGGAAGAAGAGAAGAAATAGAACAAAAATAGTAAGGGAAGAAATACTGATGAAGAAATAGAGAAAGAAAGTCCAGTAAGGTAAGAAAAGATGAACGAGGAGTGCACAAAGAAAAGAAGTATGAAAGCATCAATAGAGTGTTTTCATCAGACAATATAGAAAAGTATAAGAAAACAGAGGGGAAGCAGTAGCAGCAGCACCAGCAGAAGGTGATGAGAAGAGAATAAGAGGAGATATCCCAGAAAGAAGAAAAATTCCAGGAAAGAGGAGAAGATAAATTAAGAAAAGATATAGCAGACAAACAATAAAAGATAGTGTGTGTGTGTGAGAGAGAGAGAGACAGTTTCTCATTACATGAATAACACAAATTTTTTGGCTTGATAACACTCCTTAAACACCTAATATGGCAACCTAATACTACTTGTACTCTTATCACATAATTTGCTAAAAAGTCCTACAACAACAACATATCCAGCCGTTATCCCACTATGTGGGGTTGGCTATATGAATTCTAGACTTCTATGTGGGTTACATCCCAACAGATAGTTTGTCTAGAATTCATATTTGGATCCGACTAGGTTTTACGCTGGCTGTCGGCTACCTAACGCAACCCTCCTCCTTTATCCGGGATTGGGAGCGGTAGTGAATAAAGTCCTAATACAACCAAAATACATTAAGATAACAAAAAAATCCTAATAATATAAAACCCCGTCAATAAAGTGTTTTCCTAAAATAAACTTTATGTATCTTGCTTTAAAAATAAAAATGAACTTAGTTAACAAGATTTGAACTCAAGACCTCTAAATAATAACTGATTTCTAAAACAACTTTACCCCTACACCAAGGCTCAATTTGTTTAAAATTTTGCCTAAAAAAGTTAAAATTTAAACAATTATTGTCAAACGCCACCCAATGAACTTTCACTTAAATTTTTTTTTCTTGCATGTGCATAGAACAGGTCACTCCTCTAGTGAATCATAAAATTAAGAGTTGAAAGGTGAGGCATTTGAATGATTAGATAAGAAGGTAATAATGAAGACTATTTTAAGGGAATGAAAGGTAGATGCACTTTGCATCCCAAAGACTAAAATGGACGAGGTGGGAGGGATAGGTCAGAAGTATTTGAACATGGATATGAAATATGAATAGATAGAAGGACAGCATATAATCCCAAGATCCTTGATGAAATTTGGATTCCAGATAACTTTGTGAGATCTAGAGGTCTGCTAGACGGGTAGAATTTTCTATCGTGGTTAAAAATAAGGAATTTGGGAGATTTGAAAATGGAGAAAGAAGTTCAGAGACTTCAGGCCAAAAGATGGAACTGCACATATATTTTAAAGCATGGCTAAAGCTAAGAATCTCATTTGTTAGATTCGGGTGCGGACAGACTTCTTAATGAGAAGGACATTGTAATGTGCATTGCCGGCTTATATAAGCAGATCCAGTGCCCTAGTCCTTCCTTGGACAGGTTGACATTTAACATATACCTGTGGGAGAGGGCTCTTGTATGAGGAGTCTTTCTTAGAAGGTCACAAATTTGAGTTGTGGAAGTAGCTACTTCACAAAGCAAGGGTAAGATTGTGTAAAGAAACGGCCCGTCCCGTTCCTCACAAAGTGGGGAGCCTCATCCCATGGACACCCTTTAATAATCTCATCAAGGGTAAGAAAATCTTGGTTACTGTTGCATGTGCACATAGTATGGAGTTGACCAACCCTTATTTCATTGCCTTGTTCAAGGCAGTCATGGTCTCTGGTCATTGGCCAATTTGGTATGGTGGGGGTGTTCTCTAGGCAAGCAAAGGATATTGCTTTAGCTTGAAGAGGTGCCTATATTGGTAAGAGAGGTGGTCTGGTTTTTGGTCCCTCTTGCCTTAATGTAGATTATTTGTGAGAGAATAATGAAATTGGAGATACTTTCAAGATCATGAAATCCTGTTGTTTAAGCTAAGACTAGTTTCCTCACGATTTTATTTTGACTAGTTGATTCTCTTGCGGTATTGAACATTATGTATTTTTTTTTCTCTTTTAGAGAATTTTGTTTTTGTATTGCCTCTTCTTTGGTATATGAGTGCTACTTGCCTTGCAAGGTTGGGAGAGTGTTTATGCAACCTCCCCCCACCCCCCGTCTTTTTTTTTTTCCCAAAAAAGGCTACTTTCACAACTCAAATCCACAACCTTTTGGTCACAAAGGAGCAACCTTACCATTGCTAGCAAGAGTTGCCCTCTTTGTTGATGAAACTCAATTGTCTTTAAAATGCCTTACCCAACGACACTAAAAGTTACTCAATTGTACCATCATGGGGCCTCATAATCTCCTCAATGTACACTTCTGCTAGTCTCTCTAAAAGAGCACGAAATCTTGATAATTGAAAACTGGGCTACCTTTGCAGTTCTATGAGGAGCCTAAATGCCTTAATACTATTTATTATTTTCCCCCTTGACAATGAGCCTTGTCACAACGATAAGATTACTCCCATTGTGACCTGGAGACTGCAGGTTCAAGTACGGAAACAACCTCTTTGCTAATCAAGGGTAAGGCTGCATATAATTGACCTTTCCTCTCACAATGTGAGAGCCTTGTGCACTGGGTTCACCTTTTTTTCCCTTCACAACATAGGGATGCTATGGCTTTGAAGAATTTTAGGTTGATAAGCTAAATTAATAATGTTTATAAGATATTCAGCAAGGTCCTGTTTGGGAGACTAGAGGTGCTAGTGCAAAGTCACAAAGGCTCTACTTGGAAATGCTTGTGATCATGCTTCAGAGTTTTTGATCTATGTGTCAGAATTAGCTTACTGGTTTGGACTGAAGAACTTTGATCAAGTTTATTTACATGGCAACATTTTTGGTTTCTGTTGGTGGTTTTCAATCTACCAGATTTTTTGTTATATTAGTGGTCTTTCAAAGCGTTTTTCTCATAGTTCAAGAGGCTAGAGGCAAGATAATCCTTATCTCCCTCTTTGTTTAGTTTGTTTATGGAAGCTTTTAGTCTCTTGTGGAAGAGGGTAGAGAGATTGTGATAAGATTGTTAGTTTCTAGGTGGGCAACAAGGAGGTGAACATGATAAGATTATTACTCTCATTTGCCTTTTCCTAAGGAAGCCCTTTCCTTTTCTGGGATTATAGCCTTCTATTAAGTACCTTTTCATAGGATATATTTGACAAATAGTGAGACTATCCCTCTAGGAATCGTAAAGAAAAAAATGTCCCTCCCCCAAATCTTCTTTATGTACACTTCAAAAAAAGAAAAAAGGGGGGAGGGGGCAAGGCATCTTAAGATCATCAAGTTTCATCAACAAATAGGGCAAGACTTGGCAGCAATGACGATGCTGCTCCTATGTGATTGGTAGGTCATGATTCATGAGTTGAAATTATGGAAACAACCTCATTACGAAGCAAGGGTAAAACGCATACAAAACTGACCCTCCCCCGATCCTTGTAAAATGGGAAGCCTTGTGCACTTGGGATGTCCTTTTAAGAATTTCATCTACAGAAGTGTAGATCTCACCTTGCTGAAATTAAGTAGCGACAACAGTTCTGAAATAGTAAACATACTTACCATTTGTAGCTTTGACACTTTGTTCATGATCAATGCCTCTGTTGACATGCAACGAGCTAGATATGGAGCTACTTTCCTGGGCAGCTGGAATAAGGTTGGAGAAGCCTTGCCCAAGTGATTTCCATAAGCGCATGGAGATAGAAGATTGCAAATTGGCAGTGCTCCCATCAGATGATAGTTCAACTGGCCTAGCTGCAGCAGCATTCAGCTCAGAGAATCTGACAGCTCCCAAAAGTCGTTCTGGCAGTTCTGATTCATTTTGGCTTTCAATGAGAAAAGCAATATCAACCGTAAGTTTTGTAATGTAACCAAAAGCCAGATGAACAATTGCACTTGCAACCATGGAAGATCCAATATCAATATCAACTTCCATAAAATTATCTGCCACACAGTATTTGCAAGTAAGTGCTCGACCAATTATACATATAGCTTGCTCCCCAACTGCTTTTCTCACAATCCAAGGTCCTTTGACAATGTTGGCAATCAATTTAAGCCTTGAATTCCTGAACCCATCATCTCCTTTCAAGAACTGGTCCATCAAAGAACCCTCTGGGATAGGTTCTATGGCTACAAAATATGCAATTGCGCTATAGTTATCTTTGCTTGGAACTTGAAGATTGAATGCCCAGACAAAAGGCTTACAATCTGATGGCAATTCATCCTTCAGAGCCTTCCTAACACGGTTTTTTGGATTCTTTAAGACATCTGAAACCTTTGTAGAACCTTTGACCCAATCAAAGCCAAGTGGCTGCAGAAGATACTCACCACCAGGAATTTTAACCCTTGTTGTTAAGTACTCTGGACCACGGACCATGAAAGTGTCTCCAGGAGGAGTAGCCCAACCATTTGGACAGTTATCTGGTTCAAGAAGTGGAACAGAACCTCCTCCTTTCACCCTCTCTATCCATTCATGATCCTTTTTATCATAAGGGGTGGCCATAACCAATCAAAATCACCTGTTCAGCAACAACATATTATAGTACAGTTGTATTGTAAAAGGACAGAAAAATACGAATGCTGCTGTTCAACATAGGCTTCTATATTTTTATTGACATCAATTCAGGTGCCATAATGAATAAACAGAAACAAAGATCTGCATCTTTTTTGCTCAAGTAGCAAGAAAGAATACCCAATGCTAATATGGCAAAAACACATCCTTCACCAACAAGCTCAGTATAGATGTACCATAGAAGCCATTTGTCTGGAAGCAAAGGATAATTTGTTTATAGCCAAGGTCCCCCCAAGAAACGACTAATTCAAAGAATCAAAGACAATTGGGACACACTCAAATGGGCAGTTCTTAATAATAATGTTGTAGAGACATATTTGCCAAATGGTTTTAACTCCCACTATTATTTGGATTCCAGTGCTTGATAATATACCATTGGCTAAGTTATTTTCTCTTTGTAAAGACAAAACCTCTTTCTAGAAATTCATTTATGGAGTTTCCACAAATTTATCAGATACAAATAAAAATGGGGGAAAAGGAAAAAAAAAGAAGCAAAAGTACAGATAAATGCAGAAGAATCCTTCACCAAGATCGGTCAGATCATACTGTGATTGACAGGTACTTCATGAATAATCGTAATTCATAAACAAGAGATCAGTTCCTCTGTTGCCAGCTCTGATATTTTCTAGTGTGATCGATGAGCTCATTAGCCGTGTACTACCCCATTCGTGTGGAAAAAACACACTATCCTTCCTAAAGTACGCAAGCAGTAAACAATAAGGAATTACATGACTTGGTTAGTAGTTTTGGGTGTTAAAACTGCAAGTGTGTCAAAGAACTCCACCAGCGTATTTCAGTTATGCCGATTGCTTTTCCATAACAACATTTCTTAAGGGGAAAAGACATTATTTTCCTTATAACTAATTGGCAGAGCACCAAATCTTTGAAGAATCACTTCGGACTTGGATGCGTTAAGGTTCAGAGGTCCCCGGAAGCAGCCCTCAGCTGATGAACCTTGCAAATCGAGGACATTTGTGAAAGGCAGCCTCAAATTTGCAGGTACGATACACCCTAAGAATGGCAAACACAGCTGCCATGAAATGGCTAGAAATTCTAAAACAATCAGCTTTTTCCCCTTCCTCAGCATATGCTTTGCCTCTTCAGCTAGTTTATCCCCACCTGTTTTGCTTTTGTTTTCCATTTTTTTCTTTTTTCTTATCTTGTTCCTGGTTCTCCAAACAATTAAAAAGCACCATCAAATAGCACAAAATGGGATGCAGTCTCGGTGCATATATCTCTTCAACTGCGCCTTTAAACCCTAGCAATGGGAAAATTTTCTCAGCACAAATTTTCTCTCCAAACAAAAGGCTCAGAAAAGCCCCCCCCCCCTCCTTCAACTTCACTGAAATTTCATTAAGAAGGTAAATGATCAAGCCCCAGTCGACATTTATTAAGTTCGAACTCCATTTCCCAGAAGCAGAATTGATCGAATATTGAATTTAACCAAAAAACCCACAACACAAACAAAACGCAGACAGCCACAGATACAAAATACAGAAAACCCATAACCTAAATAAATGAATAATGAGCAAATCAGATTAAGAAACGCTTTTTTACCTCTCTCTCTACCTGGAAAACCCGGAAACTGAAGTTGGTCTGAACTGAGACAAGAAAATGCAAAGAACCTTTGAAGCTACGGGAGTTCGTTTTTCCAATGCGGCTTTATATTTGGATTTTTGAACGGTTGCTTGGGGAGACTGTTCCTACCTTTCTTTTCCTTTCTTTGCTCTCTCCTATTCATTTATTTATATATATAAATGAATTCTATAAACCTTTTTGCACAAATAAAGGCAGAACCTTTACATACATCTGCTGCTGATTGGCTGATCCAAGGAAGGTGCCAACAGTTGCACCGCTTTCGGTTTGAGGATCAAACAGGGAAAGGTTAGGACAGAGATTTTGAAAAATATTATAATTTTTAAAATAATTTAATAAAATATTATATATATATATTTTTTAAATTATTTAACAAACTAGGACACTTCTTTGCATGTTATGTTAAAACGTAAGTCGTTTTTGGTGAGTTAAACTTGCTAGTAGGAGTAGCAAGTTTAATTTATAATAATTTTTGTTGGTATGTATTACTTTCTTATACTTTTTATTTGATACTTAAAAACAAATTTTTAAGTTTTTTTAAACTCACTACTAGCAGTAACTAGTTTAAGAAAACTAAAAAATTTGTTGAAGTCTCAAGTAATAAATATAAAAAATATGTAGATAAAAAGAGAAATTAAGATAAATTAAACTCACTATTAAAAGTAACGAGTTTCATTGTATGTCACTACTCTAAATAATGAGTTTGACTTGCCAAAACATCCATGTTGAGTTGAAAGAAATATAGTATTTTATTAAATAGTTTAAAAAGTACATTACTTTGTTAAAATATCTAAAAATTATAATATTTTTTAAAATTTCTCCAAGTTAGGATAATGATTTTTGCTCTTAATTTGGATGGAAAACTTTGGGTCCAATGAGAAATTTATTTTGCTTGGTCCATTGTATTTAGTTTGAATTCAGATTAAATATTATTATTTTTACTATTTTGTTTCTCTCTCGTTTGTAGGGGTGAGCAAAAGTTCGGTTAAACCGAACTAACCGAACCGAACCGACAAATTTGGTCGGTTCGGTTCGGTTTTTCAAAAGAAACGGTTCGGTTCGGTTATTTTCCCCTTAAAAATCGGTTTTAACGGTTCGGTTCGGTTATTTTAGTAAAAAAAATCGAAAAACCGAACCGAACTAAATAGTAATACCCCTCTCCTCCGAACCGAACCGCCCCCCTCGTGACGCAGGCGCGACAACCCCCCTGCCGAACCAAACGAACCGGCCCCCCCTCCCTCACACGGGCGCAACACCCCATGTCTGCTACCGCCTTCTTTTCACTCTGCTCTTCATCATTCTCTCTCTAAGTCTCTATCCCTCTCGCGATTTCGTCTCTCTTTGAGATCTGGCCGGCTGCAGCACTACCCCTCATCTCATCTCTTCATAGATCTCAGATCTGGTCGCGCGACAGCACTGCCTCATGGTTATCTCTTCGTCCCTTCTCTCTTCCTCCACCATCACTCGCCGTCGCTGATGGCGAAGACGAAGGCTCTTCGAGTTCGAGGCTTCGTAGATCAGGCCGCCTCATCTCTTGGTCTCTTCTCTCTTCCTCCACCATCCCTCCTCGTCGCTGATGGTGAAGACGAAGACGAAGGCGAAGGCCGGAGACGACGATGACGCCGATGCGAGCTGCTGCCGATGGCCAGAGGCGAAGATGACGCCGATGCGAGCTGCTGCCGATGGTCAGAGACGAAGATACGCCGATGGTTTTTAGGTTAGTTTTCTGGGTACAATTTCTCTTTTACATTGAAAGTTTGAAACCTAGATCTATTAAAATCTAACCATTAGATGTTTTTAATTTTTGGGTATGTGGGTCACCGTGGTTGGGGGAATCCGATGATCGGAACCGATCATCGGAATCACCGGCCGACTAGGTGACCGGCGACAACAGCAAGGCAGTTTCTTGTTTATTTTTGTGTTCTAGTTCGTTTTCGATTCGTTTTAGATTCATTTTCGGTTCGGTTCGGTTAGTATGGTGTAGGCTTCGGTTAGTTCGGTTTCGGTTAGTTCGATTAGTTGGGGTGGGTCGGTCGGTTCAGTTCGGTTTTTACATATAGTTCGGTTCGGTTCGGTTCATAATTTTTGAGCGGTTCAGTTCGGTTATAACCGATTGCACACCCCTACTCGTTTGGACGTGAGTGAGAAGAGTCTAATCGACAATTTTAAATTTAATTTATTTTTACGAAAACCTCTATGTAATTTGGTTTTGGTAATTTTTTATTTTTTAATTCATGTAGTTTGGATCTATTTTGTTTACGGATTTTTCAGAATGTCCTTTATTTGGACAAGAGTTCAAATGGGTAAAATATCATATTTAAATTATGAGAACTGTAAGTAAATCCCATCGATATAAAATATTAAAAGTAAAATAATAAGAGATCAAAGAAGGGAAAAGTCTAGAGAGTCCGATGAACTTACCGACCAGGTTATCGAAAGGGGATAAAAAGACGAAATTGCCCCTGCCCACTTTACAAATTTGCAAAGTGGGTCACTACTGCTCGCTTGTCTCCCTTCCATGACTGTTGCCTCGTCGCTGCCCTCACCTCGTCGTTGCGCCTTTGCTACCATGTTGTCGTCGCCTTTCTGCCCTTGTCTCACTGCCATCGTCGCCTCGCTGAGGTGAGGCGATGGCGATGAGGCGATGGAGACGAGGCGAGGGCAACGAGGTGATGGCGGCATGGCGATGAGGCACGACGGCGAGACGAGGGTTGCAGTAAGGCGACGGCCATAGATGAGAGATGAGTGAGCAAGAGTAGCAGTAACTCACTTTGCAAAGTAGATGGGGTAATTTCATTTTTTTGCCCCTTTTCTGTAAGGTGCTCGATAAGCCCGTCGGCCTATGTAGAACGACTCCTAAAGAAGAGAACTTGAGCTCGTTGAGAGTCATTTAAAATAAATAAATTATAAAGACCTATTTCTTAGCTGCCGTGAGAAGAAATTTGGGTGAAAATCTGCATTTTCTTTAATGAATTGGACACAATTGACAAAAATAGAGCCATGTTTCTTGTTTTTCCCTTTTGTTAATTCCCAATCATGGCAGCTAAGAGGAAGAGAAGTGCACCTATTTTGTGATGAGTTATTGTAAATTAGAGCAGGATACACTCTAATACCCTTGAGTACTATAATATAAAAATAAGAGATTGATAAAAATATAATATAAAAACAATAAAGGAGGTGCCATATAATTTAAATGAAATACAGTTGAAAAGAATAGGTACTGATACCCTGAAAGAACCGTAAAATTGCCCATTACTGCAAACCATTTATAACCTGCAATTGTGCAATTGTTGCCAAATGAGCAGCAGGGCAAATCCCCCAGGCCTTCTCACCGCTGAATAATCAATTGTATGTCACATCATCAGCATTCTTAATCGGCACTAAGCTGCAAAGAGATATGATATATGACATGAGAAGTGTAATATAAATCATTAGCGCACGTGTTGTTCATATCACACTCTTTACAATATACAGAAACCTTTGGAATTTCCTAGCACCCTATTGGTTAGGGTGTGGAAAATTGTATAGTTGCTGTCAAGAACTTGGGGTGGTTTTTTACTACCCTGAAACATAAGCAGGTCTTAACATCACCTTTCCAAGCCTCGGCTGCTACATTTTCCCATCTGAGCTCATGCAATTTATGCACCTCTAGAAATAGACCTCGTTTTCCAAGGAGTAGAACAGAGGGGTTCTGCAAAAAATTTTGATATTGAGCGGAGGGGGAGGGGAGAGAGCATCAATTATTGATATCAAACCTCCCATTAGAACAGAGGATTCTGCAAAACAAGTAAAACATCTGATTGACAACTGAAGTTTATGAAAGAATTCACCCCACATTTCAACCACGAATTGAAGTCCAATACAAGGGCAAAGAAACTGAACAACCACCCCAGTGCTCAATCCTGAACCGAAATCCACCAATATGAACTGCCTGCAAAATAGTTGTACAGATGCATCTACTCACTAACAACAAACAAAGAAAAGTTGACCTATCTCACAGCATACTAGAACCAAAGATTTGGACAATCCCTTTGAAAGCTTTAGACAAAGTGCTTTTCTCTATCCCCCTATCATTCCTTTGATGAAGAAGCGTTTGCGTCTGAGGAATTCTCTTTTTGGCTTGGAGATGGCATGGAACCTCGCATTTTCAAATCCCCAGTTTGCTGCTGTTGCTGCTCCTGCTGTGGCTGCTGCTGATGCTGCACCTGTTGCTGCTGAAACGGGTGTAGCTGATGCTGCTGGAATGGGTGCTGCTGCTTCTGCGAGTGAATTTGGAGTTGTTGAAACTGCTGTGCAGTTAAGAGGGTGTGCATGGCATGGTTGTTGGGATAAAATTGCTGGTTAGCTCCAAAGGACGAAGGAAAGTTCATCATCGGTCCATTTGGAATAGCTTGGCCAGTCAGCATTTTCAAATGCTGAATTTCTTCTTTCAGGGCCTCATTTAATGCTGCATAAGATAAAAATTGAAAGACAAACAGTATAATTAGCACAACACCGCCAAACAATCAGGAAGATAAAACAGCAATTCTACAACCGTACGTGCTAAACCTGATCTACACTGTTTCTCAAATCCTATCTTCAACCACTCGGGAAGAACAAATCCTTGTTACATAGCAAAAATATATCAAGTAATCAAACCTAAAAACTAGATTCGGTGTGGTGAAAGTTGATCATAGATGCAGAATTAGTACAACAAATCAATAAGGCACACTTCAGAGGAAAACCCTGAGCATATAATGATCTAAACAGTGGAAAATCCCGCAAAGCTGTATAATTGAAGAATGAAGAATTAGGAACAAATAGTGCTGGTAATTAAAGTACACCTCCAAATTCTCCTAGTCCTAGATAAAACATAACGATTCCATTTCTGTAATTAAACATTTAAAGAAAGTATTTAATGCAATTTCAGACTTCATTTATGCAGCAATGCTTAGATAACAATTCCACTGGCACAAAAAAAACTGCTGATGTGCTTGTCTCCTATCATCCAAAATATACAGGGGAAGACAGATGTCTGCTTGTCCATGCCCCCATATATTACTAAACTATGGTAAAATGCCTAAAATTTTTTCTTAATAAGGCTTGGAAGGAGCTTCAGAAAAACTCTTACCATCTTGCAAGTGAACTTGTTGCTCCATCGTCTGTAACCGCAGTTTCAATTCACTATTTTCTGCAGTCAGACCATTTGTATCTCTCTGTGTAAGAAATAGCAGCAAATTAGTCATATAGTCTTACCAACATACATGCGGACATCTGCAAACAGAAATTCTCCTATTTTTGAGGTTTTTTCTGTTAGTAACAGAGATTCATTCGAAGATGTCAAAAAACAAGAGAATAGATATTCAGGTTAATCAGCTTCAGAAAAATTATTAAAACATATAGCCTGTCACCAAAACCAAAGTTTTAAATGCATTATTAAAAGAAATGCATTGAGGTATTACAGAACTGACCTGCAACAGGGTTAATTGTGCAGACAATGAGGTTGCTTCAGTTTGCAGTGTTTGAACCTTCCTTTCCAGCTCAGCTATGTATCTCATCTTCCTTTCCTTTGATCTAGCAGCTGACTGCCTATTCGCCCAAATCCTACATACGCCAAGTTACAAATTCAAAAATGTCAGATGATGTGAATAATCATCAGAAGACACACACTAAGGAGAATGACTCGGGAATAAAAATACAAAAACAGAACAAAGCAAATGCAACTAATTTTACCAATAATACAATTTGTATTCTAATTTGCCACAGATTCAACAGCATGAAGGACAAATTGAAACTTATTATCTAGAGGAGCAAAAATTGAAAGCATAAGTACTAATAAAAACACATCATGAACACAAAGATATTCCTGTTATGTTGGATACATCACAAACATATATCGAACACTACGGAAATTTTAAATGAAAATTACTAAGGTAGCTAGTGATGTTAATGCATATTTTGAGTAAAAATATTGCATCTGCTACCAGTATGTGCCATGTGGGAAGCAGATTCAAGCAGCCAAAATATTAACAAATTCGAAGACAAACCTAACTTTACAACTGCACCAATGATATTCCAATGTATCCTACAGCAAGATGGAAACAGCATTTAGTTACCAACCAAACAAATGTTAATAAAGCCCATATTCACCAATGTAATACAGGGGAAAAAATTAGAGAGTAAAGGGTGACTTATATAAACTACAGGAAAAGGATCACAACAATGGCCTCTTTTAGAGATTCAACAATATCTGCCTTTCTATACCAATAAAGGTCTCATATTCCACCAGCAGCAAATGCACCAAATAACCAACTAAAAACCAGGTGGCCACCCAGGACTACACAGACAAAAAGTGCCACCCTGTAAGACCAACAAATTCATCAATAATTCCAACAGCAACCCCTATAGGCAAACATAGCACAAATAAAACCATGAAGTAATATGACTATTGATTCCCTCTCCTTATTACCCAACCAAATTAACAGGGGACAAAATATCTGGCAGTTCCAGAATCCAAACAATGCTGCCATAGGAGGAGCTTTCAGTTTCCACAAGTCATTCTATCAGAAGTTGCCTTCATATAGAGGACAAAATAAAACAAGCATTTTTAGGCTCTTGATGGATACCAAACCCATTTGCACAACCATGCCTGGCCCAAAGACAATTGTGCAAATTGCAAAGGCATGGTCACGAAGTTGATTCCCAATTCTACAGATTACCTCTACTTAGGGGGATGACAACAGAAGCATCAAAATAGGAGGACAAGCACACAACGCTTACTTATCCCTTACAAGGTGCTAGAGACCAGAAATCTTCCTAAAGCAGTTTGTCATAATAACAGTTATCACACCAAAATCTAACCCTAACCTTACTATTCACCCACCTCGAATAAAACAAAATAGGACAACTTACCCACACCCACATAGTCCCCCCACACCCCCCCCCCAAAAAAAAAAAAAAAACCAAATGATACGAACTTGTCCAATGGCCATCCCAGAAAAAGTCCATTTACATATTCTGATATGGTAATCTTATTGAGGGTAGGTTCCTGCATTGGGGCATATAATGTCTCCTATACGAGACTAACATCTTGAATCTCTCTCACACAGCATCAAAAGTGGATCTCATTGAGATCTCCAAATAAGTAGCTAACAAGGAACCAAACCTAAAACCAAGTCAGCTGTCATGTCATTTACAATTCCCATAGGGATCATCTCGCCATTTGTCAAATGTACCCTATGAAAAGATAGTTTGTAGAAGAAGGCTTGAGTTCCAGAAAAGACAAGTGTTTCATGGGGAAAAAAAAAATGAGATACACATGACATCCTCCCAGTTCCCAACCTAGACACTAACAATTTTATCACAATCTCCCTACCCTCTTCCACAAGGGACTAAAAGCTTCCACAACTAAGCTAAATTAAAAAGAGAGACGGGGGTTACCTTGCCTCAATCCTCTTGAACTACAAGAAGAATGATTTGGAAAACCATTAGTAAAACAAAAATATGGCCAATCAAAATACAAAATTTGATCCAAGTTCTCCATTCCAAGCCAATAAGATTGATCACAAAACTTTATCCAAGTTCTAATCTGGTCCAAGATGTCTACAGAACATCCCTTTTGGAAAACCACTAACAGAAAGTAAAAATATGGCCATGTAATGTAAGTACAAAACTCGATCAGAAAGTTCTCCAGTCCAAACCAATAAACTAATTCTTTCTAAGACGTAGATCAAACACTCCAAAGCATGATCACAAGCATCCACATCCAGCCTAAAAAATTAAATTTGATCTTTCTTGACAATTGAGATTACCTTATTTAACTCCTAGACCCAATTATGGCTCACCCCTGTTTACCCATTTATCACTCCTTTCAGTCATCTGCCTAATCCATTCCTTTTACCCATCAACTACACCGACCACCTGACTTAAAATTTGTTCCTGTTAAACTGCCATACTTTATATTATTTAATTAATTTCCAGTTTTTCACCTTCAAACTTTTAGTAGGTCAATTCCACTGTACATAAAATATAGAAACACTGAAATAGTTAAAAGTATTTCACATGACTAGTCATCATTAACTTTAAAAAATTCAAAAGATGCTGCATAAATACAAATATATATATATCATCCATTTGAGATAAAAAAACCACAACTTACATTGCTTAATTTCCATTAATCACCACATTTAAGTAAAATTTAAATAAGCAATATTATAAAATTAAGGGAAAAAAAAAAAAAACTAACCATTTCAACCTTGTTGATTTTTGTAAAACTGCTTTTCTTGATGCATTCACTAATACAAATCAGGTTGAAACATAAACATTGATACAAGTTGCAAATTATATATCAAAATCTCTAAATAAAAAGAACTGTATGACAATTTCCCACATCAAAATCTTAACCTCAAAATCCTTTCTTCCTATCAAGAATCCTACCAAAAAACAGAAAACAGATTAAGATTTCTTTTTAAGAACATGGTTTCAATAAAGAAAATAAGTAAATATAAAACAATATCCCCCATAAGGGAAAATAAAAAGTTTCCTCCAGAATGAATAATATCAAAAAAATATCTTCAAATATGATTACATTCCTTATCTAAATAAAAAATAATTGCATAAAATCTGTCAAATAAATGAGACCAAATAATGGCAACCATGATATAAAAGAACAGTTTACAAATCATACATTTACATATAACACATGGATATAAAAAAAATTCTACGCAACACATATCATAAAAGAATATATCCCATTAACATCCAGTATCTTAAATATTCCTTTTGGGAAGGGCAATTTCTTTGTTTCTCCCTTATTATATTCAGGGTTCTTTTTCACTTGTTCCCCATTTCAATTGCTGGGTGATGATTACTATGATATAATATATTAATTTCTCTTATAAAGATTATTAGATTCAATTTCAGCTTTTCCATCAAATCCGTCAAGCACTTGAAAGCAAAATAACAAAGACTCTAAAGGGCTAAACCATTAAGCTAGAGGACAACCAACAATAAAATTATAAGTACATAAAAATCCAAATTGGCATTGTCTTTCATGCCTTCAATTGAGCTTATTCTCTATCCTTTTCCTTTCTTTTCTTTGTTTTGAGTCTATACTTTAGAAGAAAATAAAGTCATTCCTTGTTGTAAGATAAAAATAAAAATACAAATGCACAGCCCAGATGTGAAAATGAGTAGATACTAAGATTGGAAACAAATAAAACAAAAAAGTGTTCAACCAAGATAAAGGAATGACCGAATGAGCAGATCTAATGACAATAAAATAAAGTAATACTTAACTTAGATCTAAGGAGGACATATATTAAGATAAAAAAGGAAAATGTTCTCACACTACATCTATAGATTTGGGACAGATATAATCTTTCTAGATGTGTAGTTTCCATCTACAAAAACACAATGGCAACATTTTTTATTACCTTGATTCTTCTTGGATAATCCAATGCAAATGGAGGGAAATCAAGCATTGACATCAGTGGCCATGGCTGAATCCTCAGCAAAGAATGATGGTAGCTGAGGATTCAACTGATGGCAGCCAATGATGACGACGGTCAAAACAATGGTCATGGATACAAATGAGACAGAAAAGAGTTGCAGAAGAGAGATCAAAGCAAAGAGAATGGGAGGATTTCTAAACCATAAAAATTCAGGTTATTCTCAAAACTGAAGCCATGGGCAGGTAAAATGGGGTTCCCAAAAATTAATAGGTTGGTACCAATTTTCACCCAAACCAATTTATATCCCATTAAAAGGCTTAAATTGAGCCAAATTCAGCCGTCCCTACCCAAAAAATTGCACCCAATGGCCATTTGTTGTAGCACAACTTCTGGTACAGTGAAAGCTCTCAAGTATAGAGTAAGGAAGTGAGTGAAAATAAACAGTTGAAGGAGATTCTGTTGAAAGTCTTGAAGAGCAGGGGCATTGACTAAGTGAAGTGTATGGTTATGGTACTTACCTGTATAGCTTGGACATGGCAATCAGGTCGTCATGTTGGTGTAGCCGGCATGTCAGACACACCCATGTGGCTTTTTGACACTTTCTTCTTATTTTTCAAGGGGACATGTGATGGACATATCAGAGACATGAATAATGGCAACTGTTTTGTTTCCATACCTTGATTCGTGCATGACTCAAGGTTAAATTTCCAGATTCTTCAATATCTTTCCTATTCGCGTTAAATTCCCGTGTCCGTGTTCGTGCTTCATAGGTACTTGTATATTGGCATTACGCACAATGGAAGCTTGTTGAGTTTATGCATGTAAAAACCATGATTTGTCATGTATTCATGTGTGTCATGACCCTATGAGCAATAAAGGGGTATTATTGTAATAGGGTAGAATAGTTTGTTTTGGATATTTTAGCAATTAGTTAGGTGCACATGGTTGCATGTGCAAGGCTGTTAGGAGACAAATATGCCTATATAAGGTTGCTGTAAATGGATGGGTTTTACATGTTGAATGACAATTAAAATTCCAATCTCTCTCTACAATTTCTCTCTTTCCCTCCCTCTCGCTCTCTCTCTCATTCAGCATTGTTCCATTCCTTCTCTCCCTAATTCTATTCAATCTCCCTCTACAATTCTTCTCTGTTTCTTCCCCAAATTCCTTCCAATTACTTCTAAGACCCTAGCTAAACCCTAGGGTCATGACAAATGGTATCAGAGCAATCCATCCTTGGTTGTGGGTTTGATTCGAATTGAAGATCGGTGAAATTAATTCCGGTGATTAAGGCCCCAGATCGAGGAGACGATTCTTTTGATTTCGACTTGACAGAGTCACATAACAGATCAGGGCGAAGTGTGGCAATTATTCCCGAGAGGTTGGATCCAGGTCATTGCATAAAAGGCGACTCAACCCAGACAATTCTAGTGACCTGGTGAATTCAACGGAATCGGAGTTCTAACAATTGAATAAGCCAACTTCCAGAAACGATCCAGGTAAAGCGCTTAAATTCCGTTAAATCCTATTAACTAGTTAACGAGCAGGGTTGATGAATTCGAACCTAAGGGAGAGATAAGCTAATTCCGGTGGTCCTCGGCCAATCATTAAGATTGTAGTAAGGAGACGACTCCTTTAGGTTGGTCAGAAATTACAGTCAAATCGGACCAAAAGATTTTTGGCCGTGGAATCCATTGTGATTGGCTTTTCCAAACGCCAAAGCAAATTCGGCGACTTTGGAACCATTTTTTTAGAGGCTAAACTGAGCCTGTGACCCACGACCATGGAATCTCAAAATTGATCCCGACACACAAGGAAGAGAGTGCTGGCTCAGATCTGAAGGAGAAGCAGGAGATTGGCTCTCGATAGTGAGTTCTGGTGATTTTGGAATCAGAGGTGAATGCAATTGGGCTGGGAGCCTTGGACGGTGATTGGGTTGAGAAGAACTGCCATTAATTTCGTTAGACACAGATGCCTGGGGTGATAGATGGTTGTCGTAGTGCTGAGGATTGGAGTTCGAGAGGCAGCGGACTTCGTCGGCAAGCTAGCCATGTGAATTCCGATCCGTTTAGGCTATTACCGACCAACCTGGTTAATTTCCCAGCGATAGAGCAGTCCTTGGTTTGGGTATGTGAATTTGGGAGGCAAAGCAAGGCGGAAGGAATTCCAATTTATTGGCCTATGGCTAGTTTCGCCTATAAAAGTTCTGTCAAGACAGACATGACATATGTAAGGCCATGGGAGACTCAATTGTAGCAGAAGAATGCTTCATTTTCTGCTAGAATGGAGCCTCAATGGCAGCCAAAGGAGGCTGCATTTTCAGCTGGCAACAATAGGGACAAAAGAACAAGCAATGGGATTCATGAAGAGTGCGAGGAGTCTGGCCGTATGTTTCGCGAGAAGCTGCAAGAGTTTGCGATGATACTTATTAAGAAGTATCGTAACAACTTTCCAGTAGAATACTTTGATGATTATCACGGAAGTTTTAATAAGGAGAAATTCCTTGGAGTGGAGCAGCCGAAGGAGGAGACAAGATTACGAACAACCAATTCACTGCCTACTCTAGACTTTAGGCAAAAAAACAAGCATTCCGATGGAGGCAACAATGACAAGAAGGATGATTGGCATTATCTAAAGAGAATCGGTAACAATCAGGTGAGTGAGACACAAAAGGAGAATTAAAGGAACACACTGGTTCCTTTGGAAATGAAGTTCCTAATGAGGATGTTCCAAATGATATTCATGGAAGGTCAAAACTAAAGCTGAATGATGCAGCTACTTGGATGATAGAGATAACAGAAGGCAGCTAGGAGTTTTTGGAGTTGAAAAAAAATTATCCGACTAAGATTGACAAGATAAAAGAAGAATTAATACATCAAAGGGCAATTACCAAAAGGTTGCAAGAGGAAAGCTGGGAAGTATTTGATCAAGTGACCAACAAAACCAAGGCCAACTTGTTACCCTTGGCATACAATGCATGGATTGAAGGATTAGATAACGTGGATGGATTTTTATCAAACGATAAGAGGGAGACAACCCCAACAGAAGGAAGACTTGCTGATCCTAAACGATGCCACCATATTGCTACCAATTTTGGAGATGATAAAAAGAGGGGAACATATGTGGTAGCTAGTCGGTTAGAGTTTTAGAATTATCGACATTTGAAGACTGTAGGGTTGCAGATTTCGGCTGCTACCTACGACAAGGAGCGGCTAAATTCATTAAAGACATTTGATGTGGACACATTGACAGGTTTTGGCATTATATTGGATCCCCAGACTATAAGTACTAGCAACCTTAATTTGGTAGCTATTGCAAACCCAAGGGAAATAGTATGTTACTTTTTGGAGGAAGATGCAGCTTTGTCTGCAATGATTATCATTTTTGTTTCAAATGAGAACCTAAAAATGAAGGAGAAGAGACCTAGGAGGAAGAAGGAAAGAACGATGAACCAGATGGAGAAGGCTGGAATTAGATGAAGAGCCATGGCTACTTGTTGCAAGTTATTGGGGACAAGAACTCTCTTAAGGAGGGAGGAATTGTCATGACTCTATGAGCAATAAAGGGGTATTATTGTAATAGGGTAGAATAGTTTGTTTTGGATATTTTAGCAATTAGTTAGGTGCACATGGCTGCATGTGCAAGACTGTTAAGAGACAAATATGCCCATATAAGACTGTTGTAAATGGATAGGTTTTACATGTTGAATGATAATTGAAATTCCAATCTCTCTCTCTCTACAATTTCTCTCTCTTTCCCTCTCTCTCGCTCTCTCTCTCTCTCATTCAGCACTGTTTCATTCCTTCTCTCCCTAATTCTATTTAATCTCCCTCTTCAATTCTTCTCTGTTTCTTCCCCAAATTCCTTCCAATTACTTCTAAGACCCTAGCTAAACCCTAGGGTTATGACAATGTGGTAGGTGTTATGTCATTTGTACTAGATTAGGACTTTATTAGTAACCAGATATTAAACGGATATTTTGGATGCTTGCATTTTATGTTTTTTTCTGCTTTAGGTTAGTATGAATATTCTAAAAGGGCAGTCTGACCGAGTTTGTTATTTCCGGTCAGGTAGTTAGCAGTTGTAAACTCTCGTCCCTATGGCCTATAAATAGGGATCGTGGGGTAGGCAAGAGATAGCTTCATTCCGAGAGGTATTTTTTGTTTCTATCTTGTGGGTTGGGATCGATTGAGTGACTGAGAGTAAGGCTGTGAATAGGCTTTGTAATCTTAGGGAATCCGGTTAGCTTTCAGAGTATATGGGCTAGGCAAGGATTCAGGTTTTCTCTTTAATCATCCTAAGGATTGCTTCAAGATAGTGGATTGGAAAAAGGCTACTCCAACCTAGACGTAGGTCCCATATTTTTTGGACTGAACCAGGATAAATCACTGTGTTCATTATTGTTTTCGTTTATTCATTTTATTCTCTTATATCGTTTGTATTCTTGGAGGTGTTGAGTGATTTTGGTGAGTTCTTGGGTTGAGAGAATTGTGAGGGATTGTTGTGTGCTTACCCTAACAACGTGGTATCAGAGCTAAGAAGGCCTCTAAGGCGATCAAGATTTTCAAGAAACTCAAGCAGAAGGAATCAACTCTAGAATCGATATGGCACCGACTGCCTCAAGATATGATATCGACAAATTCGATGGGACAAACAATTTCAGCTTGTGGAGGATCAAGATGGAAGCTCTTCTCTGCAGTCAAGGATTGGAGGGAGCTTTGGAACAAGAGGATACAACAATTGACACGACAACTGGGAAAGCAGAACCAGCGATGACTAAAAAGTAGAAAAAGACTCAGAAGAAAATCAATAAGAAAGCCCACAGCATGCTAATTCTAAGCCTAGGAGACAAAGTGCTTAGAGAAGTCTCGAGGTTGAAGTCAGTGGCAGAAATATGGAAGAAACTTGAAGACCTATACTTTAAGAAGACCCTTTCCAGTCGCCTATTCTTAAAGGCCAGGTTCTTTGATTTTAAAATGCAAGAACACCAGAAATTGCATGAACATAGACGAATTCAATAAATTATGCCTAAACTTAGAAAATATAGAAGTGAAATATGAAGATGAAGATAGGGCTTTAGTTCTTCTATATTCACTACCTAAGTCCTATGAGAATTTCGTAGATATACTACAGCATGGCAGAAAAAAGCTTTCGTTAGAAGATGTCATAAGGGCATTAAATTCAAAAGAATTGAGGTTTAAGATGAAGGACAAATCTACTCCCGGGGATGCATTAATAGTTAGGTCAAAAGGATCTAAAAGAGACCAGAAGAATAGGGGTAAATCCAGGTCAAACAAGGTCATATTAAATGCCATTACTGTCAACAAGAAGGTCATATTAAGCGGCAGTGTCCAACAAGAAAGAAGGACTTAGCCAAGAAGGAAAATTCAGAAGGAAGGGTAAACTTCTGTGATTCAAGTTATGATAGTTCTAAGGCCTTAATTGTTAGTGCAAGTGTAGAAAGCCAATAGTGGGTCTTGGACTCTGGCTGCTCCTTTCACATGACCTCAAAGAAACATTGGTTACAAAATTTTAAGGAAATCAATGGAGGAAAGGTCTTGCTTGGCAATGACCATGAATGCAAAGTACAAGGGGCATGAGATGTTAGGTTGAAGCTTCACGATGGCTCCCCTAGAACTCTCACACCAGTAAGATATGTCCCTAAATTAAAGAGAAATTTGATTTCTCTCGATGAACTAGACAAGAATGGCCTTAAGTTTAAGGGTGAGGGTAGAGCTATACAGATATCAAAAGGATCCCTAATATGTATGAGAGTTGTTTTAAAGAATGACAACTATCTCCTGCAGGCTGCCACATTATGTGGTGAAGCTGCAACAATTAATTCTAACCCTAAGTCCAAGGCAAGCCTGTGGCATGTAAGAATGTCACACATCAGTGAGCAAGGGCTCAAAGAACTTGTAAGTCAAGGTATTTTGGATTTAGGGCAGTCCTTAGAATTAAGCAAGTGTGAATCTTGCATTTTTGGGAAGGCATCTAGGGTTAAATTCAATAAAAAAGCAATTCACTCATCAGAAGCACCCCTAGATTATATACATTCAGACTTATGGGGTCCAACTTAGTCATTAATTCATGGGGGCTCTCGTTATTTCCTATCAATAATAGATGATTTTTCAAGAATGTTGTGGGTATATGTCCTAAAATCTAAAGATAATACTTTTGAAACATTTAGGACATCAAAAGGGCAGATCAATTAAGGTTATAAGAACAGATAACGGGTTGGAGTTTTGTAATAAGGAGTTTAATCAAATATGTAAGGAGGTGGGATCATTAGGCACCTTACAGCTCTTAGAAACCCCAAGCAAAATGGGGTGGCCGAGAGAATGAATAGAACCCTCTTGAAAGAGTAAGATACATGTTTTTCCATGCAAAATTACCCAAGTCTTTTTTGGGGGAAGGCAGTTGCAGTTGCAGCCCATGTTCTTAACAGGACACCCTCCAAAGCTATAAACCTCCAAACCCCTTATGAAAGATGGAGTCACTAGAGATGTGACATTTGATGAAGAGTCTACCACAAAATTAGGAAATAATGAATCTCAACCTGACTAGGAAGAAAATAGAGAGACTGTTCAGGTGGAGATCATTGGAATTAGCCCTAATTCACCTCAAGATGCTCTTGAAATTGAGCATGATTTACCTAAACCTAAGCAAGTAGATGACCAGGACCAGGACAATGAATCTCCCCAATTTGAAGGGGAAGATGATGGCAGTGATGTAGATTCCAACCTAGGGGGTCACCCTAATCCTGATAGGTATAGTGTGGTAGGGGACCAGCAGCCTATAACTCGTAGGCCACCTCAAATGTATGGTTACTCAGACCTAGTGGCATATGCCTTTACTAGAGCAGTAGAAGTTATAGGTGAGGAACCCCTTACCTATGAAGAGGCAATGACCTCAAACGATGCTGACAAGTGCTAGGCAGCCATGAGCTCAGAGATTGCATCTCTCAAGAAGAACCATACCTGGGAGTTGGTCGAAAGACCAAAAGGGCAGTGAGTGGTAGGCTACAAATGCTTGTACAAAATTAAAGGAGCAGGAGAAAATACTAAGCCTAGGTTTAAGGAAAGACTGATTGCTAGATGCTTTACTCAAGTGCCGGGTATTGATTTTAATGAGGTGTTCTCCCCAGTTGTGAGACACACCTCTATAAGGATTCTATTAGCTATCACTGCTCAATTAGATCTAAATCTTGAGCAGATGGATGTCACAACTGCATTGCTTCATGGGGAACTAGAGGAGAGGATTCGAATGGAACAACAAAAGGGTTTTGAAGCCAAGGGAGAGGTGGAGAAGGTATGCCTTCTTAGAAAGTCCTTTTATGGACTTAAACAATCCCTAAGGCAATGGTACCGAAAGTTTGATTTAGTCATGTTAAGCCAAGGGTACTCTAGAAGCTCCTATGAATGTTGTATCTATTTTAAACATATCTCTCCTTGCATTTTCATATACTTGTTGCTCAATGTGGATGACATACTTATAGCAAGTCAGTCCACACAAGAAATCCAGCTTCTCAAGAAAAGGCTGAGGGCTAAACATGAAATGAAGGAGCTCGGGGAAGCTAGAAAAATTCTAGGAATGGAAATCACTAGGGATAAGCATCACAGGAAGATATATCTCTCACAAAAATCCTACTTAGCAAAGCTATTATCTAGATTTGGAATGTCTGATGCAAAGGCAGTTAGTTTGCCATTTGCTTCTCATTTTAAACTATCCTCAAGTCAGTCCCCTAAAAATGATGAAGAGAGAAGGAGATGGAGCATAACCCTTATTCAAGTGTAGTGGGCAGCATCATGTATAGCATGGTGTGCACTTGACCCGACTTAGCACATGGAATGAGTGTCATAAGTCAATTTATGGCCAATCCAGGAAAGCCCTATTAGATGACAATCAAGTGGATGTTTAGATATATTAAAGGATCTATAAATAATGCTTTATCCTATGGTGGAGCAAGAGTAGGAGAGCAAGCTAGTGTCCTAGGATTCTCGGATGCTAATTATGCTACCGACATAGATAAAAAAAGATCCACAACCAATTATGTCTTTAGGCTGTGGAACTCAACAATTAGTTGGAAGTCTAGTTTCTAACATGTGGTAGCATTGTCAACAACCGAGACTGAATATATAGCAATTTCATAGGCAATTAAGGAAGTTATGTGGCTTTAGGGTCTAGTGAGTGAGCTCCTAGGGGTAGAAGTAAAGGCCACTTTGATGTGTGATAGTCAAAGTGCAATTCACTTGTCTAAAAACCAAGCACATCATGAAAGGACTAAGCATATAGATGTAAGACACCACTTTATAAGGCAAATTATTGAAGATAAATCTGTAATTCTAACCAAGGTTGCAGGGGAAGACAATGCAACAAACATGTTTACTAAATCCGTGCCTACAACAAAGTTGAAACACTGCATGAAGATTCTGCAGATTGATCCAGGAGGAATTTGAAGATGCAGGGCAATGGATGATGGTGCAAGGTTGAGAAGAAGCCTAATCAAGTTCAAAGGGGTGGAGAATTTGTTATGGCATTTGTACTAGATTAGGACTTTATTAGTAAGTGGTTATTTTGTATTGTTATTTGAGTTTTGCATTTGAGTGGTCGAATAATCTAGAAGATCTCGATCATGTTAGATTATTTTTCGACAGTAGCAAATTAGGAATAAAAGTCCAATTTGCATGTATTTAAGTGAGGGGTAGATAGGGTATTTTATTACGGGTTCTCTCTCTCTTGTAACTACCGCCTCTTATGTCTATAAATAGAAGGCGATAGATAGACTGTCGAATGACTGGAAATTTGATCATTCTCATTGAGTCGAGTGTTGTACTGTTAGAAGAAAGTTTGAGAGAAAGCTTTGTAATTTGCAGTGAGGATTCTGGAGTATATCAGTAAGGGTTGTGAGGATGTGCAAGTGATAGATTGTACTATTCTTCATCAAGATTATAGTGGATTGCTCTCTCTTTTAAAGGCTGGATGTAGGACTGATGTAAATCAGTCCGAACCAGGATAACTTCTTGCGCCTGCTGTTTGGTTTGATGTTTCTTACCTCTTTTACTGTTCTTGCATTTCCAATTTACATTTTCTATTGTGGATATTTTCTCTGGTGAGGGTGTGAGAATTGGCAAGAACCAATCCTTTTGTGCTCCTAATTTCTAACATATATGCTTGCATTTTATGTTTTTTCTACTTTAGGTTAGTATGAATATTCTAGAAGGGCGGTCTGACCGAGTTTGTTATTTCTGGTCAGGCAGTTAGCAGTTGTAAACTCCCATCCCTATGGCCTATAAATAGGGATCATGGGGTAGGTGAGAAATAGCTTCATTTCGAGAGGTATTTTCTGTTTCTATCTTGTGGGTTGGGATCGATTGAGTGACCGAGAGTACGGTTGGGGATAGGCTTTGTAATCTTAGGGAATCCGGTTAGCTTTCAGGGTATATGGGCTGGGTAAGGATTCAGGTTTTCTCTTTAATCATCCTAAGGATTGCTTCAAGATAGTGGACTGGAAAGAGGCTACTCTAGTCTAGACGTAGGTCCCATATTTTTGGGACTGAATCAAGATAAATCATTGTGTTCATTACTGTTTTCGTTTATTCATTTTATTCTCTTATATCGTTTGTATTCTTGGAGGTGTTGAGTGATTTCGGTGAGTTATTGGGTTGAGAGAATTGTGAGGGATTGCCGTGTGCTTACTCTAACAGTAGATGTTGCATGGCTAATGTGGCTTTTCTTATTTATTAAGATAACAGGCAAGCCTAAAATTCATTTAAGGTTCTTATCTTGTCTTTTTTCTGAACAATTTTAACTCTGTATTTAGCATCATTACTTCACCTAACTAAATTTTATTCTCTTAATAATTGAAGAAACTACCAGTTAAAATGGTTCAAATAAATAATTCAGTTTTTCAAGAATGAAGAAACTACCAAAAAACATTTATTTGGAGTTTAAAAGTGCAAATAAAAAAGAACAGGAAGAGGAACAAACCAAACTGGGCGTGGATTAATTAAAATGTACCTCTTTGCACGCTTTGGATCAATAAGAGCAAGCTCAGCAAGCTTAGCAGCAGAAATAGCTTTCTTAGAATCAGCTGCAGAAGACTCCTCTGTACCGGACATGAGCATCTCAGGCTTAATTGTAGTTGACCCATCCATAGACTGGCTGTGCTGATGCCTGACTCTTGGCCTCTCATTAGACCCACTGCCCATGGGATCAACTGGAGGCGTTGAAGCAGGAGTCAAGGCAGATGCTGAAGCTGCTGCTGCAGAAGACGGCCCTCCAACTTGGAAACCCGATGTTGCAGAGGATGAATTAAATTTATCCATGTCAAGATACATTGAAAGAAAATCTTCTTCGGTCTCATCAGACAAGGAAGGCCCATCCAAACCACCCACGACACCAAGATCACTGTCAAAGCTGATGTCATCCGGAAGAGTAAGAATCTCAGAGTGGGCTCGTCGGTGTCCCAAATTCTTTGGTGGGTTGTCAGGCATTCGGCTAATATCATGGCTAAAGTGGCTAGAATCAGAAGACATGCCATGGCCAAAATGACTTGACTCTGAACTACCCCCAGGACCCAGTGGAGGCAATGTCGATGCTGAAGCTTCCGATTTCATACTGAAAACCGAATAGCGTCCGGATGGAGGGAGCAAACCCCCACCCCCACCATGGTTCGGGGAGGACTTGTCTCTCTCCATCTATCAAAATCTCCAAACCCTTAGAAAGACTATATTGACAAAATTTAACCAATCCAGACGCGACGAAAGTGGAGCAAATCCAAAGGACAAACTACATAAATTCAGGGGTTTCACAAAGATTATATAACACCGGGAAGACAAGTGAAACTTCCTTTAAATCTATAAATAGATATCCAGATTCAGCTAAAACAAGCACAAAAAAGCCCTCGGATTAAAAAATGCAATTTACCCAAAACCCAGAACTGAAGGCACCTCTGCAATCAAAGCAAAACCCTAGAAATAACCTGCCATATTCGGGGACCTCGCAAAGATTAACACAGAAAAAAACAGGTAATTTTCCCCCCTTTCTAACGAGCATTCAGATAAAGGAAAAACAGATTGCGTACAAACCCTAGCCTCAAACTCGGAAGACAGGAAATTCAAGCGTGGCCCAAAATCAGAACACCACCGAACAGCATTGCAATCAAAACGGGACAGAAAACGAAAACGATACCCGAAGAATCGAAGGACACGACCGCAACCGGAACAGCACTTCACGTGATGTGAGGCATCAGGGAAAGCACAGAGAAATGCGAGGGATGATTCGACTTGGGGATTTGATTGACTTTTGTGCGCTTTTGGTTGGATCTCCGTCTGCGAGATGAGAAAAATGGCAGGGGATGCCGGTGGAAGAAAGCGAAAGCGATCTCGAAAGCGAAAGAGAAAGAGAAAATGAACAGGAGAACAGGGCCTTTTACGCGAATAGAAAATTCACCGAATCACGTGTCCGAGTCCATGGCGGTGGAGAAAGAGAGAGAGAGAGAGATGGGAAGCTTCCTGAAGACGTGAAAAATCACCATGTTCGTTCTTATATATATGCCTTATCGGGGACGGTAAGAGAGAGTGAGGGAGAGAAGTGTGTTTTGGGGGGGGATGTGGGGCCCGCTTGGAGTCATTTATTTGATTCTTTTAATGTTAAAAGCAACACCATTAGATAGTTTGATAAGTTTAAGGTAATTGACGGAATTATTCTGAGAAAAATATAATAAATATTTTTAAATTTTTATAATGTGTTGTAATTTTTTTTATGCAGTTAGTTAAATTTAAATAAATATTTGTATATAACTAAATAATTCTTATATTTAAAATATTTTTTTTTCTCTCTAGTTTTTTTCTAAAGTTGAAGTAAATGTGTGTTTGATTGCATTACCTAGAATTTAATTCTAGGTAATATTGGTTAGAAAACAAAAACCATCTCACCCCATTGGAAAATGAGTGTGTTTGATTGCACATATTTTCTATGAAAAATGTGTAATCATTACACATTTTCTATGGAAAGTAATCAAACACTTTTAATTTTTCTATGGAAAAATATGCAAGGTACAAGTATTTAAAACTTTTTTCCATGAAATTCATTTTTCAATGGGGTGAGATGGTTTTTGTTTTCTAACCAATATTACCTAGAATTAAATTCTAGATAATCCAATTAAACACACTCTAATTGTTGTTATCATCATCATAGCTAAAAAGTTGTTATCTCTACTTTTTTTTAGATATTTTCTACCTATTGAATGTTCAATACTATTATTATTATCAATAAATTTTTCATTTTCTTCTTATGACCCAATCACATCTAAGTTCATTAATTGAATTTAGATGCAAAAAGACTCGAATGTAGTAGTTGTTGATGGTCGAGGCCACTTATTGTTTATATATATATATATATATATATATTTTTGGTCTAAATTTAGATATAAGAGAGAAAAATATAAAAAAAAATAGAGATAATAAAAGATAAAATAATTATTTTATGAACAAATAGCAAAAAAAAGAAAACAAATCTTTTCATAAATTTATAAATTTATCAAAAATTTCAATTTTTACAATTGTAGTTTAATCAACTCAATTGGGCACAATTTCATCCGATACCTAAAATCAAATTAGGAGACAAGTGTCATTGCTAATATAACACGCCACTATTATAAAAAATTATGAATAAAACTCACATGTACATATATAAAAAAATAAAAAAAAATTATACATGTAAATTTCACTTATATATGTACATATAAGTCTCATTCTTATATTTTTGTTAAGATAAATGACTTGTCACGACAACAATGACATGTTTCCTAAATTGATTTTAAATATTAAATAAAATTACACTCAAATGAAATATAATTAATAAAATTAAAACATTTAAAAGAATTTAGAAATTAGCAAAAAAATTTAAGTTTTTTTTTTTGTTTTGCTACTTGCCTTTATTTTATCTATTTATTTAACAAGAAAGATTATTATTATTTTTAAAATGTGAAATGTGTTATTGCGACTATGATAAACATATCAATGGCTATTTCAATTTAACCCATTAATTAATGATGCAAAAAACTAATTTAATAATAAATTTGCGATTGTTAATTTTTAAAAACCCTAATTTTTATGCCAAACAAAATTAGCTTCTGTTTAAGAATGTTTTGTTTGAGGGTGTCATGGGATTATTGCATATTTGATACAAAATTAAAAGTTAATTTATCCTTATTAAGATTAATAATGTGTGTGTATATATACTTTTAAGTACACCTTGAATCCACAGCGGTGACCGTTCCACCCAAATTTATTAAATTTTATACAACCAAAAAATATATTTTATAATTATCATTGACATCTGGATCCATAGAGTTGTGAATTTGTTGGTAATAATAATTGGGTCAGGATTTGAAATATTTAACTTTGATTTTGTAAGTTGTATTTACTTGAATGATCCTTTATCTTACATTCTACAAACAACAATAAAATCAAAAGAAGTGCTGAAACTCCCTTCTAAATATCATGGATGACTAAATTTGAATCCGAGAATTCAAAAGATAACAAGTGAATCACTATATACTAAAAAAATAAGAAAAACGACTCAACAAACTAAGCCAACCCCTTAGCCTAGGAGTCAACACGACACAACCAAGCTTGAACAATACAAACCAACCTGTTCAAACCACCACGGCTGACAACTCTATAGTTGCCTCGCAAGTCTCTCCCCACCTGAACTTTGGTCGCTATGGCATAAGAACATCCCGACAGTTACATCTCGCGTCTCAATTCAAGCCTACAATCTTGGACTCGAAAAGTGATGAATACATCTTCTTACCACTAAACTACCACCATTGGTGGCAATTCGACTTCTAAGGGCAACAGTTCAACCATTCCATATAAAAATATGCATGTCATGTCAAAGGCAAGTTTAGTCAGCTTTGAGAAATCACTAATCTTTGCACATCACAAGCTCCCTTCAGCCCTAAGATTATAAGAAGTTACATAGCCATTGCATGTAGGGAAGACAACGCAGGATGCAAAATAAACACAGAGCAACCAAACATTCAACCAGCTGATGATACTCAAATTTTGACTAAATAGATCTTGCAGAACAGTCAGCATCGGATTAGTATATGTAGTCTAGTAACTGGAGGGGAAAACGAGCTACTGCAACGCCAAAAAGGCTAGCCTTTTGGATCTGCCAAGCTAGAAAACCAACAAGAACTTATCGGTCAGTAAAACGAGAAATTGCATCCACAAGTTACCTCGATGGAAAGAGAAACAGTTTCTGCAGAAAACCGGTCCAAATGAAAATGTCAAATACAAAGAAGTGGAATGTCTAAGCACAGACAAGGCTTGCATTTACAAATTGGGTCTCACAACCCTAGTGCATGAGATAAAGCCACCAAACAACCATTCAATCAGAAGAACATACCTTTCTTCTTGTTTCCCTTTTCTTCGGTGGATTGCAGTACAAATAAATACCCATAGAAGCATACATAGAGCCAAAATAAAAAAAATAAAGAGAGAGAGAAGCATACTTCTTTTTTTTTAACCTTTTTTTTTGGTCGTCTTGGCACCTAAAGTAGATAAAATTCCTAAACAAGGCTAACAAATCTGATGAACTTTTCTTGGTCACTCTGGTATTAGGTAGTGGCAGAAGGCTTCATCCCTCTGAATAAAATAATCAACCAATTGATCAGCAAATCAAAGCACAAAAATTTATAAAAAGGGCAAGTTACTATGACCTGATGATACAAATGTGAATAAGTATTCTTAGACAAACAGTAATTTCTTAACAAAAAAAAAGAGGGTAATTCTGCTGATAAACAAGAAACTCACATAACCCACATTAGTGCAGGGGTGTAGTAAAAAACAAAGGGAAAACAAGATTATATAGGTGAAATAGTAGGAGATAATACTAGAGTACATCCAGAGTCTATGATTCAAAACCAGAGTTTTTAGAACTAGCAGGTTTATACGCCATACCTGTCAGGGACAAAAGTGAAGGACCCCTCAATGGAGCCCGAAGAGGATGGTGAAAGGCTGCAACTCTCATAGACAAATTCTCTCTCACCCGGACATAAGAGGGGGAACTGCAAATAAGCAAAAAGGAAACATGTCACAAAATCACACCAACCGTACTCCCCCATACAAAGATCTCATTTGTGGGGTCTCTTTTGAGAGTGATATATTGTTAAAGCTTTCACTCTCAGAAGATAGTGTCTCTTATCATGCTACAAGACACCCACATCTGCTCTGACAACACAGCATATTATAAAGAGAACTAAAAAAGAACGTACCCAATATGCATGTAACTCTGGGGCATGTGACTAATAGCAACATGTAGAGAAACCATATAAAGTAGCTTCATGATCTTCTAGTATTGCTATACCATGCAGGTCTCATGACAGAAGTGGAGATGTGTAGACTTGATGGGCCTGTTTATTTTAACCACAACCTTTTCTGAATGCACAGCCTCTTGGTGCCAACTAACGAATACCCATGCAAGGCAAGCTTGTTAAAGCACATCTAAGGAAAAATATTGCCCAAGGAAAAATATTGCCCTTGCTTGTCCAAACCAGATTAGGTCTATGCACACAGAAGGACATTGATATATGCTTTTTGAATGATTTCGCAGGTAGCAGAATCTGGAGTAGTCACAGCTAAAAGATAGAGTTAAAGTGTGAAAGCACAAAAATTGTTAAAGGGTGTCCTCACTGCACCAGACTCCAACACATTGAGGGCCAAGAGAGGGTTATATTCTCATACAACCTTACCCTTACTTTGCAAAGAGGCAGTTTCCACAACTCAACACATGAAAGCACAAAATTAGCCATCATAAAAAACAAAAAGGGAGAGAGAGAGAGAAGTGTACAGTTCCTACTATTCCTTCTCCATGTGTGTCAGAAAAAAAGTTATCATTGCCACGAATAGTCCAATGTCTCCAGGACAGTTGGCAAGAGGTAAAGGACAGTCCATTAATAATGCATCCTCCCGGCAGAAAGGACAGACAAATTGAATAAGCAAACTCAGACTTTCCAGTTCCATGTTGAAAACAACTATGCTCTGGAACGAACACAGCAGAAGCATGAACCTTCAGTCAATTATCATACCTCAGTTTTGAAATAGCAATATAGCAACAGGAAATTGTTTGTAATGGTAACAAGTAATAACTAAAAGGAGTAGAGAGCACTAACAGCCCTGTCTATTGTGTTGCCATTGCAGCTTTTTACCAACTCAGCATATACATAGCAGCTAAAAAGATTTGGATCATTAACAAAATAGCTCATGGCAGCATATCAGAATCATATGATAGTGTCTCAGATAAAGTGCTTAAAAGACTCCATTTGAAGCAATTGCTTGTAGGCTCAATGAGTTTATCTATGAGGTGGCGTCAGACTCAGAGAATGATTTTATGAAATTGTGAACTAGGCAAGTTTGGAATACAGTGCTTATGCTTAATCAATGTCTAGATTACAGACTTTGCAGTAGGTGATCCGGACTGATGTGCAAATTAGATATTGAGAAGGCTTATGGCCATGTCAATTGGGAGTTATTCTCCCCATGTGACAATGGATTCCAGTCAGAGATAGAGAAAATGGGCTTCTACTAATTCTCATTGCTGATTGAGGGCTTCAAAATGGATCTATTTCATTCTACTCCAGGTCTCAAGTAGAGGGGACATCTTTATTTTGCTGATGGAAACTTTTGAGCAGGATGCTCAACCAAGGCATACAAAGGGATATTTTAGAAGGTTTTGAGGTGGGCTGAATTGAAGGCAAACATAAATGGCATCCTATCTTATATACCATACATTTTGTTAGCCTTTGGCTTGGCAGTTTGGACAAGGGGTATTTAGGCAGTTTGGCAGAGTCTAAGGAAAGGGTTAGTTTCTAGAAAGTATTTGTAGATGGTAGACCCTCATACTAGAGAAGCTTCCCATCTCTAATTAGACTTGCTAGAGGCAGAAAAGGGAACAATCAATGACTATCACAATATGCATGATTGGCAGGTCCAAACCAGGCAAGATCTCAATGACAGGAAGGCAGGAGAATTTTTGAATTTATTTTGTGTTCACAAAATTCTTACCTGGTTTGAGTGGGGGTGGGATGTTGATTTCTGTGTTAAGAGAAATCTACTTTGGGATAATTTGAAGTACAATCTTTTCAAGCATAAAGTTGGCCTTGGGAAGCCTTTCCTCTGAAAGAAGTTTGGAATACTAAGGTGCCTTCTAAGGTCACCTTTTTTCGCATAATAAGATCCTGATGCTTGAAAATCTCACTGGAAGGAAGCATGTCACCTTTAGCTGGTGTTGTGCATGCAAAACCCATGAACCATCTTCTTGTCCAGTATCCCACTGCCAAGGAGTTACCAATCATCAAATTTGGCTTGTTGGAAGTAGCTAGGATGTTTCCATGCAACCGATAGACTATCCTTTGGGCTTGGAGATGTACTTTAGTTTGTGAAAAACAAGATGAAGAAAACTCCACTTCTATGTTTGGGTTTTATGGAATCTTGAGGAATTGCATTAAGGATCTTTGCATTTTCTGTTTTCTATTGCACAAAGGTTGGTAACTCCTTAGTCCCCTTTTTGAATATACATGCTCTCATTCATCACAAAGGGAAATATGGGTGTGCCTTATTATAATGGAGGTTTTGAATATTAAGAGAATGCTTACAAGAGGAATGTTGTTATTTAGGACTGTAAATCGAAGATCAAAACCAAAGAGAATTCCACTTGAATTCTTGCACACTCACAGAATCTCAGAAACCAATTAAGAAAACAGACAAAAATAGAATGGAACAGAAAATACAGAAAGATAAACAACAAACCAACAAGAGCCGAGAATTATCCTGGTTCGGAATGCCTTTGGCAAACCTACATCCAGCAATCAACACCCACACAGAGCAGCATTTTATTAGGATGAAACCGATCAGTACATCAAGTCTATAAACCCTCATCTATATCCCTGAGTACATGCACATGTTCTCCCAAGAATACACAAGACAAAAACCCGCCTTTCTCTTCTCAAGAATGGAAACCCAGTACTCGATTATAGACAATATTAGAAGCTCTCTCAGAATCAATTTCGACTGCCTTCCCTACCCTCTTATTTATAGAAAGGGCGGACACATCCCAATGTAACTAAATATTATTGGGATATTACAATTAGGCCCTCTAATTTACTAAGTAATTACACTTGGTATTTTAGCCCTAATTATTCTAATCTTCCAGCCAATAATCTGCAACACTTTACTGATCTTCTACCGCACAAACTCTAGGCAAACTCAACAAGGAAGAATGGAAAAAAGTTACACTTTTTATTAACATGATTCTTATAAATCTATGAGCGGACAAAAAATCAGTTAATAGATGAAATAGAAAAACAATTAAAACTTAATGCTTCCCTGGTCAAGCACCCAACAATAAAAAGTTCTCCATAGAGTACTAGTTTCTTGAATACTTCTACACCAGCACCTAGCAGAAAGCAAAGAAAAGGATAACTACCTCAAGTTAATGCTCGCAATTAATGCATCCACAAATTCGTGTGTTCCAATACAGAACAATTTGAAGCCATCTCAAAACCAGATGTCCCCATCAAATGAACTTCATGTTAGTTCTAGGGGACTTCAGTTGGTTATTTACAAGAAAGGTCACTTGCCAAAAATGTATCACCCTACTTAGGATTGACAATTCAATTACAAATTTGGCTACAAAAGTAAAATCTACTATAATGGCCTTCTCAAGCTACCAATGATAACAGAGTTCTAGGTACCACACAGTCAATTAATGACAAAGAACCTTTTTGCTCTTGGGCATTTGTCTGTTGAGAGTAAGGTTGCTCCCTAGTGACTGAAAGCTCATAGGTTCAAGTTGTGAAAACAATCTCTTTGCAAAAACAGCAAGGGGGAGGCTGCATACAAATACAACCCTCCCCGGACTCTCACAAAATGGAAAGCCTCGTACAGCAAGGACACCCTTTTTATGTGTGATATAGAGTGGTAGCATTTTGAATAACCACAAAGTTAAGGTTGGACTTGAAATTGTACCCAACAACAGTAGAATACAGAATACATAATCATGTCTCACTTGAGACATTCGACCTGACACAAAAGTAACTTCCAGTTGGCTTACATACTAGCATGCATATGAGCAGCATGCTATGAGAATCAGCCCCAACAACAATGCCCCAAGAAACCATGAGAGACAAAACCAAAGGCTTTTTGAACCAAAGGTAATTGGTGGATTACCTTAACACAGTTTGTTACAGCAGTACAATAAGGAGCTTCCTCTGGAAACAGATTGATGCTTCTAATCTTCCTCCTTCACGAACTTTAATAATGCCATCATGCAAGCAGAGACCATGTTCTTCTAGCCATAGTACCATGCCATCCTGTTGTTAATTGCCTCCTTCAGACAAATTTATAAATGAATTAGGCACACAAGGTATCATTTCCCTGTCCACTCTAAGATACCGGGTACCAACATTTAGTTCACCATTGACACAATGAAGGAAGAAAATTTTGTCACTGTATGCAGACGAAACTGCCACAACAATAATCTTGGATCTACTACTAAATCCAAGCTAGTCTACGGCATCCCTTGTTTTATTAGTTCACGTAAAGGTAACGAATACACATTGACTACGTGGTCATAAAAGGAGTAGCCGCCAATAAGGCCCAAGGGATTTCCTGGCATACTTTCACCAAATTCTTCACGGTTTTACTGCTTGACCATTGCAAAACGGGTATAGAATCCTTGTAGGAAGAGGAAGCTTTATTCTCAAACAATCTTCCTATTCCTTTATTTGGTCCTCAGTTGCACCCTTGCCTAGTGTAGCCAAGGCCTCAGGGAAATTAATTGACAACCAGCTTTTAAGTTTGTCACAGCATCTTTTAACTCGTCCAACAAGGGGCCAACGATACATAGCAAAATCTTCACGCCATATTTGATAGGCTTCCTTTATATATAGAGAGAGATAGAAAGAGGGGGGGGGGGGCATTGTAGTTAGCAAATCTTGCATCTAAAAAAAAAACATAAGCTAAAAGATATATTTCAATAAAAGGAAGGAAAAAGCCAAAAAAACACAAGCTGATATCAAGCAAATTATCAAATGAAAATGACAAGGTTGAAAAATTAGCTACAACTATAGATGAGAATTTTTCAACCTATAGTTGTAGCTAATTTTTCAAAAATGAAAATGACAAGGTTCAAAAACAAGCTCATCAATAGTTGTAGCTAATTTTTCAACTTTGTCATTTCCATTTGATAATTTACTTGATATCAGCTTGTGTTTTTTGGCTTTTTCCTTCCTTTTATTGAAATTTATCTTTTAGTTTATGATTTCTTTTTTTAGATACAAGACTTGCTAACTACAATGCCCCCCCCTTCTATCTCTATATATATACAGGAAGCCTATCAAATATGGCGTGAAACTTTTTCCATGTATCCTTGGCCTCTTGTTAGACGAGTTAAAAGATGTTGTGACAAACTTAAAATCTGGTTGTTAGTTAATTTCCCTGAGGCCTTGGCTACACTACGTAACGGTGCAACTGAGGACCAAATAAAGGAATTGGAAGATTGTTTGAGAATAAAGCTTCCTCTTCCTACAAGGATTCTGTATCAGTTTTGCGATGGTCAAGCAGTAAACCGTGAAGAATTTGGTGAAAGTATGCTAGGAAGTCCCTTGGGCCTTATTGGTGGCTACTCCTTTTATGACCAAGTAGTGCATGTGTATTTGTTACCTTTACGTGAAGCAATCAATGAAACAAGGGATGTCATAGACCAACTTGGATTTAGTAGCAGATCCAAGATTAACAATCCTTGATTGCTATCCTTGACAAAATTGACAAAATTGTTGTGGCAGCTTCTTCCGCATACATTGACAAAATTAGCAATCCTTGATTGTGCCAATGGTCAACTATATGTTGGTACCTAGAATCTTACAGTGGGCAGGGAAATTATGCCTTGTGTGCCAAATTCATTTATAAATTTGTTTGAAAGAGGCAATCAACAACAGGATGGCATGCTACTACAGCTAGAACAACATGGTTGCCGCTTGCATGATGGCATTATTAATGTTCGTGAAGGAAGAGGAGTTAGAAGCATCAATCTGTTTCACTTAGTTGGGTTAAGACTTGACCCAAGTTTTCGGACTAATTAATGTTGTTTATTATTGAAAATTGAGACATTTATAAGTTGAAGTATAAAAATAAAATGTTTACAATAATGTTTACTGTAAATATACCTTTCACCATAAAGTTTATTAATTAATAATAATGTGTCACCAAAAGATAAACTTTTGTTTAAAAAATTGTATAGAAAGTTCTTATTCAAACTATTGTTTAATATACTTAAATTTACAGTCACTAAAATATAATATTTATTTAATTTTTGCCTACATAATATAATAACTAAATGACAATTGGCAATTGTCATTCAATGAATTTTTATTAATTAATGATAAATGTAACTATTAAAAACCACTTAATAAACTTTTATTTAAAATTTTGGCTACCCCTCTGCACCTTGAGTCTTCTTCACCCGAATTGTCCCTTTCAACCAGATCACCAACTCAGAATCACAGCGACCCATTTCACCAGATCAAATGCATCTCCGACCCAATTGTTCAGTCACTTGATTCCACTAGATCTCACCACCAATTTTCCTCCCCTTTCCTTCTCTCACTATGTACCAATTGGATATTGCAGCCATTGGTGGAAAGAGCAAGAGGGAAAGAGATGGATTTTGATGGATACGAGAGTTTGGCAATTGACGAGATTTTGTCGAAGTTGGGTCCAGAGGACATCGTGTCGGTAGCGTGTGTGAGCAAGAAGTTCAAGGACGTGGCTGCTGCCGACTCTCTCTGGTCAAAAATCTGCACCGACGAGCTACAAATATCCTCCCCTCAGGAACCTTCTGGCACTCCCACCTCCACTTTCAAGGTGTACTCACCAGATTCCCTAATTCCTGCTCTTGTCTTTTTCTAGAAGTCGAGGGACACACAAAGCGTAAGGACCGTGTTTTAGCCCCTACCCATCTAGGAAGATAGGCCTCGACAGGGTTCTCAGCATATTGACCAGATTTTGCTTCTACTGGATTCCAATGCTATTCAATAATTAAACAGTATTTTTATTAGGGTTAACATCATAAATTCCCTTGCTCTTAAACCTCGTCACAAGTGCCTGATTGTAGAGCAAACTTGCTTGGGGAAGTCAAATATGCGACCTCCTGGAAGCATTTGTGTCCTTAAATCTAAGTGGAAAAACGTGTCTACGTTGTTTGGTTGCTTGGAAAATGTGGCAGTATGTTGAGAAGGGTGAAGTTCATGACTAAATTTTGGATTTTTTAGACCTAAGAAAGGAAAGAACAAAAGATTGGTTGAATGGTAGTTGGTCGATGAATTTACTTGGGGGGCTCTGAGTTTTCTGTGGATTTCCTGCACTGGTTTTTCTTGAATTTTGATGAATTTGTTTGTGGGTCTTCGGATTCTGTGATTTGGGAGTGAAGCCAATATTCCTGGTTGTCTGGAATTTTTATTGTTTAACACTAATTCTAGGCGTTGTGTTTATGGGAGAAAGGGAAAAGAAACTTAAATGAAACTACTTGTGCCTTTTATGTTGAGCAAATGAAGAAGGGATTTTTGAGAGCAGCCTGGTCATTTTCTTTTCCTTTTTTCAGTCTGACAAACAAAAGAGTGAGGCTTCATTGGTGTTTTGGAAATTAGGAGCATTTAGGAATCAAAAATGTAATGGTGTTTGTTTTCTAAACTAAAAATGACTATTTTGACAATGCCATAATTTATCATCATCTTTATTTTTGTCTGGGAAAGGTTTTTTGAAATTCAGGAAACAAATTCTTACCTATCTCAATGGTGTTTGGAAAGCAGTTCACTGAAAGAACTTTCCAGAGTTTTTATTTTTCCTATAAGAGGAAAGCAGCAAAGGCACCCTGAACTTCCTGGATTATTTAATTTTCCTTCAATTTCCCTCCTTTTCTCTATCCTGACAAATCTAAAATCTTGAGGGATAATGAAGATTTTATATGAAATAAACATCTAATTCCAAGTTCTCTGCTTCTCCCTTATTATATTCAGGGTTCTTTTTCACTTGTTCCCCCATTTCAATTGCTGGGTGATGATTACTATGATATAATATATTAATTTCTCTTATAAAGATTATTAGATTCAATTTCAGCTTTTCCATCAAATCCATCAAGCACTTGAAAGCAAAATAACAAAGACTCCAAAGGCCAAACCCCTAAGCTAGAGGACAACCAACAATAAAATTATAAGCACATAATAAAATTATAAGCACATAAAAATCCAAATTGGCATTGTCTTTCATGCCTTCAATTGAGCTTATTCTCTATCCTTTTCCTTTCTTTTCTTTGTTTTGAGGTCTATACTTTAGAAGAAAATAAAGTCATTCCTTGTTGTAAGATAAAAATAAAAATACAAATGCACAGCCCAGATGTGAAAAAGAGTAAGGAAGTGAGTGAAAATAAACAGTTGAAGAAGATTCTGTTCAAAGCCTTGAAGAGCTGAGGCATTGACTAAGGTAAGTGTATGGTAATGGTACTTACCTGCATAGCATGGACATGGCAATCAGGTCGTCATGTTGGTGGAGCCGACATGTCGGACACACCCATGTGGCTTTTCGACACTTTCTTCTTGGGTTTCAAGGGGACACATCAGGGGACATGTGATGGACACGTCAGAGACATGAAGAATAGCAGCTGTTTTGTTTCCATACCTTGTGCATGACTCAAGGTTCAATTTCCAGATTCTTCAATATCCTTCCTATTCAGGTTATATTCCCCATGTCCGTGTTCGTGGTTCATAGGTAATTATATATTGGCATTATGCACAATGGCAGCTTGTTGAGTTTATGCATGTAAAATCCATGATTTGTCATGTATCCATGTGGCAGGTGTTACATGGCTAATGTGGCTCTTCTTATTTATTAAGATAACAGGCAAGCCTTAAATTCATTTTAGGTTCTTATCTTGTGTTTTTTCTGAAGAAATTTTAACTTTGCATTTAGCATTATTACTTCACCTAACTAAATTTTATTCTCTTCATAATTGAAGAAACTACCAGTTAAAATGGTTCAAATAAATAATTCAGTTTTTCAAGAATGAAGAAACTGCCAAAAAAAATTATTTGGAGTTTAAAAGCGCAAATAAAAAAAAAACAGGAAGAGAGGAACAACCCAAACAGGGCATGGATTAATTAAAATGTACCTCTTTGCACGCTTTGGATCAATACGAGCAAGCTCGGCAGCAGAAATAGCTTTCTTAGAATCAGCTGCAGAAGACTCCTCTGTACCGGACATGAGCATCTCAGGCTTAATTGTAGTTGACACATCCATAGACTGGCTGTCCTGATGCCTGACTCTGGGCCTCTCATTAGACCCACTGCCCATGGGATCAACTGGAGGCGCTGAAGCAGGAGTTAAGGCAGATGCTGAAGCTGCCGCCGCAGAAGATGGCCCTCCAACTAGGAAAGCCGATGCTGCAGAGGATGAATTGAATTTATCCATGTCAAGATATATTGAAAGAAAATCTTCTTCGGTCTCATCAGACAAAGAAGGCCCATCCAATCCACCCACGACACCAAGATCACTATCAAAGCTGATGTCATCCGGAAGAGTAAGAATCTCAGAGTGGGCTCGTCGGTGTCCCAAATTCTTTGGTGGGTTATCAGGCATTCAGCTAATATCATGGCTAAAGTGGCTAGAATCAGAAGACATGCCATGGCCAAAATGACTTGACTCTGAACTATCCCCAGGACCCAGTGGAGGCAATGTTGATGCTGAAGCTTCCGATTTCATACTGAAAACCGAATGGCGTCCGGATGGAGGGAGCAAACCCCCACCCCCACCATGGTTCGGGGAGGACTTGTCTCTCTCCATCTATCAAAATCTCCAAACCCTTAGAAAGACTATATTGACAAAATTTAACCAATCCAGACGTGACGAAAGTGGAACAAATCCAAAAGACAAAACTATATAAATTCAGGGGTTTTGCAGAGATTATATAACACCGGGAAGACAAGTGAAACTTCCTTTGAATCTATAAATAGATATTCAGATTCAGCTAAAACAAGCACAAAAAAGCCCTCGGATTAAAAAATGCAATTTACCCAAAACCCAGAACTGAAGGCACCTCTGCAATCAAAGCAAAACCCTAGAAATAACCTACCATATTCGGGGACCTCGCAAAGATAAACACGGGAAAAAACAGGCAATTTTCCCCCCTTCCTAACGAGCATTCAGATAAAGGAAAAACAGATTGCGCACAAACCCTAGTCTCAAACTCGGAAGACAGGAAATTCAAGCGTGGCCCCTAAAATCAGAACACCACCGAGCAGCATTGCAATCAAAACGGGACAAAAAGCGTTACCCGAAGAATGGAAGGAAACAACCGCAACCGGAACAGCACTTCACGTGATGTGAGGCATCAGGCAAAGCGGAGAGAAATGCGAGAGGTGATTCGACTTGGGGATTTGATTGACTTTTGTGTGCCTTTGGTTGGATCTCCGTCTGCGAGATGAGGAAAATGGAAGGAGGTGCCGGTGGAAGAAAGCGAAAGCGATCTCGAAAACGAAAGAGAGAATGGACAGAAGAACATGGCCTTTTAAGCGAATAGAAAATTCACCGAATCACCCGTCCATGTCCATGGCGGTGGGGGGGAGAGAGAGAGATGGGAAGCTTCCTGGCCATCTCCAATGGAGACGGCAAAACATCACACCATTTTGGTGTGATGGCGTCCCACTAGCAACCAACCACTTCTCTGATCAACCATTTTGGTGTGATGGCCATAACCCATTACCCTTTTAGCAACCAACCACTTCTCTGATGGCCATAACCATTTTGGTGTGACGGCAAAACATCACACCATTTTGGTGTGATGGCCAAATGAAAAATTCTTCAAAGGCTGATGGGCTTCCTCAACGGGTTATCGAAAAGGAACAAAAAAATAATTTTACCTCCACCCTTTGCTCTCTCCTCTTTTCTATAGATTTGCCACGCCATTACTCTTCTAGTCTCTCTTGCCATGGTTGTTATCGTCTTCTCGCTGTCACGCCTCACCTCGTCTCCGTCACCTCTCTATCATCGCGCCTCGTCTCGCCTCATCGACAGTTGACGAGACAGCGATGGCAGAAAGACAACGAAGACGAGGCGAGGCGAATATAGTGGCCATGGTAGTGGAAACGAGAGTAGCAGAGACAAGGACAGTGGCCCGTGCAAAATCGTCTTTTTGCTCCTTTTCTGTAAGCCACTCGGTAGGGCCGTCGGGTTCTGTAGAACGACTCTGGCCAAATTGCCTATGTCATTCCTATGTAAAAAAAATTTATCCCTGTTATATCCTCACTTAATTTTATTTTAATATGTATAATTATTGATTTTGGTCTTAATTTATGTGTTTAATTTGACTAATATTTTTAACAACATAATAAATTAAAATTAAGCAAAAAAATTATAATTATTTAACAACAAAAAATAAAATAAATAATTTTTTAAAATAAATTAATTATTTTGAATTAAAAAATAAAAATAACACTATTCATTTGGTATAAGTTTTGATGTAATGGGTTAGAGATGACTTGATAAGATAGTGTAAAAATTACACAATTTTAATGCAAAAGTTGCACCATTTTGAAGGTTGATATTATTTGGGTTATAATTTGGCATACAAAAAGTAATTGAAATGATGAAATTACCCTCACTTAGTTTTTAAAATTGCAAAATGTCATGTTATTCCTCTATCTCTTATCACTCAACGACCATGGCCATCTCTTGTCTCCTCTTTTTCTCCTTCTCATGGCCATCTCGGGTAACTGCCTGTCGTCGTCGTTGTCTTCGCCTTGTCGCCTTACACCTTCTCACCTATTGTGCACCAATCATTGCTGCATTCTTAGCAGCAGTCAACGCTCGTAAAGGTGGGGTGGCAAGAATATGGTAGCGACGAGCGATTGATAGAGGAAACCATGGGAAGAAGAACGAGAGAAAAGAGGATGCTAGGTGAAACAAGAGAGAGAAAAAATAAAAAGCCATTTTGCAATGGTAGTTTTGTCATTTCAACTGCTTTGTGTAACTCAATGTGTAGGTCAAAGACTACCAATAGCATAATCTTTATTTATTTGATTCTTTTAATGTTAAAAGCAAAATTGTTAGATATTTTTTAAGTTTAAGACAATTGTAAGGATTATTCTTAAAGATAAAAAAAATATATTAAATATTTTTAAATTTTAACGATGTGTTATAATTTTTTATGCAAGTAGTTCATTTTAATTAAATATTTGTATATAATTAAATATTTTTTATATTTAAAATATGTTTCTCTCTTAACTCACTTGTTCTTTAACAACCAAATGGTCGTCGTCATTGCCACCATAGTGGTAAAATTGTTACCTTTATTCTTTTTTGGTATTTTCTATCTCTCTATTATCTTTTTGACTATCGAATAACTATTCCTATTATTATTGTTATTGAGTTTTTCTTTTACTTTTTATGATCCAACCACATCTACGTTCTTAAACGAATCCAAATGTAAGAAGATTTGAATTTAGTAGTTGTTGATGGTTGAGATCACTTATTGTTTATATTTTATTTTTATTTTTCTAAATTTAAATATAAGAGAAAAAAAAAAGAGATAATAAAAGGTAAAAATAAATATTTTATAGGCAAATAGCAAAAAAGACTCAAAATTTTTTGTGAATTTCCAAATTTATCTACTCGTTTCAATTTTTCCAATTGTATCCTAATTGGTTCAATTGAGTGTAATTTTATCTAACTAAATTAATTTATGATGCATGTATTATTGTTGATGTGACACGTTATTTGTCATAAAAAATGTGTAAAATTCACATATATATATATATGAAAAAAATAAAAAATAAAATTATACAAGTAAGTCTCACTCTTATGTTACGTCAACAATGACACACGTTTCCTAAATTGATTTTGAATATTGGATAAAATTATACTCAATTGAAATACAATTGATAAAATTAACACATTTGAATAAATTTATAAATTCACGAGAATGTTTTTGAGTTTTTTTTTTTGGGTTATTTGTCCTTATTTCATCTATATGTTTAATAACAAGAGAAATTATTATTATTTTTAAAAAATGAAATGTGTTATTGCAACTACGATAAACCTATCGATGACTATTACAATTTAACCCATTAATTAATGATGTAAAAAACTAATTTAATAGTAAATTTTGATGGGAATGTCAATTTAAAAAACCCTAATTTTTTATGCCAAACAAAATGAACTTCTTTTAAGAATGTTTTGTTTGACCGTGTCATGAGATTGTTGCATATTTGATACAAAATTAAAAGTTAATTTAACCTTATTAAGAATAATAATGTGTGTGTATATATATATTTAAGTACATTTTGAATCCAAAAGGTGGCAGCTCCACCCAAATTTATTAATTTTTATTTAACAAAAAAGAATTATATTTTATAATTATCACTGGATGGATTTGTGACTTTGTTAGTAATAAAAGTTGTGTCAAGATTTGAAATATTTAGCTTCTATTTTGTAAGGTGTACTTACTTGAGTCAATTACTTTACATTATACGAACGTAACAATAATATCAAAAGAACATCCATATCAACTTGGACTTGAGAAGTGTTCAAACCACCACGGCCGACAACTCTATGGTTGACTCGCAAGTCTCTCCCCACCTAAACCTTGGTCGCTATGGCATAAGAACATCCCGACACAGTCGCATCTCCCATCTCGATTCGAACCTACAATCTTGGACTTGAAAAGTGATGAATCCACCTCCGTATCACTAAACTACCACCATTGGTGGCAATTCGACATCTTTCTAAGGGCAACAGTTCAACCATTCCATATCAAAATATGCATGTCATGTCAAAGGCAAGTTTAGTCAGCTTTGAGAAATCACTAATCTTTGCACATCACAAGCTCCCTTCAGCCCTAAGATTATAAGAAGTTACATAGCCATTGCATGTAGGGAAGACAACGTAGAATGCAAAATAAACACAGAGCAACCAAACATTCAACCAGCTGATGATACTCAAATTTTGACTAAATGGATCTTGCAGAACAGTCAGCATCGGATTAGTATATGTAGTCTGGTAACTGGAGGGGAAAACGAGCTACTGCAACACCAAAAGACTCGCCCATTGGATCTGCCAAGCTAGAAAACCAACAAGAACTTATCAGTCAGTAAAACAAGGAATTGCTTCAACATGTTGCCTCGATATAAAGAGAAATAGTTTCTGCAGAAAACCGGTCGAAATGAAAATCTCAAATACAAAGAAGTGGAATGTCTAAGCACAGACAAGGCTTGCATTTACAGATTGGGTTTCACAACCCTAGTGCATGACATAAAGCCACCAAACAACCATTCAATCGGAAGAACATACCTTTCTTCTTGTTTCCCTTTTCTTCAGTGGATTGCAGTACAAATAAATAACCTATATAAGTGTATACGAAGCCGCCCCCCCCCCCCAAAAAAAAAAAGAGAAGCATACTTCCTTTTTTTTTTTATCCCCTTTTTTTGTCGTCTTAGCACATAAAGTAGATAAAATTCCTAAACAAGGCTAACAAATCTGATGTACTTTTCTAGGTCACTCTGGTATTAGGTAGTGGCGGAAGGCTTCATCCTTCGGAATAAATAATCAACCAATTGATCAGCTAATCAAAGCACAAAAATTTATAAAAAGGGCAAGTTACTATGACCCGATGTACAAATGTGAATAAGTATGCTTAGAAAAACAGTAATTTCTTAACAACAAAAATCAGTAATTCTGCTGATAAACAAGAAACTCACATAACCCACAGTAGTGTACTGGTGTAGTAAAAAACAAAGAGAAAACAAGATTATATAGGTGAAATAGTAGAGATATGCCAGAGTACATCCAGAGTCCTATGATTCAAAAACCAGAGTTTTTAGAACTAGCAGGTTTATATACCATACCTGCCAGGGAAAAAAGTGAAGGACCCCTCAATGGAGCCCGAAGAGGATGGTGAAAGGCTGCAACTCTCATAGACAAATTCTCTCTCACCCGGACATAAGAGGGGGAACTGCAAATAAGCAAAAAGGAAACATGTCACAAAATCACACCAACCGTGCTCCCCCATACAAAGATCTCATTTGTGGGGTCTCTTTTGAGAGTGATCTATTGTTAAAGCTTTCACACTGAGAAGATAGTGTCTCTTATCATACTACAAGACACCCATTTCTGCTCTGACATCACAGCATGTTATAAAGAGAACTAAAAAAGAACTTACTCAATATGCATGTAACTCAGGGGCATGTGACTAATGGCAACATGTAGAGAAACCATATAAAGTAGCCTAATTAGTAATAATTCGCAATCTTCTAGTATTGCTATACCATGCAGGTTTCATGACAGAAGTGGACATGTGTAGACTTGATGGGCCTGTTTATTTTAACCACAACCTTTTCTGAATGCACTGCCTCATGGTGCCAACTAATGAATACCCTTGTTAAAGTACATCTAAGGAAAATTATTGCCCTTGCTTGTCCAAACCAGATTGGGTTGATGTACTCAGAAGGACACTGATATATGCTTTCTGAACGATTTCCCAGGCAGCAGAATCTAGAGTAGTCACAGCTAAAAGATAGACTTAAGTGTGAAAGCACAAAAATTGTTAAAGGGTGTCCTCACTGCATGAGACTCCAGCCCACTGAGGGTCAAGAGAGGTTATTTTTTCATACAACCTTACTCTTATTTTGCAAAGAGGCTGTTTCCACAACTCAAAACACATGAAAGCACAAATTTTGCTATCATAAAAAACAAAAAGAAAAAAAAGAGGGAGAGAGAGAGAGAGAGAGAGGAGAAGTGTACCTTTCCTATTACTGCTTCTGCATTTATGTCAGAAATAATGGTATCATCGGCACGGATAGTCCACTGCCTCCAGTACAGTTGGCAAGAGGTAAAGGACACCCCATTAATAATGCATCCTCCCGGCAGAAGGGACATGCGAATTGAATAAGCAAACAAATACTCTCCAGCTCCACGTTGAAAAGAACTATGCTCCGGAACGAACACAGCAGAAGCACGAACCTTCAGTAAATTATCATATCTCAGTTTTGAAATAGCAATATAGCAACAGGAGATTGTTTGTAATGGTAACAAGTAATAACTAAAAGGAGTAGAGAGCACTAACAGCCCTGTCTATTGTGTTGCCATTGCATCTTTTTAACAACTCAGCATATACAGAGCAACTAAAAAGATTTGGATCATTAACAAAATAGCTCATGGCAGCATATCAGAATCATACGATGGTGTCTCAGATAAAGTGCTTAAAAGATTCCAGTTGAAGCAATTGCTTGTAGGCTCAATGAGTTTATCTCTGACGTGGTTTCACACTCAGAGAATAATTTTATGAAATTGTGAACTAGGCAAGTTTGGAATACAATGCTTATGCTTAATCAATGCCTAGATTACAGACTTTGCAGTAGGTAATCTGGAGTGATGTGCAAATTAGATATTGAGAAGGCTTATGGCCATGTCAATTGGGAGTTATTCTCCCCATGTGACAATGGATTCAAGTTAGAGAAAGAGAAAATGGGCTTCTACTAATTCTCATTGCTAATTGAGGGCTTCAACATGTATCTATTTCATTCTACTCCAGGTCTCAAGTAGAGGGGCCATCTTTATCTTGCTGATGGAAACTTTTGAGCAGGATACTCAATAGAGGCATACAAAGGGATATTTTAGAAGGTTTTGAGGCGGGCTGAATTGAAGGCAAACATAAATGGCATCCTATCTTATATACCTTACATTTTGTTAGCCTTTGGCTTGGCAGTTTGGACAAGTGGTATTTACGCAGTTTGGCAGAGTCTAAGGAAAGGGTTAGTTTCTAGAAAGTACTTGTAGATGGTAGACCTTCGTACAAGAGAAGCTTCCCATCTCTAATTAGACTTGCTAGAGGCAGAAAAGGGAATAATCAATGACCATCACAATATTCATGATCGGCAGGTTACATGGCAGGTCCAAACCAGGCAAGATCTCAATGACTGTAAGGTGGGAGAATTTTTGGATTTATTTTGTGTTCACAAAATTCTTACCTGGTTTGAGTGGGGGTGGGATGTTGATTTCTGTGTTAAGAGAAATCCACTTTGGGATAATTTGAAGTACAATCTTTTCAAGCATAAAGTTGGGAAGCCTTTCCTCTGAAAGAAGTTTGGAATACTAAGGCGCCCTCTAAGGTCACCTTTTTTCGCATAAAAAGATCCTGATGCTTGACAATCTCACTAGAAGGAAGCATGTCACTGTTAGCTGGTGTTGTGCATGCAAAACCCATGAACCATCTTCTTGTCCAGTATCCCATTGCCAAGGAGTTACAGACCCTCAAATTTGGCTTGTTGGAGGTAGCTAGGATGTTTCCATGCTGCTGATGACAATCCTTTGGGCTTGGAGATGTACATTTGTTTGTGAAAAACAAGATGAAGAAAACTCTACTTCTATATTTGGGTTTTATGGAATCTTGAGGAATTGCATTAAGAATCTTTTCATTTTCTGTTTTCTACTGCACAAAGGGTGGTAACTCCTTAGTCCCCTTTTTGAATATATATGCTCTCATTCATCGCAAAGGGAAATATGGGTGTGCCTTATTATAATGGAGGTTTTGAATATTATGAGAATACTTACAAGTGGAAGAAAGGAAAAAAGTTCCATTTTTGATTAACATGATTCTTATAATTCTATGAGTGGACAAAAAATCAGTTAAGAGATGAAATAGAAAAACAATTAAAACTTAATGCTTCCGTGGTCAAGCATCCAACAATAAAAAGTTCTCCATGGAGTACTAGTTTCTTGAATACTTCTACACCAGCACCTAGCAGAAAGCAAAGAAAAGGATAACTACCTCAAGTTAATGCTCGTAATTAATGCATCCACAAATTCTTGTGTTCCAAGACTGAACAATTTGAAGCCATCTCAAAACCAGATGTCCCCATCAAATGAACTTCATGTTAGTTCTAGGGCACTTCAGTTGGTTATTTACAAGAAAGGTCACTTGCCAAACATGTATCACCCTACTTAGGATTGACAATTCAATTAAAAATTTGGCTACAAAAGAAAAATCTACTATAATGGCCTTATGAAGCTACCAATGACAATAGAGTTCTAAGTACCACCACACAGTCAAATAATAACAAAGAACCTTTTTTCTCTTGGGAATGTCTCTGTTGAGACTAAGGTTGCTCTCCTGTGGCTGGAAGCTCATAGGTTCAAGTTGTGAAAACAATCTCTTTGCAAAAACAGCAAGGGGAAGGCTGCATGCAAATACATCCCTCCCCGACTCTCACAAAATGGCAAGCCTCGTATTTTGAATAACCACAAAGCTAAAGTTGGACTTGAAATTGTACCCAACAACAGAAGAATACAAAATACATAATCATGTCTCACTTAAGACATCTGACCTGACACAAAAGTAACTTCCAGTTGGCTTATATACTAGCATGCATATGAGCAGCATGCTATGAGAATCAGCCCCAACAACAATGCCCCAATAAACAGTGAGAGACAAAACCAAAGGCTTTTTGAACCAAAGGTAATTGGTGGATTACCTTAACACCGTTTGTTACAGCAGTAGTACAATAAGGAGCTTCCTCTGGAAACAGATTGATGCTTCTAACTCCTCCTTCTTCACGAACTTTAATAATGCCATCATGCAAGCGGCGACCATGTTCTTCTAACCATAGTAGCATGCCATCCTGTTGTTGATTGCCTATTTTAGACAAATTTATAAATGACTTAGGCACACAAGGCATCATTTCCCTGAGCATTGTAAGATTCCGAGTACCAACATATAGTCGACCACTGGCACAATCAAGGAAGAAAATTTTGCCCCTGTATGTGGAAGAAGCTGCCACAACAATAATCTTGGATCTGCTACTAAATCCAAGTTGGTCTATGACATCCCTTGTTTCATTGATTACTTCACGTAAAGGTAACAAATACACATTCACTACGTGGTCATAAAAGGAGTAGCCACCAATAAGGCCCAAGGAACTTCCTAGCATACTTTCACCAAATTCTTCACAGTTTATTGCCTGACCATCGCAGAACCGGTACAAAATCCTTGTTGGAAGAGGAAGCTTTATTCTCAAACAATCTTCCAATTCCTTTATTTGGTCCTCAGTTGCACCATTACGTAGTGTAGCCAAGGCCTCGGGGAAATTAACTGACAACCAGCTTTTAAGTTTGTCCCAACATCTTTTAACTCGTCTAACAAGAGGCCAAGGATACATAGCAAAAGTTTCACGCCATGTTTGATAGGCTTCCTGTATATATAGAGAGATAAGAAGGGAAGGGGTATTGTAGTTAGTAAGTCTTGCATCTAAAACAAAAAATCATAAGCTAAAAGATAAATTTCAATAAAAAGAAGGAAAAAGCCAAAAAACACAAGCTGATATCAAGTAAATTATCAAATGGAAATGACAAGGTTGAAAAATTAGCTACAATTATAGATGAGAATGTTTATTAAGTTAAATACTCATATCAACGTTGCAAAATGGTGTCAGTGACAGGTTTAAACACTTTACCATCAAGCTGTTCAGCTAGCTTAAGAAGAAAACTGTTTAATCTTGACATTAACCCACCAGATACAATAATTTTGATGTTCGATGACAATTCTTTGGCACCATGTTGTCCAGCAAGAATAAGTAGAAATGTGGCCATATCTTCTTTTAGAAAACCAAGGAGAGGTCAGGATTCCAGGCAATATTAAGCTGATCAACCCAACATATTAATTGTCCATTTGGGACACATATAGTACTGGAAGGCATGAGCAAAGGTAATGGGCAAACCTCCACCTTACAAGGAATTCTGTTTTCCTTTTTCTTTTGAACACACACACACACACACAGATGTGTTTCTCTACTAGTGAAGACTATCCAGCAATATATATATATATATATATTCCAAAAAAAAAAGAAGGCTGATTGTAATGAATATCCATGCAATTCCTAGAATTTGCTAACCCAATTCCATCTGGCAGTCGTATGTTTAGCAACACAAAACTTACTAATTACCATAATAATTGTCCTAGACTTTAGAGAGTCACAGTTGCAACCTTACTTTTGCTTTAAAAAGAGGTTGTTTTCTCAAACTTGTGACTTGCTCAACCTCTCTCAATCTTGAATAATATTAAAAAAATTCCACCAACTCTGTTATCTAAGAAGCACTAGTAAAGTTTTTAGATCACACTGTTGGAGAACTCATGGCAACACTAGAACTTTTTTCCCTTGCTAAAAGAGACAGAAGTAACACAAAACGTTACTCACCCAAGAATTCAGGTGTTCCCTAGGGCTTTGCTTGGATATCTAATGTTCCTGAATGATGTTCATTGGTGGTTTTCACCATGGTTTTTGTGTCCACTTAGATGTTGCGATTGAATATCTTTGTCCACTTCAGTAGATTGAATATTGAATAATCAATCAGAACTCCTAGAATGTCAAAACCATGCTTAAACATGATTAATTATCATTATAATGGATGGCCACAATTGCAACCCTGAGTCCCCAAAGTTCTGCAGTTCTCCAATTTATCAACAGGTTGGTTTTCATGTTCTTGGTCATTTTTATCATTGAGTTTGATGTGGGGTCCAAAGTCTTTTGACTGTTTGTCAGAGTGGATAGTTGGCAGTGGGGGTTGCAAATGCAGAAGACACTTTCTCCTGCTCACAAAAACATATGGCACTAAACCATTACCACCAGACTACATCTCTCAAGTGACATCATTATAACTTCCAAGAGAAGAGTACATAAATTAGCTGAGCATTACCAACAGTAAAGGAGCTGTGAAACATAGGCATCCAGAATCCTAAAGCCAAAAAGACTATAAAAAGAAAACAGAAGTTTTTTCTTTTTTTTTTTAATTAAAAGAAAACAGAAGTTGGAGGCAGAAAACTTTAGCCCATTAAGACATAGAGAAATACATATTTATATATATATATATATAATCATTTCTATATTCACTATGCTCCATTTGGCTTTCAGAAAATGGCAGGAAAAGAAGATACAGAAAAGATTGAAACTTTAAAGCCTCTGTTGTTACAATCCCAAAAGCATGTGTATCAAGATTTCCCACAAATACGAAGTTTCTGTAGAACTGTTGCTTACATTCGAGTTTTCAATTCTAAAACCAAAGTTTTGATCTCTTCTTTTCTTTTTTGGCTGAAGGAATGGTCTTGTATTTCCTTTTTTTTTGTAAAATATTGTTGTTTTTTTTTTTTACTATAAAAAGTTTGCCTACCCTTTACATTTTACCAAAAAGAAAAAGAACTAGGAATTAGATGTTTATTTCATATAAAATCTTCATTATCCCTCAGAATCTAGATTTGTCAGGACAGAGAAAAGGAAGGAAAATTAAATAATCCAGGAAATTTAGGGTGCCTTTGCTTGCTTTTCTGGTTATAGGAAAAATAAAAATTCATCTGGAAAGTTCTTTCAGTAAACTGCTTTCTAAACACTATTGGGATAGGTAAGAATTTGTTTCCTGAATTTCAAAAAACCTTTCCCGGACAAAAACAAAGATGATAAAGAAGTATGGTATTGTCAAAATAGTCATTTTTAGTTTAGAAAACAAACACCGTTACATTTTTTATTCCTAAATGCTCCAAATTTCCAAAACACCAATGAAGCCTCATTCTTTTTTTTTTGTCAGACTGAAAAAAGGAAAAGAAAATGACCAGGCCGCTCTCAAAAATCCCTTCTTCATTTGCTCAACATAAAAGGCATAAGGAGTTTCATTTAAGTTTCTTTTCCCTTTCTCCCATAAACACAACGCCTCGAATTAGTGTTGAATAATAAAAATTCAAGACAACCAGGAATATTGGCTTCACTCCCAAATCACAGAATCCAAAGACCCACAAACAAATTCTTCATGAAAATTCAAGAAAAACCAGCGCAGGAAGTCCACATAAAACTCAGAGCCCCTCAAGTAAATTCACCGACCGCCAACTACCATTCAACCAATTTTTTTTTCTTTCCTTTCTTAGGTCTAAAAAATCCAAAATTCAGTCATGAACTTCAGCCTTCTCTACATACTGGATACTGCCACATTTTCCAAGCAACCAAACAACGCAGACACGTTTTTCTACTTAGATTAAGGACACAAATGCTCCCAGGAGGTCGCATATCCGACTTCCCTGAGCAACTTCGCTCTACAATCAGGTGCTCGCAACGAGGTTTAAGAGCAAAGGAATTTTATGATGTTGACCCTAATAAAAATACTGTTTAATTTATTGGATAGCATCGGAATACAGTGGAAGCATAATCTTGTCGATATGCCGACAACCCTGTCGAGGCCTAACTTGGTAGATGGGTAGGGGCTAAAACACGGTCCTTATGCTCTGTGTGTCCCTCGACTTCTAGAAAAAGACAAGAGCAGGAATTAGGGAATCTGGTGAGTACCTTGAAAGTGGAGGTGGGAGTGCCGGAAGGGTCCTGAGGGGAGGAAATTTGTAGCTCGTCGGCGCAGAATTTTGACCAGAGAGAGTCGTCGGCGGCCACGTCCTTGAACTTCTTGCTCACGCACGCCACCGACGCGGTGTCCGCCGGACCCAACTTCGATAGAATCTCGTGAATTGCCAGACTCTCCAATCCGTCCAAATTCATCTCTTTCTCTCCCGCTCTTTCCGCCGATGGCTGTGGTATCCAATTGGTACAGAGTGAGAAGGAAAGGGGAGGAAAATTGACGGCGAGATCAAGTGGAATCGAGCGACTGTTCAATTGGGTCGGAGATGGATATGATCTGCTGAAATGGGTCGCTGTGATTCCGAGTTGGTGATGTGATTGAGAGAGGGACAGTGGGGCCGGAAAAGGCTCGCCGCTGCCGCTTTGCAATGAAAACGCTGGCGAAGCGTAGTGAAACGGAGGGCCACCTGATCAAATACGGGCCAATATACCCAAGCTTCCCCCACGTCCAAACCCAACGCTACATTCTACAATATAGAGAAATTAATATTTTATATAAAAAAATTATAATTTATAATATGAATTGTGTATTAATTTATTAAAAGTGTTGTTGATAAAATATAATAATAATTTTTTTTATATGAGAAATTTTCTCGACTATGATCTATGAGTGGCTTCCAAAAAAAAAAAATTGATTAGGAGTGAATTTCACATGCAGTCTTTTTGATGATTAAATTAATCTCGTATCTAAAATATAGAATATAAAAATTAAGTAGAATTATTATCAGTAGCGAATTTACGTGTTAGTTGCCTTGGGTTGAAGCTCAGTGCAGTCCACTATTAAAATTAATTTTTAGTGTAAAAAAATAATTAAAATTAATTTTTTAATATAAACAAATATTTTTTAATAATAATGTAAAAAAAATTACAACTCACCCTCAAAATTTGTGATGCACAGCTATACACATAAAAAAAAAAAAATCATTCTCTCCTTATAGATTTCGAATCAACTTTATCATTTTAATAGAGTAATGAACATATATTTATTAGAAGATGAGTCTCTTTTTTATGGGACAAGAAAACTGACAGGTTGAAGGAAATCTAAAATTTTATATAAAAGTTTATTAATTAATTTTTAATAGTTACGATTTAATTTATTTTTTTTTTGTAAAATTTAAATAAAATAAATTTTGGACGAAATTTGGTAATACTAAAATATAGGGTTTACTTATGTATATATTTAGATGGATGGTTACACTTTGAACATCTAATGTTTACTTATATAATAATATAGATAGATAATACATCTCATTCATATTATACATCATAAATTTTGTATTTCACAAGGTACCATTGAATTTCCTCAAACATCAAAACCGAATAATTTTAAGCTCGTTTGGATAGCATCATTTGACCTATGGTGTTAATTTAACTCAAATTCACTTTAAATTTGAATAAAAAAATACATTGAATGACAATTGCCGGTGACACATTATTATTAATAAACTTTATGGTAAAGGGTATATTTACAGTGAACATTATTATAAAAAATTTATTTTTATACTTCAACTTATAAATGTCTCAATTTACAATAATAAATAATATTAAATAATTAGTCCAAAAATTTACTTAACTCAACTAGAGCTTTCAGACTAATACATAATAACTAGCTAATAGCTCCAATCACTCGTTTCATTTGGTACAAACCAATTTTAAAACAAACAAGAATAACTTCACTATTACCTTTCTTCTTATTAACTCTCACATTCGAAGGCATTAAAAAACGACAAAAAAATAAATAAATAAATAAAAACCGCCGCCAGGTACCATAATTATAAATTCTTGAGCAGAAATTTGCAAAAGAGGGTTCAATTCATAAACAAAGCAGGAGTCAACCAAATCTTTCAACTATTTGCAAGCCCTAAGCCCAGGAGAAGGAGAAGAAGATTAAAAAAACAAAAGGGAAAAGAAAGACGGATGAAAATTTCTTAGTTGCTGCCACTTTCCTGAGAACGCGAGAGAAAACCGTATCTAAAAGCCAAAGCCCCGAATCAACCAAACCAAACGATTGCCGCCCAAGATTACGTGAAATTGCCGGAATTTTGCAGTTCAGTTCCCACTTCATTTAAAGCGTGCCCCGCACGTGATACCATATGATCTTAACTGCCTACAAAGTTTGACAAAAGGAAAAAAAAAAAAAAAGGCAAAAAATTAGGAGTCAATACATACATATATATATATATATATGTAAGTATTAAGTATTTACTAATTTGATTTTTTTCTTTGAAAAAAAGAATAAATCCGAATTGTATTTGATTATTTCCCAAGCTCTCGAACCCATATACAAAAACCAAAAATATTACTTAAAACACTTGTTTGACACTTGAGATAACACTGTACATTGATATATTATTTCGGGAAAATCAGGTGACAATGCTTCATTTGGGCAAAATCTAATTTGTCAAGAGAATACTTAACTGAGTACCAAAAATTTAAATGTTTTGAGAGTAACCCAAAAAATAGAGATTAGAATTAACAAACATGAAATGCATTAACGAATCTAGGATAGATCTATTGCGTACCCAATTTGTTCTAATTCAACGGAGGAAAAGACAAAAAAGTTGAAATCAGGTGATAATGCTTCGATTAAATTAATGATTTACCTTACCACGTTTAACAAATTCGTAGAATAGATAAGAACTTGAAGATTAAATATTATTATTATTATTTTTTTTGGTTCGATATGGTTGTCGCTTACGCATCAGAGTCTGACCCCTACACGCTTCAAATTCATTTTAACTTCTTTCATTTTAACAATCTCTAACCCCGTCTATGACCAAGTTGAGAAAACGGTGTAAATCAACAACATATAAAGTCTTAACCCAACTAAGAGAATTAGCTAAATGAATTCATGTTAACCCGACCATAGCCAGATCCATGTCCTCTCGGTATACCACCTGACCCTAGCAATCTCCGGTTCAGGATCTAAACCTACACAGCATGGCCACCGGCAGCAAAAACTTCAAACTGACGACAAGCAAATTTGCCCCTTCAGAACAACAAAAACGTCAGTTGGTACCAATCGGATTACCACTCTATATCAGCCAAAATCACCGCTAGGTTGCACCAGAAAACACCCAATACTAACAGCTAACTTTCATTCCCAGAACCATTGCCAAGTAATGACAATTGCCATCCCAAGCTACACTACACCAACACAATCTTAGATAAAAACGTAAAACCTGCTTCCACTAATTCCACCATTTTTGTTTGACTTACAGCATACGTTGCCATGGGGTCACTAGGACGGTGACAATCTCACCTCGAGCACATTTCAGCACCTCCAACTGTTAAAAACAAGAGGCTCGTACAAACAACACAACAGGTTCGTTGATAGGCAAAGTCAAAATACGACGTATCAAGGCTAGGATTGCAGGTTGAAACGAGAAACCCCATGGATCAAACCTTCTCACATCAATATCCTACTAATCTGTATTGAACCGTCATTACTGTAGTAGTAAAGTCCAAACAAACGTAAAGTTAGTAATGTTATATTCACACCTAGGTCAATGAGTAGGCCTCGCAGAGTAGTCTGTTCATTTATTGTTATCACCATCATTTAATCACATTTTTGGGTATTGTGGCAGAGGAGTTGTTTACAAGTTAACGGCAAATACAAGCACAGCATTTTCGCGAGTGATAAATGATAAGAACGTATTCTTTTCTCTTATGTTATTTTCAGTCTTTCTGTGCAGCAATAATAAGTTGTCCAGTTTTCGCCCCTCAAGTCAACTCTCTAGTAGAACTCGGCTAAGTTTCCAGCTGCTAATCGGGAGGGGCTCATATAATTGAGAGAAATAATTCGAGAAACTTTCTAACTGTTATATTGAAAAACTAATCAGTTTCAGCATTATGGCAATGTAAAATTTTAACTTTGAAGAGTAATTGAGCCCCTAATATAAACAGATGTGCTTGTGACATCATAGTCTTTGTTGCTTCAGGCTGAGTTCAATTCTAAGGACGATCATTAATTTCCATAGATTTATTATTCCATTAGATTTCATGGTTCTACCAAATGAGAAATAAACCCCATTTGGAATACCAAGACAGATAGGATGTTAGCTAAAGTATTCGATATTAATAGTATTGCCGTCTATGACCAAGCATCTAGTTTGCCAGCCATCACCAGGGCACTACACCAAATCCCGGGAACAGTTTTATCTAAATCCACTCTCTCATCATTTAAAACAATTGAACTGCAAATCTTGTAATCAGAGAACTAAGAGTGAGTTTTATCAACTTACAGTTTAAACCAATCAAATGTGCTAAATCTCAGTTGCTTGAATCAGCATACAAATTGATATCATGCCATATAAAATTATTGTTCTCCACCCAGCTTGAAAGTAAGACTCTTATGTTCATTCTGAGTACATCCAATATATTTCATCTTATGATTCCCAATAAGTTGCTTCAAAAGGAAGGAAGCGTTCACCAGTTATTGTTATTGTACTAATTAGAAAGAAAGATAACATGGTTTGGAAATTTAGGTGGAGGATTAGAACTACAAAAATCTTTAAAATGAAAACATAAGATTCGGTGTGTCACGAGCTTAAAGGTCAAGTGGTTTCATTTACTGAGGCTTATTCTGTGAGCATAAAGATTACTAAGTAGATGTATGCATAGATTCACAAATTTCATTCAGTGTTACCAATAAAGCTAATAACCTAGTTATTTCAAAAGTGGTAACCTCATTTAGAGGGAGCCATTTGACAGAGCTTCCAGTTCTCCACTTTCAGTTTTATATTTTATTTTCTTGGGTTCAGTTACTTTTTTTGTTAAAAAATGACAGTTGAACCTGTCAAAATACTTATGTTTTTCAAAATTTTGAAAACAACAGCTTAAGATGGTGTTTCATACAATTAATATAGAGAAAAATGCCTTGAACCTAAAATATATGAATTCAGTTCTTTTATCCATTGGTTTGCAAGTTGAAATCCAGATCAGAGTTTGGTCAGCTATTCTGGCGTCACTGAACCAGAGTAAAAAAGAAAGCGTGCATGGAAGAGGATAAAGATGATGAAGAAAAGGTGGGGATCCATCTGCAGTGTTCACTCTGCAGTGAAGAGGTAGATGAAAGGAAGAAAACTTAGCGAGCAGCAGGATTTGCAGGGAAACTAGATGAAAATGCAATGATGAAGGCTTAAAAAGTTTTTTTTTTTTTTTCTGGGGTGGGGGCGTTGATGGTGAATAAAGGAAAAGGGAAAACAAAGAGAAGATGCAGAGTCGTCTTTCGGGGGGGATCAGGAACAGAAACAAAATGAAATAGAACAAAATACACACACACAAAACACATCTTTGCATGTGTCTTCATTATGTTCCCCAAAACTTAAGACCATTTTTTACAAAAATTTGCAACCAAATGCTATTCTTCATTTTCATTTCCATAATTTAACAATGAAAAAGAAAATCCTACCAAATTAACCCTGTAAGAGTGGACTTAGCACCTAAAATTAAACCAATTTTTCTTTCATATTTACAATTTCCTCACGGAGAACCCAACATATAGTAACTTAAATCTACCACTAAAAGTAGAGGTGACAAATAGCTATGTGATCTGTCAACATGACTAAAAAATAATACTATATTAGTAGGTTTGATTTTAGATTTAATGGGTTAGGATAAAAAATAAGTCAACATGAAATTGACACAATTAATTTTGCTATTCTTTGACAGACCCCTAACATGAAATTGGCATGCTTAACCCATGCAACTCATGTTAACAAATATCGAATAATTAAAAAATACTATGAGGCTGTTAATTAATAATTACAAAATATTAATATCTACATAACCCTTTTTTTGTTTTGTTTTGTGTGGGGCTGCTTTTTGTATTACATTTTACATTGCTAATGTTTTTGTAATTCTTTATGTTAAATTAAGTATTTAATTAAACAAGTAGTTGGATTTAATAGTTTTTTATTTTTCATTAATAAATGATTAAACAGCTTAGTTGTGTAAAATCATGTAGATATGAGTTTTTTGTTTTTTTTTTGTTTTTTAGGCTAATAGGATATGAGTTATTTGTTAAATGTGGATCGTGTTGATTTACATGTATAAACAGGTCGCTCCCAAGTTTAAATGTCTAGCACGGTTAATTACTTGTGTCATGTTTGGGTTGACCTGTTTTCTCTTATAGTCACAAGTTAACAGCTCACAAACACGAATTGCTGCAGACTAAAGTGGGTTTTGGGAAGTAAATTGTAAAACCACCACTCACTTTAAAAAAAAAAAAAAAAAAAAATAGCAACATTAATTTGCCAAATGTCTAGTTAAAATTGTATTGGTAATATTGTACATTCTCATAGTGTAACTCATACAAATCCACCATTATGATATCAAATCTTAGAACATTAATATATTAAAGTAAACCGCTCATTTCATGATTAAAACAATTTGAGTTTTCAAGTAACATAATTCTCATCTGTCCTAGATTTGTTGGTTGGATGTACAGTTTTAACCTTTCATGTGCAAAATTTCAACTTACTTAGAGGGATTGCATTTTTTAGTATTATTTATTTTTATTAATTATTCATTGATCTTTTTCTGTCATAAGCTCCCTTTGACATCCTTACTGGCTAAATAAGTTAACCAGTAAACTTCACAAAGTAGATGGGACTCGATGAGCACACTCATTGATGATTGTGTGGATTTTAAATCCTTATATAGACAAATTTCTTTATTGCAGTAATGTTACAGTTGCCACGGGCAGAGACGAAACCTATGGTAAGGGATGCCATCAAACGGATGGGTTTGTGTGTGTCGCAACACAATTTAGACTAGTAACAAGAAGACAAGGCAGATTTGACTCATTAATACATTTTTTTTACTCCACTAAGGGACCCGTACAGTGGATAAAAAGATTTATAGTCCCTTCATTTTGTAAATTTAATTGGGCAAAACATGCTAATAGGATGCTTTCAACTCAACAAGCAGGAGTCCTTAACTTCAAGGCATAGTGTTCCAGTTGAAAAAGGACTATGAGCGTTTTTTTTTTTTTTTTTTTGGGGGGGGGGGGGGGGGTGGTGGGGGGGACCACTGATGATTGACCTAAAACAAGCATGAATCCGTAGATCACCTAGACCATATAGCTCAAAATGGTGACATCTCTCTTAGAAAAACAACGGTTTTCTTCTCAAGAAATTGATTATTCTAGTAAATTACATAAAAAACTTATTATACAAACAATAGATTCCAGAAGGCAAAGACGCTAAACTAATGTTTTCAACTTTGTAATCCATATTTTAATACTAAAAATAAAGTTGGGAGTTTCAGAATTTTCCAGAAATGATTAGTTGAAAATCGAATTGCTAGAGGAACGCATCTGCGCAATTTTCGGGATAGATAAATGATTCCTTGAAAGTCAAAATGCTAGCGGAAAGCATATGACATGCAATTCTAACAATGAAAAGGACTTTGTTGTCAAGAAACCCAAGGCAGCATTCTATATTTATTTGCTTCACTCGTATATTTGTTGTTATGCTTATATTCATTTGATATTTTGGTCTTACACACATCCAGTTTCAAGTATTTTATTATTGATGAAGCCAATTCCAGTTGCAATTATCTGATATGAAGCCAACAATTGCCAATATATACTCTCTTTTTTTACCCGTTAAAAGATCTTGTGCATATATATGAAAATATAATTCAGAGTTACAACTTGAAAGGCTAAGAGGCTCACCATAGACAATTGATAAATAAAAAGACGACTAGATGAAACGGCTTCAGATTACACATGTCAGCTATGCAAATCCACATACGGAATAAAAGACTAATCTAGGTTGCAAGCAAAGCATATCAGTAGCAAAGGGAAAACAAACAAAACAACGCAAAAAAGAACAAGATATAGAAAAGGAACATAAAAAGAATTGAACAGAAAGGAATGAACTTGGAAAAAATACTGAATAAACTGCAAACTTACTAAATTAACATATATGAGCAGCTTCAAGAAACAAACGTTAGAAATAAAAAGTAAAAAAAATACCCAAAAAATAAAAAAATAAAAAGACTGGTCGATCAGTCAAGTAGGTCTGCGCATCATTGATGACATGGATGGTCAGGTTTCAATAGCATTCAAATACCACAAAACAAAGGTACACACAAGACAGAAACAATTTAACCAAGAAACAGCTAAACCTTGGCACCTTATATCTAGAGTGTGGAAACAAACACTTCAGTATTTGATAGATCTCTTAATTGACCTGTAAACATTCTTGCAACAACTCAAACCACTAACCAAGACTCAGTGAGAATTGCAAGAATTGCAAGCTCCAGGTAACGTGCAACTGCTGCTCAGTCAATAAATTGGTCTAACCTTGATACAGTTTCATCTATTAAGCAATCCAACAAACTTAGCTCACTAGACCATATATGCTACCCAAACAATAAGTTAGTACAATCTCAATAAATTTTTTTGTACTAAGAAATCCCACAAACTTATATTCAGACTCCAATAATCTGGCCTCAGATAACAAACACCTAAAGTCCAATGAAACTGACATCTAATTTGACATTGGAAGGTATTCAAATATCCAAAGAACATGCCCATTCACAGTAAAGGCCATCTAGCACTGCTTCAGACCACACTATAAACCAGCTACCTTGGAACAACAGTTTCACTGATTTCACCACTTAAGTTCTGACTACTTCATACAAGCAGAACATTTCAAATCATGTTAACCATATTGCCTGTTACTATAAAAGAATGACAAATCACAACCAACAAATGATGCTGAAGCCAGTCTCAAGCAAGCCATGAGCACATATAGCCTTGCCAGGCAAACACAATAAACTATAAGACAACAAAAAGGCCTGTTACCTACAGCTTTCCACTGACATCATTTTCCAACCAAATTTGCCTAATTAATAGAATTGTCAACATCCTAATGTATTACAAAAAGTTAAATGGTTAAATGTCACACAACTGTACAACCCCCCCCCCCCCCCAAAAAAAAAAAAAAGAAAAAAAATCATATCATGCCTGGTGTATGGAGAAAAGAATCACCAAATACCAAACTACTCTCACTTTCAACATGCACAAGACCAGACTTAAAATGAATGGAAATAAATATATATGTATGTATTCATGTATTATGCATATCAATACATCCAAAACAAGATGCCTGACCATGATTTTGCCCTATTCACTAATGATATGCACCATCATTGACAGGTTAACAGGTACATTCAGGTGCACCTCTTAAATGATGAGTCAACCACCTCAAGTAAAGCAGCAGGAAATTGACAGCAAACTCATCCAACTAGTCAGGATATTCATTCCATATCTTGCATAGACAGAATGGAGCTTGGAAGAGTCATCAGAACTCAAGACTAGATGGTCAGTCAATCAAGCAGTTAACCATGGCCTTAGCCCAAGGCTAGGCAATGGACAATCAACTATTGGATTGATGATTGGATGCATGGAGTGCACAAACTCCCTCTTTGTGAGGGTTGAAAGAGGGTCATTGTTTAAGCAGCATTAACCTTGTCTTCTTTCACAAAAGATTTGTGTCCACAACTTGGCCCTGTGACCTTCTAATGTCGAAGGAGCAATCTTAGAATTGTTACGAATGCTCGCCCTCCTAATAACTCTAATTATAAAACAATTTTGGAATTCAAAATTCTTAAATTTAAATTGGTCAGAAGAGTAAGGCCTAATATATATACATATCATCATCCATTGTACCAAATGGGTCATTAGCACAATATTCATAATGCCAATTGACTTATAAAAGTCTTATTAACAATACAAATCTGTGCAACAAAAACAATGTGGCAAAATTTTATGTTGGATGCCCATTGTTTAAGCATTGAAGATGCAAGATATCATGATGGGCACCCAAATGTCCATTAAGTGCTTATTGTAAAAAATAATAAGAAGAAGAAAAGAAAGGTTAAAGTGTAATGGAGTTGAATGCAATAAGACACCTTTATAAAAGTATATGTGCTTTCTTAATTTAGAGTTATGGTTATAGAAATCACTTTTTTCTTCATCATATAATGGAAAGAAAATTCTCTACAGCCCCAGTTTGTTTTCCTCTCATCTAGAATGGAAGAATATCATAGCGACTAAAATTTCCTGTTAGAAGATATACACATAATAGCCTGCACATACATGAACAAATTAAATGAACTACTTCCCTAAGTACAAGAATTTTGAAAAGGAAGTATTTTAACTTCAAAAAACAGCCTTACTATTCCTTTAGTAAAGTTGGAAGTTTCCAAGTCTGTTAAAAGATTTTTTCTATAAGCTTCAAAAAGTTTCATCATTAATAATAGTGGTGGGATACTCACTATCACATTTACTAGTTCTATAGATTGTTGTTTAAAATTGGTCAAAATGTTGAACCACCAAAGTGGGAATTTTTTTCTTTAGTTTCTTAGTATCCCTGAGCTCGTCACATGCTTATTAACTTTCATATAATTCATTTAGCATTTCAAACTACTCTTAAGAACCCAAAAACAAGGAGGTGAGACACAAGAGATCAATCAAAGGTGAAGTGCACTTCAAGACCTCATATTTGCTAAGAGGAGTAGACCCTTGGTTCACTTCAAGACCTCATGTGCCTGTGTGGACTTGTGATGCCCCATTAACTTGGGGCACGGAGCAACATGCACCAACTTACCCTTACCTTTGCTCAAACTCTTATTTCTCACGAGTCTGTCACGATAACTTTACAAAATCCTAGTATCTATTAGTAGGAATGTACACATGAAATAATCACTTCAGCAATATTCAGATCTAAGCCTTGCATATTACCATCTCATCATCCCCAAAACCCATAATGTAAAGCCTCATGCACCAAGTTGCTTTTATCATTACTTGAACTCCTGTTGCTCGATGGAGCTTGCCATAATGGCCTTATCAAAGCCTTCATCTATTAGTGCAATGAACACATATGGAAAATAATCACTTTAGTGATATTAACATCCAAGTCTTGCCTGTGTGTACATCTGCTTCTCCCTAAAAACCACTAGCATGGAGCCTTATGCTCCAAGTCGTAGTTATCTTTGCTTCAATTCATGTTGCTTGATGCCATTTGTCATGATAACCATATCAATGCCTCATATCCATTAGTAGGACACAGGCACATGAAAAACTATCACTCTAGTGATAATAACATCCAAGTCATGCCTCGTACATCAAATTCTCCACAAGACTTGTGGCATCGAGCCTAATACACCTAGTTGCTCTTATCATTGCTCAAACTCGTGTTGCTTGATGGTATTTGTCAGAATAGCCTTACCAAAGCCTTGAATCTATTAGTAACACATGGATGCATACAAAAAGTTTTCACTTTGGTGATATTTGCATTTAAGTCTTGGATGTTTTAATGACCATAGCCCCCAGTGGGATATGAATGGCATTTCATACTGCCCTTCAACAACTCAAAACATGTTAGTTAATCAAAAACCAAAAACAGATGAATTAAACTAAGATTGCCAAGCCCCCTTATCATAATTCTCTAATTTGCAACAACCATACTATTCAGAGATACTCAATATCAAACCCATATAAGGGAAGGTATAGGTCTAAATTTCAAACTAGTACACTTCAAAACATTACTTGTCCTTTGTCATACACCATAGAGGTTGGATGGTTACAAACCAAACAGCCAACATTACATGTAGTCACCTTTACGCTTGAGATGAATTCCTTCATTTTTTCTTGTAGTTGCATTCCCAAGGCTAAACAACACAAAATTTCTTTATATCAAACAACAACCACCACCAGTCCACCAACTTCCCCCTCTCTCATGCATGTGCTCACATAAGCCAAGTGCTATGCAAGATGTGCATTCTACTCATAGCATACATGACCACTGCACAAACATACTAATATTGAAGTAGCATCTCAATAACTCACCATCCACTTCTACCATTTAATTTTGCCTTCCACATCTTACTTCATTTAGACTTCAGACTCTTACAACGTTAAAAGAGTTTCATCTCAATGAAGGAAACTACAACAAAGGAATGCACTTAGGGAACTTGAACTAACTTTGAGATCTGACTTCATTTATAAAAGTTTCCATTTATACCACAATTACTATACCCATGATAAAGTTTAAGGAAACTACAAGAAAGGAATGAACTTAGGGAACTTGAACTAACTCCGAGATCTAACTTCATTTATAACACGATTATCCATAAAACCTTCCATAGACCATCTTAACCCTCAAACAGCTCTATTCAAGCTACCAAGTTCATTTGAATAAAATGCAATGCTTTGAACAGCGCCCTGTTAGGGATAGATCTATTCATGGTGTCCACATATAAGAAGAGGACAGGAAAGAAGATGTATTGATGCGGTCGCCAATCAAGACCCGGCTCAAGACCGACCCGACCAAATCGGAACAATATCACCGCAATAGTAGTGTCGGAACAATATTTTAATACTTCTTAAGTTTTAGAATTCTACTTGATTTAGAATTCTACTTCATGATTCTACTTCATGTTTCTACTTAATTTAAGATTCTACTTCAGGTTTGATTAGGGTTTTATTTTTATTAGGATTCCAGTTGACTTTTACTTAGAATTTATTTTTATTTGGATTCTAGTTGAATTTTATTTACAAATATTAGATGGATTTGGATTAGCCAAACACTATAAATATACCAAGAAGTTAGAGATTGTAATTAAGTTTTTCTCAATCAAATTTCAGCAACCTATTTGGATGTTCTTAACAAAACGGTCTTGCTTTTGCGTCTTCTTGAAAGTCAAGCTTCGGTCATTGAAGTTTGTTTTTTCAAGAATTTATTTTTAAGTGTTTTTTTCACACATGCGCTACACGCTGCGTGATGTATTTTACTATTAGCAGTAGGCAGTTTAGTCTCAGTTGCTTAAGTGGCTAGTCAGTTTTAATTTAGTTTCAACAAACAGCAATATTTGCTCAGTTTGTTACTACCAGCTGTCAGTAACAGTTAGTTTGTCAGAGATTCTACTGAGCAATATTTAAACTCAGCAAGTCTCATTTTCATTGTGATTCAGATTAAGAGTCTGACATTCAGTCTTTTATCTAAAATTTTCTCTCTATTTTTTCTTCTTTTCTTTCTTTGTCTTCTTTACACACCCATATGTCTACAGAGATAAACCAGAAGTCCCAATTAGGTTAGTGATGACAAACACAACACCTATGCAGGAGTCAATGACAACCACAATCACCAAGCGAACAACCAAATTACTAAGTAATCTTGAACAAATAGCCATATATAGAACAAAAACCAAAAAAAAAAATAAAATCAAATATAGAATATGAATTATTAATTTTTGTGTAATAAATAACATCTTTTTCTACTTTTTTTATTTAGTTATCTAACAAGCACTTTTAATTTATAATATTAATTCAATATCAAAATAATTTATTTTAAAATGGCTTATTTAGCAGTGTTCTAAAAGGCGCTAGGCGCTAGTCGGGCGCCAGGCTGGGGCCTAGCGCCTAGGGCGCCTAGGCGGGGCCTAGGCGGGGCCTAGAAAAATTGTTGTTTTTTTTAATTTTTTTGAACTTTTTGATGTAATGTCATGTATTTTCAAGTAAATCAAAGTAGAAAATCAACAATAATGCAATATAAATCAATAATGCAACAATAATGGAATGATAAATGAAATAGTGGAAGTAAACATGAGAAAACAAACTGTTATAGTTTAGTTCTGGGTTCAAGAAGACAAAAGCAACAATAATGCAACATAAACAATACTTGAAGAATCTAAGTAAGTATCTAGCCATCTAATTGAACTTCTTCTTCTCCATATTCTTCTAACACAAGATCTTCATCAGATTCAAAATCAAATTCATTGAGTTCTTGCTCATCTTCTTCTTCTGATTGAAAATCATCTTCATGAAGTTCTCTCATTCTAGAACTTCTTCGAGGTTGAAGCATCTCGTCTGCTCCGGATGCTTCACCAACCACTTCCCAAGTAAGCCCTGTACCAGGCTCAACTTCTTCATCATCTCCTCCTTCAACTATCCATCCTTGCGCATGACTAGCATCACTAGCAAGTAGTACATCAATATTCCTTTCTTTCTCTCTTTTTTGCTTGTTCATCAATTTGGCATTAAATTGAACATAGACTAGATTGTTCAATCGATTCACGTCCAATCTATTTCTTTTCTTCGTATGTATCTACATAAATAAATAAGGACAATATTAATATAAATGATAAGGATAATGAAATTAAAATATTAAAAATGTTTTAAAATATACATTATAAATTATACACTAACCCCTTCAAAAGTGCTCCAGTTTCTTTCACAACCGGACGAACTACTAGTTAACGAGAGGATCTTTCTCGCCATTCGTTGTAAGTTCGGAGTTTGATTTCCATACGTGGTCCACCATGTAACTACAACATAGGTCAAACAAGTATAAAGTAAACAAATTTATACACTAATACTATAATAGTAATACACAATAGAAACTAAGAAAATGACTTTAATTTTATACCTGGATTATAATTATCATCATTTTTTGCACACCCTTGAGTTGCCCATGATTTTCCAAAAGCTCCTTCTTTACGGGTATACTTTGGCAACTCAACATTTACAACATGACCTTGTAATTCACCATCATTTTCATAAAACATCTCCACAGAGTTAAAAAATCCATCCATCACTTCATGATCAAGCTGTATATCCATATCCTTAAAGAAGTAGTAAGGATTCAAAAGGTAAGCAGCAAAATGTAGTGGACTATCTAGCCTATCTTTCACCCTTGCTTCAATAATCTCCATAATAGGCTGATAGTTCTTCTCAAAATTATTCAAGGCCTCTTTAATATCTTTCTTTGCTTGCACAATCTCTCCATATAAAAAGCCCATAGAAGGCTTTCTGTCTGCATCAACAATTCGAAGCACCTTCACCAAAGGTGCAAAAATCTTAAGGCATAAACTCACACCATTCCAAAAAAGAATACTCATCACAGTAGCATAAGCTGCTTTCCCTTTAACAATCTTGGACCATTTGCACTCTTCCCATTCGGAGCTAGTAAACATTGTCCTCAATTGGGCTTTTTTCTCCATCAAACTTTGCAAAGTAAGGAAAGAAGAAGCGAATCTAGTGACTCCTGGTCTCACAATATCCCTCTTCTTCGTAAATGATCTCATTAAGGACAATGTCTTATGGTGTGCATAAATGAAGATTGTCAAATTCTTGGCTTGATCAATAACTTTCTTATATCTTGGCAATTTTCCAATACTTTCTAGCATCAAATTGATAGTGTGAGTAGCACATGATGTCCAAAATATATTTGGCCTCTTCAACTTCAATAATTTTGCCGCTCCCATATTGTTAGCAGCATTGTCAGTTACTACTTGAATGACATTTTGTGGCCCAACTTGCTCAATACACTTGTCCACATATTCAAAAATTAGTTCACTAGTGTGTGCTTCATCTGAAGACTCTGTGGAAGAAAGAAAAGAAGTACCTGCGTTAGAATTAACACATAGGTTCATGATACTCCTCCTTTTTCTATCTGTCCAAGCATCTGTCATAATGGAGCATCCATTTCGTGCCCACTCTTCTTCATGCTTTTTCAATAACTCTTTAGTTCTGTTAACTTCTCCATTTAACAATGGCTCCCTCAACTGGTATTGACTGGGAGGTTTGAAGCCCGGCCCAAATTGACCGACCGCCTCAACAAACAATTTAAAGCTATCATTATCAATAGCATTGAAAGGAATGCCGGCTTCATACACCCATCTAGCACAATATTGACGAACAGACTGTGTTCTCTCTTTAAAGAGTGCTTCACTGATATTTTGTTGCCTTTGTGTCATTCCTGCACTCGTTTCAGGGGTGATGGAGCTTGTAAACTTATCCAGAGGGCCAAGTGTACGGGGTGTTTTTTTTTTGCTCCCTAACTCTTGCAATTCATTTTCAGCATCATCTTGCTCCATTTCAGAAATATTAACAGAGGATCTCATCAAATCTTCTTCTTTCCTCTTATTCTTCTTCTTACTCTTTGCCTCGACAATAGCATTCTTACATTTGGCTTTATCATCCGGAGAAGATTTTGGACATGCAGAAACATTTCCAGAAATGTGGCCGATGTGTTCTTTAACTCTATAAACTCCTCCAGACATAACTTTGCCACACAACTTACATTTAACTTTGTCCATATTCTTTGGATCAACTAACATTCCATACTCCCATCCGATATCATTTGACTTCCTTTTAAAAACTGAGATGGCATCAGACGATGCTCCCGTACTCTTAGTCCCATCCGACATTTTTAATTTAATCGAAGAAGCCTGCAACATAAACAAATCAAATGGACTGTTGCAGCTTACAAGTGTGTGTATATATACTACAAATATATGGTTGTTTAACACTAATAATATAATCTATATCTATATATGCTATATAGCAATACATATAGCAATATTAAGTTATTAACAGCATGCTACTGCTTGCAAGTATGCTGCTACAACATACATACTGCTATTTAGTATATATATAATATATATTATATAGTATACAACAAATATATTAACTATATACTATATATATACAGCAAGTCAGCAATAATATACAACAAATCATATATACTATATACTATATATATATACAGCAAGTCAGCAACAACAAATAATATATACTATATATATATAATACAGCAAATAATATATATACTATAATTATATATAGCAGCTACTCTTTGTTGTAGCAGCGTAACAGCAGCTACTCTTTGTTGTAGCTGTTTGCCGAGAGAGAGAGAGAGAGAGAGAGAGAGAGGTACCGCTGGTTGGACCGTTGGAGGAAGAACAGCGCAGCGAGCGAGAGGGACGACTGGTGGAGACCAAGGGAAATCGGGGCAGATGAAGCAGCCCAGCCAAGAGAGACGATGGTCAGAGGCGGAGGAGGCGTCGGCAGCGGCGGAGGCGTCGGCAGCGATGAGAATGAGCTATCGAAGAGAGAGGCGGTCGCGGTTGGGAGAGAGCAATCGAGGCAGACGAAGCAGCTAGGTTATGTTTTTTCTCTTCTCTATTAAAACTGTTAACATTTAAAAGAAGGCGGCCCAGGCGGTTAGGCGCCGCCTGGGACGCCTAGGCGCCACCGCCGACCGATTAGGCAGACCGGCGCCTAGGGGGGGCGACTAGAGGGAAAGCGCGGCGGCCAGCGGCCGCCTAACGCCTCGGCGGCGCCTAGGCGGCCGCCGAGGCCGATTTTTCGAACACTGTTATTTAGTATACTGGCCAACCACCCATAGAAAGAAAAAGGCTTTATACAACATAGAAATAAAATATTAACCAAAATTTATTTACTTGCTTTTAACATCAATAAACACAGCATCATATTCAATTACCAAACATTAACACTACTTCGACAACATAACACAAGAAAGGACAACATAACACAACACAGCAATGCCAAACAGGCCCTAACTAGCAGCAATACAATAACAGAACTTGTGCGAGCTCAAAAAAAAAAAGAAAAAAAAAGTACTAACCCTACAATTCCAATTGCTAAAATGTATTCTTCTAAACCTAGACTGCTCAATTCTTCACAATCTATAAAAATACAACAATAAATCTAAGGAAAATTCATCAAATTTTTAGCCCAATAAACACTCATCCACTTTTATAGACCAATCTTTGTATGCCCAAAACATGTGCTCAATTCTTCAACCTTCCATGCCAAAACTACTTTGATACACAAGCCCCTTGTAAGAAATCAAGACATCACTTCTTCTGTCCCCAATCTTATAACATCAGGAAAGTACAAAAACCATGATTGATAATTCATCTTTTATGATCTCTAGAACTCCTTGGCATTAACTCCTGTACTTATATAGGTGAAACTTAATCATCTCACCAACCCCACCTAAAGTTTTCTCCACATCACATGAACTACATAAACTATAAGAGGGCACAGAACCACATAATGTTTAGTCATAAAACCACATTTTAGCAGATATAAGACTGTCCTGGAAAGTCAACTAATCAAATGATAACAACCTGGGGCTAGAGTACTTACCACTTTGAGAGAAATCTCATTGCTGATTAGCAGACCCTTGTCCTCCTTCAGTGCTTGCTTGCTGCTGCTGCTGCTGTTGCTGTAGCTGAAAAAGGAGGTTAGCTGCAAACTGCAGTGTTGACTGGTAGCGTTGATTCTTATCTTCGACCTCTGATGTTCCCTGATTTGCAACATAATTGGTGGACTTAAGTTGCTGAACCTGATTCACAAGTTCAGAATTCCCTTTATCAGCTCCCAGCGGTGTGACAGGGTAGGGCTGAGTAACATCACTGCGAGGAACCTGATTGGACAATGTAACAGAATTTGAAGCTAGCTGATAGGCAGATGGATTGTAAGAACCAAGAGAGTCTGCAGAATGTGCCATCCTCGAGCCATTCTGTAACTGATTAACCTGAGGGGGAACTTCAAGCTGTCCACCATCAGAAGGAATTCCATAGTTACTCAACGGCCAAGAAGAAGCTGCATTGTGTTGTGGCAGGTGAGATACAGGATTTTGAATTTGGGAGTCAGCAGTTAACACCAGAGCAGAATTGCTTGATGGGTTTAAGCCAGTAGTGTAAGCTGGAAGTGGAGCAAGTTGTTGTCTTTGTGGATCATATTGATTCTCCACTTGATGCATCGAATGGCCAATCTGTTCAGCGCCTTGACGATCATGTACCCAAACCTGTGGGAGGCTTACTCTATTGGGTTCAATACTAGGCAATGTAGTCTGCATGGAGGATGAGCCCATTGGTGGTTGGGCAGAGTCTGAACCAGAAGATTTTGCATTGGCTAATGAAGCCAGAGTTGCAATCAGCTCAGGGGTCAATGCAACTCCAGCTTGAGGCACAGCTGGAGCTTTCACCGAAGGGGGTGGCTGCATGATAATGGGATCAGTAGTTGAAGGACCAAGCTGCATAGTGTGAGGCAATCCATCTTCCCTCAAAACCCTACCGTAATCCATCTGTAAAACTTTCTCCTCCCTTTGAGGAATGCCAGTGTACTCATTTTGAGAAGACATCTGCTGTCTATCTATGTAATAAGATTTCAGGGACTTTGGCTGAACAGGTGTGCTACTATGTTCATGCTGTGGGAACTTCAGAACTACACCATAAAGGCGTTGGGGACCCACAATTTTTAGCACCTTAGAAAGGAAATCTGATGGAGGAACCAAAAATAACATGGTTCCATCATCAAATTTGGCAACCCCAGCCCGCTCTTTTACCCCTAAATACTGTAAGAATTCAGTGTATGAAGCAAAATCATCTTCACTATCAGGGAGAAAGTAGACAGCACGGTAATCAATAGCATCTGCATAGTGCTTTGTTAACATGTCCAGGCCTGTTCTGGCTGAGCAATTAACCACTTCAGGACTGCAAACAGCAAGGGTTACCATTAGAAATAGAAACGACAAGAAAAATAATCATATCATACATCTATCTTATCACAATTGCAATCTTTTGAATCCAGTAGAAAAAAGAACCAACCACAAAACTCTTGAATAACAATACGTAAACCTGACATAAAAAAAATAGGAAATACAACATGGAAGTAACAATATAGCTAAACTACAGAAAGCCTCTATCCGAACAAGTACAGAAATAAAAAGGTGGATTCTACACATGAATAGATTTTGAGTTCTCCAAACCAATAAGAAACAAATACAAAACCCCATCAAAAAAAAAAAAAAACATAGTATGTACAGGATAACTATTGCCACTTTGTGATGCTACAACAATTGTGGCTTATCTATGTGACACAGCCAGCTTGAGGAAGACAGTTTATTCACATACAACTCACAAGCAACAAACAGATAGAGCTACTAAGCAAGTTATTCATATAAAAGTAACAGTTGCATAACGGCATTTCTAACTGATGTCCATCCACGAAAATTCATGTACAGTACAAACTCCAAATAATTGGACATATCAATGGTAAAAAAAGTAAAAAGAACACAGTAACATAGCTAATTCTAGCAAACATATGGTGCTAAAAGAAGCTTTGATATGAGCTAATCAAGCTATAGTTCCTTTCACTATGAAGACATCAAACTAAAACTCTCCCTGTAAAGGAGGATAATTGCATAAAATGTGAAATAACACTTACATTTCAGACTCTATACCCTCCCCAATAGAGACACAACGAGCACGACAAACCGGTGTTCCACCCTTTGCAATAACACCACGCCATATGTGACCACGATCCAGGTGGCCCTGACCAGCTCCACCAGAAGTCATCCTGAAGTCTGCTGGACTGAAGCGACTTTTCTCTTGAGCATTGGCCAGTGTCCCTGAAATGCCTCCATCAACTTCTGGACCAAGCCCATATAACCGGTCCAAACTACTCAACCCACGATCTTCCATTTGCTTTGAAGAAAAAGGAGACCCATAAGCAGGCAAAACAGTCTCAATCTTTGACCGTTTAGATTCCCTCTCAAGTTGACTTGCATCAAATATATCCCATGCACCAGACACAGGTCTGATTGGTCGCTTTGCACCCTGTGAAGGAGATGGGAGAATCAAAGGTGCAGGAGATGACCTTCTCCAATTTGGACCAGCCACCAGATTGTTGGCACTAGCATCAGGAAATTTGTGAAGTGCATTCAAATCATTGAATTCTGAGCTCAAGAGCAGAGGTTCATAGCCATCTTGAGGACCAAAAGGCCTTGTTAGCATATTAGGCTCAAGACTACCACCAGATGGCAGAGCACCAGAAAGATTATTTGGCATCATTGGGCCACTATGATTAAAAAAGTCCACCTGTCGAGGAGGAAACGCAGGTTCATTAAAAAACACATCAGGCCTTGGTCCTTTAACCCCTGGATAGATTCCAGGGTGATCTTTGCCAGTTGCAAGATCACTGTAATACATTATTGAAATCCTCGGATCATTGAAGAGCCGTCCTTGCAATCCTTCTTTGGCACGCCTTGCCTCATCAACACTTCTAAATTCAACTAATGAAAAATGCTTTGAAGTAAAACTTTTGATCCCCTCTATCTCACCAAATAATATCATTGCATTATGCAACAGCTGCTCATCAATGTGAACTGTAGGAGGGTAACCAACTCGCAATACATTGCTTAGCTGTTCATCCAGTTTTCGCGGTCCAGAAGATTGGGAATGCTACAGGACATGTAATAGGACGAGTTCAGAATTGTATAAAACTCACTCAACTAGAAAGTTAAAGAACAATCTTTAAAAGGAGTAAAATTCACTGCAAATGGTCTGCAGAACTACAAATTTCTATCAAACATTTATTGTCAGTTACATAAAGGATCTATCAGGATGGTACTCTTTGTATGCATAAAGCTTAACATGCAGAGTGCGCACCATACCAGCATACTTCAAAATTTTCCTTGATTGATAGTTCTATTTGAACACTAATGGCAAGTTTTACACTGCCTAGCAAAGTTAATAGTTGATAGTTGAAATTACCAGTAGTCTTTTTGATCCAGAATGCATAGGATCAAAAAGGTTTCTAACTGTCTCTTGTGGCATCCATGGTGAATCAGGACCCATGCTTGCTCTGAGAAACTGTCCTCTTGCATCACCGTGGTCAGGCATGTGTTCCTATTCATTAGAAGAGAAGTGCATTGACAAATTACCAAATGAAATTACAAGAAAGTATAAAAACGAGACAAAAAACAACAGTAAGACGAGCAAAGAAATAGGATTTAACCAGTAATTTTTCAAGAAGTTCCTTATTTTTTTCTATTTTTTGTGGGGGTGGACAGAAGGGACAAGTAATATTTGCAAAATAAAAGAATTGATTTAATTGCAGTCTTAGAATGATGACCCAAGACAGAACCAAGGACTAGATGCAAAAATATAAAATACACAGTATATGCATATGCATTTATCACAAGAAAAATTAGGAGATAAAATTCAACAGCATCTAGTGAGCCTATCAAATGAGAGTAAACACCTCATTCACTCTTCAGCTGATCCAAGCATAGAGCTTCTGGAAGAAACTAGAGATTCAAAGAGCATAAGAAAAATGATTGATTCATTAACTTACTTTCCTAGAAGTGTGTGACCTGAGGAAATCAACACGTATTGGACTACCACCCATCCGCTTCCCATTCATACTCTTCAATGCTTGAGAAGCATCTTCCAATCGAAAATAGTCAACATATGCAGTGTTACGGTCCCTGAGGAACTTGAACTCCTCAATTTTGCCAAATTTCAAAAGTTCTGCTTCCAGTATTTCCTTCGTAATTGATGGGCTGATTCCACTCACCCACAAACTTTTGCATGGTTTAGCCTGCCGAAAGGGGGGGGGGGAATTAGGGGGAAAAGAAAGTAATTAGTAAGAAGTCCATGATGATAGAGAAGGAAGAAGATAAATTAAAAACAAAATAAACCCACTGCAGAGAAATAAAAATGCCTGCATCATATGGATGGATGTTCAGAAATTTTCATCCGTAAACCTCTTATATCAACAATAATAAAACATACAATTACAATCTCTCTCCCCCTCTCTCTACCTACCCCCCCCCCATGTGTGCAAGAGAGACGAGAAAGAACAAATTTTTCAATATATAGTTGGAGTTCTTGTTCACCCTTCTTTCTAAATAAGCATAATATGAAAGTTAATACCTTACTTTTCAATATATTACTTATTTATAAAGTAAACCAAAAAATAGCATTTCAAAAAAAAAAGAAAAAAAGAAAAAGTGATCTTAAAAAAGGTTAATAGTTATATATGCATATCAAACATATACTTATTCTCATGGCCCTGACTTGAGATATCCAAATTCTTTTATAAATTATCATTTTCTTGGTTGTCTGGAATGCATGCCTAGTGTTTATACTTATTCTTAAATAATAGCATTATTTTTAATATCAAAATAATAATTTGCACCAAATCCATTTAAAGACTCTCCTTAGTAATAAAATTTTGGTAAACCTAAATAACACATTTTCATCTACCAAAAAGGAAATACACATTTCCAATCATACACAAGGCAACAACAAAGGATATTCAAGCCTGATTCTTCAGGATTGCCTATTATTTCAGCCTATACTTTAATTTCACAAAGCTGAAGCATTTTTAGACAAGAATTTCAAGATGCAGACACAACTTTGGTAAATAGACAAACAAATATGTCAAGAAACAACAATTTTCCACTTGGCTTAGGTTTACGCAAGAAAAGATCAAAGATGTGTTCCTCATAAAGTAAAACTTCTATCTTATATTTTCTTGCACTATCAGAGATCCTAAATGTATATTTACTTAAAAGTTGCTTCTAAATGTAAATGTGATTTAGACCATGCATCTACAATTGGAGAGATTTCATTGTATATCTATTTACCAAATCCTCTTAAGTAATATATCGAAGAATTTACCTTCTTAAGAATGTACACGTTTTTGCTCTCCTATCAAAGTTAAGGACAGCATACACACTGACAAACAGCTTCCTTCAATTACACATCACACTTTATGGTTCACAAATTGTTCTTTAGTTCACGTTCTTCATATTGCAGATTGTGCAAAAGATTATAAGGCTGTGGCACTAATTGCTTCTAGAGACTTTTAACAACTGAGTAGTAACTCAATTTTGCATATGCATGCAGGAGGCAAAATTGATCAATCATATTCTCAGTCATTATAAACTTAAAAGCTTTAGTCTTGGACCTCCTAATTGGATTGTTGAAATTTTTAAGACCCAAACGCGCTTTATACACATGAAGAACATTGCTTCCTAAAAAAATTTAAAGAAAACAACTTCAGATCCAAAGAAAAATACAAATGTTTATGCTGTTGAGCCAACTTGTTATATTATATTTATTTTAAGATTTTGATAATTAACAAAAAGACCAATTTTGAATTATGTACAAATCGTTAACCCCCAATTTTATTTTCTAATAATTTTTATGGCATTAATTCAAATAAAGTATGCTTATTTATTCAAATCATTTTGCAAACATATTTTAATGGAGAAAACTCATTTTCAGCATTTTTGGTTCATTAGTCGACTATCCATATAGCATTAGTCGACTAAGCAAAGAGCATCTTTGCATAAATATTTTCACTCTTGCAGCATTAGTCGATTGGGCCGAGAAATGTCTTTTCATTAATCGACTAAACCTCAAGTAAGTCGACCATTGATTTATATTAGTCGACTAAAGGTTCTGATTAGTCGACTATTCGAGTCTAACGGACAAAAAAATTTAAAATGAAAGCAGGTCACCCTAAGGAGTATACAATCATCTTAAGCACGGATTGGAAACATATAAATCACACTTTTGAGCATTCAAAGAGCCGTCAAAAGGAGCCTTCAAAGTTTTCACTGTTTCATTTGAGATCCGTAAGGTTTGCATGCACCAATGTTCAATCAATATTGAGCCCAAGGCAATTGGAGTTTAAAGCATTGAGAAGAGATCCATTTTCATCTCCATCAACTAAGGGCATAATCATTGCCTTGTAATATTTTTCTGAGATTTACTTGTGTCCCTGTGAGGACAATCTTTGTAATCGTTAAACTATTGTGTAGATTGTTTCGATTTCTTAGATCCAGTGAAAATCTAGGTGTTTGTGTGTAGTTTTCAAGGTGAACTAAGGGGAAACCTTAGCGTTGATTGGTTAGTGGAACCCCAAGAGTGATTGAGATCTTGGGAGAGTGGATTAGGTGTCTTTGATACACCGAACCACTATATCTCGTTGTGTTCTTTATTCGTTCTTTATCGCCTTCATATTTGTGATATTATTTGACACAATATAGGTTCAGTATAAGATAAGATTGATTTTAAATAATCATATAAATAGTTAAATAAGAAAATATTTTTTACTCAATTCACCCCCCCCCTCTTGAAAGGCCATTATCTAAGGGACCAACATATGCAACTAACAACTTTAACTTTAGATGGAAGTTCACACAACTTTACAGAAAGGACAATTACAAACTAGATATTTAGGACATTTCATCCATACTTCTCCCCATAATATAAAGGCAACCCGTGCACAAGCTTCCAACCACTGGATGGCCAAGGAAGATGCGTACAACCTTATGCAATAGATTTTTTTTTGCATTTTAAAACCATAAATACCATGACACACATGAATTGCATGAATTGCAGAAGCAACGTGTCATGTACCTAATAACTAAGGGTAATACATTCTTGGGTAGAAGGAATGGACAAATGAAAGGTCATTATTATAGAAGGAAGTTAGATAGTTGCAATATTTTGAAAAAAGTGGCAGCCCGCCCTTTTGGTGCCAAAAGCTAGCTACAATCAGTATATAATTACTGATTGCATTCGGTGTGGAACAATCAAAGAAATTAATCAAAAAAATTCTGATTTCCCTCTCAATTCTCTCCTCTCTCGGATTTTGCGCCTCTCTCTCTGTCTTCCCTCCCCCTCTGGAATTCTTCTCATTTCTCTCTAATTTCTTAACCAGATTCTCACCAATTCAGTGAGAACTTCTTGTTAGATTCAAAAATTTGACATTTTGGTATCAAAGCAAGTCCTAAGCCGACAATCTCACAAGAATCTTCCCTTCCAATGGCAGAAGGCACCAGAATGAAGTAAATGGAGTAGCAACTGCTGCAGGTGGGTGCAACAACGGCAAAACTACAAAATCAGATGGGATCCATGAAGGGATTCATGGAATCAAGAGTGGAGAAGAAGCTGGACAGTGCAATTGAAAGGTTGAGGAACGATATTGGAAACCAGATGATGGAACAAAATAACCAAATGTGGGAACACATGCAGCAGTTCATGCTAATGTTTGCAAGACAAAGCCAGGTAAGTCTCTCTCCCGAATTCCCTCCTAGAGAGAGGTTGGAACCAATATTACATGGAAATGGGGCGATTCAAGAGCCTATTGGGACTTCTGAAACTAAAGAAGAACCAACTAACTGGAAACTTTTGAAGAAAGAAGACAACGGGTGCAGACTGCCCAATTCCAATCGTGTATGCCCTTACCTAAAATGGAAATCCCAATATTTGATGAACAGAAACCTAGGTGGCGGGTGTGAAGGTGCGAGAGAATGTTTAGTATGTACAACATTTCGAAATAGCAACATGTGACATTGGCCTCTTCTTACCTTGATGATGTAAGAGACGCTTGGTTTGAAGGTTGGATTCGAATCAGGGACGACTGTCAATGGACAAAATTTGCAGAAAACCTTTGCGAAAGATTCGGAGACATATTTGATGGAGGTTGTCAAAGAATTTAACAAGCTGAAACAGGAAGAATCGGTGCGGGCGTATCAGTCAAAGTTTGAGGAATTAAAATCACTTATGCTAAACCTTGACCCTCATCCAATTGAAGCATACTTTGTCTCAAGCTTCATCAGCAACTTGAGCAAAGAACTGAGGGGCACGATTAAAATGTTGAGGCCAAGAAATGTAAAGGAAGCAGCAAAAAATGCTAGGTTACAGGAAATGACAGTAGAGGCTTTAATAAAGAAACAATGATTACAAGCAAAAGGGACGAGTTCAGAGGCCTTCCAGCAAGGAAACAAGGGATATTGCAAGGAGGTAATCAAATTCAACCCAGGGTCGAAGGGGTTGGTAGCAACAACCACTAATAATCCAGCTCAGTCACAAAGAGGAAGGCCTATGGAACAAAGAAGGCAAGCAGGGCTGTGTTTCTGTTGTGGAGACAAATACACTCCTGGACATCAATGCAGAAAGCAACTACTTTGGCTAGAAGGAGAAGAAGAAGTAGTAGAAGAGGAAGAGTCAATGGTTAACCCTACACTCGGATAACAACGCATGAGAATACTTGCCAAACCTGCTCCAACAGTTTCCCCAAGCGACCCAACTTCTCTACATTTCTTGAGGACAAGAAAATTTTTAGGGGGCGGGATTGTCATGTACCTAATAACTAAGGGGAATACAATCTTAGGTAGAAGGAATGAGCAGATGAAAGGTCATTCTTCTTGAAGGAAGTTAGATAGTTGCAATATTTTGAAAGCAGTAACTTTGAAAAAAGTGGAGGCCCTTTTGGCGCAAAAAGCTAGCTACAATTAGTATATAATTACTGATTGCATTCGTTGTGGAACAATCAAAGAAATTAATTAAAAAACTTTTGATTTCCTTCTCAATCTCTCTTCTCTCTGATTTCCCTCCTATCTCTCTGTCTGCCCTCCCCCTCTGGAATTCTTCTCATTTCTCTCTAATTTCTTAACTGGATTCTCACCAATTTAGTGAGAACTTCATGTCAGATTCAAGGATATGACACAACAATACCTCAATGCTGAAGCTTTTTTTTCAATTCATGAAATTATTTTTTTATAAATTGATATCTTGAATAAAAAATGTTTTCTAATTATAACAAATAATTACAGGTGATTTTGTAATAAGGAAGTAAAAGGAACAATTATTATTTATGAACATAATTACATTTTCCCAACTCCCAATATTCTATATCGTGTCATATTTGTGTCATGTGGATGATCCATTCCTATTAGGCTCAAGCATTTCTATTTTTCGTATAGATATATACTTGAGGAATATGCAAAACAAGTCAGATTTCCAGAAAGGAATACAAGGAGAAGATTGACCTTTTTTCTATTTGGTTGGGCAATTGAGGCAAGATAAATGAGACATCCTTATCAATGTATGTATATAAATAATAGCAGTATTGCATCATGTTAAAGAGAAAATGATTTTGTAAAGCTAGCAAGTTGGGGCCAAAAGAATTGATTGAACACGAATAATTGTTTTGAATCTTCTATCTAGCATTATACAAAAGGTAAACTTTGTATGCTTTAAGCATAGTTTGGCACCATCCCTTTGAAGGGTGTCATTTGAAGAAAAAACAACCATTGTGTTAATTCACATTCATATGAAGATATGTATAAACTAATCACTATTTGCCATTTTTATGCATGTCAAGTTTTCCTCCCATAAACAAAGGGATTTGATTTGAAGGAGTTGGACACCCCCTAATCCTAATAAATGCTTCAAACAGAGGTGCAATTACGATGCTAGCAGGTTGGTTAGCATACTAATTTCAGATTACTGTTAAAAACATAACAAACTTTTTTGCGCCAAATAGGATGATTGCAAATTGTGTAATACCATTGGAGCAAGGATTCAACAATGTATTTCCACTCAATTTTAGTATAATCCATCTGAGACTCCATTTGCGGGTGTCAGGGCAACTAAAATCACCTTGATTCATTAAAAATCAAATAATTTAAAATTTACAATTTCAAAATTCCCAGAATTTGGTTCAGATGTTCTGATTTGACTGCTATATGTTTTCAGCTCGAGCTTAGCCCATTCAATTCTAAATACGGGCTCCAGATCAAGAGCATGAGACATAATTCAGCTTACGCCAACACCATGCCACCAAAACCCAAATTTCTTCGATTTCAGAAGGCATAATTTACCGAAAATACATGCAAATAATGATTTCACCCATATCACAGAAGCCAATCCATCGAAGGAAAAAACAACAAATGGCACCTAAAATTAAAAATACGCCCAGTAAAACCTAAAGAGTCACAGAGGTGACAACAAACCGGTTTAGCAAACTCGATCTTCAACGAATTCCCACGGAAGGGCGTTCCCCGGAGGGCCTCGCAAGCCGCCTTCGCGTCCTCAACTCGCTTGAAGTGCACAAAGGCGTAGCTTCTGGATGCGTACGACGTGACACTATCAATCGGCCCATACTTTGAGAAGAGATTCATCAAATCAGTATCAGTCACATCAGTTGCCAGGTTTCCTACCCACAGATTGCTCGAAGGCGGTTCCGAGTCCTGTCTGGTCGATTTTCCGATATGCGCCATTGTAGCGGTCAATCAAAGCCCTAGAGTCCGGAGAGAACCAGATTTCAACGCCGAATCTGAGCGAACTCGCACAACTTTAAGCGTATTCCCGCGCCTGCGGCGATGAATTCGACGTCAAACCCTAGAAATTAGGGCACCGAATATCCAACAATCTAAGTTTCGAGAAAGAGAGAGAAGGGGGAGGGGGAAAGCGTTTCTCCTCCGCGTTTCCACAGGCCACACAGTTATAGCCGGCAAATAAATGCATATTTACTATATTACCCAAATGTTTTAAAAATTTCTCTATTTCCCCCCCTTTTTTTTTTTTGTGTAAATTGCACCAATAATTTGACTCAATTACAGTACCCCTCCCCGTTTACAATTTTCACCCCATATAAACCATGTTGAGTTATAATGTATTTAATATATCTTTTAACAAAAAATGCCCAAAGAAAGTCGGATTTTTACCAACAAAGGTAATATTTTATTAAATTTTATAAAATTATCACAAACTTTAATCCCATCAATTAGAATCAATAATATAAAATAAATCTCGTTAATTATTTTATTTGCAATTATACATGTTGTTAAATCTTCCTAACTTAAATTATATATAACAATCTCTCACTAAATTTTTAATCAAATTTGAAAACAATGTGAAATTTTAAATAATTTTGCATGTGTCCTAAAAATGGGTTAAATAATAATTATTATAAAACAGGGTACTTTTGAAATTAAAAATTTTGACAAAACTTGGTGTATAAAATAATTTATTTTATTTTAATAATAATATTTATATATAAATATATAATTAAAAAAATACCAAACCTCATTCTTAATCTCGCAACAAAAAATTGTTTCGACTAATATACCATTTGTTAAACTCAAAACAATATACATTTTGCTCACTTGACCCGACATATCAGCTAAAGTATCATCATTCTAAAACTAAGATTTTATCAAATGACGAAAAACCACGCTCATACAACTATAGTCTATAGGAGGTTAAAAGGTTGAGAAATTTCATGTTCTCATGCATATTTATAAAGATGCATCTTTGAAACCTGTCAATAACAAAGAGGAAACTATGCAATTCACCCTAAAGAAGAAGTGAAGTAAGACATTCATCAAGTAAAATGGAAGTTTAAAAAGCTTGTACAAGAATTTCAACCGGTTCGCACATCGAATATCTACACTTGGAACTAAAATTTTGTCGAACCCTCCCCTTTGTCATTAATCCAACCCTGGAGGAAGCCTTTTATTGTCGATAATCCGACCCTAGAAGAGGCCTTTTATCTGCTTGCCAAGCGTTAGAGTTGTGTGAAAGCGAAGGCACCGAGATGGGTAGATTCTTCACCAAAAGTGTTAGGGCTTCCTTCATAGCATAGAAGAGGAACTTTGCAATTCCATCGATTGCCTCTTCGTATTGCTCGTAAACACATAATGCAGTGAATGCCAGGGCCAGCCCTGCATATTAGCAGACAGCCTCAGGTTATGAATAGTAACAAGTCGATCATCATCTCTGAAATGGCGAAACTGAAACTGTACCTATGCCAATTGCTGCTGTTAAGTAGTAGGACACTATCCACTTGAGAATGTAGAGGGAACCAGCCACCTGAGATGAAAAGAATGTAAACAGTTGCTTAACTAGGCCAAACTCATATTTTTATCCTTGTACTTTTGTGTTTTTCTTCGTATGACCACTCAAATTTTTCGTTATTTCGATTATACTCTTATATTTATATTTTCGAGTCAATTTAATTCCAATATTTTGATTTTTTTCGTTTAGTAACCCAAATTTTTCATTGTTTTGATTATACCCCTGGACCTGTATTTCGAGTCAATTTAACTCTTATATTTTGATATGAACAAAATATAACGTGTATTTTGTCATATCATATTACTTTTTTTTTTTTTTACACATGAAAATGCAGAAGTTAAATTGACTAAAAAGTACAGATCCAAAGATGTAATCTAAATAATGAAAAATTCGAATTGCCACACGATAAAAATATGAAAGTACAGAAGTTAAATTGATTCAAAAATCAGGTTTAAAAGTGTAATTGAAATCATGAAAAGTTCAAATGACCACAAGAAAAAAAAATAAATAAAAGTACAAGACAAACATATGAATTTGAGCCTTCGAACTAACACAGTGTAAAGACAGAAGGGGTGATGTATCCCAATGGTTTCTATAGGCTATCACCTAACAGAGATGCTTTATTCATGATCTTAGCCAAGTTGGAGGTCAAACCAATACATATTCGAATGCGTGCAATAGGATCACTTTGATTATCTAAAATGTGGATGGAATCCCCATGTCGTTTCATCAAAAATTGTTGCAATCAATTTTTTTTCTTCGTTTTTTTCCAAAAATTACTAAACATCCTTAGGCAAGAAATTAAAGATAATATTTTATTAACACTAAAAAAAAATATTTCACTAGCACCAGAAAAATAAAGACAATATTTTATTAACATCCAAAAATAAAAATAATATTTTATTAACACCCAAAAATATAAAAAAGATATTTTATTAACATCCAAAAAATGAAACTAATATTTTATTAACACCCAAAAATAAAAATAATATTTTGCTAACACCAAAAAAACAAAAATAATATTTACTTGACACTCAAAGAAATAAAAATAATATTTAATTAACACCCAAAGAAATAAAATGAATATTTTATTTTTTGGCCTGAAGACATTTTTTTTCATTCAGTTACTTTTTTGTTTAATTCCATCCAAATTTATCATACCAAACATAATAATGGAAGAAAATGGAATGATCATTTCATTACTAATAGTACCAAATATGACAATGGAATGGAATAGTCGTTTCATTCTATTCCTATTCTTACACCCATGCCCATTATCACTCTCTACTTCTACTCCAACGAACTAAATGGACCCCTAGGTCATCTACTTGCCAAGACTGTTTGCTATAGCTCAAATATGATTTGATCAAAAGAAATCATTATTAGGATCCAATAGCTATTAGAATATTAAAAGGCTCAAACCAAGGAAAGGGCTATATTGAGATTTTGTTTAATTTATTGGACAAACAAAAAATAAATCTTGAATCAGTGGCTTCTAAAAGCGAAAATACTTGGATATACACGAATGTGACTGTTCTTTGGCATGGGCTGGCATTAACCTCCAAAAAGTGGCAATTGGCAAAGCATAATGAATGTAACAAAATTCAAAATCAGACTACCTCAATAGCGCGTAGGATGCAAGTTTACAACAGCCATGTACCTTGAAGAAAAGATTCCAGTCCTCTCCTTGGGCCAGTGCTCTTGTGACATGAACCGCTTTGTTCCACATGATTGTTATGGTTTTAACTAAGTTCATCATATCCACTTCTGAGATCTCAAAACAAGATAAAGATATCCTCTGATTGAAGCCGAATCTGTTGCAAAGGCATCACAGTCAATAAACCTGAAATAATTTGGAAGAATACATTTTAATCACTAAACACAAATACAAATCAAGAGCTATATCAATATTAAGCATAAAAACCTGAAAAGAGAACTGCATAACTTTTAATGGCAGGATTATGCTTCACTACTACATTAACCATTCTCTATTTAATAGGTATGTGACATGACAAGTTCAGGTGATCTTTACACATTACTAATAAAGCAAGGACTCAAATACAATAATCTGTGAGTGTTAAAAAAAAAATCATGAGCAGCCTTAGCATGCACTGGAAACTTACTGTCAGAAAAATAAATGAGCAAAAAAAAAAAAAAAATCACATCAGAAAGCATGTATTGAGCAAGACCAAGCCAGTATACTGATAACAATAAGCAGTTTGAAGAAAACATTGTTTCTTCAAACTCAGAAATATCCGTTCTCCTGTCTTCATTTGTTTCACCAAAGAGAGAATATTTATGCACCAAATACTCACATATTTGTTGACAAAATTCCATATCCAGATACTGAAACTGTAATGACCAAAAGAAGCAGAGCTGCAGAAGAGACAAATGTTCTTCCAGAAAAGAAAAACCAGTAATACAGCAGAAGCAGAACAAGAAAACACGCAAATGATTTCCTGTCATCCCTCCACAACAGAATGTCCGCAACTGCAACAATTATAATCACAGGTCATTCTTCAGAAGGAAAGAAAATGGTTTACTGTGTTATTTCAGAAAGTCTCACAAAGGAGATCATAATTGCATGCATATTACTGAAACATGAATATTACCTAGAAAATATTTTGAATACACTCATTTATGTCAAAAGGTAGACAAAATTGTCTCAAAGATGTAGCTACCATAGTGGTTTTGACTTGCTTCAGCAGATCTGAAAAAACTGTAGATGCATGCCTATCATGAATTATTGAAGGATGTGGGTCTCAGGAACAATGGTGACAAACAAAACTGTCATTAATGTTCCTTCAATTGCATGTTAAAGCAGACGGCTTTTGCAAAACTCAGGCATCAAGGCCAAACTACAGCTAGCTAGGAATCTGTAGAGTGAGTCCCATGATGGCCTAAAATTACATGCTAACCTGTATATATGTTTATTGTTAAAATACATTCACATGAAACCCATAAATTTTAGAGTCCAATACATAATCCAAGCAAAAACCAAAATACAGTTCGGTTAAATTGCTCCCACATTCCCTGTGGTTTGGGCCTTTTGCCCAGAAGCACCAGTATTTTCCCTTTATTGCCAGGAAACCCCTCTGTTACATCTTGGCAGAAATGATGTTAATTAGATTTAAGTTAAAATAACCAACTTCATAATCTCTCTATATCTAATTAAAGAAATAAAAAAGGTTTGTTCTTTGGCCAAAGTTGCCAGCAGCGGCAAAGTCAGGAAGAAGGGCTGCTGGGGGGGCCCCGGGGGGGGGGGGGGGAGCTGCAACAACTGCATTGTGATGGGGTTACAGAACAGTGGTTGAAATTGTTCAACTCCTCCAAACCATGGTCACCACTCCCTCCTTTGGGAACCCCAAGCCCACCAAATACTCTGGCTTTAGCATCAAGGTCTTCTCCACATTAGGCACCAACAACATTGGATCTTCAAATGCCAAAGGCTCCAAATCTTTAAACCGCAGTCAACAGCAATCTAGAACCCATCTGGGTTCCAGATCAATCTAGAACTCGCCGTCGGGGTGGGAGCTGATCTCTCATGCTGGAAATGAGCCATGTTGGGCACTTGTTGATTACCTGTCTGGAGCTGTGATTTAGGCTGAGATCATTTTGAGAGGAAGCTAAAGACTGGATTGAGGTCAGATTTGATGTATAAGGTGAGGATTTTGGGGTAAATGCTGAAGATCGTGCTTGTGTCTTGATGGAAGCCCTTTGATTCGAGGAAGGAGATGATGGAGTGTAAAGAAGCCGTGTGCAGAGATGGGTTGAGGGAGAGGGCTCTGCCTGAATCAACCCCCCCTTATTTTGAGGCAGAGGATCTTCTCTTTGATCTCTCCCCCTCCCTCCCTCCCTCCCTCCCTCCCTTGCAGATGCCACCAGCAACTTTGGCCAAAGAACAGTGTGAACAAGAGAGAGACAAAGATATGGAGGGAAAGAGAATATCTGAATTCTCTATTCACAATTAGGTACTTATACAGCTCTACAAAACAAACTCACTCACACAAGGTACAACTAAGAGAAACACAGCACGATGTACAACACTACAAAGCTGCATCCTTCTCATGAATAGAATGGAGGTTCTATTCTATGGTCTTTTTTTATTAAAAAAGAAAAATCACATAGAGAATTTAATTAAAGGTTGGTTAATTTTAAATTTTTAATTAATTTGATTTCAAATAACATCATTTGTGCCCAAATGTAACAGAGAGGGTGTCCTACCAATAAAAGGAGAGTACAGGGATGGCCATGGCAAAAAAAGTGCGAGGACAATTTAACGAAACAGTTTATATGTCAAGACATTGCAAGATCATAGGATTTTAAACCTCAATTAAACACAATCAGGTCAACTCAATGATGATTCCACCCAAATGCAATTTTTCTAAAACAGGTAAAACATAAACTCCAGTTATAAATGTAAGAGTGTTATCATTAAACAGCTCAATGTAAATCATCATATTATAAGGATGTACCTTTCCCACTGCCTAAAAGCTTATCCACTTTTGAAGGTTCATCAAATTCACTGTCCCTTGAAAAGGTTTTGTCACTGGCTAAGTGAGAAAATGATTGGATGGTGAACATGATACCTTCCTGTATATTCAGCAATCACACATAAGAAGAATTCAGGTCTATAATTTCCATAGTTGCAATGACCCTTCAAATGATAACACCTTTCTTTGATGTTTTCTAAAGGCATATAAAAAGACTGGAAACAGCATTTGCATCAGTGAGATCAGCCATCTGCTGGTATTGACCAAATTAATGTACTTCAAAAGTCAAAAATAATTTGTTCAAGCAGATCCATTAGCAACCAATCTAGCAAATATGTTCAAGAGGAAAAGAAAAGGGAACCTTCATGTGACCCAATGGAATCAGCAGAACCACCAGAGAAGCAATGTGATTAAAGAATCTTGAAAATGTGATTCTATGTTACAGGAACTTTTCCAAATTATTTTTAGTCCTATCCAGATAAAAGGCATTTTGTTAAGGATGGGGAAATATGAGCCAAATGGAATATATTTAAGTTGCAGACATTGTTATGAGGCTGGTGAACAATGCTCCCATTTATGCATGAAGAGCAATATGTTGGATTGGAACACACCATTTTAAATGAAAAGCTCTAGGCATGTCCTAATGTCACTGGACTTTATAATATCAAGAAACCATTCACACGCATGGGCCTATCACAGCTTGGTGTTTTGGTTTAAAACACAAAACACACAAAACAAGTGAACATGTTCATGTTGACTCCCCCCCCCCCCCCTCCCCCCCCCCCAAAAAAAAAAAAAAAAACAAAGAATTTAAAAATTATTTTCAACTTGAAATGGTATGATACATTTTTAGTTTCCATAAAATTGTGCCAAAACAAGAAAACTGAAGAAAAAAATATCAGACTGTGCCCAATTCTTCATAAACTCTTACCATCCTTCACCAAGTAAGGCATCTCTAATCAAATAACAGAAGTATTGTGTACTTATGAACAAAATAAAGTGCTACAACATAATTCAATGTGTCCATAGAAAACTACTCCTCAAAATCTTTACTTGTATGATAAGGGAAAGTATTAGTAAATATTTTAGTGATTTTACTATTTTGCCTTTAAATTTTTCGTAAAAACCCAATATATTTTGAAAGTGAACAGATATAATTGTCACTTATTTTTATTACTTTATCATCTTGTCTGCTTCCATTCTCTATTCAAACAAAACCCTAACTAAATTTATCCACCTAAATTTAGTCTACAGCCCAGACTATTTAGTGTTCCACCAAGTTAAATTCTTCAATTTCAGACTAAAACCAAACCTTCATTATGTCAAGCAAAAAACTAATCCTTAAACCAAAATCTAAACAGAAACATTAGTTAAAAGTTAATTCATATGCCATTATGAGGTTGCATAACCCTTGGAAAGCATGTTATGAACAAGATAATCCTCGACTCTAGCAATTGTCAAAAGTAAATAAAGTAAAAAACCATTCTTTCCCTGTGTAATGAAATCCCACCACCTGTCCCCAACCAAAAAAAGGGAATGAATAAAGAAAAAAAAAGAACTCGCTAAAAATTTTATTAAAAAGAAATATCATGTTAAATATATGAGCACAATTGAAATGTGCAGTTAAGGTGGAAATGTGGCCATACAAGAAAAGAAATTAGAAATGATATTATTCATAATAAAATAGCAGTGACACCTATTGAAAATAAAATGTGTGAGATGTGATTACGATAATTTAGACACGTGTGAAGAAGATTAATAGAAGCACCTGCGAAACAAGTAGATGGAATGGAAGACATTTGTAATAAAAGAGGTGGAGAAAGACCAAAGAATACTTGGTGAAAAATTCTTTGGCATGAGAACATAATGGCCTTACAGAAAAATGGATAGAAATGACTGCACAACCAAGATTCATGCTACCACCCTACTTAGTGGGATAAAAGCTTGTGATAATGATGATGATAATGAGAGTTGCAAAAGCAGGAAATTCAAAAGTTAGTCATAGTCCATTATTATGTGGTTGGAAAACTCTTGGAAAGCATGGTCCCTAAAATATGGTCCCTAAAATATGGTCCATACTCTAACAATGTGTCAAAAGCAAATAAAGCAATAACTTATCCTTGCCCTATGTAATGAAAAAGTCCAATCTCACCATCTACCCCAACGAAGAAATAGAATGGACCTAGAGAGCGAAGAGAAAGAAAAAAAAAATCCTTTCAGATTATATTAAAACAGAGTTGCAAAAGCAAAATTCATATTCTGACCAGAAGAGTCATAGCAGGGAAAGCCAACAGAAATGGGTTTATACATGGCACAAGATAGACTAAAGATCCTAACTGGCCACAAAGCAAAGTGTACAACTAACACCTCAGACCTAAGTTCCGTCTCTTAAGGAGCTTGGCCACCAGTTTTGTTATAGAAGAGGAGGGTTAAATATCCAAGAACTATCAAACCAGAAAACTTACTTCCAAGGATATGACTGGTGAGTATCCAAGATGTGCTTGAGCTGCAGAGCAGTTAAAAGTTCTTGTGCGCAAGGCTAGTTGAACAAACTTATGAACTAAGGGATACTTCTTAAAAAGCCTTCTGGAGTCCATCCTTGCATCCATCCAATTAATGAACAAAACAACATACCAAACCAATCTTGCTGGAATTTTTATCATAGCCCTGTAAGTAGAAGAAAGGGGTTACTCATGTTCAGAAAGCATTGAAATTTCATCACAAACTTATAGATGAAAAATAATCAATATGGATGTCCTTTAGCTTCTATAAAGATTATGAGAGCATTAGGTGTTTAAGGACAGATACAAACAGTTGACAGAGAACATGCCCCATCAAAAGCACAGAAGTAACTAAATTTAAAAATTTGAAACTGCCGGATGTTACAATCAGTCATGCACAAACTTTAAAAGCACTGGCATACCTGCAATATAGGCACACATATGAAAATAAGCCCCCACCCCAATGCCAAAAAGAAAAGAAAATAATAAAATCAGATGACGCAAAACGATTAAAAGAAAGATAGTTCGGATACCACTTCTGCAGTACTGCCAGAACTACAAGTACCAACTGACGAATAAGGCAGAATGGAATTTTTTATTTTTGCATCCTAGTTTTGTTTCAATATAATAAGGAGACAGTACCCCTATATCAGCTTACACATTTAGATGAGACAGTGATTCACAATTCAACATTGGAACATAGCAAACAAATGTCCGTAGTTCAAACCCAATATTTTAATAGTTGCACATGTTTGGTCCAATCATATGGTGAAGCCTAATCACATGTGAGTCTATGAGGTGGCATGTGGAGAGTAAAAATAAAATATAAAAGTTAAAGTACCTCTCTTCCTATGAACTTAGGCTTTAGAACAATTCAACAATTACAAGGATGATGATAAAGGTAATGGCAGATTCAACTATAATATGCAAGTTAATGGCAAAAAATGCAAGGGTATCTTGAAAAATAACTGTCATACTGCAAATTCTCTTATCATAGATTTTGAACCCTGTGCCTCCATGGCTGGGAAAACAACATATATTAGAAAACAATATGTTTATTACCTTTGATAGCCCAAGCCTTCCAATACTAGAGATATAAAGTCCCAGAACTTTATTGAGTCAAGATTTGTGATGAAAAATACCTGCAAATTGTCACAATTTAAGTCTCCACTCATGCAGAATACAATTAAAATTAAATGAGGAGAATTAATTGAAACAAGTCAAAATTTATGGGTACCTTCCCAGACACAGAAACCATTCGAGAACTCAAAGCTTCTTCTGCACAGATAAGAGCATGGGCAACATTCTCCACATAGGTAAAGTCAGACATGTTTTCACCACTTCCTATAATAAACTGAAATGAGAAACTCTATTACTTATTCAAAAATGACTAAGTAAATAATTTCTTTGTGCTTAGACAAGCAAAAAACGCAAGGAAATATCCAAAACACAGAAGAGCAGGAAAAAAAAAAAAAAAAACAGACTCCATGAGAAAAGACAGCAATTATAGCAGTTCGGACTTTAGAAAGTGACAGCCATTGTGAGCATGTAGTGCCCTTTTCCAAAAGCAATTACTAGAAGAACCAAAAAGCTGCCAATTGATCAAGCCATATGTTTCAATGTTTATTGCCATTGGCACATTGCTATAGGTAAAATAGCATTATACATGATCAGCTAGGAGAGGCAGAATTCCATGTTGAAGGCAACAACAAGCCAGCCATGAAAGTTGGAGGAACAAACTGATTATGATATTTACTAGGAAGATATAAATTGACCAATTTCAAAACTTAGTCCACTGTAAATCCAAAACTAAAAGTAAGAAGAAAGAAAGAAACAAGAAAAAGAAAAAGAAAAATAATCCATGACATTCAGCTGGCAAGACAAGTTTCAAAACACATAATAATACAAGAAACAAAACCAATAAATGAAGTTTGGAAATACTTTTCAAACCTTTGACCAGCCATATTTTGCATGATTCACTATGAAAGGAATAATTTCTGTGTCCCCAGGTCCAAATACATTGCTAGGACGAAGTACACATGTCAGAAGGCCATCAATATCATTTGCAAACAGGATCAGTGCCTCTGCTTGTGCCTTTAGGTCACTCAGCATATCCTCGAACTTTATCATATAACCCATATTAACAGGAGAAAAAAGAGGAATGCACAGTGAGTAAAGAGATCCTAAGAGATATTCTATTAAACATATGAGCAAGAAACCTCCTGAAAGATAACATACTTTCCAAGCATATGGCAAGGACTCATCTCCATTATGTATATCATGTGAACCATCAAAAACCACTTCTGCAGAACTGCTGTATATTAGCCGTTTAACTTTGCATTCTCGGCAAGCATTGATGACGTTTTTCACACCTAAATAGAAATCTTATAGTAAGTGATCATGATCACCTCATGGAAGCATCTGCGAACAGAATTTCACTTAAACAATCTGAACTACTGGGATTAATAGCATTAACCTTGAACAACAAGTGTGTAGCAAACATAGAAATCCTGTGTGGGTGTGGTAGAAGTCTCCACATGGAAAACAACAGAGGAACCTTCAACAGCTGCAAGGTATATAACAGATGCAGTTACTTTCCAGCAGCAGTTGGATGTTCTGTTGTAAAGAATGTGAAGTTCCATGAAAGAGTTAAATGAAAAAAAAAAACAAGAGCACAAGACAAAAGAAAGTAAAAACCCCTCACGTCATATTCACTCAGTCAGGGACACAAGAAAGGATAGGTGATAGACTATCACCATAAATCTAATGGTGGGATGTCACAATGACATCAAAGAAGGCATAAAAGTTGATGCGAACGAGCTTATCTTATCAACATCAGTAAAGATGCTATACCATGCCACCATTTAGGAGAAAAATTGATTTGGAAACAAATTCACAGACAAATAGTGAATGGAATTCACATATCAAAGTTTTGATTATTTTTTATGCTCTAACATAAGTAATATTAGCCAAACTGGGGTTGAGCATGTTTGACAGTTGTTAAGATTTTGTGCTCTATACTTTCCTAGCATTGCCCTGGCAACCATATAGGAGCTAAACTACAACTATTATCCTATGTGGAAGAAGAACAAGTACTAGATGTTTCATTGCCACCGCATACATGCTTGTGAAAGACAGAATCCATAGATCCCTGCCTCTCCACTCAGTTTTCTAGATAAAAGGGTGGACAAGAAAAAAGTTCAAACCTTAGAGCAGCAACCCAAAACCAAACACGGTGAGAAGTCACCAGAATCAAGACTGGTTTCTAACTTTTTCTAAGGCAATGAAAAAATTAAGTGACACTCTACATAGACAAAGGACAAGAATCATACATTTGATAATATGCATGTCCGTAGCACGTGTACAAGCCACATTTAACTTGCCAAAAGAAATCAAAGGATCACTACCAATAACAACATACACAAATACAAGTCAAATTCACTTGCCAAAATAAATAAATAAATAAATTTCCCACTTGCTTCCCTTTTCGTACCAAACAAACACTACGCAGATCAGAAATCAACTTATAAACTGCAAATAGATAAAGAAGAAATATCTCTGGTAGTGAACCAAAATTTCATGCATATGCAATTCTATGCGCGCGAGTGCGCCCCACTGCGGGCACGTAGAACTCAATATTCAGTTTCCTTCCCTTCTCTATCATCTTTCACCTATCAAACCAAAAAAATCATCGCATTGAACCAATTACGATATGTAAATAAGCAAAACTATCATGCAAGCGCACACAAATTGAACGCCAGTTCTGATTCCACCCGTCACTTGCATTTCTCCAGCAACCGAACAAAACACGGATCAAAAATCGAGTTACACGCTCGACGTAGACGAAGAACGATGATCATCACATTAAAGAAAATTACGATGAAAATCCATATCCACATATATAACACAGAAATACATTGAAACCATCGCATCTAACCTCTAATAATTTGATGTTTGTCGCGAACATCGACGTGGAAATAGGAAAGGCGACCGGCAGCGAGGGCTTCGGCTAGGTCGGTGTCCTGGTCGGCGGAGGGATCGAGTTGGAGAGACTGAGCGGAATCAGCAATTCGGACCACCCAATCGCGGACCTTCAGAAGCCTTCCGACGAGGGACCTTCCGACGAAGCCTTTGCCTCCGATCACCACGCAGACTCTCGAGTCCATCGCCATTTCCGGTCGATCGAGCGAGCGAGAGAGACGGGGGGAGAGATCAGAGACGTATTCGAAGGCGGGGGTGTTTGGGAGGCGAGAAAATGGAATGAAAAGTTGAGGGGTGCTTTGGCGCCCGTACCGAGAAAATATTGTTCATGCAAGTGGGCCCCAGAGATGCATACGTGTTTGTATTTGTTTTGTAACTTTATGAAGTTTTGTTCAACCATAACGCTTGAGTAGGGATCGGAATTTATTTTACTTCAAAATCAATAAAAATATTAATCCATACCAAATTTGAGGTGGCTTTTCAACTCCCCGTCAAATCCCAGGGATCAACCGCAGGTTTAGGTTCGAACTCAATGAAAAAAATAAAATAAAATAATTAATTTAATTAAATATTTTAATAAAAGTAAATAAACATTTGATTTAATCAAAACGAATAGATCAAAATTTGAGATTCAGATCAATTTAATTTATATAACAGTTCAGTTCAATTTAGGGTTTTGAATATTTTGATTAGGTCAATTTGATTCAATCTCTTTATTTTAAACAAATAAAAATAATTAAATTAATTAAAAATTATAATTTTTTATTAGATCCACTCATTTTCTATCAAATTAACTCCATGAGTTATATAATACATCATAAATAATAAAAATATCTCTCGTGTCTCATCGTCTCTTCTCAATGTGCCTTATACCACCCCACTTTCTTAAGTGAGGCATTTTAATCATATATTTTATTATTTTATATCATCTTATTACTCCACTTTATTATGATAGATGAAAAATATTTTAATTATATTATATAATTTATGAAATATGAATAACATTTTGCTTTCAGAATTGTCCTTTCCCATTCCCCTTGACGACCTGAGCCTTGCCATCCATCTTTGACTTTAGCCCTATGTAGATAGACTTGTCGATTTTCTTGTCAGCTTCTTAATTTGCCATGGACGAGCTCACCGTCTACCTCCAGCTCTTTGCTGACATCCTTTTCCACTATCGATTTTCGATCCAAATTTGCAACAATCATTTTATCTTTTTATTTTCATCCTCTAGTCTTGACTCAGTGTCACCCTTCCCCACTCTCTTTGCCTTTGTGTCTATGTAGCTCAGCCCTTTCCTAGTCTCCGGTCTCTCCAGCAATCAACTTCCAATCCTCTACAACTTGCAACTCTTCTTCTTTTTGGTCTGCTTTTGTTAATATCTTCTTCAACTTTTCTCTAAAAGTTTGGATTTTTGATTAACCGACCAACTTGAATTATATTTTGGTTTCTTCAGTCACCTAAATAGTTTAGTTGGTTTGATTATATTTTAGTTAATTCATTTATTTTATATAGTTTTTTCAAAAGTTAATTATTATTTAAATATTATGAATTTAAATTTTTTTAACACGATTAATTTTTATTTTTCAAGAAAGATATTTAAATAAACAATTTATTAACAAAGAATTATAACACCAGTGCACAACTAAATTGTATAGAAATGAAAATTAAAAGTGGATATAATATAAAATAAAATTTATTTTTTAAAAAAATAAGAAATAAAAACACAATAAATGCGTAAAGAAAAAATATAAGAACATTATTAAAACTATAATTTTAATATAAAAAATTATAAAAATAATTATTTAATCTAAAATAAAAAATACATTTTCAATATTATAAAATAATATCAAAATATTTTTTAAATTACAAAAATAAGTTTTTAACATTTTTTGATGTTTTAAAAACACCGAAATAGCTCTCCCATTACATTTCCATGCATCATTGGTGCACAAAGGTCACCAAATGTATCAAAGTGTCTAAATAGCATTTTCATAAACAAAAACAAAAAATAAATATAAGCAAAGGAAAATGAAAATAACAAAATAAAAAGTCTGCAAAACGGTCGTATAAGAACAGTTATTCGATGGATATCAGAGGAAGTGAGTGAAAAATTACGAAGGGCTGTTGTGAATGATGACATTAATATCTAACTTAAAATACAACCAAAAAGCTCTCTTTCTCCAGGAGTATGGCAGTCCATTGCCGTGACAGATACACAACTAGATAAGGAGATAGAACCAACTATATAGAACACTTAAGATCTCCAATAAAACCTGGAAAATTAACATATAGATGCTAATAAAGGTGTTCTCTTCTATACATAGAGAGAGAGAGAGAGGGGGGGGGGGAGGGGATGAAATTGATCTAAAAGTTATCCTTTGCTTGGCGAATGGCACCCAAAGCTTCAGAACCATCTGCAGTTTCTGGGATGTTCAATGACAGCCGGATTTCAGGGCTCGACGTGCGCAGGAATGGGTTGCATGACTTCTCTTTCTTTAGAGTGGTCGGGATCTGGTACAAAACAGTTGAAAGCAGTTAAGCGGTTAAGGGAGATTTGAGTATGAAGAAGCCCAAGCAGGTAAAAGACATGAAAAAACAACGAAATACATCCATTCGTGCAATGTTCATTGTTTGGACCTATGTTGCACGGAAATAGAAACGTGGAAACAGACGTTTTTCTAAAAAATTAAACATAAATAAGGTCCGAAGCGGGAATAAAAAACGTTTCCAAAACGGGGAAACGGCATCTATGAGGTGTTTTCGTGCAACATAGGTTTGGACCAAAACCATATTCTAAAAGAAATTGCCAAAATAAGGGTCATAATAAGTGTAGAAAAATGTCGACAAGATGCTGTTCCTGATCAAAACCAAATTAACAAAATTTTTCGAATGTAATAGAGTAGACACCTAACTCTTCTTAACGACTAAAATGTTGATATGTGCTGGCAGAGGGCCAGAGTTCAGAACTGGGAAGTATTGCGCTTTTTTGGCTGTTTCCCGGTAAGATGGAACTTTCAAGTTTCAACTTACGGTTGCAAAAACATTTACAAAATGCAGAGTCACCAATAACAAGTACACAATATTGGATATTATATATAAAGAAATGAAGATGTTAACAAAATTACTGTTGGTAAGCCCTTGTTACGGAGATGGACTACATGAGCAGCATAGGCCTGAAGCGCTTCATTCCTGGGTTCGATGGACAATGCAAACTTTGAATTACCCTGTCAAAACAAGTGGCATCACAATGAGTGTCCCCCATAGGGTTCTGAAGTCAGCAAAATAGAGTAATAACAGGAAAAGACTTGTAAAAAGGATGTCAGAAACAACACTCACCGATGTATATTCATGACCACAGTATATGCTAGTGTCATCTGGCAAAGACATTATCTTTTCAAGAGAAGAATACATCTGGAACAAAGAAATAAGTTTTGTAACACTTGAATTGTGAGAAATAGCATCACAATCTTTAAAAATACTAACATGTTGAATAGAAAGCTGTTCACATATATACATGTTAGAGCTGAATGAAAGTGTATCAATCTGATTGCGCATGCTTGATCTTCAACTGCTAGGCTATAGAACCAAAATAAACTGCCACGTGTTGCAACATTAGTCAGGCTATATGTTCATTTGAGAAACATGTCATAGTTGTGGGCTTGTACCTGAACAGTTTGGTTTGTGTAATGCTTGATGTAATTAATTTGGTCTGGATACTTACGGCTAGTGTCATGTAAAATAAACTGGGAGGAGGTTGAAGGGGGCAGGTTAAGGTGAAGTAAGAACCAACTGAGAGGTCAACTATGTGGGGGAAAGGGGATGCAGTTGATGAAGAAAGCTGACTGTAAAGCACCAGAAGGTTTGGAGGTAGGCTGAGGTGGGACTACAGTCGACTTTCCATCAGAAAGTCCAGAAGATTTAATTTAGACAAAGAAAGCTAACTCTGAGGCCAACTATCCAAACCAGAGACTAAAGGATCCTCCAAACAAACTGTGGTCTTTACTAACCACAAAACTGCTACTGCATCATCATCTCAAGCATCAACGTGAACAAGACTCACAGCAAACCACCCTAATACCTAACAATTTCATAATACAACGGCAACATACCAAGCCTTTGTCCCACCACGTGGGTGGCTACATGAATTCTAGCTTCTTGTTCATTTCTATCTATGATCTTATTTTCTATAAGGCCCATATAAATGATATCAAACCTAAGTGTCTCCCACCAATTTTTTTATGGTCTTCCTCTACCTCTTTTGCTAAGTACTTGTTCCATTTCATCCACTCTCCTCATAAGAGCGTCTATTAGTCTCCTTCTCACATGATCAAACCATCTTACTTGTGTCTCATGCTTCCTATCTTCAATAGGAGGCACTTGATCCTTATTACAAATGACATCATTTCTAATTTTATCTTTTCTTGTATGATCACACATCCATCTTAACAATTTCATAATACTTCTAACTGAAATTAAAAAGGGTTTATCTCTACTGCAAAAAGTACATGGTGCGTCAATAGTGGTTTTGATGCAGCACTCGCCAAGTACTTACAACCCAAGGTGACCTAACTTCCCATGAAACCTGACCCAAGTTTTAAAAAGCCAGCCAACAAAGAAAAGTGATGGTTTGGCTGAAAACAAGAAAGGCTTCATAGTTATGGGTTAAGTCAGATCAGTTTGAACAGTAAACAGATCAAAATGAGTGGTAATGTGGAAAAAAGGTCACATCTTGTCTAGGGTTTTGATATTATATTTGGGGCTGGTGTACATAACTCATGTTGACAAATAAACAAAAGTCATTTGAAGATATCTAATTGTGGCAGAATACACTAAGGAAGTCAAGCTTGATATGATCAATCAACCTTTTAGCAAGTTAAAAGCTTAAAAGGACCAAATTTCTTAACCCCTTGCAACATGAAGTCATCAACAGATATGAAAATAGTGAACAAACGATACTTCTTCTTTTTTTCCCCTTTCGGGATAATTGCCACAATGCAAATGGATGTTTATCGCCTTAGGTTGAAATTACCTCCTCAGGGGTTCCCTCAAAAAGCTTTCCACATGACAAGCTAAACAAAGTGTCTCCAATAAAAATTGCTTCTGATCCAGGAAAGTAGAAGCTAATATGCCCTGCTTCCAATTAAGACCAACACAGCCAGTCAGGAAATGGTAGAGACATCTATTTTTATCATATTTACTTCTTAAACAAAAGCTAAAAAATAACATAAAAACATGGAAGAACAGAAACTAAAATGAGCAGAATTTAGAAATCTTGGTTCAGAATTCTCGTGAAGTCATCAATCAAGGACCATTTGGTCTGTTGGACGATCATCTATGATTACAGAAAAATTTAACTGGGATCAAGCAGAGAGAAGCACACCTCGGGTATGTCCAGGAGTTCCAATTACAAACACTTCATGGCCTGCAAACATCCACTTGTCCCCATCATTCAGAACTATATCAATGCCAGGAATTCTATCCCTGTCCATTCCAGACCCAATTACCTACAAGTAAATTGTTCAGAAATTTTAAATAGCTAAAAATTGGACACGTCAATAACAAGGAAAGGACTCTGACTTCAAAAGCATAACAAGTTCCTTTATAAATGAAAACTGGGCCCCCTAGAATAATAATTTGAACTCTTTAACAAATTTTTCGAGCAAATGCAGAAAGGTTTCTCACCACAATATAAAACATTTTTCAGGTGTTTACTTCCCAATGAATATTGCTAGATTCAAATGAGGCCCAACAGCCCATAAACTAATTTGTATATATCATTTAAACAAACTCTGGTTTTTAATTTTAGCTGATCCAATTACAGAGTCTCCTGTCCATCCACCACACGCTCGATGAGACACCGATCAAGCAATACAAACCGGTCAAATGAAATGAGGGAGCAAGTGTTTTTATCCACACACTCAAAGATTGTTTTTTATTATCACAAAGCAACATAATATATACATGTCAATATTTAAGAAAAAGTGTTGAAACAGGAAGTGACATGTATAAGGAACATAGAGAAAATATTTTTTGCGCATAAAAGGATTAGTTACCAACTCTCATTTTTGTTATGGTACAGTAAAATGATTGCAGAGGAAAGGTTTCAGTATTGTCAAATTTTTCTTTCTCCAATTGGTAGGCTACTAAAAGATGTAACAAACTCAGTTTAATACACTTTATGCTTCAAGACTTAGCAGCTTCCAATTAGGACAAGAGTAAAGCCATTACATTACAACATCAAACTCAAAAGGATGATATTTTCTTAGTAAATAAAGTAGCAGAATCAGTTATTAAGGTCTGAACCACATGTTAGTTACAGCTAATGAAAAGTATGAATAAAAATCTTAGGAAATACTCAGTAAGCAATGTGCTAGCTTATGCAAGATGGCTCAAACCCTCTGCCTCGTAAAGTAAGGCAACAGATTCTCAGGAATTTCCAAGGGTTCAAAAGGAGGAGAGCAAAGTCCACAAGAACAAGCTGAAGAAGAAGAAATGATGAAAGCAAAACTCAAATCATACTGCAAGAGCATTTAAACTTGAAGTATGAAAACCTCTAATACTTATAGAACACATTACTTTAGGCCAAAGTTACTCATGGATCAAGTAAATTTATAGGGAGCACTATTCATACTTTCAATTCCTTTAAATTTATAGGAAGCACCATTTATATATCCAATCCTCTTAAACAATCTCACACTGCAGTTGAACAATTATGTCGGAACACTTACTTAATCATAGCTCTCCACTAAATAGCGAAGCATCTAGCCCAAACTCCAAAGGAATTCCACAAGTTATGCCATTCTTAACAGGCAATTGAAAACAGTTACTTTATTTTACAAACTCTCTTTAGTCCATGAAGTTATTTGAAACAGAAGTCAATGTAATTGTCAGATGAAGAATCTGACAGGGTGTGCTTCCTCGCAATTCAGCGAATTTGAGTAGGAAACTCAAGTAATATGGAAGAGAGAGGAAGTAAGGAGAAAGAGCGAGAGAGAGAATAGAGAAGCGAGAAAGAGAGAGAAGAGAGAATTGGGAGGGAAACACAGAATTCAATTCAGCTTTTCAAAGATGTCTTCTCTGGACGCTAAGGCTGGTTATATACTGCCCTGCCTTGGCGCCACAAATTGGTTACACAGAATACAGCCCATGTGCTGTAACGGCCAACTTTCTACATATTATTCTATTGCCCAATGTTCTACCTTATTTACATATTGATTCGTATCTACCTATCGATCACATGACAATCCCGCCCGCTAGAAACATTACTTGGCCTCAAGTAATTCATAGGAGACCAGCGACCTTAGGAAATTGTTGCAGCAGATTGGGAAGATATTCCCATGTGTTGTTTTCTGGGTGTAAATTGGACCAGCGAACCAGCACTTCGGTGATAGGGGCCTGTTGTCTATAGATGACGCGGCGGTCGACGATGGCGACCGGTTCGGCAGCAAGGTGCATGGGTTGAAGTGCGGTAGGTAATATAGAACTAGCTTGCTGATCGCCCGGAGAGGGTTTGAGAAGTGATACGTGAAACACCGGGTGTATGTGCGACCCTTCTGGTAGGTGTAGTTTGTACGCCACTTGTCCGATTTTGCCAATCACTTCAAAAGGACCATAAAATTTCGAGATGGCCTTAGGCGCTAAGGTCTTCAACTGGGCATGTCGCAGCTTGAGATACACCTTGTCTCCCACACTGAATTCTCGTTCACTACGCTTTCGGTCCGCATATTGTTTCATGCGATTTTGGGCAGTAGCCAGCTCCTCACGTAAGGTTTGTAGCAACTGTTGTCGTTGAAGTAAGTAATCGTCTACGGCAGCCACTTGACTGTGGCTGCCCCGCAAGGGTAAGAGAGGGGGCTTGTAGCCATATAGCGCTTCAAAGGGCGTCATTTTCAGAGAAGAGTGTGGGGTGGTGTTATACCACCATTGTGCAAGTGAAAGCCATTTGTGCCACCCCGTCGAGTGCATTAAACTGACGCACCTGAGGTAAGTCTCGAGGCATTGGTTGGTCCGTTCGGTTTGGCCATCCGTCTCAGGGTGATATGAGGATGACATGTGCAGCTGGGTACCGAGAGACTTCATCAGTTCTTTCCAAAGGATACTGGTGAAGATTTTGTCTCTATCGGAGACAATTACTTGAGGTAGCCCATGTAGTTTGCCAACGTGATCCAAGAAGACTCGTGCCACCTCTTGGGCGATGAAGGGATGTGCCAATCCTAAGAAGTGAGCATATTTTGTCATCCGATCCACCACGACCAGCACACAATCCTTGCCTTCGGACTTCGGCAAGCCTTCGACAAAATCCATGCTGATGTGGGTCCATGCTTGAGCGGGAATGGGGAGTGGCTACAGTAATCCGGGAGGGTGTATATTCTCATGCTTGCATCGGTTACAAGTGTCACAACTTTTGACATACTCCATAACGTCTTTCCGTAATCTTGGCCAGAAGAAGAGTTGCTTAACTTTGCTGTAGGTGTTTTGGATTCCCGAATGACCCCCCACCGGAGAGTCATGCAAAGTTTTCAGGATCTTGTGACGTAGAGCCTGGTCCTCCCCAATGATGATTCGATCTTTGTACTGTAATACCCCATTTTTCAACACATAGCCTGGCTTGCTATCTGATGTCAGAATTAGCTGTTCCAATAATTCTTTGACCCATTCTCCTTTGTCATAGCTGGACGCGACCTCTCGAAGCCAATCAGGGGTGATTGCGGTGATGGCTGCAGATGCTCCTTCTTCCACACAACGAGACAGAGCATCCGCTGCTTTGTTCTCCTTGCCCTTCCGATACTGTATGCTATAATCCAAGCCCATTAACTTCGACATGCCCTTCCGCTGAAGGTGTGTATGCAATTTTTGCTGTAGAAGAAACTTAAGGCTCTCGTGGTCCGTTTTGATAACGAACGAGCCTCCCTCCAGGTAATGGCGCCATTTTTCAACCGCAATGAGAACAACCAGAAGTTCCTTATCGTAGACACTTAAGCCCAAATGCTTGGGCGCTAGGGCTTGACTGATGAAAGCCAACGGCCTTCCTCCTTGCACCAATACTGCCCCCACCCCTCCATCACTCGCATCGGTCTCCAATATGAAAGGTTGATTGAAATCGGGCAACCCGAGTGTGGGTACCGAACTCATGGCCTTTTTCAAACTCTTAAAAGCTTCCTCCGCCCTTTCATTCCAGCAGAACCCCTCTTTTTTAAGCAACTCTGTCAATGGCTTGCTTATGATGCCGTAGTCTTTAACAAACCGGCGGTAGTACCCTGTTAGGCCTAGGAACCCGCGTAAGGCTTTCACGTTAACTGGCCTAGACCAAGCTGCCATTACTACCACCTTTTGTGGGTCGGTGCTAACTCCCGCCCCTGAAATAATGTGGCCAAGGTACTCCACTTGGGAGCGTGCAAAGGCACACTTCGATTTCTTAACATACAGCTTATTGAATCGGAGGATTTGTAGAGTAAGCCGTAAGTGCTCTAAGTGTTGGTTAAAGGAAGAACTGTAAACCAAAATATCATCAAAAAAGACTAAGATAAATTGGCGGAGGTAGGGTTCGAAAATCTGGTTCATAAGGGATTGAAATGTGGCTGGAGCATTGGTTAAACCAAAGGGCATAATCAAGAATTCATAGTGGCCTTGATGGGTTCGGAAGGCTGTTTTGTGGATATCTTTGGGATGCATCCGGATTTGGTGATACCCCGACCTTAGGTCGAGTTTGGAAAAGATGTTGGCGCCCTGCAGTTCATCTAATAGGTCTTCAATGATTGGTATCGGAAATTTGTTCTTTATGGTTTGTGAATTGAGTTGGCGATAATCAATACAAAATCGCCAATTCCCATCTTTCTTCTTTACTAACAGCAAAGGCGAGGCATAAGGGCTGGTGCTAGGCTGTATTACGGACGAATAGAGCATGTCTTTAATCATGCGTTCGATTTCTGCTTTCTGTTTTGGGGGGTATCTATATGAACGGATGTTAATGGCTTCAGTATTGGGTTTGAGGTTAATGGTATGATCTATTGGTCGTGGAGGTGGTAGCGACTTAGGTTCCTCAAACAAATCCACAAATTCTTCTAAGAGTAAATTAAGAGAATCGGATTGAGTTACCTCCCAAGGAGTGGCCGTCGCAGTAACTAGATCTAGCTCGTAGTGCTCATCATCATCTAGACATCCCTCCATTTCCATAGTCTGTACTGAAAATAACTGAGCTACTTGTGTCCGCTTACTTTTGAACAACTTTTGTAGCCTTCTTCCTGAAATCATTTTACATGCTCCGGTTTCAATGCCACCAGTCAGGGTCATTCTCTTTCCCCCCTTCTCGAATGTGACCTCCATCTTGTTAAAGTTGAAACAAATGGGGCTCACCTCTCTCATCCAATCTACACCTAATACCATATCACATCCCCCCAGCTTAAGCAAACGGAGGTCAGCTTCAAAATCTTCCCCCTGCATCTGCCAACAAAATCCTACACAAGCTGATTTACACAAAACCTTTTGACCGTTAGCTACAGTCACCGATAGGGGTTGAGTCCCCGACAATTTACATTTCAGTGTCCTTGCTATTCCCTCGTCCAGGAAGCTGTGCGTGCTTCCACTATCAATCAGGATCATCAAGCAGCTATCTCTTGCTTTGCCTTCCACTTTGATAATCTTGTTAGTCACAACACCCCTTAGTGCATGTAGGGAGATCTCGACCTTCTCCTCATCCTCAACCTCTTCCACAATGTGGCTATCCTCCTCTTCCAATACTCCTCCGTCTTCTTCCCCTTCTAACAACAGTAATTGCCTTCTACATTGATGGCCAGGTGTGTACTTGTCCCCACACCTGAAGCATAAACCAGCTAACCTCCTCTGCTCAACCAACTGTCCTTGAGATGACTGGATTGGTGCGGGTAGAGCCGCCAATCCCTTGCTACCGGTTCCTACATGTCCTCCATTCCTTCCCCATCCTTTGTTATTGGATGGTATAGGCGTGGTCTGCTAGACTCTACATTCTTTTGTTTTTTTACCAGGGCCTCCACTGTTAACTCCTGCAACTTAGCACATTCAACTGCTTGTTGGACCGTCTTGGGCTGGAACATCTTGACTGTGGGGCGAACTTCTTCGTTCAAGCCGCTAATGAAACTCGATACAAAGTAACCTTCCGTCAGTGTGGGATTTGACAGCAACATGAGGGCCTTCAGCTCTTCAAACCTCTGCTGGTAAGCCTGCACCGAACCTCCTTGTTTTAATTTGTTAAACTCTTCGACCACGTCCAGCATCCCTTTCTCCCCAAATCTCTCACACAGTCCGGCCACAAATTCGTCCCACGAGCACTCTTCCTTCACCCCGATCCACCCTTGAAACCATGCATCCCCTTCGTCATTGAGATACGCAGCCGCTGACGTCACCCTCTGAGCATCAGCTACATTATGCAAGCTAAATACCCTGCCACAGCGTCTCGCCCACCACCGTGGGTTCTGGCTATCAAAGAGAGGTATCTCCATCTTAGGCATAGGGAATCCGATCTGGTGTGATCCGATTCCATGGCCTGGCCGTCTAATTCCCACATTCTCCTCTCTGCCTGGAGGCTCAATCTCTAATTCCGTCGATCCCTCCGATCGGGAATTTCCCCCGTGGTCATGCAAAATCGGCTCAGATCTATCCCTTGGAGGAAACTCAGGTGAAAGACGTACTTGAGTTTGGCGAGTGAGCATCAGAACAAATTGCTGCATCTGATCTCGTAGGGCTTGACCTTGTTCCCTCATTTGATCCTCCAACCTAGTTGCTTGCGTCCTACTTTCCTCCCGCCAAACTTGCATCACTCCATCAATTCGTCGCTCTACCGAATTCTCCAAGGCCTACATCCGATTCTGCATCTCTCCCATAGTTGTCGACACTAGATGGAGCTGCGATTCCATCTGTTTCATCCGAGTCCCGTCCTCCATCTTCAGCGCCCAAGATAATGCTCTGATACCAAATTGTCAGATGAAGAATCTGACAGGGTGTGCTTCCTCGCAATTCAGCGAATTTGCGTAGGAAACTCAAGTAATATGGAAGAGAAAGGAAGTAAGGAGAAAGAGCGAGAGAGAGAATAGAGAAGCGAGAAAGAGAGAGAAGAGAGAATTGGGAGGGAAACACAGAATTCAATTCAGCTTTTCAAAGATGTCTTCTCTGGACGCTAAGGCTGGTTATATACTGCCCTGCCTTGGCGCCACAAATTGGTTACACAGAATACAACCCATGTGTTGTAACGGCCAACTTTCTACATATTATTCTATTGCCCAATGTTCTACCTTATTTACATATTGATTCGTATCTACCTATCGGTCACATGACAGCAAGATAATCTTTAAAGAGGATATCTCATATGCAAGAGTATGAGCTATTAGATGATTACTGCATTATGGTTCAATTTGCCGATATGCACATTTAACAAGCAGCAGAGTCTTGGTATAATAAAAACTAGAGCATATCAACTTTTTAGAAAGAACATAAATACCTTTGCACCATACATTTCTTTCAACTGCATATTCCCACCAGTATGATCATAATGGTGATGAGTGTTCAATATGTAAGTCAGATTCCGATTTTTCCTAGTCAATGCATCTATAATGGGTACAGCTTCTGATGGATCAACAACTCCAACTGTGCCAGTATCCACATCGTGTAAAAGATATGCATAGTTGTCCCTGAGACAAGGAATCTGATGATACAAAAAGCAAGAAAAGATCAGCAGTGAGAGCAATTGGCAAAAAAAATCTATGAATTGATTAAATCATGCAAAAGTAAGGTTATGATCCAGGACCATTATCACAACCCAAAACTTAGAATTTAACGGAATGTTGTTCCCTTTTTATTTATTTATTGTTCATTTTATTGGTTTTTCTTTTAAACACAACCAAATGGGACCTAAACCCTGAGCTGTGACGGGTTCAATTTGCCTTAACCAAACTCAAACTTATAAAATTCACAGAAAACAATGTGTGTTTTTGAATTACATACATATAGAGACATATAAGACGATATAATGTGTATATATATATATAATATACATGATTATTTTAGCTTTGCATCTTTAATAAATATCATATTAGTCCTTTTAGAACTTGTGACAAAAAATATCATATAATAAGAAATCTCTTATATCTATATGTATATAGGTATATAAATAAGTCTTGTTATAGGTGATATTGACATGGTCTATATTAGAAGATAAATGAAAGATATTCCTTCAAAGTCATGTGCAAAACCAAAATATCATTTATTTATCTGGACAAAGTGCATATGTGATATAATAATTCATGATTACAAAAATAATTTCCTTTTTAAATAAAAAATTCGAATAAAAATGGTATTGATATTAGTTGAAAATCAAATAAAGGCTCAAAATGCAAGCCCAAATGATGAACAAAAGGTGACAATTGATGATCATTGGCCAACCACCACTGTGCCGACTAATAGGAATTACAAGAAAGCATAGACGAAAGACTCCTTTGATACCTGTTATGGTCATCCACACATATATATTATATATTTCTTTATATTCTTGTCTCTCAAAACTTTTGATCACTAGAGGGAATATAAAATTTACTGTATTTCTTTCCAAACTCATTAAGAAAATATTTGAACTCATAATCAATGACATAATGAAAATAGGAACCCTACAAATGAGAGTTACAACCCATGAATGTTTTACAAACAAATTTGAAAAGTCTTAAGAAAATAAATGAAGAAAAGACATTTTGTCAGGGCCATATGATATGTACATATTCAAGTCCTCAGCCTATGCCTTTTGTTTGGGAATCAAATGTGGCATTACCTAAAAATTCTAACAAACAAACGGAGTGAAATTTTATAAAAACTCAGTCAAATGATATTTAATTATGCACAATTACACATAAGTTTCCTGTACATGGCAAGGCTACATGATAATTTCACAGATCATGATCGCCCCATATCATATGTGCCATGAACACGTACAGATTCACAGATTTGCCTCAATGCCAAAATAGAACTTTTGTTATTAAAATCTTTTGTTGAAATTGTTGTGTCTCGGAAAACTCTCTTTCACGCTATGCTATCACCTGCTCTCTCTCTCTCTCTCTCTCTCTCTCTCTCACTTCCCCTTTCTGCACCTAATTTCTCTACCCCACACATCTATTTATGGCCAAATTTTTGGCGGCCATTTGAGCCACTTTGTGGCTACCTTTTGTGGCCACGTTTAAGACTCCTATGAGCCAACCAATAGAAAAGATAAGAATGGGTAAGGACGAGAGCATGGGAAGCCTAATTTTGTTTTCATTTTTCTTCTTTGTACGCGTGTACCAAGATAAGCTGAAAATATTGTAACTTTTTTTTATTCTAATTTATTGTTTATATTTTCCTTATTATTATATTTAATTCTTTATTCATTTCTTTTTCTTTCCTTTTCTTATATATAAATATTATACACACACACACACACACATATATATATATGTTCATATTTTCATTTCACAGAATTTCAGGGTGTTACAACTATAAATCCTCAGAGCCAACGTATAAATGTGCAAGGGTTGGTGTTTGATACTTTGACGCAAAAGTGTAAGCACTAGTTCCCATGTAGGCAATTTAGGCATTCAACAAAAAATTCATTTTATAAAGCTAGATACTTTCTCTTTGTCCAGTTGAAGCTGTTAATTGAAGAGCAGAGGGATTCCATCAATAAACTATTCATAATGCAGGAACGGGGATTCGGCTTTCTTTCAAAAGCCGTTCACGAATTTCCCTACAAGAAGCTAATTCTGATGCCTTGTAATCTCAAGAAACATCTAGAAATACAAATCAGTGGCCAGGTCACATACCATTCCAAGTGATCCAACTTATGGTATAGTAGAAATAAGTTGAGGAGGCAAAACCAGAGACACAACATACAATGGTAAATAAACACTATCCAAGATACCTTCAGAGCAAAAGCAGGACTAAATTTATTTAAATTAAACTATGAATGGACAGCTCGGCTCACCATTTCAATTTGCAGCGTGGAAGACAGTTTGGCAACGCTACACAAGTGAGAAACTCCAAGTGATCGACTGACCCCACGTACAGTTTTGAATGGCATTGATAACAAGTGCATGAATCCATACAATAAATTTTTCCTTAGGCAAAGTTGTCTTGCACCCGGCCATACACAAAGCCCTCTCCTCATCTAATACAAATAATAATTAAAAGAAAAGGGTAAATAACAATTAACTCAAATAGTAAGTGAATGGGATCTATCTCAAGAACAAACTCCAAAGTTAAAAAGCAGCAGGTTTTAACAACCAGCTAGTTATATAAATGATGCCAATAATTATACTGAATTAATTCAAACTCCAATCTTCAAACCGCACAATTCATAGTGGTAACATCAATGAAAAGTGCAATTATCCAAACTATATTTCCTCTATATTCTCCCACCCAATCCCATATGGGTGCTTCAAAACTAGGTTAAAGTCTACAAGCAAGCAAATCAATTGAAACTTGAAACCCGCTTACAAACGTCATCCAGCAACCCAAATCATACAACACAGAAATCAAAGTAGCAGAAGGAAATCATCATCAATGCCTCCTCACTCAAAATTAAACACGCAACACAAAAACGTCCAATCCAAGGTCTGCCAACCAAAATCATCGCGCCAATTTTTTCTCAAACCAAGTCAAAACCTAGTTCAGACTTCAGTCACGTGGACAAAATACATGAGCCCGGATCACCGACAATGATCCAGTCTACGAAAGGCATACATCTACATATATATTGTTGTGCAGAGAGAGAGAGAGAGAGAGAGAGAGAGAGAACGAACCCCTGAACGAGGGAAAGCTGCCATAGCGGAGGGTGCTCTACACATCATTTGGATCATTTTTCATGTTTTCCTTTTAAATACAGAGAAAAGAGGAGAGAGAATAAGAAGAAGATCTGGGTATGGCCCCGGCACAGTTGCCTATATATGTATCGTACTGCAGATACATGTATCAATCTGTATATACATATACATCGAGGGAGAGAGAGGGAGAGAGATGGACTGGCACCACGCGTTGTTTCAATCAGAGAATTTAATTGTCTGGCATGGATGAATTATTGTGAACAGTAAGGAGGATGGACGGACAGCCGGCGTGGATCATTTTCCTGCTCACACGTGTCTTGATACTACACTCGCGCACAGGGGATCACTGCCCCCCTGGTTTTTATTTTAATATATTTAATATACTTTATGAATCTTTGGTGCTTTCCAGAGGAGAAGGCAATAAAGGATCCCACCTGTCTTTGCTTTCCACTTATTTCTCAAACCTAGTCAATGTGTAAGCAAGTAGAAAAGGTAAATATATTTGGGTAATCTTAATTATGGCGTAATAAATATACGGATGTGTCATTAAAAGACTAAAAAAATAACTTTTTATGCTAAATATGTGTAATTTTTTCCCTAATTGGGGTCTCAAGTAAAATAATTTTAAATTTTAAAAATTCTTCTAAAAATTCTAAAAAAATAAATATTATCCATAAGAATCTTAAGTCTAATAGATTTCTTATCTCTAAGAATATTAATTATATTAAGATAAATATTATCTAAACAAATTTTAATTTTAAAAAATTTGAGAAAGTTATGTTCATTTATAAATAGATCAGTTCTCATTTTAAAAGAAATAAATCTTTAATACTGATTTTAATATAATTTTTAATTTTTAATATTTAATTTAAATATCAAAATGTTTGCACTAAAATTATTCCGCGCATTCTGATATGTGACTAAAAGATTATAAATTTTGAGTTATGAAAATAGCTCTTTTGTAAAAAATAAAAAATTGCATATTTTATATACATAGTTATATTACATATTATATATATAGTTATAGTAATAGTTATAGTTATGAAGATATGGGGGGGATGAATGTTAGGTTGATTCCCCTTTGTCCATACAAGAAGATGAGTGTCAAAAAGAACTTTGTAGATGGGGTAGAGCATTATTTGATTGACCTTGCAACCTTTTTGGATGAGTCTGCTTTAACTTTTAATCTCTATGCATCTTTAATACTATTATTTAAATTTGTTGTTTTGTCTTATTTTCATCGATGCCAAGTAAATATTAATAGGAAAGATACAAATATTTAGCAAGAATAACAGTAACAATTTTAACTATTAATTTTACTAAGCAGCACAGGTTAGTAGCATGAGAACCCTCCCCCCTCCCCCTCATCCTATTGATAAAAAAAGAAAGAAAAAAAAAAAAGAGTACCCCAAAGACATAGTGCAGTGATAAAGTAGGCAAATTTTTCATAAAGCATTGGGAGATCGATTCCTAAGGTCTCAATATCATTAGAAGAGGTTAGCCAAATGTCTACTTCTAACGTGTATAAGATATGTTTCCATCTGAATTTATCTAGAGAATACATAAAGAGAAAATGTCATCCATCTCGGACGAATCTTGAATACCCTAGGATAATAATAATAAAAAAAAAAAAAAACTTGGCTAGCTTCGACTAGAAAAATTAAGGGATCGATCTATTTGACAATTATAGGTTGAATATCTGAATTTTTGTTTTAATCATCTTTGTCCATAATTATATTTCATACACACTAGTTATAATTTGTGTCGTACACTCTACTTTTCTATAATTAAAGGAATATGACTATTGGATCAATCTTGTTATAAGTTTCAAAGTAGAAATTAGGAAATAATGCCATTTTGCTTTTCATTCACAAATTTTGTTGGGTAATATTGAGCACAAAGTATAAATGTGGCAGGGAAAGGCAATGCCTAATACGTAATGGAATAAGAACTTTGTCCAAATTAGAAGTAAAGAAGGGACACTGAAAGAGACACCCTCTCTTCTGTGGATATAATTGTAGTGATGTTATTGTTTATCTGACCCAAATGGACAGACATAGATGTGTTAGGCACCAATTAAAGCTAATTGAATTTTTAGGTTTTGGGAGTTGGGAATATTCTTGCAGTCTCATCCCTACTCAAACAAGCATGCTTTCATTGTTCTTATGTCATTTTTATCGTAGACTTTAAATGGGTTCAGTCCTAAAAGTTTTAAAAAGTCGTGAATAAAAATGATTAACGGGATGAGAATTATATAAGTTGATCTGAGTGATGAGATTAAAATTTATATATTATTATCATTATTTCATTCAGTGGGCTTTAATTTTACCTTTTTCTTTTTGAGGTGGGAGCTTAATAAAAGGTTTAAGTCTAGATTTTTATTTTTGTATAATTAAAATAATAAAAAATTCAGATATCCATACGAAAAAAATGTAAAAAGTATAGGAGTAAAAATATGGGTTTGCCACCACCCATTATGGTAGGCTTTGGTGAGGCCACCTAACTTGCTCTCTTTGTAAGCAAGGGCTATCCTTGGGACTGATGCTTCGTTGGCTTCTTTGTCCCTAAACTCAAGATAATCTCATGGCAGGTGATCAGTTAGGATCCAAATTGAAGGAGACTACTTACAGAACTCGAACTCAGAGACCTGGCATCTCACCGCACCACACCTTTGACAGGCCTTGTTACATCATTCTCCAACATTTCAGCACTAATAAGCATGCTTCTCCAGAGCAATAGAACAGAAACATGCTTAACTTAGAAGTTCCGCAATCAAGTGAATCAGAGAGAAAGCAGTAATCTATACTACCATAACCATCAAGTGTTCTCTAGTTGCAGATCATCAAGAGAAAATTAAGTACCCAGAAGAGTTAAACACTGTATAATCTTTCCCAGAATCATTCACAATGTACTCAAAGAAAATCTTCGCATACAATACAGAATGAACAATAGGTAATCAAGTTGGATATAGTACAAACATGTACATTGTGAGGGAAAGGCCATTCTGCCCTGGTATATATGCAAATTATTTTAGTTTAGTTCTTCAGGCAAAGGAATCTCTGAAATCTACATCAAATGAATTCATTTCTTCGATCATTAATGACTGTTTCGATCTATTTCTGAATTGCCTACAGGGTTTATATCCAAAAATCAAAACAGCAGGCAAGCTCCTTCACCTACTTGGCAGTTGAAGGGCCGAGATGACAGTTGTACATAAGAACAATGCTGAAAACCAACCTCTATGGAAGCAAGTTGAAGACCGATAGCGTCATCTTCTTGCTTTGGTTTCCATGGCAGGCGATGACTCTGAACCACCGCCAAGTGCAGCTGCAGCAGATTCAACATGCATAAGAAGGAACTCGTAAATTTTTTTCCTTATCCTGTCGATCATCTCTGGTGAGATGTTGGGAGTTTCACCTTGGTCCTGGTTAGGCCCTATCTCGTCCAACCAGTCATTCACTCTTTTAAGCTGTGCTAACATCCCTGCAATTTGACCTTTGTCTGATAAAGCGGCCGTGTCTCCATCTGCATCTAAGAATCTCTCCACAAATCCTAAGAACCATTCCTTTGCCTCCACACGTAACCTTCCAGCCAAGTCAACAACATCATCAAGACCATTGCCACTGGTCCATATCACTGAAGGTCGGGCCAGTGGCTTCTGATTAACTGTGGATCCATCCACTGGCCTGCGTGGAGTTCCCAGTGTGGCTGCCTTAGAACTCAGAGACTGATGGCCTTTGGCTTGAACTTTTTTGACAGCAGCGTTATCTAGGACTACCATCGGTTGGTTTCCAGAAAGAGACTTCAGGCTTTGAGCTGGACTCGAGATTGGATTGGACTTTGAAGTAGTTTGCTTGTTAAATACTGTGAAGGATGATAAATTGGTTGCTAATGCAGCTTGGACCCATGAGATTGCTTGTTTATGTCTTTCGGATGTGATCTTCAGTGCTTCTTCTGAGGGTCTTTCTTCCTGATCTGGAGACAAACCAGCTGGAATAGTTTTGGATAAGCAATCAGCAACACGACTAGCATTTTGCAAGTTTGAATGTAGGCTCAAGAACTGCTCCACTGCAGGTTGTGGGTTATCTTCCTTAGCAGAGGAATGTAGCTCAGAATATGTGCTGCCAGAGGAAAATATTTCTGGGTTAGGAAATGTCGTCTGAAACTAAAACGCTTGCACAAAATATGCATGCACAGGGTCCAAGGCAAAACAAAAGATGGGCAGATTTAGTTAGAAATATACTAGATATGCAACATGGAAACAAGCGAATACAAACATTGCCATTTTATTAGGGGGGGAATGGTGTGCATTGCTTGAGAACTTGCATTAAGAAGTGATCCAACAGATGATAACTTCCAACAATTTCCACAGAGCAATTGAAATTTTAGTCACAAACTAGTTTACATAACAATAATGATAATGATAACTTCAACCAAAAGCAACACTATCATGATCAATGAAAAACAGAAGTAGCTCTGCCACGAAGTAAAACTGAGATATGATAAAACAGACAGGAAGACTACATCCTGTCATCCAAACGAAGAGGAGAAACTGGAAGTTTAATTGATTTAAGCTGTGCCAACTTGCTCCATTGCTTTCTAATCAGGTGAAGTTTAATTGATTTCAACTCTCTCACTGTGCTGGTAGACTTCCAAATATTTGATGACAGTACAGGTCACTTGTCAAATTTTTATAGTGTGCCCAATTGAGTGAAGTTATTAATTTCCTCTCTTCGACTGTACTGAGATGATTTCGAAGTATTTGATAATATATATGATTACATGTCAAATTACCAAAACAACTGCAAGATTGATCTGCTGACAACAGAATCTCGTCTAAATCTGGGGTCAAAACAACTGTGTCAAGAAACCTTCTCAATTATTCCGACTATATATCCTCTGTGTTCCTTCTGGATGAGCATCTAAGTGCATATGCCAATAGACCTTCTCCATAAGAAAGTTGCAGTAAAACCATTTAAGCATAAGCAAGATGATGATGGCCTGAGGGGGCTCCTCATAAGGCTCCCTACTTTGCGATAGTGGGGGAGGGTCGTCTTGTACGAAACCTCCATTTGGTTATTTCCACAACTCAGAACAATTTTCAGGAAATTACAGTTGAAACTACAAAAATGCCATCAACCATTTGTGGGAAACTACAGTGAATTCTTTGATGCTTTCCAATTTTGGATTAATGCATTTTTCTGCCTTATCATAGAAAAGCCTTTGATGTTTGAGTCAGTCAATCAAACAAAGGATAGTTCCACATTCACTAGAAATTTTTATTTTTCTGGAGGAGGAACTACCTTAAGCATTGAAGTAAGCTCTCTGCAGTAGAAGCCTCTTGCATTGCCTCTATGGCAGCTGTTTGTGCAGCATCCCTGTGTTTTAAAACTTCCTGCAAATTTACATTATGCAATGTTATCTTTTCATGAAAATCAGGGTACTGCAGCAATTACTTAAAAGTATATTTAAATGTTAATGCCACAAAAGTCTGAACCTGAAAAAAGAAAACCTATATCATGCAATGCCATTGTATTATTGGTACGATGGACCAAAATATAAAGAGCAAGAACCTCCTAAAGAGATCAGAGTTATATCCCTTCCACATCACGACTCAATAATGGCTGCATTCCAAAGCATACTTCCTAAGAGCTGCAATCAACATTTCGATTCTTTTCTCAAGCCATGTAATACTCCAGGCTTATCCCACGGAAAATAAGACCTTAACAAAAATGAAGGGCAGCAGGATCATAGTAGCCAATCAAACATATCCAGATTCTAAAATTTTTACCTTTCCTAGTTTTGCAAGAGAAGGTGGGAGAGAAGCCCACAAAACACTTCCATCAGCTATTCTCCTATTACTAATCGAAACCTTGACCAAGTTTCCAGGCAATGCATGAGTAGAAACCTCTCCGGATAGTTTCTTTCCAAGAGAAGTTCTTTGTTTAATTGACTTGTTGACATCATCTGAACGCCCGTTTGGAGAGTCCATCTTTCTAGGAGCCTGAACATTATTTCCCTCTTTAGCTGGTTTTGTGACCTTTGCCAATGGCTGGACCTTGTTTTCCTCTTTTGATGGGAATCTTTCACTTGTTGATTTTCTAGGAGCCTGGGCAATATAATTAGCATGGTATTTACAGAAAAAAAATATAATTAGCATGGAAAGATCAGAATCATTCGTCAAAGGGGTAAACAGCAAACATATGGCTTTGATTTATTTAAAACTATCTATATTTGAATACCATTTTGCAAATACTACAAGACAACCACCAATTAAGCAAAACTACAAGGAAAGGAGCAGGGCCATCAAAAGCTAATTAGATCATGGAAAAAGACAATTTCAATGTAAATCTAAAACACAAATCAGAAATCAGGTAATAAATGGGACAGATTTCAAGTAGCTTTCCATATTTAAGAAGTGAAAATTCAAGAAATGACGAAAGATGCAAGAAAACTTACAGAAGTACTACGGGACTCGGTCCTTGGCTCAAGCTTGGACGCCCTTAATTTTAGACTCTCTCTACCCTTCATCTCCATACTTCCTTCCCAGCTCTTTCTCAAACCCTTAGTCTCTGTATCAACACCCTGAACCACATACTTAAATGGGATCACAGCCGATGTCTTCTTTGCGGTTGGACTTGCCCCACGAACAGAACCTGACTTTTCTACCATACTCACTTTAGCTGTAGCCCTCTCCAACCCCTTGATCTTCGCCTGCTGCTTAAGACTATTTGCAAACTTCTCAAAAGAACTTGGCAATGAGTAACAACTTGTTGGAGACAAGGGGCCAGACTTTGAGTTGGATGACTTCAATTTCACTAAAGATTCCTTCTTCTCTCCCAAATTTGAAACTTGTCTCAATAATTGAGACTTTGATTGACCCAGTGCTGATATTTTCTTATTTGATTGTTCATCCTTCACACCCCCACCTGATCTCACCGGACTGGACCTCTTATCCTTCACTCCAACATGACTATTATTACCCAATGCCTTCACCGGTGATTTTGATTTATCCAAGGGTTTTGAACATGAATAAGAATTGGAATTGTTTTTGAGGAACCCTGGAGAACGGGCTGCAACTATATCTTCAGGGCTCCCCACACAAGGGTGGCGCCCCGGTACAGGCCTAACTCCCCGGAGGATCGGGACCGGGGAGGCGGCCTCGAGCCTTTCTACATGTAAGAACTGACCCAATTGGATCTTGTCACTGTGAATTAGATCATTATGCTCATCAGGGAGAGAAACATAGGTGGCATGAGATGAGTCTGATACCTTAAGGTAGAACCCTTGGCTTGAGAAGAGTCCCCCACCTGCTAGTGCAGGGACAATGCTAACTACTTGCAATAGGGATGACCTATACTCACCAGCAATCTTCACATCTGTGTTCATGTGCTGTAGAAGCTTTAACAGAACACCAGGGACCAAAGTAGCCATTATTGTTAAGGGTTTCAAAATGCATCACTCTGAGGAACCCAGATGGGAATAACCTATATCACCTGTAAGAAACACAAGTAACTGTTGCTAAGAGATTGGGAGGAAAGATATGGGTTGTTTGCTTCGAACATTACTCACACCAACAACTAGGACAAATCATAAATCTGACAAAGAGGTTGTACTTAATACCCAGATGGGAACTGTCGCCAAAAATGTTCAATCAGGCCAAAACAGGAAGAAGGGCACATTGTCCAACAAACTAGGAACAAAATGTTGAAGCCCTAAGCAATAGGTAGAGTACAAGCCACCTATCTGAAACCTTCACCAAAAAATGGGCTGGAAATCAGAACTCTCAGAGAAGGGTTCAGACTGAGAGGTAGAAGCTTTCCAGTACAGATAATAAAGCATTATCTTTCTGCAAAACCCGGGTGGGAAACCTGTGATCTTTTGCAACTATTGATGGGTTGCAACTGAAAAAGAGAAGGCATGGACATTGATTGCCACAGCAATGTGCATTGGTGGGGTAAAAAGCAACTTTTTCAAGGGCATAATTAGAAGATAAGAGGAGCCTTGACAAGTGTCCAAGGTCTGAACACTATTGTTTGTTTCCGAGAAAATGTGGAAAAAGTAGCAGAAGAATCATTGTACCAGACAGAACTTACATTGAAAGCATCTCTGCAAAATTTGGAAGCTTATCCACCTTCTGAGTATCCCATTGAATTTGAAGTCCCTCAAGCTTCTCAGACTTCCCCTTTCAGATACGAAATGAGGCACAAACAAGCAAGGGATCAGGAATTGGAATTGGAATTGGAATTGGAATCTGTATAAGTGTATAGCCAATAACTTAAAAAACTTAAACACCACACACACACACAAAGAACCGGGCAACTTTGCAGAGGAACTGGCAGGAGAATCTATACAGAGAATTGACACTTGTATTGAATTTTATCTTTATGGATCAGATGGATTGAGTATTATATTATAAAATGATGAGAAATATTTAAGATGAATGCAAACGGGCGCATGTGCAAGGAAATGGGACTGTCGGTGATGCATCTGATCATCCTTAGAGTTGTTGGCTTTTGGGCTTTCAAGTCAAGATCCCTGGACACACTGGCAGATGGCCCCTCACTCTCCTCCTCCTCCTCCTCCAAAAATTATTGGGAGAGATTTCACTAAATAAAAATGGATGATACTCCCTGTGTTTATACCAAATTATTTTACAAAATAATAATATGAATCTTGCAAGCAACTCTGTGACAGCTGCTTTCATATTGCCACTCCAAACCCCAAAATTTACAATGAGTAGACATCTTATGTTTAAGTTGCTTCCTAAGCACACTAAGGAGTAAGAACCCTTCTTTTCATGGACACATTATTTCATGTGTTCATTAGAGACACAGCTAGTTGATTATGATAATTACACGTCTTAAATGAGTTGATAATAATTCTTTATTCTTCCAAATGATTTTTCTTGTATTTTGTTTCTGTTCTTATTTTACTCCAATTAATTTCTTCCTCTTTTCTTAAAAAAATTTAAAAGTAAAATACTATACCTGTCAATGAATTAGTTGACATCTATGATGCATGAAAATACCAAAACAATGTCAGTTCGGTATTTCAAATACATTTTCTATCCTGAATTGTCAAGAAAACACCTAAAAAATACTTTCGGACCATTTCTATAATTTTGAAAAAAATTTAGAACCATTTTGTAATATTTAAAAAGTATTGGTAATGTATTTCTATTCCACAACCATGATAAAGACAAATTTAACTTTCGTCTTTGTTTTCTTTGCAACCACCTTAGAGACAGAAATAATTTATGTTTATATTTATTTGGATGAATGAGAAAATTTTTATTTATGTTCAATTAAATAATTATTTTTTATATTAAAAGTTATATTTGCAAAAAGACTCATATATTTTTTTTACTTGTGTGTTTTTTTCATTTTTTAAAAAAATATAATTTCATTATTTTCATTTCATATTGTACATATTTTTCGTTTCTATTTTCATATAGTTTAAGTTGATCCTTCATGATAAGTCGGCCAAATTAAAGGACAAAATTAGTGTCAAAATAAATTAAATCTTGGTTGTGGAAAATTCAGAGCCCTTCTAGTAAAGACCAAGTAATTTTAAATTTGGTAAAGACTAGACACCATAAGTTTCACTGCTCACACAGTTGGTGGTGACAGGTGACTGACTCTTACCTAATGATATATGCTTGCCTTTCCCCACTTTATTGGATCCAATTCCTCAATAAGATTCAAATGTAATCCAATAAATAAAATAAAGGTGGTCTACACCGCAGTGTTACTGTTAGTCAACTTAGAAATTCACAGTCAGAGTATTGTAAATTTTAGTTGTTATGTTGATGTTGTAAATGGTTAAATCCATGGATAGATAGCACTTGAACGTAGCTCCATCATGTCAATCTCAAATAAAGTTGCTACCTATGTCATGCGGCCAAACTTATACTCTGTATATACTTTTATGTTTTTTGTTGTGTGACTATTTAAATTTTTTATTATTTTAATTATACTCATAATTTGTATTTTTTAGTTAATTTAAATTTTATATTTTGATCTTTTTTATGTGTCAACTTAAAATTTTTATTATTTTTATTACACTTCTAAACTTATATTTTTAAGTCAATTTAATTCTTATATTTTGACATGAACAGAGTATGTATGATATGTATTTTATCATCTCACTTTATATTTTTTTTTATACATAAAAATACAGAAGTTAAATTAACTTAAAATATATGTTTAGAGATGTAATTAAAATAATAAAAAATTTTAAATTTATATTTAATTTAATCTTGATTTTGAATCGGAGACTAAATAAACACAACAATACATACATGGCTGTATGTAAATTGAACCAGTTTAAGTTGGTTTGATCCTACCATTATTCAATCCAATTTTTTTGTCAATTTCAATTATAGTTCAATTGGCACTCATCCTAGTAGAACAAAGTTGGTTATAAACTCACTTGGAGGTATCTACCTGCCATTTCTACATTGCATGGTCCAAAATGAAAACTTAAGGGTGAAAGCAAAGTGTATGCATATTTTTGCTTCCGTACACACTTTCCTTTTTGTGAAGATTCAAAGTTTTCATTATTTTAATCGTATTTATGAATTATATATTTTTAAGTCAATTATATATTTCATCTAGAACATACAACATACCAATTAAAATATTCAAATTATCCCTTACACATTGCAAATTGTCTCTCCACCTACCGTTTCTAAATTGCATAGTCCAAAATGAAAATTTATGAGGTGAAAGCAACAAGAGAACACTTTCCTTTTTGATTGTTGTGTACGTACAACAGTAGTGTATGCATGTACTGTGCGCAGTGAATACATACACTATTGTATGTTAATTGAACCCATCTGATCTGATTTTAACTTGTTTTTATTGTCTAAATTTTTTTGTCAATTTCAATTTCAGTACCGAACCAATTGAACAACCTAGAAGGAAGGTTTATTGGGAACTTACCTTGAAGGGTATCTACCTACCCCACCACATATGATAATAACATTACATAGTCCAAACTGAAAATCTATGAGGTGAAAGCAATAAGACAACTCTTTCCTTTTCTTCCAGTTCTGATGGTACCAACTCACCCACCCACTCGCCAAAATAATCCATTGTGACTATGGAGATTTGGGAAAAGACCTTGCTTTAGCATCCTTTCTGTAATTGTTGCTTGTGGGTACAAATACTTGCTAGGAGCGGGTGATGTTCTTTGTTTCATAAAAAGACAAAAGCACCGAATGAGAGATGTGAGACTAAAACCAAGAGCCTAGATGTATATGTCAAGCACGAAATTATGAGGTGACATTGAATCGTACAATTACCTTAAATGTTATAATTAGAAGTCACAATCTGTCACAGTTGAAAGAGACATATCACCATGTGATACAAACGGCCATTAATATATGTCACTTGTGTGGGTGTATATATGTATATATATACACATCTATACAGAGAGAGAGAGAGAGAGAGAGACACCGACTGCCACTGGTTTTGATTCATTCAGCTCTCTAGGGCCAACCATTGTGAATAGAAACCACTTGGGTGGGTCTAATTAATGCCCTCACAACACAACAATCAAATTGAAGGACGAGTTGAGCCCACTCTCTAGTGTGACTGATCCTTCTTCACACATTCTGATTCAGAGCAATTCCAGATTTCCAATCATTTGTGTAACCTAACTAAAATGTAAACTCCTCTCAATAAGAATCAATTGAAAAACAAATCCGGGCAAGATTAGTCCACGATTCAGGTAAAGGAATTAGTTCTACATGTTTCAAGCCCCACATAAACGCAACAATTTTAATAGTATGAAAACCCAAAACCAATGAGCACCATATGTCCCTTTAGCTAGGAAATTAAAAAGAACAACTCAACACAAAAAAGGTTCCGAAAAATGGCTGCTCTTTCAACTAACTCGGTCCGGCCTCTTCACAGTTCTTGCACGTTCAAACCTGCACAATTACCAAAAGAACACAAAAATTTCACACCGGGGAAGATGCGATAGCAGAACAACAGGAATTAAGAAGCAGCTTGGCAAACAGAAAGGTTAGATATAAAAAAAAAACTCCACTCTTATTTATGGTTTGGGCTGGAGGTGCACTTTAATATTTGGGGGCTCAAACCTGGACATTCAACGTTCAAAACAATTTCTTCTTTATTAAAATTTCTTTAGTTTTCATTTTCAGATAAGCACTAGGGAATTTTTCCCAGCAGTTGAAACTCTTGTCAGCTGGCTCTATTCAAACAGCATTAAGGCATAATCTATAGCATGTATAAGTACAACCAGCTTCAATGAGTTTTAAACATGCGATTCAGTTACTTAATATTTTCCCCAATATTAAGTTTTTTGCACATGGTTTCCCTTACGTCAACCCATCCAGCACAAGCTATCCATTCCTAGGAAGATACCCATCAAGTTCCCATTGCTAGGTAAAAGCAAATTCTCACTGATTCCTACAATGCCTAATTATGAAATTCATGAGCATTTAACTCGAGCAGCCACTTTCCCCTCCCCAATAAAAAAGGTAAAAGAAAAGAAAAATCCTTGAAAACAAAAAAATAAAGAAATTGTATGTCAAGCTATGACAATCGTATCATCTTACCCTGAAAGGAAAACTACTATGTTTGTAAAACACAAATGCTCACCTGGGGGAAGGGACTGCTTCAATTTGTCAGCCTTCTCCGGGTCAAACACACATAGTGTATAGAGATACTTGGAGCAACGAACCTTGAACTTCACAACATCTTTCCTTCTCTTGATCTTCACAGAACGTGCATCCTTCCTTCTGGCAGTTAGAAGGAAGTCCTTGATCTCATGAATTTGCTTAGGCTGTGCATTGAAATGGGGGAAATCAGAATTCAAATAACACAACATCTGCAGATACATAAAACATATTGTACTGCAAATACTTATTAAGGTGAAGATAAACAAAGACATCTTTAATCTTCCAATCCTTTTTTTCCCTGTCATTTTCTAATCCAACCAAAAGAATAAATAAATATATTTCAAGTCCGTATCTCTGTTTTACATATACTGACCCCTTGTCTTATGCCCCAGAACCCAATTCCAGGTGACGGTCAGTATTCTAGGCTGGCTTAAAAAACGTCAGGTTGACACAGAAAACAAAAGATTTGACTTACTTGACAAACTATATAAATTTGCCCCCATCTGGCAGCCTTCTTATTTATATACATTTGCTCATTATACACACACACACACAAATCATCAATCATCATAACAGTCATCAGGAAACTTCATACATGGACATAGGGTGATCAGATGATTGCAAATCATTGAAATCCATCTTTTCTTTTCTTTTTTTCATTCATCTCGACGCTATGAGCTCGAATAGGTACTGCTTTCAATCGGGCTCGTACAATGAAGAAGATCTTCTTACTCTAGAATATCAACAACTGGTCCTTGTACCGATGCAAAAACTTGCACCTCGCAAGAAAGTATATTTTCTCAAGAGACCAAATCTATTGGCGGAGGGAACACAAACAGCACACTACTAACTGTAATTTACCGACAAAAATTCTCTAATAAACATGTTTCCATCAGACAAACAGTTCAAGTAACTCTAAACCCCCCGAACTTGGTACTAAATCAACTACTTTTACACTGAAACACTCGTTGCAATCAAGCATTACAGGACTCGATCAAAATATAGCCAATTCATTCGATAATAAAATACAGAGAATGCAAACATTAGATCAAGAAACAGAGATAAGGAGCGGATTCATTGAAAATACCATTTTGAAGAAGCTTCTTCTGCCGATGAAGCTCGCAAATCCCAAACCCCCGTGTGGCTCTGAGAAACCCTAACGGAGGCGGCTATATATATATTGTAAAACCCTAGGTTTTTAGCCTATTATGCCCCGGTTAACCCTTTTATATACGAAATTACCCTTTGAGGTGGATGGGTCAGGTTCAAATGGGCCTATGGATCTCATAGTGTTCGTTGGCCCAGCATATATGGATATTTCTGTGTATTTCGGTTTACAGAATTATATTTCTGATTATTATTTTTACTAATTGTAAAAATAATATATATATATATATTTCATTTGAGTGTCCTTTTTTGTAATCTTGTGAGGGCGTTACCTAATTTATTTGTATGTTTGATTTATTTTCAATAAGTAATGTGATAAAACGATCATTAATAAATATCAAATTAAGATTCTAAAATTATCGTATGCATTTGTGATTTCCGTCGACTAAGAGTCTTATTTTCAAAAGAAGAGTATGGTTAAATATAAGAACTACTCTCCCCCCAAATCCTCCTAAAATGAAGAGTCTCGTGAATTCATAATATTTTTCCTTTCGTCGTGAAATTTTTCATTTAATTTCCAAAGTAATTGGGCCAAGCTAAACTCAGCACATTGAAATAATTTGGGACAAAGGCCACAGGCCCATTGAAAGCCCATGGCCCAATACAAAGAGTGGCCCAATCCAAAAACTCAACACCCCAAGATCCAATATCAACCTCTTGGACAACAAGAAATGATTGGGTAGTTTTCGGTTTTAGATTTTAGTTTTAGCAGGGGAGTATAAAAATTTGATTTAATCAAAATAATTGAATCAAATCAACTGAAATTATTCCTTTGGTTCGGTCTTAGTTAAGGGTTAGTTTGGTTTGGTTCAATTATCAAATTTAGCAATTTGAGTTATGTTTGATTTTTTATTGAAAAAAATCGAAATATTAGAACCAACCAAAATTTTTGATTTTTTTGGGGTATTTTCAGTTTTTTTTTCGGATTTTTTGTTTACTCGATTCGATTTTTCAATTTTTTTCTATTATTTCAGTGGATTTGGTTTTTTCTCATTTGTTTGGTTTTTTTGGTTTTCAATTCAATTTTTTTTATTTCTATTTATTTTAATTTTTTACACAACTTCAATTTATTCAATTTTAACATAACAAATATGGATAGCGTTATGTGTGAAAGCATTTTCACTAATATTATTATCATGATCATGTTATTAATGTCGATAATTAAATTATGAGATAGTAGCCAATCGTAAAGGGAGAAAACGATAAAAGGAAAAATGCGTGGTGAAAGTGGAGTAAAAAAGCACAGGTCTTATCAAAATCCATGAAAGTTGTTTTCCACTAGAAGTTGTTGGGAACTAAAGGCAAATATGCTATTCAAATCAAGGACACAAAGGCAGCCATGGGATTCAGTTGGTACCTTTTGTTTGCCACCAACTTCCCCTCTTGGGTCCCTTATCCCTGTCACCAAACAGCTTTCAATTTTTTTTCATGTCTATGGTTGCTGCTTCTTTTCTCAATCATGGCATACGCTTGCTTGCTGTTGATGAATGGTTTATGCATATAAAGCAAAGTGATCAGATCGGTACCCTTGTAAAGTTAAGAGTCTTGTGTGCTGAAGATGCCTTTCAGATGTTACATCAATACTGACATGTTTGTTTAAGAATCCAACTTTCATTTTCACAATTATAGATCCTAATAAGGAAGATCCTATATGTATAGCTCCCATAGAGGTAGATTAATCGAGCAAAAAACAATCTAAATTATGGGGAAAGATTCAAAAGTGTGTGAGATAGAGAGGCATAAGAGCAAATTAAACACTTTCAAACAACAACAATGGAAAGAAAGCAAAGAGATGTAGCATATAAAGTTCCCTGCATATATAAAAGCATAGCAAAAGCTGGTCCCATAAAAACAAAAATGGTTTATGCATCAAAAGCTATGATCAATGTTCATAGCTATCGGAAGGAAGAACAATTCATTGGAAGCAATATATTGATGATATATATCTAACCATTTAAGTCTAGCTAGGGTTTCCAAGCTGAAGCCCATACTACTGGTTCCTCCTTCCATGTCAAATAGATCCCTGATGATGAGTCCTCTTCTTGTGGCACCACAAGCCCCCACCCGGCTCGATATCGCCTTAGTAGGGCTTTAACATCATCGACCACATCGTCGCTAAATGCCATAGGGGAGAAGGCCTCCTTGAGCCTCTCACACCATTGGGATCCTTTTTCCCTCGTCTCGCAGTCTCCCACGCCGCTCTCATCATCATCACAAGCCAAAACCTTAAGTATGCTTCTCGAGCATTCCCTCTCCAACATCAATCTCTCATTGCTAGTTGGGACAAAGCTTTCTTCCAACATCTCAAAATACAATGTGTAGAACCTAAGACATTCTTCGAAGCACTTGACAAAGTCATTTCTAGAGCTTGAAAGATCGGCTTCCTCTTCAACAACTGTCACAACTCGAGGGCGGAGGGATTGAAACATCCGAATCACAGCTCCCCTTTCCTCCACTTCGGCCTTTCTCAATGCTCCAATGCAATTCACTGCTACTGCTTCATCATCTTGAACCCCTAGTCCCTCTTTTGTGAGCTCTCCCAAGTTGTTTAGCCCACTAATCACATTAAATTCGAAAGGCACTCCCATTAGCCTCGCAAACTTCTCCATTCTTTGTGATATCTCCTTCATGACTGATCTCACTATGCTCGCGGAGACCACCACGGTGAGCTTCAATCGCGGTGTCTCATCGTTTCGTGTTGCCAAAGCTTCCAACAAAGTAGGCCATTGAGTGCAAAGAGTGTTGCTTATGTCAATTATGTGAAGTTTGCTCTCTCCTTCAAAGGCTTCCAAGATAGCCCCATTTGATGCAACATGACCAAAAGTCGTCCATGGACTTACCTCTTGGAACTTTAGTATCAACTTCCTAGCCGAATCAAAGGAGTGGCTCTTCTCGGCAACTGAAGTCAGGGTTTTGAAACATCGAAGCCCGGATTGTGTAGCCTTGCAGAAGAGAGCTTGCAAGAAATAAGAAGCTAACTTTTGGTCACATTCGCCGTAGGGCGAGGCGAGCTCATTTAACATCCATAGAAGGTGGTGGATCTTGCCGGAGTCCTTGTTGGAGATGGCTCTCGCGCACTCCCGCAGAAGCCTCGACGCCCACTTCCCGTCGACACCCGGCTCCCCAGAATCTGATGTCGACAGGCTAGTCGATGTGTGGCTGGTTTGGGGCTGATTGGTGCCATGCATGTCTAGCTGACCATAGATGTGCTGGTTGGAGTATTGCTGCAAGAAGTGCTTCCCGCTTGCAGCATATACGCTTCTTTCCATTGGTTATGCAGCCCCCTTGATTGCTCTAAGGCACCTTTGCAGCCTCAAATTCGTTTGATCTCTAGGAGAATGGAAACTGTGCATCTTCAACAAATCGATGATTTTTGAAGCGTTGGTATTATATTCATACACACACACACACATATATATAATAAAATATTATTTGACGATTTTTTATTAGTTAATTAGTACGAAATTTAATTTTTGTGACACCCTAAACTTGTAGTATCGAACCATGAAGAAGACAACAATTACAAGACAAAGAAAGCACTATAAATGTCGCTTTCATCATGTAGAAAATTCATTAAGATAAGCCTTAGCAAGGAATAAAACATTTATACCTAGAGATGGAATAGGAACAATGGAGCCTCCATTATTCAAATGGCAGCTTAAGTTTAATCATTCAAAAGCTGATTAATTAATAAACAAAATGTATCGTTTCAGCTAATCCCAACAAGGAGATGACGATAAACCCAATATTATTCGAGGCAGACAAACTAATGTGGCTTAGATTGCTAGATTTCGTCTAACTGTATCTGTATGTACATCTTCTTTCTTTCTTTCTTTTATCTGTTATCACTTTGTTTCTCCTGTAAACCCTTATGAAGATGAATACACTGCTATCATGGCAGCCATAGAGCATGGCAATTAATCTCTCTCTTGGTTTGGTTATCTTTGCTTTCTTAATCCCTACTAAGAAGAATTAGGGACTCTGAACAGATAATTATGTGTCATTAGCAAGTTAATTATTATCCAATGAATACACTACTATCATGGCAGCCACATAGAGCATGGCATTTAATCTCTCTTGGTTTGGTTATCTTTGCTTGCTTAATCCCTACTAAGAAGAATTAAGGACCCTGAACAGATAATTATGTCATTAGCAAGTTAATTATTATCCAATGAAAGGGTATCTTGTGAGCTTAATCTAGCTGTTATGGTAATTTGGAAATATGCTCTTGAATGTGCCTGTGGAATGGGATTTATGCAGGCCTAGCTTCCATGTTGATTTTGTCCTTTTTCTTGCCGACTGCCACTGAAGTCTATAGTTTTTTTGCTGCCACACAACATGAACTGCAATTAGCAATCAGTTCTGCTCGAAGGACAGAAGCCAGTAGCCATAAGGGTTAGGGACAAAATGAGTTTTTATCGATTTATCCTCGAATTATAAGCCCTCTTGGCGGTCGACTTGATTAGTTACTTAACCAGGGTTTTACTCTTCCATTAAGCAAACAACCTGTTTAATTAGATCATAACCCTATTCAAAAGTGAAGTCTTGGAAGGGTTTGGATAAGCCTAAGCTAAATGGCATCAAATTGTAGCTTATTCTGCACTGAAAATCGGACTAAAAGACAAGCAAAACAATTAGTTTCTGTATCTCCATTCCAATGATTGATCTGTGTCTTTTGCCTCAACTCCCTTTTCTGATTAAAGTTGGTCTCTTTGATGATTCCATTCAAGTAGTCCACCATGGCATGGACCACCTTGCCTCTCCATTTCTTGTTTATTTATAATTAATAAACAGCCCCGACTTAGATCGAAACAAAATTTAACTTAGTTCAGTGTTTTGATTAATTTCACGTTGAGTACTTGTTTGCCAACCATGATGTATAGTTACCCAAATGAGTCGCGATATGTCTTAATCGTTAGTTACTTATTATTAGCTGATTAATTAATGAATATTAATTAAGATTAATCGTATGATTAAAGAGACCTATAAAAAGTACCGATCGTGATTTATTAGCTTGAGTTTAGCTAATTTTACCCTATAGCAATGCCACTTTTAGCATGTTGGTGTTTAGACATCGCTAACAAATTTTTAAGATTTTTTTGATAGATTTTATTCATCACTAAAAGTTTTTTTTTTAGTAATAGTGACAAAAACGTTCTGCAAAAATTTTACCCTATGGCAATGCCACTTTCGGTCCATTGGTATAGGTTTTAACATTAGATTTCAGGTTTTGTTGATAGATTTTCAAATTTTTCTAAAAGATTTTGTGCATCACTAAAATCTTTTTTTTTTCTTTTTTCTTTTTTTATAGTGACAAAACTGATGCAAAATTGTACCCTATAGTGATGTCACTCTTAGCTCATTAATATAGGTGTTATTATCAAAATTTTCATGCTTTGTTGATAAATTTTCAAGTTTTTAATAGATTTTATTCATCACTAAAAGTTTTTTTCTTTTTTGTCTTAATGGTAGTGACAAAACCATACTGCAAAAAGTTTACTCTATAGCAATGCTGCGATACCCTGAGAGTCCAGAGAAATTAGTATATATCGAGGATAATGTAAGAAATAAAACAACACTAACTGAATACTTTTTGGACTGAATGTTGGCAAAGAACTCCCAAGTTAAGCGTGCTTAACCTAGGGTAATCCAAGGATGGGTGACTCATCTGGGAAGTTCGCGTAGGCCCATCAAGATAAGTTGTTCCAGTCCTTCCTATCATTCGAACAGGATGCTACAAGTGGTATTAGAGCTGACCCCCAAGCCTCTGAGCGCATTGGTGGGGCAAACCTCAGCGAGGAGGCTGAGTCCCGAGAAAGGTGTGTGTAGACCCCTATGAAGGGTGCGTGTAGGCACCTTAGGCGAATCCCATATCGACTATGTAAGGAGGGAGATCTAAGACCGGTTGTAAGGTTACATGACGAGAACATCATATACTTAAGAGGGGGAGAATGTAATACCCCGAGAGTCCAGAGAAGTTAGTATATATCGAGGATAGTGTAAGAAAGGAAACAACACCAGCTGAATACCTTTTGGGCTGAATATTGACAAAGAACTCTCAAGTTAAGCGTGTTTAACCTGGGATAATCCAAATATGAGTAACTCCTTTGGGAAGTTCGCATAAGTCCATCAGGATAAATTGCTCTTGTCCTTCCTATCACTCGAACGGGATGTTACAAATGCCACATTCAGCTCATTGGTATAGATTTTAGGATTTAAGGTTAAATTTCAACCTTTGCTGATAGATTTTTCAAATTTACAAACTTCGTACATCACTAGTCTTTTTTTTTTTTTTCTGTAGTGACAAAACTGTGCTACAAAAATTGTACCCTATAGATGTCACTTTTAACTCATTAGTATACGTTTTATCGTCAGATTTCAGTCTTTGTTGACAAATTTTCAAGTTTTTTGAAAGATTTTATTCATCACTAATTTTTTTTTTCTTTTTTTTTAATGGTAGTGACAAAACTGTGCTGCAAAAATTTTATCATATAGCAACGCCACTTTCAACCCATTGGTATAGGTCTTAAGGTTTAAGGTTAAATTTCATATATTTTTAATTTTTTCAGACAAATTTTATATGTGGCTAACATCATTTTTTTTTTTTGTAGTAACAAAATTGTACTACAAAAATTGTACCCTATAGCAATGCCAATTTTAGCTCGTTGGTATACATTTTATCGATAGATTTTAAGCTTTGTTGATGAATTTTTAAACTTTTTTAACAAATTTTGTTCATTAGTAAAAGTTTTTTTTTTCTTTTTTTAATGGTAGTGACAAAATTGTGCTACAAAAATTTTACCCTATAACAATGCCACTTTAACCCATTGGTATAGGTTTTACGGTTTAAGGTTAAATTTCATAGGTTTTTAAATTTTTCTGACAAATTTTATACACCACTAACGTCTTTTTTTTTTTTATAGCGACAAAACTATGCTACAAAAATTATACCGTATAGCAATGTCATTTTAGTTCAATAGTATAGATTTTATCATTAGGTTTCAGGTTTTGTTGATTAACTTTTAAGTTCTTTTAACAGATTTTATACATCACTAAAAGTTTATTTTTTATTTTTTTATAGTGACAAAGTTGTGCTAGTTAGTAGCAAAAATAAAGGAATTTGAGTAAGTCAAAGACAACAAGACAATAGATGGATCAATACGACAAAGTGAGGTCGTATCAGCCGGCGATGCTCGTGTAATCACTCGCTAGCACTATGATCAACTTGCCTCTAACTAAAGCTCGATCACTGACCAAAACATCCTCGATAGGTCATATAATTCAAGATAGATTTGATGGGAGTGCCATTATATGGCAATTCGAGTTTGATGCCAACAATTGCAACCATAAAAGCAAGGGTTGATGTCATTCAAATGAAGAAGACAAGAGGATGCAAACAACATGCTTCAATAGGAATGCACTGGATGCCACAGTACTGGGATTGACTATTTGGGTACCAAAAGTGCTGGAAACTATACATGTGCACTTGCTACCTAGCATGAATTAGTGCAGCTGTCAGAGTCTCCCTGAATTTCATCTGTCATATAGTCTCAAGCCTATAGTTAGTTCTTACGAGTGCGATTTTGTTCACCCCCTTTAACTGAGGGGTGAACATCACCCTCACAACTTTTGTGAGGGTGAAAAGTAACGGAACGAGGGTGAAAAGCAACTTTTTCCAAGTTGTTTTTCACCCTCCGTTCTGTTACTTTTCACCATCCGTTCCGTTACAAAGTTACTTTTCACCCTTCGTTCCGTTGCTTTTCACCTTCACAAAAGTTGTGAGGGTGATATTCACCCCGTACCGTTCTATTGCTTTTCATCCTCACAAAAGTTGTGAGGGTGATGTTCACCCCGTTAAAGGGGGTGAACAAAATCGCACTCAGTTCTTACACAGCTCGCGATTCTTTGTTTCAGGTGATCGATAGTAATGTGTGATAAGTAAAAATTCATTAAAAAATAATGAAGTCCAAAAGCTCAAAATATCAAAAATGATAATCGAAAAAATCTTTGAGAGATCATGTTTCTTAGAGACATTGCAGTTTCATAAAGACTGTCTGTTTCGAGAGACTCTTATAATTTTTTAAAGACTGTAATATCTCGAAACCTGTCATGTAGATCTCTTTTTTTTTTTTGAGAGATGTTTTGAAAGAAACGTAAATAAAATAATTTTGACATCTAAAATTCTTTCCAGAGGTTTGTTAAAAGAATAAATGGTTATTAAAAATTGCCCTGTAATCAAGATTTACAAAATTCCTTTTCTAGTAGTAACCAAAAGAATTATAAATAATTGAAGTGAGAAAATGGAGAATGTTTGCTACCACAGAGCCCTCATTTATGAGGGAGATTAGCCAATGGCCAATCCATTATCCACATGACAACTGCATACGCTGAGTGGCCAACACAATAGAACAGTGATGGTGATGGATCAATTAATCAAGAGCTTTCCCAAATCTATATATATACATATACACACACACATATATATATATTTAAAATTTATCGAGAGATTTTTGTAGGGAGATGGTGGTTCAAACAAAAGCTAACAGGAAAATTAGGACAAGTAGAATTCGTCACTGACAGTGGAGAGTTTCAAAAGAACTTGCTATAGGAAGTGGCGAATTATGCCCCCTAAATTCTTGGTTGAAACCTGGGTTCCAACGTAGATTGCCTATTTAGAAAAGTTGGGTAATGCTAATCGTTGTCTTTTTACCAAGTTCTAATAAATGTATCTTATTTTTAGGTAAAATGTATTATTTTGGGTTTTAAAAATCATTTTATTAGTTGATAAAACATTGTTGTTGTAGCCTATCTTTTGAGAGGGAGTTCTCCCAAAGAAGGCATCATTCTCAAGGAAAGAAGTTTTTTTTTAAGGAACTCACAGATAATTCTCTCAATAATAGTTCTCTCAAAGAAATATCTTGCACGTTACAATCCAATTGGTCGAGCCATATTCCCAAAGAAGAACAAGGAAAAAAACCTTCTCTTATACAACAATTTACCTCACGTTATCCTGCACAATGTGACCTACCTGAAATAGGCTTTCCTTTCTCTAAGGGACCCTTAGTTTAGGGGTTTCCTCACCAAAGCCTCTTTCAAGCTTAACTTCGAGATAGCATTGCGTGCGGCCATGCCAACACCTTTCTCTGTGGTCGGGACAACATCGCATCTCTCGTGCACAAGTGCCTTATGTCCTAGTCACAGCCAAAGGGTATAAATATCCCTCTATCTAGAGATGGGAAATGGGTCGGCCGGGCCGGGCCGGCCCACATCCCGCTTGGCCCACCTATTTGGTGGGCCGGGCCGAATTTGGCCCATGAGAGACACGGGCCGGGCCGGGCCAAGGAAATGAAAACTTGGGCCCGGCACGGCCCTATGGCCCTTAATAAATGGGCTGAAATGGGCCGGGCCGGCCCGTGGGCCTGTTGGACAGGGCCGGCCCGTGGGCCTGGCTATTTGGGCCGGCCCATGACTCATTTATTTTTAATTTTTTTATATATAATTTTTTAAATATACTTTTATTTTTTCCCAAATGTAACTAATATTTTTTAAAATATGTTTATTAATGTTTACTTATAATTTTGATGTTTGTAAAATTATGATGTTTATAATAAACATTATGTTTACAAAAATTACACTAAAATTATGTTTACAAACATAATAAACATTATGTTTACAAACATTACAATAAAATTATGTTTACAAGAAATATAATTTTTAATTATTATGTTTATAATTATTAAATGTAAACATAGTTTTTAAATTTTTTTTTTATTTTTTGGTGGGCCGGGCCGGGCCATTTTAGCGGGCCAATTAGTGGGCCGGCCCACGGGCCATTCTAGTGGGCCGGGCCGGGCCGGGCCGCGGGCCACAGATTGTTGGCCCGGCACGGCCCGCGTTTGGTTAAACGGGCCAGCCCGGCCCGTTTGCTACAGTAACGGGCCGGGCTGGGCCGGGCTATGAGACGGGCCGGCCGGGCCGGCCCATGGGCCGCCCGACCCAATTCCCATCTCTACCTCTATCCTTCGACTTCAAGGAGTTTCCTTGACTTTTCACCTTTTAACACCCGCACAACTTTACTTTTTCTGAAGAACTATGTTTCTCTTATAGAACTCACTACATACTTCAACACGATTGTACCTACATCCAAACTTCATCACATCATTTTTTAATTTAAGCATCAAAGGACTCATGCGAAAGAAATCTCCATGTGTCTTCTAACTTTGCTTTCAACCTTGCAGACTATTCTCTCTCAAACAACTAGTTTCTCCTGAACAAATCTCTTGGATAATGGATCAACTTTCTCTCGACACTCTCCTAGGCGATCTTATTCTCTATCAACTTTTTGAGATTTTTCAAATAAATAAATTTTAATTATTATATTTAGACAACAATAGTTATAAAACATGATGCATTTATTATTAATTAATAAAATTATTTTAAAGTAAAAAATAATATAATTATCTAAAAATAAAATATATTTATTAAAATTTAAAAAATACTATAAGAATAATTAACATTACCTTTTTACTAAATAATTGTAAAATTATATACTTTTTAAGAAATATATTTAAAAATTTGAATTTACCATTTAGGGCACAAGGTGTGAGTCTCATCCTGCAAGAAGAATGCCAGGGCAGAGCTGCTCTGTGTGATCTCTTCTGTTCATTCATTACAGCTTGCATCATTCGCACTCTACAGCGAGAGAACGAACGAAGCAGAGCGAAGATGATGCGAACGAGGTTGTTTTGGTTCACCTTCGGATTCGGATCTTCGGCGGCTGCAATTACTCACTTCATCTTCAAAGATCTCTGGATCGATCGCCAATCTCTCTCTTCACATGTAACTCAATCTCTTTCCCCAATTCCATCTTCGATGTCATGCGCAAATACGTATATATGTCTGTTCTTAACAATTTTCTTCTTGTTTTATCTGTAGCTGAAGGAGAAGTTTGATGCCCTAGATGCCAGAGTCTCCAATCTCGAACAGGTCGTCAGTTCCAATTCCATGCCGCCTCAGGTAATTTTCGTTCTTTGATTTTTTGTGCACTGCATTGCTTGAATTGTCCCCAATTCTTTGATGCTACATTTGGAACGCGGATTTGTGTAAGGAAACGAAAAGAAAAGGAAAGTAAATGTTCGTTTAAGTTTATGTATGTATATTTCATTTTCTTTTCTCTCAAAAAAATCCTTGTTCCAAACATGGGGCTAGTGTCTTTGTAGTTGATTCTAGGGGTTTGTTTCCTTCTATGCTTGTTTTAGTTGTTTTGGGTGAAATAGTAACCGAAACGGTTCGAAGAATTCTCTACAATCTTCATTTATGGGTTTTAGTCATCATCAATACTCGTTTTTGAACTACTGGTACATTTTCATATGCATTAGTGTTTTGCAATTAACTTCTAGGTTTGTGCTTCCTGATATACTTAATCATTGTCAATTTGTTGGTTCTACCGTGTCCTTACCCTAGTTTTGGTGATATAGTGACCGAACATCTGATGAGTATTCTACAACCTTCATTGTGCATTTAATCATCAATAATTGAATTGTCTGCTCCACTTGTAATTCTCTACAATCTTCATTTTTTGGAATGTTTGCATTTGTTTTTATGGTTTGTTTCCTCACATGCTTGGCATTTCAGTCTCTTGTTTCCCCATCCAATTTCTGCTATAAGGGATTGAACATCCAATAAATTATCTAGCTTAGGGGGAAATATTATAATCATGTCAGGATGCAGTATGTCCGACATACTTCACCAAGATAATGCACTGCTTGAATGGTAATATTTAGCTTGGTTTGTAAGTTAACTTACTGTATTCAAGGCTTATAAATTATCTAGGGGGATGTTGTTATAGAAAGTAAAGATCCATTGTCTAAATAGATATAGTAATCTGCATGGCTAATCAGCGAAAGCCATTTCCAAACATGAACATGCAGTTTGATTTTGCTTACTTGCTGTCCCCACTTGACACCATTTCTACAGATTGGTGGGACTTTGATTTTTGATGGAGATGATGAGAAGATCTGGATATCTTTCTTTTATGAGAGTCCAAATTAATATTTTTGTCCAATTTATTCTGCAAAACCCCTCATCACAACTGCAGAACTTTTAGTTATTGTGGTCAATACCTTTTCATGTTTTCATGATTGTCAAGTCACATTTGATTATAGTAATGCATCCTTAGGCTGTTTTTCTACTTTTAGTTTCGTTCTTCTTTTGATGCTTCAGGATTTATTCCTTAAGTGGCTTTATATTTTCTTGCAGGACGAAGGAAATTTGGGTTGAAGCACTAATCTTGTGCATTACATTTACGGTTGAAGCATTTTCTTTTGCTTAGATCCTGAAGTTCTGCTATGTATCATGTGGATGACCAGAATCTGTTACATTGAGGAATTCAGAATTGTTTCCTGCTTTCCACAGGATCTACCCCTGAGGACTCATAATAGCTGTGCCATGTAGCCTTTTTTTTTTTTTTTTTTATTTCTTGCAAAGTCTGTAACTTCAAAGACATCACTTCATCTGTACTTATTGCAAAAACTTTTGAAGGAAGATTATCTTGTTTTATTACTTGGACTAATTTTTAGTAATGCATCATTTCTCCTAACAGATAAGCAGGTTTCTCTCATCTGTGTTTGTTTGAGCACACTAAGATGGCTTCATATGTTAATTAGATGTGTGGCAAACTTGTTCTCAAATGCTCCCAAAATGGTTTCTGAATAACTTCATATCCTGACCTTCAAAGCAAATAGCTAGCAGCTTTATGCTTCTTTCTGGGAGTTTAGGGTTTAGGGTTTATTGGAAGCAACTTCATATCTTACTCTTAACAGTAGTTACTATGAAACTCAAAATAGGCAGGCAAACATGCTTTTTCATAATCTGGTTTTTGGCATGGGTAGGAAACTCGATCAAATATTTGGGAGAACATTCTGGAAACTTGAAGGGGATGTTTAGGAAGCCTTGACGAGTCATCTAATGGTTAGAATACCAAAGAGACTCCAGAAAAATTCAAAGATAACTTGTAAAAACTATGAGGATATTATTTGGAAACTTAATTTACTAATTCTTTAGTAATTTTTCTTAAAGTAGCACTTAAAATCTCTATTATGATTTCTAAGGTAATTAGAATATTGTTGTAAGTTTTTAATTAGATTTCTTAAAATTATTATTTAGTACTGTAAAAGTTCTCTATTAATCTCTCATTCTTAATTCTTTCCTCATTTCTCCTTCCATTCGCATTTCTTGTTAACCAATCGCAATAAAATAATTATATTTATAATATTATAATTATTACTTAGAAATATAATTATTATAATATTATATTTAAACTAACAATACAAAAATATTAAAATAATACAATACTGCACAATGAAAAATAAAAGCACAATAATATATAAATGGATGATAAAACCGAGACTTGTATAACACACAGTTCCCTTAAAATAGATTCGTCGCCTCACTGAATGTGCTAGAGGCTAATTCGCGTCTGTTTCCTAAGGTACAATAGTTTACAGACTGAGAAGTTAGTACAAATTTTAAAACTTAATAGCGAACTGGAACACTAGTTGAACACTATTAAAACTAGAAGAGTACGAAAATTTTTAGAAAATAATTTTGCTAAAAATTCTCTTATTTTTTTCCCATGGAGAAAGCTCACTATTTATAGAGGAGAAATAAGAGAAGAGGAAAAAAAAAAAGAAGAAGAAGAAGAAGAAGGGCGAGGCGAGTAATCGAGGGAGAAGCCAAGCAAAGCCTCCCTCAATTATATATATATATATAATATCTTTATAATATATAATGAAGTAGACATCTTTCATATATATTAATAATTAAAATAGTAACTTGCATAGTATTCTACATTATTAATTTCAATCAATCGTCTCGCACAGTGCACGTATAGTCTACCCTCATAATTCAACGCATAGTGCATATTTTGTATTTTTTTTTCTTTTATTTTTACAATAATATAAATTATATATTATAATACACATACCTCAAATAATTTTTTAATTAATTTTTCATTCACCCATTTATCAATTTGGACATGTGAATATTCAGATATTCCAAATTTTCCAACATTTCCCGCTTCTGTTTCCTATTCAAAGTCTCACCTTTGCTTCCTATTCTAGCAATTATGCTCTCAACACCTAACAGGGACATGCATTGATGACTAAAATTGCTATATTGCAGATACGGGACTGCAAATGGGTTATTCCTTTAGCTGTTATAATTGATTTTATATACTTCTGATGGGGAAATCAAAAAGCATGAATTTGTCATTTCATTGATAACTATCCTGTCATGCCATTGAGGGGTTTGTCCCCATTTTGGCCTCCTATGGAGTACAAGAAAGAGGGAACTGTATATTCAGTTCAGCTATACAAAACTTGTTGTATCTATAATCATCTCATTTCCTATATGGTGTTTGAATGTTGTAATTCTTCTTTATCTGTCTCCTGTCTTTTTTCTTGCTTTGCAAGATTGAATTTTGATCCTTTGCAATGGTTTCCGGAACTCAAGTTTTCCATTTTCTAGAAAATTTATGGGGTATTTAATGGACTAAATTAGGATTTGAATGGTCTGCGGTTGCCTTTGCTATTCCAGCTTCCATCACATTTGCTGTTGTGGAATGAGGTTTCACTGAACCCTCTGATATATGTTGTTGCTGGTGATGGGCTTCAGCTGTCCATATTAGAACCAAAGGCACCATTATTACTGAGAGAAAAACCATTGCTGCCCACACCATCCGTGTGTTTCTCTTCAATGGTTTGCAGTGTTTGTGAAGTATCTCGGAGAAAGCATCTTTTACAGCCTGGCATTCAACCAGATTCTCCATACCCGGATATGCATTTAGCAGATCCTGAATTGCATTTGAGTAAGCCTCCACTGTTTTAAAATCTTTAATGGAGATGTATGTACCTTCACAGGTTCCATTATTTGAATCAGAACAAACAAGCTCCTTCAGTACCTTCAGGCATCAAAAATGAAAAGATTATGCTCATGTACGTCAGCCTTTTTATGCTTGCTTGCAGAATAACTACTTGCGCGTTTGAAACAAGTCTTTATCTTACCATTTTTAATGCATGTGTTCAAACATTTTTAGTTTGCTTCAGTTCTTTTGTATGTACATAATGAGCTCAAAGTTATGCTGTAAGATTGTGCTTTTAATGGGCATACCTGAGGAATGTCGTGGATCTTGATTGTATTGTCTGGACAGTTCTCTGGCTGGTATTGGTATGTCGGTGGTGCTGAGAAAGGATTGCAGACCTGAACAATGCTTGAATATGATACAGATAAGTTCGCATTTACCTGCAAATTTCACAGAAAAAAAAAATGTAAATTTGATACAGCTAGAATTTGAAAGGATGAGAACTCAATATTGACTAGCAGCATCAGTAAAGGCCAATCCAGGAGGAGGTTCCTTCAAAATCTCAGGTACACATTGTTTGCTGTTTCCATTTAACATCGATATGTTTGAATTTGTTTCTTAAGTTTGTTGTTTCTGCCTGATTTTTACCAACAGTACAAGTTTATTCCTCAATGGAGAAAGGAGGGGTGGGGGGGATGAAACTGCCATTAAATTGAAAGTGTTGACCAACTTCTTATTGAGGTCTGAAAACTTTTACTCCTTGATGACATGTTTCTTATTTCAATTATCTAGTTGCATATATTCTTTATTTGTGAAGTCTACATCTAGTAGCAGGGTAGTGGCTCAGAAATTATGTGTTTATCAAGTATCAGTTGCTTTACAGCTTAAACAGTGGCCAGGCAAACAATATTACAAAATTGTAGGCAAATGAAAAATATATCTAGTGACTGAAAGCATATGGAACTAGTTTTTTTCTGGGGAAAGAGTTCTCAGTAGATTTACCTCATTCACTAGGTTGTAAATCCCTGCACTAACATCTGATAGGACTGACTTTGCCGAAAGCAGTTCTTCACAGGGGAGAATTGAGCTCAAGCTGCTGTTGTATGGATCTTTTTGGAAGTCTTCAAGAGCAGTGCAGGTGTCTTCCTCAAACCTGAAGTCATTTAATTTTGTTTTCAATTTTAAGTTTAGACTTGTCATTTCTTTTCCTTTTGTTTCTTTTGCATTATTTTTGTGGTAAACCTACAGATCACTGTGAATAGCCAAAAATAACAGGGGAGAGAAAGGAATGAAGTTGACTTACTTTTCTAAGAAGAAATACAGCCCAAAGAAAAACCAGCACAGAACCGTGAGCAACCAGCAGACTACAATAAACCTGTATTATTAGAAAAACTATATCAAGACAGAAGTTTCAGAAGTAAGTATCCAACAGTCAAATGTTTTAAGTTTGCTGTGCTTACACATAAAGTGCTCTTCGAAATCTCAGGATTCCAAAAGCTGCAGAACAAGTTTCATTCTCAGTAGAATTACATTTTTGTGTGATAAGCATAATTAAAATTTAGAAAAAGTAACCATGTGGTTGAAATGTTAGAATTCACGTAGCCGACCTCACTAAGTGGCATTAAGGCTTGGGATTATTGTTGTAACCAGTAAATTTTGTATATTTCTTTTTGAGTGCAGAACTAACAGACGCCAAATATATGGAATTTCAACCATTTTGTGTATGGCCTTTCATGTAAGTTTTGACAATATCTATGATTGGAAGCTGGTTTTGGAATTAACTCAATACTGAAAGTTGAAATGCGGATGCCAGGGCAGTGCTCTAAAAGTATATACACACACCTGACAGGGCAATCACTGCAACCAAGTTGACTGAGATAGTGACTATCGTTATTACATACCTGCAAGAAGAAACAAATAATTATTGTTCTGCACATGCTAGCACACACAGAGGGAGGCAAGGAGAGGGGAGGGATTTACACTATCTTCAAACCATAGTCAATTGAATGTCTGTTCTTCTTGGCTTGTCTTTGAATGTCTGCAGCTTCTGAGTTGAGCTTATGGGATGTGGAGTTGAGGAAGCCAACAGCCTTAGTATCTGCGTTAGATACTTCCAGGTTGCTGCCTATGTCTTTCATCGCTCCAGTTGTGTTATATATGGTTTCTGATGCCTCATTCGCTGTATCAATGATAATGTAAACCACGGTTTTTGCTCTTGAATGAAACTTTGCATTCCCCGCAAGAACTAACCCTGTTTGAACCCTGTAAAGATGGCATGGATTGCTGGATGGTTAGAAACTTACAATTGAGTGGTGATGGCACCGAAATGCTTTCACAAACCTTGAAATGTGACTCAAAAGGTAATTTGTTCCATAACATCTTTATGCAAACTGAATGACTTCACTAAAACTGTGATATATATCCTAGCTTGATCTTACAAGGTCTGCTCTGTACATTTAAGGCATTTTATTTTTTTGGTTTTTGTTTTCTTTTTCTTGAGGATTTCCAAAATGACAATAGTTCTTGCCACATATGCAGTGAAATAAATATGAAATTACTTGTAGGGACGGAACAAGATGTGAAAAGAAAGATAAAAGTAGGTAAACTTGTTGAGAGTGAGGTCTAAGAAAATTTGTCAAAAAGATCATTCTCTTTGTTTGATCACCCATGAAAAATTAAGTACAAAATCAATATGCATTTTGCTTTCCTTTTACAAATCTAATTTCTTCCTAAATTGTTGGCTGGAATGGTTTGCTTTTCATTAACTTTCTGGCATTTCATGTTACTGCAGGGGCTGTAAAGCCTTACATTGCTATAACTGTAAAGGATGTTCCCAAAATAATTGGCCAGAGACAGCTTTGCTTGTTGCAAGGCTTTCTCTTCCTCAGCTTTCTATCCCTGTTTTTGAAACAGAAAATTGTTGCCAGTAGTAATACTCCATAGACTAATCCACACAAAAGCCACAGCACCCCAATGACATATCCATATTTTCCTGTAAATACAGTTGACTGCACAAAATAGTTGGAAGCAAAATTTAATGTCTGAGAGAGAGAGAGTTTAAATACTTACACTCCAATAATGTTTATTTGTTATGTCATATCCTCCTCTATATTTCTTGAAGTGATCTAATGGATCCACCCTCACAGTGTAATCTTTCTGTTTAATGGGTTCTGAGGCATTTACTGTTTGAAGCAAACTTCTTCCTGGAAAGTCATTAGACCACATATGTCAGTGTGATAATGCTACATTCTTGTTGTTGCAACTCTGCTTTTGTTCTCTAAAAATGAGATCTTAGATTGAGCCCAGAAAAAATAAGAACTGGAATTGCCAGTTCAATCAATTTCCATGCCATAGCCTGAGACTTGATTGAGAAAGTTTCCAAGATGGTCTGAGATTCATAGAATTGAACTAAATTGGTCAGACAAAAGTTGTTGTGTAGCTGCCAGATACATGTCGCACTTGCAGTATGTATCAATTACTCATACTCACAGGATTTTGTAAATAATCAAAAAGGCTGTTTTATACATCCTTTATAGAATTACCTGGTCCAGAGCTTGTGGAAGTGGTTGCTAGTTCTCCTCCTTCAATGTGGTTGAAATTTAAGGCCCAAATGAGCAGTAGCATCAAAGTTAGGGAAGGAGCCAGTTTGTTGATGTGCATGGAGAAGCCCATCTCTAACCTGCCAATGTAAAGTGTATATATAGCAATTGGGATTAGTGACCAAATTAAGTTCATGTAATCATATTATATGCTTTCCCAGCTAACTTCATTAATTACTAGCTAATTGGTAATAAGAACTAACCCAACCCATCAAACAACAAAATAAGAGAGAGAGAGAGAGAGAGAGAGAGAGAACCTAACCCCATTCAAAGAACCAAATCCATTTTGCATGGAAGAGGGGAGAGAATAGTGGTTGATATTTAAGGATCATTCAGAGCTTTTAAAATGCATTAGAAATATTGCAGAGAAAGAGAATAATATAATATATATATATATATAATTTATGAGAAATTAAAAGAATTAGTTCAGCCGGGGTGTGAACATGAATTTGGAAAAAATGGTGTCTTTTCTTGAAAGAGAATCAAAGTTCAAAAAGAAAAGAAAAGGAAGGCAGCTTGCCTGGGGTGGCCTGACTTTTTGAAAGCTTGAATATTGAAAAGTTTGGCAAAGACTAAGCCAAACCAGAAAGGAGAAATCCAAATAACAAAGTAAGAAGCCAAAGAAACTCACCAGAAGCCTCTGATTATTTTCTCCTTTGTTTTGTTTGGTTCCTTGGATGAACCCAGAAAAAACCTGTGATTTGATGAATGATCAATCGTTGATACTCTCTGAACAATGAAGCCCTTGGGAGTTTCAAACCCTTCAAATGCTCTACTTATCATGCAAACAAGCACCCTCCCTGTTGTTAGCTAACAGAAGAAACCCATCTGAAACCATCCAACAAACTAACATACACTTCCCTCTCTCTCTCTCTCTCTCTCTCTCTCTCTCTCTCTCTCTGTGCTTATATACATATGTGTATATGTATAGGAGAGGGGGGGGGGGAATTGTGTCTATAAGGTTAGAAAATTCAAAAACGAATCCTATTTAGAGTCCTCAAAGGCTACGAATGTTGTGAATAAAATAGTACGTAATCTAATTAACCAAAACACTTGCTGCAAACAGAAACTGCATAATCCTAGGACTTCCCAAGTCCTCTTTAACGGTAATATTAATAATCTCCTTCCAACTGATAATAAAGCCCCATTTTGAATCGCTGATAACCCGTGTCAAAACACTCCATCATACGTACATACATACATATATATATATATAGAGAGAGAGAGAGAGAAGTGGGGGTTTGGTTGGAATCAGCTGATGAATTCCTAGTCATCTGGAACGAATGGAACTAGGAAGAGTTTCCCAGTGGCAGTTTGCTTTATCACCCAGTGGATTAAGTTGCTATATATATATATATAAAGAGAGAGAGAGTCAAAAAACAACAGATTAGAGTTGGGTTTTGGGTGGGATGGGATGGGGGATGAGTCAAGGTTGAGGACTTTTGGGAGGCAAAATTGGCCGCCAGACAGCTTTTTTCCCACGGCTTTCAGAGAATGCATATGCGTGTGAAGACTGCATAACACGCCATTCTTTAAATAATATATTTTATTTTTATTATTTAACGATAAATATATCATTTTTTATAATTTTTATTAATTAATAAAAGTTTTCCGTAATTGAAAACAAAGTGCGTTCACTGAATCTTAACCATTACGACTCTTGTTCTAATTGTAACGGTTAACTATTGATTTTAGATCATTTTTTATTAGTTAATGATAAACATTACTCTAAAATAAATTTAATTGAATTATTTTATTGTTAAAAAAAATACACCTTTTTTTAAAATAAAATACATTTATTGTTACTTAATAATTCAAATAGTATGGGCATTGATTTATCTAGAAAAAAATTTAAACTTGTGCATTATAATATTATTCGTTTAAATAAATATTACACATAATATAAAATATAATATCAAATATTATTTCAAGTGTCAAAATTAAATGCCGACCTAACATTTTTGAGATATAAAAAAGTCTTTTATATGTACAACTTTTAAGTTGGGATATTATTCTTTTCTTAATTTCTTTTCAATGAAGGAATATTATTCTTTCCACACTTGTAGGTTGGGTAGACTTTCCTTCCAACTTCCATTTTAATGCACTACAAGAAATTTATTTTTCAAAAGAAAATAATTAAAATTAAATGGAGATAAATATTAATAAGGGTAAATAGTAAAAAAAATAAATCTTTTTTTAAATTTGTAAATTTATCCAAATGTTTTAATTTTGTTAATTGTGTTTCAATTTGTTCAATTAAATATAATTTTATTTAACACTTGAAATCAATTAATTAGGAGACGTATGTTATTACTGACATAGCACTTCACTTGTCATAAAAAGAAATATATGAGTAAGACATATATATATATACATATAAAAAAATAAAATTATATATATGAGTTCCACTCATATATATGTGTACATATAGATCTTACATATTTTTTTATAATAGGTGTCATGCCACATCAATAGTAATATATGCCTCCCAAATTAATTTTGAGTGTTAGATAAAATTACACCTGATTGAGTCAATTGAGATATAATTGTTAAAATTAAAATGTTTAAATAAATTTGTAAATTCCAAAAAAAATTGAGTTTTTTTTTTCCTATTTACCCTATTAATAAATGTCTTCAAATATTTTATCATATATCTCTAAATTATTCAATACCTGTCTTTAATAATAATAATAACCGTGACTAAAAGTACAATTAGAGAAACAAATAAATAAAGCACATAGATAATAAAAGGAAATATATATATTTATCTTGTTTTCTCGCATTATTAATTGTTTCTTTAGCAATAATTTATTATCATTATGACATTATATTATATTTAAAGATTTTTATTGATTTTTATTTTTAATAATTATATTTAAGTGTGATAATTGTGATTTAGAATTCAAATTTAACTATAATTGGGACAAATCTATAATTAAAGATTTATCATCTTTATACCTTATTTTTTTATTAAAATATAAATTTATATAAATATTTTTTATGTTCATCAATAGATGAGTGTTAGGTGTATGAATCGTAGTAATATTTTATTTTTTTATCTATAATTTTTTTAATTTAAATTTTTTATATAAAATTTTTGTATTCATTTACGTGTTTGATGATTTATTTTCAATCCTAAATTCATACATTAACTGAAATATTTTTTTAATTTAAATATTTTAATTTTATTTTCCACCATTCTCTTTGGTAAAAGCCAAAGTCAAAACAAAATTAAACTAAACAAAAATAAAAATTGAATCTAAAAGACATTCAAACATGGACTCTGAAACTCTGCACAAATTCAGCTTCTTGACAAACAATTTGACTGTTTTCTTCTAAGATTTGGATAAAGTCCACCGCAAACGGTTGACAATTTGGGTTATCATAAGTTTGAGACATTTTTTTTTTGTGTAATCATTGATAATTTACGTATATTCATAAAATTAGGATATGAGTTTTGACCCACTATTTAGTGCCGATCTGTTTAACACAGGGCGTAAAGATTGCAAGTTTTTACCCATTACTTAACTGACTACTCGTTTAGGGGATGTTTGTTAATTAAGATATGAGGTAAAAAAATTAAGATACAGAATACATTTCGGATTTTTATTCTTTCCAACATGTTTGTTAAGTTATCTAACTATTCTTAAAAAAATTATTAATGACCTCTTATCTTGATTTTTTAACATATATATATATATATATATTTCATCCTCTCAAGATAAACATATATTGGTCTCTACATATAAGAAAAAAAAATGACATTTGTGTCCTCTAATGCATTCCAAAGAATTTAACAAACAGTTTGATAAAATCTTGAAATACTTTCTAATTTTATCTTGACTATTCCATATTTTAATTCGAAAACCATTTCAAATTATCTTAATATTTTCTTATTTTGCTCATTTTAACAAATACTATCTTAGTACGGGATGTGAAAGTTGTAAGTTTTTAGGAGAGTGGAATAGTTTAATACGAAAATTATACCCCTATGTTTTCTACATTAAAGAAAAATATTTTTCAAAAAAACCTAATATAATATATAATTAAGGTCAAAGCCTAATTATATATAATTAGTAAATTTGAATTTGATTGTTACGTAAGCCCTCACACAATCCATAATGAATTTTCTTCCCACTTTATTAGACTTATCGTACGGCTGCTTTAGTTTGTATTCAACTCAAGGGAAATGAAAAATAAAATAAAAAAATCGTTCAAATAAAGTATAACTAGAATACTAAAGTATATCTTAATTTTTAGATTTAAATCTGATACCAGAATTTAACCTATGAAACCCCTCGGATATAGAACCCTAAGTTGGTAGTTGTTGTAGATATAATCGTTCTTTTTGACAGTATTTTTAGAAGGTAATTAGGTATATTACGGATATTTCAAGTTTGTGAAATTTGATACATTGTATGCCTTCAATTTCCTTTATAGTGAAACCGTATTGGTTTATTATTTTCTTGGCATTGTTTTTAATGACATAGAGTTACGGTCTAATGATATTTGGTAGTTTAGGTGAATTGATGTCTCAATTTTAACTTTCATTACTCATTCGTTAAATTTTGAATTATATAATTTTAATTTTCAAAAAAGGAAAAGAAATACTTCTATTTACTAGTTTGTAGAATAATTTGGATAAACGGTTTTAAAATAATGTTATAATTATTATATTAAGATAATAGAAACTAATGAATTAGCTTTTCCACATAATCTAGGCAAAATTTAAGCAATAAATACAAAATAGTTACACAAACCCATCACATAGCGTGACAAGCAAAATATTGCATCGACCACATATGACGCCTAAGGTCATAGGCCCCACGATACTTCGTGGTGGTCACGGCCTCCTAAAAATGTAACTAGAAAATGCTTTTCTTATGCTGTCAATGAGATTCAAATTGGTATCAAACAATCTAAAAATTGTGACAAATACCAACTTGAAAAGCCCAAGAGGTAATGTAATTGATAAACTTGTTGGTGGGCAAAGAGGGCCCAATAAAATTATGGAATGGCCCAAGACAAATGGGCATGTAAAGGGCTTTAAACATCTATGTAACTTGGAAGAATTACTAAAACTGAACTGTTGATCAAGAAGCTGGGTTTTAATTATTTTATAATAATTAATGGGAACAAGAATGAAAAGGCAACACTATTCCTCAAATACATATTTTAGTCTCTGTAGTTACACATTTTTTTATTTATACACTCAACCTTTTGTTATTTCAATTCCATATTTAAACTATATAATTTTAAGTCACTTACACATTTTGACAAATTTGTTAAGAATAATAAATTAAATATAGTTTAGGAATATAATTGAAATAATAAAAAATTTAGTAGTATAATTGATTCGAAATTGTATAAGTCAAAAGTATAATTGAAACAACAAAAAAATCAAGTATCTAAATAAAAAAAGTGCTAGTACAAGAGATAAAATATGTATTTTGTCCAATAATAATAAAAATAAATAAATAAATTTGACTACAAATGGTAAGTTAATGTTACTCCTTTAAAACAAGAAGATCTCGAGTTTGAGCTTATTGAGATTGTCTTAAATTAAACTTTAAACAACTCAACTCAAAGTATGGTATAAATAAAATTTATATATCAAATCTATAACTCATTTTTAAGTGTAGGATTTTTAGCATTTTTGATTTTTTTTTTATCATGGGTAGAGTCATATAATGCCATGGTATATGTTATTTGCAGATGACATAGTGTTGGTGGATTAAACAAAAGAGGGAGTGAAAACTAAACTTTAGTTGTGAAAAAATAATTTAGAATATAAAAGATTTAAATTAAGTAGAATGAAAATAAAATATATGGAATGTAAATTTAGTAAAAATGCAAGTATAGAAAATGTTATAATAAAATTAGAAGACCAAATCATACAAAGAAAATACCATTTTCGATATTTGGAATAAGTGATTCAAAAAGATGGAGAAATTCACGAGAATGTCAAGCATTGAATTAAGAAAAGTTGGCTACAATGAAGAAATGCATTTGAAATATTATGTGATAGTAAAATCCGATTAAAATTGAAATGAAAATTTTATATGACAGTTATAAGACTAGTTTTGTTGTATGGTTCAAAATGTTGAGCAGTCAAATACCAGCATGAGTAAAAGACGAGTGTAGTGGAGATGAGGATGCTAAGATGGATGTGTGGCCATACAAGAAAAGATAAAATTAGAAATTAAGTTATTCGTAATAAGATAAGAGTAGTGCCAATCGAGGAGAAGATGATAGAGACTAAACCAAGATAATTTGATCATGTGAGAAGAAGACTAAGAGATGCTCCTGTAAGAAAAGTTGATAAAATAGAATAATTAGTAAAAAAAAAAAGATAGAGGTAGAGCCAAAAAATTTTTGAAAGAGATATTAAAGTTTGATATAAAGTATATGGGCTTAAATGAAAATATGACAAAAAATAGAAATACATGAAAATCTAGAATTCATGTAATCGACTCTACATAGTGGGATAAAAACTGAATATATTATTATTGTTGTTGTATGGGTAGAGTCATATAAGCGATTATCGAATCGTAATCATAAAGCAATCCCTAATCAATTGTATTAAAACAATACTCATCTAATATAGCTATAGAAGTAGCTTCTTCACAAGAGCTAACTTTCAAAACAATTTTATTACTACATTGAAACTCATTTTATTTAAAATTTGGCCTAAAAATTTAAAATTTAAACAACTATTATCTAACATCGTCTAATAAATTTTACTTATAATTTTTTATTTTTTTACGAATCACCCCTCTAATTTATAATTAAAACAAGAAATTTTGTGTATTAATTATTTTTTTATGACAAATGATGCTAAAATCTGTGGTCGGTTGCCACTTGCTAGCATTGCTCCATTAATTAATCTTATATATGCTTAGTGTATTAGACTTGAAGGTTAATTAATCAATGTTGACAAGTTAATTAATCAATATTACTCCATTAATGTATTTTATTTTTAAATAATATATAAACATTACATTTTATATATTATTTTATTTTATTTTGTTTTCAATGTTCAAATAGTTCTATTAATCAATTAAATAATTTAAAATACGATAAATTTATCATCAATCAATAAAATTATTTAAATATTAAAAATAAAAATATAATAAATACATATTACCTAAAATTAAGATACGTGTATCAGTACTTAACAATTGTATTCAAAACAACGGTGCTATTTGGACATTCAAAAGTTACACTCTTTTGAGTGTCTTTAAGTAACATTTTCAATACAAAAATATTATATTTATAAATAAATTTAATAAATAATCTTCTTAAATTAACGAAAAATTCATAATAATTCTACTCTAAATTAACAATAGTTCAACTCAAAATTAATAATTAACCTCTTTATAAATTTGGGTAGAACAATCGTTAATTCTAAATAAAATTATTATAAATTTTGTATATATTAAATAGTTTATAGAGAATATTTATTAAATTTATTTGTGGGTAGATCACATCTTTGCATGCACATGCTAAATATTAATTGTGAAGAAAAGGGTGCCTTGGATCAACAAAGGCATGGAAATTTGAGAATGAGAACACATCTCAAGATTCTTTGTGAATTTTTCTCTTTTCTTTATGCAAATGGGCTGGCAATAATATTAAATTAATTTGCAAACCAACACATTCCTTGATTCTTCTATCTGTTGTCACTTAGCTGGTAATCTAATTTCTTGATTACATTTAAAGGTTCTATAATGTATGGGATCATAATAGACCAGTTTTATATACATAATAGTAGTTATTTAGTTAGTAATTTTGTCGCTCGAATATAGTAATAGATTTATTAATTAAAAATGTAGTTATCAAATTATTTGCACCTTGCAAGAAAAAAAATAATTAGAGAATGTAAAAAAATCTCTTCACAAACACTCCAATATTTAAATTAAGATACTGAAAATTTAAAAATCATATTAAAACTAATATAAAAAAATATACATTTTTTTGGAGTAAGAGTTCATCTATTGATAAAGAAAGTATGAAATTTTCTCAAATTCAGTAGAATTAAAATTTTTTTAGATAATATTTATCTAAATATTATGAGATCTATTAAAATTAAGATTTTTATAGATAATATTTATCTTAATATTATAAAATTCACTAAAGTTAAAATTTTTATGAATAATGTCTACTATTTTCATAAAACTCTCATAGAAATTTTTAAATGTTGAAATTATCCTCTTTTTTTATTTTTTTTTTCTAATCTTCATTACTCTTATCAATTGTTTAATGTGAGATATGGATTCTTCGATATACCACCAATGAATTTGGTGTCACCAAGCAAATTGCATGGTCTAAGACTTGCAAAAGCATTTACTATTAATTTGGAAGCAATTATTTGACATGCATATATATATATATATATATATGTCGTAATATTGAAGAACCAAAGTTTGAAATCTTTGTAAGAATTATTCAAGGAGTGAACTTCAAGTTTGTGCGAGGGAAAGAAGGGAAGGGGAGGGAACAAACATGCCCTTATTAATGTTTGCATAGCATTCACATAAAAATTGACTCCAAACCACATAATTGTGAATAATTCAACAATAATCTTATAAACTTACACCAAAATGACATATTTTTTTAATTTCTTCTTTTCTAAAATAATAATGCTATTAATATCGAAACGAGTTCCCCAAGTACTAGTCAGTTACAATATTTGGGTCCCAAGCTAAGCCTAATATTAGGGTGATCGTTCATTTTATGTAAGACTAATAATATGAATTTAGATAAAATTATTATGAATTTATATATATATATAATATCAAACATGAAGACTATACTATCTTTAAACATTAACCATACATGTTAAAAATTAATTTTTAATTTAATAAGACGAGTTGACATTCCTTTAATGAGCAAAATCCTATTAAAATTTATAAATAAAAAAAACACAAAATTAATTTGAGAAACCCAGCCACAGCCAGCCCCAGGCTTTGCCTTTGACACGCTTCCGTTAGATGTGGCGTCAAGACCACGTTTACGGTCACCATGCACGTGGCGCCCCCTCCCAGCCGGGAACTCCATTTATTAACTGATATTAATTACTGTAAACTTAAGGTTTTCCAGCTCAGCATTGCCGTCAGGCCACGTGGGCACCGATCACCCTCTGACCCTATATAAGTACTTCTCTCACCCTCCTCCATTTCCATAATAAAGCCCCCCCCCCCCCAATTTGAAGATCATGGGCATGGGCAAGGGCAAGGGAGGCTACTTGCTTCTTCTCCCTCTTCTGGCTCTTGCTCTAGCATCGTGGTGGCCGCCGGTTACCAATGCGGCGGAGCTGCCGCCAGGGAATAAGCCGCTGATCCGACAGTTCTACAAGAAGCTCAACACCTGCGCCAACGCGGAGGCGTTTGTTCATCATCAGGTGCAGTCCTTCTGGCAGAAGGATAAGAGCCTCCCCGCCCAGCTTCTCAAGTTGGTCTACGCCGACTGCATGGTCAACGTAAGCAACATTCCAACTTTTCCCTTTTGACATTTGTCGAGCTAGAATACATGTAGCCGAAGCAGCATTAACCCGTTCCATATTGGATTGAACATGATATATATAGGGCTGCGATGCATCGGTTCTCTTGGCGGGTCCAGGCACGGAGAGAACTGCGCCTCAAAATGCAGGGCTCAAGGGATTTGAGGTCATCGACAAGATCAAGATCGTCCTCGAAGATCGTTGTCCCGGCGTGGTCTCTTGTGCGGACATTCTCCATCTCGCAGCAAGAGATGCTGTCCATTTGGTGAGTCTCTCATGTTCTCTACCTCAGTGATGCTTCTATAAATAGGGTTTTAGACAAGTGTAATGACTGGTTCTTGGTGAGACCTCAGGCTGGAGCACCATCCTATCCCGTGTATTTGGGCAGAAGAGATGGGTTGGATTCAAAGGCTGGATGGGTGAACCTCCCATCACCGTCCATTTCGTGGGATTCAGCTTTGGCATTCTTCCAATCCAAAGGTTTGAATGTACTCGACATGACTACTCTCTTAGGTAAGATGCAAACCTTAGTCCTCTTAACATTTTATTTAAGAGAGGTTGTCCCAAGTGCACTAGACTACTCATTTTGCGAGAATCAAGAAAGAATCCCCTTGCTTTTTTGCAAAAAGTTGGTTTCCATAACTTAGACCAGTGATCTTTTCTGCTACAAATATTGGCCCTCAAGATGAAACATAAATTCATCCTTGAGAGAGAGCCGAGACTACTTTAACATTTTATTCAAGAGAAGTTGTTGTCCGGTGCACAAGACTACTCGTTTTGTGAGAATCAAGAAAGCGCCCCCTTGCTCTTTTTGCAAAAAGGTGGTTTCCATACCTCAGACCCGTGACCTTTCTGCTACCAATGTTGGCCCTCGAGATGAAACATAAATTCATCCCTGAGAAAGAAACAATCTGTCTCACTTGGTCCAGTTCTGTTTCATGGTTTTCTGAACAAACTAAAGTCTCCAGTGTTTCCATAGAAGTTTGTTCAAGCGAAATAAAAAACAAGCAAAAAGAGAACAGAATCAACCTCTTATATTGCTGTAGGCTCAAAGAAAGAAAAACCTATTTTGCACTGCAGGAGCACATTCACTAGGAAGAGCACACTGCAGATACATCTGGGACCGCCTGTACAACTTCAATAATACAGGAAAGCCAGACCCCAGCATGAAGAAATCCTTCCTGATAACAATGAGACAGCAGTGTCCACTCCAGCTCAAGAATGGCCAAAGTGATCCACTCATTTACCTAGACCCAGACTCCGGTCCCAATTTCCAGTTCAACAATACCTACTACTCCCGAGTACTAAGTGGTGAATCAGTTCTTGGAGTTGATCAGCAGCTACGCTATGGACGTGACACCAAGGAAATAACCCGGGAATTTGCCGGTAATCAGGAAATGTTCCGCAGGGAATTTGCCTTGGCAATGAGCCGTATGGGCCGTATCCAAGTACTGACTGGTACCAGCGGAGAGATACGCCGGGTTTGCAGTCGTAGAAACTAGTAATAAAAGAACCTCAACAACCAACAACTATAAGTCAATTAATCTATAGCCTCTTTGAGGTATATTTGATACTATTAAGGACAAAGGTCAATACGATCATTTGTTTTTCCTTGCTAACAACAAACCAGTTATCTTTTGGATAGAACAAGAGTCCATTTCAGGAAAGAACAGAACCAAGTGGATACAAAGAGAAAAAAGACAAAAAAAAAATTATCATTTCATCGATTTTGACTATATGGTTTTCTCAAGAGTAACTCATACAGACCAACCATGTGTTCTACAGAATTGGGTCTCCAAATATGTATATATAACAACGAAGAATCAAATTCCACTAACCTGCAATAAGTTCCGTAACCTGACCTGAGAGGCACAAAGGCAAAGTTTCCACCATGCAGTCCATTCACTGGAATCAGAGAAGAAAATGTGTAAAGATCCAACAATTCAGAGTGTTTCTCAAAGTCGTTACAATTTAAGACCAGAGGACATTAACCCAATAAATTAAGAATATAAACGATATCATGTCATCAATCCTAAGTACTTGTCAAAGTCAAGAATCTACAGAAAGCACTCAGATCAGTTTAGAACTTCATTCAAAAACTGCTATATGGATTATCTACGGCACTGCCTAAGTACCAGTTAATCTGAAGGGATCAAGGGTACTGGTAAATGGGTTTTTGATGGGCTTTTTCGTTGATGGCAAAGGTTATGCTAGAAATTTTATTTAACTGCATGACTAAGAAATCTATAGACAGTTAACACCAAAATAGAAGGTACATGATAATGCCACAAAGCAGTTAAGTCTCAGGGTCATAGCCTTCAGCATTTAACTGAAGTGGACAATGACGAGAGAATTTTGAGTCAGCAGCAGAAAATTTTCTTATAAGTACTTAATACAGGCAAGTGTGAAGAGAACTGTTCACTAGGGTAAAGAGTTGTCAGATTGAACCAGTATCAATTCACAACAAAGGCTGTTTGTAAAATGAGCATTAGAACCTATGCACTTTATTTTGTTGATCTAGGGGCAGCAACAAAGTAGCACAGTGGTCTTGAGACAGCCCCTCAGAATCTTGGGAGCCTAGCAATTTATAAGTGTGTTTAGGAAGTCGCCTTACATGCACACATTCATTTAAGCCCATCCATTAAAAAACAGAAGGGATAGGAAACAGTGAAGATTTTAATCAATTTGTATGTTTGTTTATTCAATGACAACAAGAAGCCTCAATCTCACTTGGAGAAGTCGACTGTATGGAGTCTAGCTTGCCAATCGTCACTATTCATGACTATATCTTTCGTAAGAGTATGATTGTTTATCAAAAAAAGAAAAATGAAAAAGGGATTTGCATTTTTTCATAAACTTGAAATACTTACCAAAGAACATCTCTTCACAAACTGTCGTTTTAAAATCAATATTTTGTAGTCAATTATATAAAATAGATTTTTTGTAGAAAATGAATACAGTATCCAACCCCTAAATCTCTAGAATACAGTTCTAACATGCTTTCCTTCAGATCTTATTTACACTAATACAACTGCAAATTAATATTGACTGCGGGTGGCCAAATAGTTAACAGGACCACTCCTAAGGTCCTCATTTCTCAAGTTCATTACAATGGCTTAACCACCTATATAATTCAAAATAGCATGGATAGTACTGATAAGGAAAACAAAGCAGAATATTGCTGTAATTACCTAGCACTGCAGGTGGAAGAGACATTTTCAGTCAAGGACCGGATGAATATCGAACAGCATAAGCACTTTGCCATATGCTCCTCAAACATAAAAGAGCTTAAATAACAAAATTCTCTCGTGCCAGTCAACCTTGAATTACTACTACCAACCCAAAGAGGCATATCCGAGCTTCACTTGTGCAAGTCTCTGAAACCCGAGCAACCTATTCCTCCTGCTGAGCCGGAGCTGCAGGCCTACCATTCTTGATCAACTGGTTCATACAAAATTGAAATCTCAGAAAGGCATCTAAGAAGGTGGAGGAGACAAAAACAATTCGTAGCACAATATAATATGCCTTTCTATAAGAATGGCAGGAAAAAAAAAACCACCAATTCATCTTCAACACTAATTTGCTTTTATTGGCCCACAACAAAGTTTAATAGTACAGGCAAAGCCTAGTTATACCAAACAGGAGAGTTGTGGGAGGATATGACGACTCAAAAGGAAAGGATAATCGTTTTATTGAATCTGACACAAAGAAGCACTGTCATTTCAATCAGTTGAAGGCATCATGCAACATTAGGTAGTAGTAAAGTTGGCTCACAAAGGCTAGTAAAAAAAAAAAAGGTAATAAAGGTCATCTCAAATGCATGAGCTCTCTGCTTTGTGAGGGTTGGAGGAGGGCCATCTTTATAAGCCTTATCCTTGCTTTGCAAAGAGGCTGTTACCATAACTTGAACCTATGACTTTCCAATCACAAAGGAGCAACCTTGCCGTTGCTCTAAAAAGATAAGGCAAATAAAAACATAATAATTCCTCAAAAAGTGTGCATGAAGACAATGATTATGCAACAAAAAATAAATAAAAGAAAAGATGAATGCAATAAGATCTCACAACCTTATCCAAATACTTTTTCCGAAGCTTCATGGCTGTACGTATACATCTCTTGACCCTGATCTTGAGCATCCTATCATTGAATATCTGCAACAAGGTACAGAAAAGAATCCATCTGTCACCATCCAAAAAGTTTCTAATTACTAGTCATTTTTTTTGGGGGGGAAAGAGGGGGTCTCAATGTGTGTATGTTGGGGGAGGGGGGGAAGAAGAACAGTGGCGGCACAGATCCAATACCAAGATACAAGCACTAAAAGAAACTCAAGAACTACAAAATTTTCCAAGCATCCAAGAGATAAGAGGGTTGCTAGTATCATGATCATATAGACTGGAGTTAAATAATAGGAGAAGAACATTGCAACTGAACGGACCTTGTGAAAACCAACAAGGATAATGATGATGAAAAAGCAAAGACCCTAGGTTCACTTATACCCTAATGCATGTCCAAACCTATAGAATTGAAGATAACATCCCACAAAATTGAACACCCGGGGGGGAGGAATTCCATTATTGGAGCATGTGGTTGCACACCTATCTAAATTTCTGTACATGCAAATACTGATTACTCAAAATTGGACTATAGCAACAAGGAGCTTTCAAAAAGAAAGCCTCCTGGTCCTTAGTGTAAACAAGAAAATGGTTCCTCAAATTAATATTTATCACACACGTGAGGCAGATAACCTTTCTGAAAATGTACTTCCCATTAGTCCTTGAACAAGTACTGCAGCAGCCTGTAGCACCTTACATATGATGCAGATGGTACCAAGTGATCGCTATGCATAAAACACTAATCTCAAGTTCAACTGAAAGAGCAGTCAATCGTCACCCTTAACTATGACACCTAATTTGCACTTCACTCCTTGTTGCATGCTGATCAAAGAACATGATAGAGGCATTCAGTGACTGACAGGAACAACCCATGATAAGACAAATTACAATGCATCCATCAAATAGGCGGTTATTGCAAATGTATAGCTTAAATCCAGTGGCAAAAGTGAACCTACCTTTATCAGATCATCAATGGAACTGGTTTCTCGGATGATTTTTTGACGGTTCGTTACAAGAATTGCCGCTACACAAAAGACAGGTAAGTCATTGTCACCATTCCTTGTGGATGTGACTACAGCACACATATGCAATTGATCATTTTTTGACCAGAAACCTTTTGCTAATCCGCAAAAGGCATGGGTCGATGCTGATGTAATTCCATCGTCATCGTTGTCTTCATCATCAGGGGTGGAGCGTTCTCCATTTCCATGATTTGATTGTAGACCACCTTTTACAATAATGTTGCCATTATCAATGCTTTCTTCTGCCATTTCTGCAGCTGATTCCCTAGGAATCCGTATTACCAATGGCTCCAGACAACTCCGCTCTAAATTGTAAACCAGAGATTCATCAAAATCAGCAGCCCACATCATCTGCAGTGTGACAGAAAACAAAATGACATGCTTGCAAATGAAAAAAAAAAAAAACATGACTATAGTTCAATTTCAGCAACCAACTATTTGGCAATTAAAAAGTAAGGCTGAATCAAATATTCATACACAGTATGCATATTGTATACGTTTTCTGTGGCCCTAATAACAGAAAACAAAATGGCATGCTTGCAAATGAAAAACCATGAGTATAGATCTATTTCAGCAGCCAACTATTTGGCAATTAAAAGGTAATGCTGAATCAAATATTTTATCTTTGTTACCTTTTCTTCATAATGAGAAACAATTTGAAAGAACCGAGTTGACCGCTAGAACTACTGGTCTTAGAACCAGAAAAAAATACGATTCACAACAGGACACAATTTGCATGTCGTATACATTTTCTGTGGCCCTAATCCTTTCTTGTGCACACAAAACCACACATCTGCCTGGCTGGGTGGAGGGGCTATGTTAATGAATAACTTTACAAACCAAAATCTATACTATGAAAGCAAGTAGAGATGATCTACTCGATATGAGAAATGTGCAGACAAATAAATGTGGTCTTTTGTGAGATTGATGGATGAACATATTGCATGCCTTTCAATTACTCTGTTGAAGTTTTACCCTCATTATTATTTCTCAGTACATACCACAGATGGAATGTAATGAAAAGAGTTCGTTCAGATGACACTGGAAGCAAAAGGCATCACATGAGAAGGCAGGAGATAAACCATCCAATAAAGTACATTGCTAATGTAATTTTGTATGTAAGAGCTTAATATTGGATTTTAACCAGTTTTAAAACCCAAAACTCAGAAATGCAGAAACCATTGACAACTTCACTTGGACCCTTTTTTTTTTTTCCAAACAATTACAGGAAAGAATATTTTTGTGACGAGAATCAAAACAGCTTATTCTGAATGACATACAAACTTTCGTAATGACTTTCATCATCATCAATGGCACTTTATCCTAACCAAGTTAGGGTTGGTGTCACAACATCTAAAAGTCAGACTGACAAACAAATTTATGCAAAAGAACAATGTGACAAAATTTTGACACAACCCTTTAGCGAGGAACTAACAAGATAAAGTTCCAACACCATCTAATTTATATAGAAAAGCTACATAAGATGGCAGTGAATGAGATCATTGATATGGTCATGCTCCATCACATGGTTAATATTGTTAAACCAACTTGTACAACATGGAAACACAACTCAAACTTTTGTAATGACTTTGATGATCAATTTTTCGTAAAAATTACTAAGTCCATGTACCAGTTTTTCCTATGAATTATTTATATTGAGTGCTCATAAATCTTCTATTCTATGTTTGTAACAACATATCAAGCCTTATCCCACTAGGTGGGGACAACTACATGAACTCAAGCTTGATCCTCTATTCTATGTTTAAAATATTAAATTGGAGTAAATTGGAAAATCATTTTACAAGGAAAAACAACTATTTTTTGAAATACAGAAATGGCAATGCACAGCTACTAAAAGTTGTCTACAATATTTCCTTTCCTATTAAGTGAATTTATATTAATTAAATAATTAATTTTTCTTTCAAGGAGTTTCTCCATTTTTCATATCTTTCCATACTTAAGAAACAAAAATAAATTCAAGTACAATATTCATGCAAAGATCCTATGGAACAAATTGGATGCATTTTGCAGAATATCTAGCTGAAAAAAATACAGACCCAGATCTAGAACATGGAATGACATTGTACTATCCAGACTTCTGTGAAATCATGACGATATCTTGGCAATAAAGTCAGCACATCACAGTTAATTTAATTTCAAGTTTAATCTCATGTTCCCAAAAATCTCCCCTTACATAATTCATTCTCATATCAGTACTGGGTAAAAAATGATAATACAATCACAGAAACTATTATCAATTTTGGCTGCACATGAACATATCATGTATGTTTATGCATACAATTTAGTGACTATTAAGCTTACATAACATTTCAGCTGGATACCAATAATCTGCTTCTATCTCATCATGAGCGTGCTCAAAGCATCATAGTGTCACGTACCTAGGGCTTAGCCTAGGGTTTGGATTGGAAATCAGAAGATTCCGATGGGTTAGGACCAAGAATAGAATGATTGGAAGGGAAAATTGGACAGAAATGGGGGAAGATAGGAAATGAGGGGGAGAGTTGCAGATCAGAACACACAGAGGGAGAGAAAATGGGAGGAAGAAATCAGAGAGTTTGCGAGAGACAATAGGATTCAATTATCATTCAACATAATCATCTCATCCATTTACAGTAGCCTTTTATAGGCATATCTGGCTCCTAACTGAATGGATAACAACACCTATGTGCTTCTAACCAATTGCTAGAATATCTCCTAACAACTATTATAAGCCTATTACCATATTATCCCTTTATTGCTCCTAGGGTCATGGCAATTCCCCCCTCCTTGAGAGAGTTCTTGTCTCCAAGAACTTGCAGCCAGTAGCCATTGCTCTTCATCCAATCCCAGACTTCTCTATTTGGTTTATCCTTCTATCTTTCTTTCTCTTTCTAGGCCACTTCCTTTTCACTTTTATGTTCTTTCTGTTTTGCCTTTCTTGCCAATGTAGAGTGTATTCTTCGAGAGTCCTTATATAGAGATTATGCTAGTGAGTTGTAATAACAAGCAGTCCAGCAGCACCCTCCTCTTCCATCTTTTCCCAGACCTTGTGGCAATCCTTATGTTTTATATACTTAAGCTGTTCCTTCCCTACGAAAACAAAACACTAGAGACTGTTTGAGACCTCCTTTAACCCAAGTCAAGGACAGCTCAACCTGCTTCGGCACCAAAGTCAAAGGAGCAATATCCTTAGGACCTTCTTTAACTGCATGTGGTCCATCACAATCTAGACCCAGCCTAGGATAGATGTTGCAAGTATTGCCACTCTCAGCCCCAACCTGTTTTATAACCAACTTATCCAATAGACCAATGTTTCGTTCCAAAATTGAAGGAAGAATTTCAGCACCAATATTCGTATAGATTGATGGTCCTTCAGTCAGATTTTCCTAATCCAATGCTATTCCATTTCCCACAAATTTCTGATCCGGAACACCACCAAATCTTTCAGCCCATGCACTAGCCACTGAGGGCAATGAGTTGGTCTTGGCTTCCTCTGTCACTTCATCAATTGCTTCCCTATTATTCCCTTGCAGCCTTTCAGTAGGTGCATCTTGAGGTGTTATTTCTTCTTCTAACTTCTCCATCTCAATAGGCGAATTCCTCCTCAATTCCAGGAACTCCTTGCTGCCTCCTGTTATCCCTGTCATCTGACTGACTGCATCATTCAGCTCTAGTTTTGGACTTCCATGATTATTCATTTGAAACATCCTCATCAAGAACTTCTTTTCCAAAGGAATTGGTGTGTTCCTTTAATTCTCCTTTTTCCCACACACCCTGGACCAAACCCCCGAAATTGTTGTTGTTGCTGCCAGCACTATCGTTACAATCACCTTCCTTGTCAATTCCGCTTAAACCGATATACTTCTTCCACTCCACATTGAAGGCAAGCAGTGAATTAGTTTCCCACCACAATGACTTCTCCTTCGACTACTCTATTTTAAGAAATTCCTCTGGGTTAAAACTTTCACGATAATCATCGAAGAATTCAGCAGGAAAACTATAGTGATACTTCATAGTTAGTATCATCGCAAACTCCTACAGCTGCTCGTGTAACATACAACTGAATTCCTTACACGTTTCATGTATTACACTGCTTGTTTCCTTGCGCCTTTAACTGAACTAATTATCAACATTCTTCTACTACAATTGAGGTTCCAATTGTATCATGTATGCATTGCTTCTCATGGCCTCAAGAGCAGGAGATCAATATGGCCTACGTCCTCGGACATCACCAAATCTTCACTAATATCAAAGAGAGAAAATACAAAGTGTGTATTTCTCTTTTACACACTTTGTATTTTCTCTCTTTGATATTAGTGAAGATTTGGTGGTGTCCGAGGACGGAGGCCATATTGGTCAAACCTCGTTAATTTTCTGGTGTTCTGTTTATTTTATATTCAATAGTTTTTGTCGGGTATTATTTTTGGTGCTTTTGATTTTGGGAAAAATTGCCCGATTTTCCCAACAATTAGTATCAGAGCTGAAGGTTCTTAGTATGCTCTGTGGTTGCAGTTAAGTCTGATCTTCCACATCATAAAAGATTCCTTTTTGTTGGCCAAGTTTTTCTTAGTATGCTCTGTGGTTGCAGCTGTGCCTGATCTTCCACATCAGAAAAGATTTTCTTGGATTGTTCCGCTTTGATAACTATTGAATATAGAAGATGGCAGAGATAGCTGGCGAAAAGAGTTCAGAACAATCCACATCGGGAGCTTCTTCTTCGTCCACTTGGGCGAGGAATCTGGCGAATACAAGAATTGCAATGGAGGTGTTTGACGGTTTGGGTCATTTCAGCATGTGGCAGTGCGAGGTTCTAGACGCTCTCTTTCAACAAGGTCTAGACATCGCCATTAAAGAAAAGAAACCAGAAGATATTGAAGAAAAAGATTGGAAGACCATCAATCGATTGGCGTGTGGTACAATTCGATCATGCCTGTCCAGAGAGTAGAAGTATGCATTTTCGAAGGAAAATTCTGCCGATATACTATGGAAGGCATTGGAGGAGAAATTTTTGAAGAAAAACGGTCAGAATAAGCTCTACATGAAAAAGAGATTATTCCGCTTTACTTATGTTCCTGGTACCACGATAAATGATCATATCACTACCTTTAATCAATTGGTAGCTGATTTGATGAATTTGGATGAAACGTTCAAAGATGAGGATTTGGCTTTGATGCTATTGGGATCCCTTCCCGAGGAGTTTGAATTTCTTGAGACGACTCTGCTTCACGGGAAGGTTCAGGTGTCTCTTAGTGAAGTTTGTGCTGCTCTGTATAGCTATGAGTTGAGAAGGAAAGATAAAAAGGAAACAACGCGTGGCGCAGCAGAAGCATTGATTGTAAGAGGCCGTTCGCAAAGCCAGAAGAAAGGAAGGAGAGGGAGATCCAGTTCGAAACCCAGACCAAACAAAGATGAGTGTGCCTTTTGTCGGGAGAAAGGCCACTGGAAGAAGGACTGCCCAAAGTTAAAAGCTAAGGGCAAATCTGACAAAAGGAAAGTTGTCTCAAATGTTGCTGAACTTAATGATGAGAGTTCAGACCTTTCATTAGTTCTTACATCTTCGACAAGCTATTCTGGTGCTTGGCTTTTGGATTCGGGTTGTAGCTACCATATGTGTCCCAATCGGGAATGGTTCTTTGACTTTCCAGAACTTGATGGAGGAGTTGTTTACACGGCAAACGACACACCTTGTGAAACAACCGGAGTTGGCACAATCCATTTGAGGAATCATGATGGATCGACCAGAATGCTAACAGATGTGAGATATGTGCCGAGTTTGACAAAGAATCTCATTTCTGTGGGAACATTGGAGTCCAAGGGATTGAAGGTAACTGCAGAAAATGGAGTTATGAAGGTGTTCTCTGGCGCACTTGTAATGTTGAAAGGTATACGAAAGAAGAATAACTTGTATTACTATCAGGGTAATGCAGTTATTGGGACAACAGCAGCAGTAGCTTCCGATGATGACAGCGATACAGAAGTAACCAAACTGTGGCATATGCGTTTGGGACATGCAGGTGAAAAATCTTTGCGAATTTTAGCTAAACAAGGATTATTGAAAGGCGTCAAGACCTGCAAATTAGATTTTGTGAGCACTGTGTTAAGGGGAAGCAGACGAGAGTGAAGTTTGGCACTGCAATCCATGACACCGAGGGTATTCTGGATTATGTTCACTCAGATGTGTGGGGACCATCCAAGACAGCATCTATGGGAGGTAAACACTACTACGTAACCTTTGTTGATGATTATTCCCGAAGAGTATGGGTGTATTCTTTGAAGAAAAATGATGAAGTGTTGGAATGTTTCCTTAAATGGAAAAATATGGTAGAAACTCAGACTGGCAGAAGGATCAAACGACTCAGAACAGATAATGGTGGTGAGTATAGAAATGATCCATTTGACAAGGTCTGCCAAGATGAAGGTATTGTTCGACACTTTACAGTTAGAGATACACCACAACAGAATGGGGTGGCAGAACGCATGAACCGAACGTTACTGGAGAAAGTTCGGTGAATGTTGTCCAATGTTGGGTTGGGCAGACAATTTTGGGCTGAGGCTGTGACATATGCGAGTCATCTCATTAACCGATTGCCATCAACTGCTATTTGTGGAAAAACACCTTTCGAGGTATGGTCTGGAAAACCTGCTAATGATTATAATTCCTTACATGTTTTTGGTTCCACTGTATACTATCATGTTAAGGAATTCAAGTTGGATCCAAGAGCAAAGAAAGCATTGTTCATGGGGATCACTTCTGGAATAAAGGGTTATCGGCTCTGGTGTCCGGAATCGAAGAAGATAATCTTTAGTAGGGATGTTACCTTTGATGAATTATCCATATTGGAAAAGGTAACAAATGAAATTGTGCAGCAGCTTGATGATGCTCCACAGCAGGTGGAGACTACTCCAAAACATGTGGAGTTTGAAAGAAGAATTGACCCAGCAATAAGTATCAAATCAGGTGGAGACACTCCTGCGACAGAGGAGTCGTCAGATGAAGAAGAGGTTCCGACCCAAGAACCTCTACAGCAACAAGAATCAATAGCAACAGGAAGGCCACGACGAGAGATTCGAAAACCTGCTCGCTTTGTCGACTTGGTGGCCTATGCATCTCCAATTGTAAATGATGATGTTCCTACCACTTACAATGAAGCTGTCCAAAGTTCAAAAAATGAAAAGTGGAGGAAAGTTATGAATGAAGAAATGCAGTCCCTTCAGAAGAATGTGACATGGAGGCTGGCCAGCTTACCGAAGGGAAAGAAGGCAATTGGATGCAAATGGGTATATGCAAAAAAAGATGGATTTCTTGACAAGAATGATGTTCGCTTCAAGGCAAGATTGGTGGCTAAAGGCTACGCTCAGAAGGAAGGTATTGATTATAATGAAGTGTTTTCTCCAGTTGTGAAACATTCCTCTATTAGAATTATGTTGGCCTTGGTAGCGCAATTGAATTTGGAACTAGTTCAAATGGATGTGAAAACCGCGTTTCTACACGGTGACTTGGAAGAGGAAATCTATATAACTCAGCCAGAAGGATTCAAAGTTGCTGGTAAGGAAAATTGGGTTTGCAAACTAAACAAATCGTTGTACGGATTGAAGCAATCTCCGAGACAGTGGTACAAGCGATTTGACAAGTTTATGTTGGGGCAGAGGTACACAAAAAGCAAATATGATCATTGTGTGTATTTACGCAAGCTACAAGATGAATCTTTCATTTATCTTCTTCTGTATGTTGATGATATGCTGATAGCCTCCAAGAATAGTGGAGAAATTGAAAAATTGAAGGCTCAGTTGAATAAGGAGTTTGAAATGAAAGATTTAGGTGAAGCCAAGAAGATTCTCGGCATGGAGATAATCAGAGACAGGAAGAGAGGAAGGCTTTGTTTGACTCAGAGAACATATCTGAAGAAAGTACTACAACGTTTTGGCACGAATGAAAAGTCAAAACCTGTGAGTACCCCATTAGCTCCTCATTTCAAACTTAGTGCATCTTTATCTCCGAAGAGTGCTGCGGAACGAGAGTATATGTCAAAGGTTCCGTATGCAAAAGCCGTTGGTAGCTTGATGTATGCTATGGTGTGTACAAGGCCCGATATTTCACAGGCAGTTGGAATTGTGAGCAGGTATATGCATGATCCTGGAAAGGAACATTGGCAAGCTGTGAAATGGATTCTACGGTATATTCTGAACATCGTAGATGTTGGCTTAGTATTTGAGCGGGATGAAAGAGTGGGTAATTGCATAGTTGGTTATTGTGATCCGACTATGCTGGTGATATGGATAAACGCCGATCTACGACTGGTTATGTGTTCACTTTAGCAAAGGCACCGGTCAGTTGGAAGTCTACCTTACAGTCTACAGTTGCTCTGTCTACCACAGAAGCAGAGTACATGGCAGTTACAGAGGCTGTGAAGGAAGCAATTTGGCTTTATGGGTTGCTTGATGAATTGGGAATTGGTCAGATGTACATCAAGGTACATTGTGACAGTCAGAGTGCTATTCATTTAGCAAAGAACCAAGTTTATCATGCAAGGACGAAGCACATCGACGTAAGATATCATTTTATACGGGAAATTCTAGAAGAAAGAGAGATACAGATTTAGAAGATCCCAACTGCTGAAAATCCTGCTGATACGATGACTAAGGTTGTGACAGCAGTCAAGTTCCAACATTGTTTGGACTTGATTTATATCCTTAGTATTTGAAGTTGGCGCTTCATAGCGCATTTGAAGACACCTTCTGATGATTGATTCTTTGGAGAGATTGTTGAGGTTTTTGGATGGGATTTGAGAGATTCGCCAAGGTGGAGATTTGTTGGAATTTTGGCTCCTCTCATATCCCACATCGGTTGGGCAATGGGAGGGAGGGCTCATTTGGCATTATTTAATGCCTCCCTCCCCTTTGTATTTTTCATCTCTTCAAGTATCCCCTCAAGTTGGCTTTATTGCACTTGAGCCCTCATTTGTGTGTGTATTTCTCTTTTACACACTTTGTATTTTCTCTCTTAGATATTAGTGAAGATTTGGTGGTGTCCGAGGACGTAGGCCATATTGGTCGAACCTCGTTAATTTTCTGGTGTTCTGTTTATTTTATATTCAATAGTTTTTGTCGGGTATTATTTTTGGTGCTTTTGATTTTGGGGAAAATTGCCCGATTTTTCCAAATCTTCACTAATATCAAAGAGAGAGAATACAAAGTGTGTAAAAGAGAAATACACACACAAATGAGGGCTCAAGTGCAATAAAGCCAACTTGAGGGGATACTTGAAGGGATGATTAATACAAAGGGGAGGGAGGCATTAAATAATGCCAAATGAGCCCTCCCTCTCACTGCCCAACCGATGTGGGATATGGGAGAAGCCAAAATTCCAACAAATCTCCACCTTGGCGAATCTCCCAAATCCCATCCAAAAACCTCAACAATCTCTCCAAAGAATCAATCATCAGAAGGTGTCTTCAAATGCGCTATGAAGCGCCAACTTCAAATACTAAGGATATAAATCAAGTCCAAACAATGTTGGAACTTGACTGCTGTCACAACCTTAGTCATCATATCAGCAGGATTTTCAGCAGTTGGGATCTTCTGAATCTGTCTCTCTCTTTCTTCTAGAATTTCCCGTACAAAGTGATATCTTACGTCAATATGCTTCGTCCTTGCATGATAAACTTGGTTCTTTGCTAAGTGAATAGCACTCTGACTGTCACAATGTACCTTAATGTACTTCTGACCAATTCCCAATTCATCAAGCAACCCATAAAGCCAAATTGCTTCCTTCACAGCCTCTGTAACTGCCATGTACTCTGCTTCTGTGGTAGACAGAGCAACTGTAGACTGTAAGGTAGACTTCCAACTGACCGGTGCCTTTGCTAAAGTGAACACATAACCAGTCGTAGATCGGCGTTTATCTATATCACCAGCATAGTCGGAATCACAATAACCAACTATGCAATTACCCACTCTTTCATCCCGCTCAAATACTAAGCCAACATCTACGGTGTTCAGAATATACTGTAGAATCCATTTCACAGCTTGCCAATGTTCCTTTCCAGGATCATGCATATACCTGCTCACAATTCCAACTGCCTGTGAAATATCGGGCCTTGTACACACCATAGCATACATCAAGCTACCAACCGCTTTTGCATACAGAACCTTTGACATATACTCCTGTTCCGCAGCACTCTTCGGAGATAAGGATGCACTAAGTTTGAAATGAGGAGCTAATGGGGTACTCACAGGTTTTGACTTTTCATTCGTACCAAAACGTTGTAGTACTTTCTTCAGATATGTTCTCTGAGTCAAACAAAGCCTTTCTCTCTTCCTGTCTCTGATTATCTCCATGCCGAGAATCTTCTTGGCTTCACCTAAATCTTTCATTTCAAACTCCTTATTCAACTGAGCCTTCAAGTTTTCAATTTCTCCACTATTCTTGGAGGCTATCAGCATATCATCAACATACAGAAGAAGATAAATGAAAGATCCATCTTGTAGCTTGCGTAAATACACACAATGATCATATTTGCTTTTTGTGTACCTCTGCCCCAACATAAACTTGTCAAATCGCTTGTACCACTGTCTCGGAGATTGCTTCAATCCGTACAACGATTTGTTTAGTTTGCAAACCCAATTTTCCTTACCAGCAACTTTGAATCTTTCTGGCTGAGTCATATAGATTTCCTCTTCCAAGTCACCGTGTAGAAACGCGGTTTTCACATCCATTTGAACTAGTTCCAAATTCAATTGCGCTACCAAGGCCAACATAATTCTAATAGAGAAATGTTTCACAACTGGAGAAAACACTTCATTATAATCAATACCTTCCTTCTGAGCGTAGCCTTTAACCACCAATCTTGCCTTGAAGCGAACATCATTCTTGACAGGAAATCCATCTTTCTTTGCATATACCCATTTGCATCCAATTGCCTTCTTTCCCTTCAGTAAGCTGGCCAGCCTCCATGTCACATTCTTCTGAAGGGACTGCATTTCTTCATTCATAGCTTTCCTCCACTTTTCATTTTTTGAACTTTGGACAGCTTCATTGTAAGTGGTAGGAACATCATCATTTACAATTGGAGATGCATAAGCCACCAAGTCGACAAAGCGAGCCGATTTTCGAATCTCTCGTCATGACCTTCCTGTTGCTATTGATTCTTGTTGCTGTGGAGGTTCTTGGGTCGGAACCTCTTCTTCATCTGACAACTCCTCTGTCGCAGGAGTGTCTCCACCTGATTTGATACTTACTGCTGGGTCAATTCTTCTTTCAAACTCCACATGTTTTGGAGTAGTCTCCACCTGCTGTGGAGCATCATCAAGCTGCTACACAACTTCATTTGTTACCTTTTCCAACATGGATAATTCATCAAAGGTAACATCCCTACTAAAGAGTATCTTCTTCGATTCCGAACACCAGAGCCGATAGCCCTTTATTCCAGAAGTGATACCCATGAACAATACTTTCTTTGCTCTTGGATCCAACTTGGATTCCTTAACATGATAGTATACAGTGGAACCAAAAACATGTAAGGAATTATAATCATTAGCAGGTTTTTCAGACCATATCTCGAAAGGTGTTTTTCCACAAATAGCAGTTGATGGCAATCGGTTAATGAGATGACTCGCATATGTCACAACCTCAGCCCAAAATTGTCTGCCCAACCCAGCATTGGACAACATACACCGAACTTTCTCCAGCAACGTTCGGTTCATGCGTTCTGCCACCCCATTCTGTTGTGGTGTATCTCTAACTGTAAAGTGTTGAACAATACCTTCATCTTGGCAGACCTTGTCAAATGGATCATTTCTATACTCACCACCATTATCTGTTCTGAGTCGTTTGATCATTCTGCCAGTCTGAGTTTCCACCATATTTTTCCATTTAAGTAAACATTCCAACACTTCATCCTTTTTCTTCAAAGTATACACCCATACTCTTCGGGAATAATCATCAACAAAGGTTACGTAGTAGTGTTTACCTCCCATAGATGCTGTCTTGGATGGTCCCCACACATCTGAGTGAACATAATCCAGAATACCCTCGGTGTTATGGATTGCAGTGCCAAACTTCACTCTCGTCTGCTTCCCCTTAACACAGTGCTCACAAAATCTAATTTGCAGGTCTTGACGCCTTCCAATAATCCTTGTTTAGCTAAAATTCGCAAAGATTTTTCACCTGCATGTCCCAAACGCATATGCCACAGTTTGGTTACTTCTGTATCGCTGTCATCATCGGAAGCTACTGCTACTATTGTCCCAATAACTACATTACCCTGATAGTAATACAAGTTATTCTTCTTTCGTATACCTTTCAACATTACAAGTGCGCCAGAGAACACCTTCATAACTCCATTTTCTGCAGTTACCTTCAATTCCTTGGACTCCAATGTTCCCACAGAAATGAGATTCTTTGTCAAACTCGGCACATATCTCACATCTGTTAGCATTCTGGTCGATCCATCATGATTCCTCAAATGGATTGTGCCAACTCCGGTTGTTTCACAAGGTGTGTCGTTTGCCGTGTAAACAACTCCTCCATCAAGTTTTTGAAAGTCAAAGAACCAGTCCCGATTGGGACACATATGGTAGCTACAACCCGAATCCAAAAGCCAAGCACCAGAATAGCTTGTCGAAGATGTAAGAACTAATGAAAGGTCTGAACTCTCATCATTAAGTTCAGCAACATTTGAGACAACTTTCCCTTTGTCAGATTTGCCCTTAGCTTTTAACTTTGGGCAGTCCTTCTTCCAGTGGCCTTTCTCCCGACAAAAGGCACACTCATCTTTGTTCGGTCTGGGTTTCGAACTGGATCTCCCTCTCCTTCCTTTCTTCTGGCTTTGCGAACGGCCTCTTACAATCAATGCTTCTGCTGCGCCACGCGTTGTTTCCTTTTTATCTTTCCTTCTCAACTCATAGCTATACAGAGCAGCACAAACTTCACTAAGAGACACCTGAACCTTCCCGTGAAGCAGAGTCGTCTCAAGAAATTCAAACTCCTCAGGAAGGGATCCCAACAGTATCAAAGCCAAATCCTCATTTTTGAACGTTTCATCCAAATTCATCAAATCAGCTACCAACTGATTAAAGGTAGTGATATGATCATTTATCGTGGTACCAGGAACATAAGTAAAGCGGAATAATCTCTTTTTCATGTAGAGCTTATTCTGACCGTTTTTCTTCAAAAATTTCTCCTCCAATGCCTTCCATAGTATACCGGCAGAATTTTCCTTCGAAAATGCATACTTCTGCTCTCTGGACAGGCATGATCGAATTGTACCACACGCCAATCGATTGATGGTCTTCCAATCTTTTTCTTCAATGTCTTCTGGTTTCTTTTCTTCAATGGCGAAAGAGAGCGTCTAGAACCTCGCACTGCCACATGCAGAGGCGTATCCTCACTCGCCTCCAAAAGTCAAACAACATTCCCAATCACCTTCTTCGATCGACTTTGTTACTCAATTAGCATCACTCTTAACATGTTAAACGACTCTGATGCAACCGACGCCTCTTGGATTTCACAACCGAGAGTCAACAGTTGGCTATGCCTTCAATACTCAGACTTAGATCTACTTCGTGACTCACCGCTGAAGTTTGCTTAAATTAGCAGGCTTGTCGTTGATTTTGCAGCTTCCAATTCACCAAAATTTCGACACTGAGACCACTTCTACAAACCGCCTACCTCTGTCGCAATCTACCATCTCTGCTTCGAATCAAGCTTGATTATTTTCGAATCGGATCGAATGCTATCGAATTTCCGAACTCACAGCCAAGGAACGTCAACTCTAATACCAATTTGTCGTGTACCTAGGGCTTATCCTAGGGTTTGGATTGGAAATCGGAAGATTCTGATGGGTTAGGACCAAGAACAGAATTATTGGAGGGGAAAATTGGATAGAAACAGGGGAAGATAGGAAATGAGGGGGAGAGTTGCAGATCAGAACAGAGAGAGAGAGAGAGAGAGAGAAAACAGAAGGAAGAGATCATAGAGTTTGAGAGAGACAATAGGATTCAATTATTATTCAACATAATGTCTCATCCGTTTATAGTAGCCTTTTATAGGCATAGCTGGCTTCTAACTAAATGCATAACAACACCCATGTCTAACCAACATATCCAGCCGTTATCCCACTATGTGGGGTTGGCTACATGAATTCTAGACTTCTATGTGGGTTACATCCCAACAGATAGTTTGTCTAGAATTCATATTTGGATCCGACTAGGTTTTACGCTGGCTGTCGGCTACCTAACGCAACCCTCCTCCTTTATCCGGGCTTGGGACCGGCAGTGGATAATATCCCCTGGCGGAGTAATGATAAAATGAAGTTTGAACACCATCTTCACATGGAGAAATTTCATGAGATGGTGGTGAATGAGGATAATTGATATAGTTGTGTTCCATAACTTAGTTGACATGGTGAAACCAACAAGTACAATATGGAAACACAACATAACACCCATGTCTAACCAACTGCTAAAATATCTACAACAACTATTATAAGCCTATTCAGTGTTCTAAAACACACTAGCCACAATTCGAGTGCTAGATTGGGGCCTAGCGCAGGCGACGCCTAAGAAAACTGCTATTTTTTTTTTTAACTTTTTGATATAATTTGATCCTACTTCCAGAATAAACCTTTAAGAATCTCAAACAATACTCAATTATTTACACTCAGCAGAATCCAATTGCAGGTTCAGTTGTGCGCATATCCAACAAATAGCTGCAAACCCTAGAATCCTATCAAAACACAAATTTCTTGAGAAGAGCTACAAAAATTGAAGCTTTTTGAGAAGAGTTGCAAAAATGATGAAAGAAGCTTCAAACCTAGAAAGAGATAAAAATTGAAGCTTCTTAATGAAAGAAGCTAAACAAATGATGAAAAAGCTGGAAATCGAAGCGAGGCCTCAGATCGTACCAAAGGAAGAAGAGCGAGAACCGGTAGGGAGATAGGCAGCGAGAACATGGCTGAGAAGGACGATTGGTAGCGGCAACAGCGACTAGAGAGAGAAAGCGACGAGACGATTGGCGGCGGAGTGACTGAACTGATAGGGAGATAGGCAGTGAGAACGTGGCTAAGAAGAGGACAATTGGCAGCAACAGCGACGAGAGAGAGAGAAATCGACAAGTCCACCAGAGACGAACCCAAACCACGGCGAGAGGATATAAAAGGGAAAGGGGGAAATAGGGAAAATTCAAACGCGTTTGGGCGACTCAAGCGGCATGTCGATTGGGCCCGATTAATCAAGCTTGGTGCCTAAGGGTGTCGATTTGCACAAAATTGCGGCAGTCGCCTAGGCCGCATTTTAGGACACTGAGCCTATTATCATGTTATCCCTTTATTACTCCTAGAGTCATGACACATAGTAGTTTCTTAATTGAGAGCACATGGAAGAATGCAGCACTAAGAGCCACATCCTGAGATGACAGAACATTATATAAAAAATCAAACATTGGCATTCAAATCCCAACCACACAGTAAGTATATGGTCAGCTGAAAAGGTTCATTTTAACACAAGAAGGCTGGACAGAAATTGAAATTATGGGAAAAAGAGACTGCAAACAATAAATACGGACATGGTAGATCAGAGAATAATTTGCAGAGTCCGGCTCTTTATGCAGTAGGAAGAAAAAGAAAATCAATCCCAATAAAATTGTGCCATAGAAGTACATGCAGCCACCAGACACCGCTACTATCCCATCGCCCAAATTCTAGCTATACCATAATCTAGTAAATATTATGGCCCACATTGAAATTTAGAATGTTTCTGTTTGTTCTTTATCATAAAATACCGATAAAAGATGCGCACCGCAGCCACCTATTAACCAGTGAGGAAGACCAACTATAAGCACAAACCTCCCACATACAAAGAGCCTCATTGAAGGATAACTCCCGGCGAAAGAGCACTAGCAGCATCCGGAAGGCAAAATGAAGGCTTTCAGCACCTATACGTGAAAGATGAGCAAACATTTCTTTGTCTGTAAGCTTCAAGATATGCCACAGTGACTGCAACTGCTTCATCACGCCAGTTGGTCCTTCCATCTGAAAGTTTTCACGCTGCAGAGGTATGAATAATCTAAGTAAGCAAAAGAAAATCAAACTGCTCAAGCAAATTAATGGCCCATTCAATTTCATTGTTGTTTCCAACTTTTTGTGTTCATTTTCAAAATAGAGGGGGGGGGGGAAGAATTCATTTGGTTGCGTTTTTTTTATTTCGAAAAATAAACCCATTTCCAAAGAAAAAATGGCTAAACAGGAAAATACCAAAATAGGGTAAATTACACCCAAGTCCCCTTTGGTTGGAGTCATTTTTATAGAGACCCCCTATAGTTTAAATTTAGTATTTGAGATCCCTGTGGTTTGCTTTTTGCCCAAACTGCCCCCTCAATTAGGTCAAGCAACTGACATTAAAAAATAGTACAATAAACCTAGACCCCGTAGGGCTTGGGAGGAATTAATCCTATTCCTTTTAATGTCCTTAGTAGCTTGACCTAATGGAAGGCATTCTTTGGAAAAAAAAAAAAAAAAAGCAAAGAAGAAGAAGAAGAAGAAGCAAGCCATAAGGACCCTAAATGCTAAATTTAAACTACAGAAGCTCTCCGCAAAAAATGACCCACATCACAGGGGGTTTGGGTGGAATTTACCTTTCAAAATATATTTTTGCACAAAGAAGTGCAAAATATTAAGTAAAAAAGTTAATATTATATGAAAAAAAATTAAAAAATATATATATTACATGGACTTAGAAAAGTTCTATCTCTGTATTAAGAAAAGAAAATTAACATAAATAGATTTATCAAACTTTTGAAGATGACAACAAAAATCAAATAGGAGATTTAGTTTTCATTTTTCCAACTGAAAACGAAAACTGCACAGACAAATTTGAAAACTGAAGCTGAAAATGAACACATGAAAACTAAGAACAAAATCAAAGGGGTGATAGTTCTGACATAGATATATCTTAAGAAAAAAAATTTGCCTCCTTCAGACATACCATTCTTCTTAAAAGCATCTCAAAGCACCAAAAAGCATCAGCATTGTCCTCAAAAAGAACAACAAATGGTGATAGTAAATCACTCATACCTACAATCACATTCTTAGTTAGAACAAGAACAATTGAAGCTCAAATCTGAGATTACAGATTCCTTACTCTTTGCATGAACGCAGTAGTAATAGAAACAATTTGAGTCAAAAGAGATGGGCACAACCTTGGCAGTACCCTGTTGCAGGATCAACCCAGGCATAAACAGCAAGAATATCTGACATTCGAGCTAAATTTTTGGCATCCTCATAGAACTCTAGATGATTATCGGTTCTAACCACATCAACAACTGAAAATAAGCAACCTTATCAGAATATAATATAACACAATTCAACTATAAGGTCAACAGAAGTAACTGCCATTTTCTCACGGAAGAGATTAATTCATAGCTGATTTACCAATTCTGTGAAGCGTCCAAAGCCATTCCGATACTCTGTCTTCACTAGATGGGCCCATTTGAGATGTCCTTACATCTATAGGCAGTGTTTCTGGCACATCTGATATTCTTAATCTGTTTATTATCTCTTTTTTGTATTCCAGGTCCTTGGACGGGGATAGAGGTTCATGGACATCAAGTTGAACCATCTCAATTTCACAGTTAAGAGCATGTGAGACTACATCAGATGGTGAACCACTTGACTCCATAATTAGATCAATGTTGTTATTAATTTGAAAGGTATGCATATGCCCATCTTTGTACTGCAGTCGCATAGAATGCCTATCACCAGGGAACTCATGTTCTTCCCTCTCTTTGCCAGTGTTCTCAAACAAATTCGTGACGGGTAATGGAGGAAAATCAAAATAACTCTCTGTTAAATATCGTGATCCATTTGCTTCACTCCCTGGCTTTGGGGAATCGCAATTGCATGGATCCGAACTAGGCATAAAACCAGATGATTCGTATGCTGCACTATCCGTGCTCCCCCTAACAGTGACAAGGTCACCTGAATCACTAGAGCTTTCCCTTTTGCATGTTTGTCCTGTTTCTGTACAATGATTATCCCAATCACAGCGACTGTCTAATTTATTCTCGTAGTCTGAGGTGTGCCTATCTTGGGCCTCAGCTTCTCTTGTTCTATTATCTTTGGACATTGTCCTCATATCCATGACTTTTGACCCCACAACATAGGCAAGAGTACCTGTGCCTATGCTGGAGTGCATCATCTGGCATTGCTTGACAAGCTCGCTGTAGCGTTCCCTGTACCATCATTTTGTTAAAGCTGTTAAAAGTAAAATTACAAGATAGTAAAAAATACCAAGCAGCAACCAGATGTTCAATAAAGAATTTTATTCCCCAAGTCCCTCAATTTACTTCTTTTTTTTGCTGCTTGAATTACTTCATCAATTTCCTAAAAGAATTCCCAATGAAATGGTTATTGTAAGACACACATCACAATCAAGAAAATGCTGAAAGACAAGTATTTCCATCCTACAGGATAAATAGTCCAAAAAACAGAAACATTCACATACACACAAAATCTCTGGAACCACTCATTCCATGTGAAGGAAAATGATTCTTGTCAGTTCATGATTGAAACAGAAAAATGGTGCAGTAGTCTATAGACAGAAAAAGAGTAATGGAGAATCATATATTCTCCAGAATGATTAGACATCAAAGAAACCCTACACTTTTTACAAAATCACCAAATATTATCAAATTTGAGTATCATTTTCCAAGTTGTCTAGGTCTTATCACAAAGTTTATAGGAATTTATCTGCAACATAGTGCAGTAGGAAATGTAAGGGCCTATACCTTCGAGCAGTTCTCAATTGCCTCCTGTGGTCTGCAGTGCTGCTCAAGTTGTAACATCCCAACAGAAATTCCCAAACTTCCGGCCTTATTGATGGATCCACGCCCTAAAAATTGAGACGCAGCAGTTAATGAAAAAGAAGAACAATTGTTTCTTAGAATTCTATCTCCAGTGGATACAGTATGATAGTTAAGATGATTGAGACAACTAAACAGCACCATATAAGGTGAAACTTAGCACTCCAAAAGAAACTACTTAAACCAAAATAGTGATTGCAAGCAGCTAAAATCAAATATCAATCAAATGAAACATATTGCCTTTTTTTTTTTTTTTCTAGATTTAAAGTGGTAAATCTACCAGATCTAGGGAATGGTAAAAGGAGAAAGATAAGGTCCCATCTTAATACAAGAACCAGGAAAGGGAAATGCACAAGAACAGCTAAATGAGACAAAGGCAACAAATGGTCAGAATCTGCACTTAGAAACCCACAATGGAAGCTCCATTTTTAGCTAGTGATTCCACTTTATCATGTCTCTTAGCACCAGTGTTCTAAAAGCTGGCCGACGCTAGGTGGCCCTTGGCCACTGCAATTCAGGCCAAATCGGAACCCCTAAGCGCCAGGCCCGATCGGTGCCTAGTCACCTGGGTCACACAAGGCCTGGGCCAATTATCATTCCCTCTCTCTCTCTCTCTTGTCGTTACTCTCTCTCGCCGCTACTCTCTCTCTCCGCTTTCCCGTTCATTCTCTCTCATCGGGGACTTGTCACCGCCACCGATCTCATCGTTTCTCTCTCTCTCTCTCTCTCTCGCCTCCGATCGGGCCGTTCCCTCCCTATCGGTTCTCGCTCTTCTTCCTCCGGTACATATGGCCATCTTCCTCCTTGCTCCTTGCTAATTGTTGCGCCATCTTCGTCCTTGTTCCTTGCTGCAAGCCATCTTCCTCCTTGCTAAAATTTAAAAAAAAAAAAAAAAAAAACAACAACAACAACATTTTTCCTAGGCGCCTATGTGCTAGGCCCCTGTCTGTCACCCAACTAGCGCCTAACGTGTTTTAGAACACTGCTTAACACCCTAAATAAAACCATTTCCAAGGAATGAGATAAGACAACATTTCCTTAATCAAATTCCATGAGACCATTACTTTATTGTAAGCAATTATGATACAAATAAGGGATCCCACAAGAGAACCCTTGTGAACAAGCTATATATGAAGCAAAACTAAATCTCATCCTCAATTGTAACTTTACCAGTCTCATATCCAATCGCCAAAAACCCATATAGAGATCATGATAAACTTCATGGACTGTTAAGTTAACAAGACAAGTGGCGAGGTGAAAGATATTTGAGCCAAAATTTCCAATTGTGAGGTGGAAGATCACAAGAAAAATACAAATTGATCCCCATAATATGAATGTTTATACTCGAGATATGGACCAAATTTAAGTTTTTTGGATTCAATCAGAATTTTCAATCATAAACCAGAATAAAAGCCATAATGATGACCAGTTACTAGTATGTATCAAGCTAAAAAAGAGTTGCTTGTTGTATGTACGCATTTGCAACTTATTGGCCTTTCCACATGACATAATGCTCATTAGACAACTTAGGTCAGCAATAGCTGAATAAAAGAAAAGGAACATTTGAGGAAGAGGTGAGAAGCTTGTGCTAACAATGATCCAGCATAAATAAACAGATAATTTTAAGAGGGAAAACGGCCAGCTTGGCCCCTCAACTTTTTTATTTTTGGCCAGATTAACCACTGGACCTTTTTGGGCCCAAATTCACCCTTGAACTTTTCAAAATGGTTCTTTTTGCCCCCTAAAATGATAGTTTTTGGTTCACTTTGCCCCTGAAATTCTAGTTTTCTGGCTCAAATTCACCCTCGAATTAAACCATTTGAAAAGTTAAAGGGTGAATTTGAGCCAGAAATAAGTTCAGGGGTTAAATTGACCAAAATCAAAAAGTTCATGGGCCTCTTGATGACAGACACAGACAGAGAAAATTGCACTATAGAATGATGAATAAGCAGTCATACCAGAAGGGGAAAAAAAAAAAAACTTAGACTAACCTTTTAATACAAAGAGGATAAAATGTCTTCCCACGAACTGATACTAACACAACAGAACTTGGTAAAGACTAAATGCATTTTGCTTGTTTGAGACCCAAAATGCATCCCCAAATACAGCGGGTAAAACACGTGATTAAATGACCACCTGAAACATGAAGATAACTAGATCCCTCTCTTGTGGTAGTAAAACAATCTCTAGGTCATCATTAACAAAACAGGATTCATGCATCACTCAACTACTTACGGTGTAGCTTCTATGTGCATTTACAACATTTGCAAGGTTACAATTTTTTTCTATTATCATTATCGCACCTATCTTGCACTGATTTTGTTCATAACATTTCTAAAAGAAGTTATCAAAATTGTGACATCCAAATCAAAACAAAGATTAAAGTTCACAGCAAGCTTAAACACACAAACCAATTGAACTAATTCCTGTCATATCCACAGAATGCTTGAATGACAGAAATAATTGATTGAGATGTGGGGACTGCTGATACAGAAACCATTAACAACTAAGTCATTGCTACTTGCAGATGCAAACAGAGACAATCTACAAGTTTGGAACCCCATTAAAACATTGATAGGCTGTAGCACGCAAAATGTATTGAGTTCATGAAATGGAAACAAATAATTATACTGGCCAAGCAAGCATTTGTGGAAATTCATAAAATTGATAATAACAGCACAACTCACCCCAAGAATAATTGATTTCAAAGCTTTACGGAAACCAAGAATCTTTCCATCACCATCAAAGGTGGCCTGCCACTTCTCTGGCCTAAGCATTTTACTCTGCACCACCACAAACAAGGAGATCAAACACTACATCACATTCAAGGAGAGGGGGGAAAGAGGAAAGGGAAAAAACAAAATTACCCAAAAACTAAAAGAAAAATATTCCAGTAGTGGTGAATTATAAGCCATGAAGGGGCCAATGCAAGTTTGTTGAGCCAATGAGAACTACGGCTCCAAATAGACAAGAAGATAAACAACCTGCATTGGGGAAACTGAAAGACAAAGAACATCTTGCCCAAGAACCATACTTGTTCTTCTCAAGTAATTTGACGTCCTCCTTGCAATTATGTTCTTGAAATCATGGATGGTTGTAGTTAACCCACAATGTTTGCCTATATTTTGATACGATCAATTTATTCTGTTCTAAATGCAATGACCATGTAAGTCACCTTTCATAATGATCCCTCATTTAGATGTTCTTGCACCAACCCCTCTAAATACCACCCAGAAGTTGTCTCATCTCTTATTCCAACTCAACTTATAGTGCATCTATACTGACAATAATCAAAACCTCACCTCCTAAAATAATTTTAACCATGATCCATTTTACCATCTACAATGTGGAGAAATTTCAACTTTGTTTAGATTGATGCATGATTATCTACATAAGAGAAGGAATGATCTGTGGGAGTGGAGGACAGCTGGGGAAAAGGACCTTTTATTTTTCTTTTTTTTAATTAAGTAGAAGGATCTTTTTACTTAATGTGTCCTTAAATCGAAAAGGATGTCAGACATTGAAGAGCACTTTAGTGCCTATTTACAAGAATAAAGGAGATGTTCCAAGTTGTATCTCCTATCGGGTTTTCTGAAAGGGAACTGTCTTCATTTCAAATAACTCAACAAAACAGTTGAACCTTGCTTGGGGAGTTTCAAACTCTCAACCAATTACCAAAGCCCCACAGAATACTCAGAGCAGAATTAGTAAATACAGAACACTTTCTGGTTATGTAGAAGCACATTTCATAAACACTGAAATGATTAATGATTAAAAAAAACTATAGTTCGACATTCTTACTCCAATAGCAACCTTTATAACTGTCTGATGAAGACAAGGCTCCCCAATGTCACGAACAATAGAACTGACCAGGTTTAGACTCACAATCCCAGTTTTTCCACAAATCCATTGCTTGCTGTCACCGTCAAAAGACATCAGCTGACAGAAACTAGAACTCCCTCTGTCTCTGTCTACCTCTTACTTCTGAAATTGTCACCCTCTAAAATCACCAACAAATCACTCAAAACGGCATAAAGAACAAAAACAAAAAAACTGCACGACTTATCATCTGGTCAGAAAATTGAATAACTAATGAAACACGTTGCCAGAGCAATTACCATAATCTGGGCGCTTATCAACTCGTCACCCTCCACGGTTACCATAAAATCAATTAATCAAATATTTTGCGAAGAAAACAAGAAAAAGAACATACTTAATCAATTAATCAAATATTTTGCGAAGAAAACAAGAAAAAGAACATACTTCAGAGCTCAAAATCCGATCAACAAAATACAATAATGAATAAAACCCATTATCAGATAAACCACCAAGAATCAAACCCTGAAATTAGATTGCGAAAATAATCAGATATAATATCAGAAAAATTGTGAAAGCCTGGTGGTGAAGTCACCAATATATCACCTCACCTCTCTAAAAATTCTCCCTCTCCTGAATGCCGAACAATTAATCCCGACTATGCTCTACTGTCTATGAACGATCAACAGATCTAAAAGCCCCCAAATTGTACTCTGGAAGTCCCAATCGATTGTCCGGCCAGCCATGATCTCAATGCAAAACGAATTTTCCAAATCACATAGAAACTATCACATTTATACGAAAACCTACATTCATCTTCCACAACATACAGAAATTGTAAAAGTTGCACATCCCAACATAAATACATACATACATACATGAAAAAGAAGAGAGGGAAATGACCTGAAGGTCGGCGATTGAGATGAAATTGGATAGAGATCTCCGAAACTCAGAGATCGATCGATTGGGTCCGTCGCCATTTATCAAACACCAGGGACCGTTTCTTCTCCTTCGCTTTCGACTCTTCTTCTTCGCCTGGAACTCGCCAAATGCACATAACATGATAGTTTCATTAATTATAGTTAAATTTTGTGGGAAGCTACGGGAATGTTCCTCTGCGGCCGGCCTCGTCTTTCCATCTGTGCACTCGTTTCAGGGATTTCATCTCGACCGTACATCCAATGCCTGTGGTTTGGTGGTTTGATGGCCCTTGACTATGGAACCCACTAACCCCAACCAAACCAACTTGAATTGGTCTTGCATCCCAAGTCAACTTGGTTTTGGGTTTCCACTCATTGCATTTTTAGGTAATAATTTACCATCAATAATAATTAAAATGTTTTGTTTAATTAAGTGCAATTATTGTTGCTAATTATGAGCTTGCTTTGAAATTTGAAATTCAGAAAAAAAATAATTTTTATGTGTATAAAAATATATAATGCTATTATTATATAGTGTTTTGATTAAGGGTGAATAAAATTTTAATTAAATTGAAATAATTAAACAAAATCGGCTAAAATTGGTAATTCGATTCAGTACAGTTTAATTTGTAGCCTGATTTAAATTGGTTTTCAAATTTAAGTTTTTCAATTATTTCAGTTCAATTCAGTCTTTTTATTAGAAAAATTAAAATAACCAAATTAGCTAAAATATCAAAAATAATATTGTTTTTATCAAAATTAACCGGTTCAATTTGTTTTTTTTTTATTTAATCAAATTTTTGTCCATCCCTAATTATTTCAATCTACTTGCAGTTTGTTTATTTTTAGTTTTTTTTTTCTTTTGTTTGAACAATTATTTGATTTGTTCGGTTCGAGTTTTGGAAAATGTTCAATCTATTCGGTTGGAGCAATTCAGTTAGTTCGATAATCAAACCGACCAAATGTTCACCAACAGTTTTGACACTCACAAAATTGTTTTTTTATAAGTTTAAATAGGTGCTTATAATTTTGTGAGTATCAAACATAGTATTAAAATACTTTGTATACATAGCATTATCATAAAAATATCTATCAATAATTTTGTCATTTTTTTTTCACTTATCCATATCGCATTAAGTAAGAAAAAGTGTAAAATATCTATGGATAATTTTGAAATGTGAGAAACTTGAGAGGTCTCTTCATCACAATCAGTTTTCCTTCAAACATATCTCACCATCTTTAAACCTTACAATCTACCTATTCCACAATATCGAGTGAACGGATAAATTTATCGCGAGTCAAAACTCGAGAGTCTGACCTCTCAAATAAATATAATCAATTGTATAGTCTTGCACTAAAGCAAACAACAATTTTAAGTCAAAGTTCATTGAATATAATTTGATATTAACTGTTTAAATTTTAATTTTTTAGATAAAAATTTAAATAAATTTAATATTAGTATAGTGGTAAAATTGTTTTAGAAGTTTGTTATTATTTAAAGATTGTAAATTTAAATTTTGTTAACATAAATAATTTTGATTTTTTAAGCAATATACATAAATAATATTTTAAGAAAATATATTTTTTTAACGTTGAAAATACAAGGAGTTTTAGATCAACACACAACTTCGACCCAGACCATTCAAAAAATCTATGACCCTTACACCCCAAGTTGGATAGACAAGTTATAAGTTGCGAGTTAAAGCTTGAACCCAAATCCCATAAATATGTGAAGAAAATATTTTATCGATAAATGTTTATAACACTATAGATATACGAAGAAAATATTTAATTACAATAATTTTATTTTCATTTTATATATAATTCAAATCAACTTAATTCACGGACACCATGGTTGAGATTTCTTATTGAATCTTTAGAAATATTTAAAATAATAAGAAAGTGAAGAATTTTAAATTCACACAGCCCTAAAGTCAATGAAACAAGTATTGATTTGGTCTTGGAAGTGTCACTTAGTCGTACTATTTCCGTTGCATTCGATGGTATAGTTAACAGCCAGCGGAGCTCTTCTGCAGCCTCTTTCCTTAATTTGACTAAAAAACCCATAGCTTCCCATTTCAAACATCTAGAAAGTTCTAGACACAGCGTTAGGTTTGGGTTTATTTTTACGAAAAAGTTATTTGGATATTTAATTATGATATCTTTGATCATAATTATATATTGACCTGTTATATTTTTATTACCTTGGTGCCTCAAAAGTGTTACAATTCATTGTCCAAATAGCATTTTTTATTATTTTTAAGGGTTTTGGTTGCAAGTTTATTAGGGTACCCATTAAGGTATATATATATATAATTTTGATCTTCTAAATAACATTACTTATTTTATATTAAGTAAATTTTGATATGACAATTCAAATATAATAATACTGTAGAACTTACTTATTTAATTATTTCAATATAGTAAATTAATACGATAAACTTCATATTATTATATTTGAATTATCACATCAACGTTGTTTAGTATAATTGTTTAAAGGATCAAAACACTATATGTATGTATATATATATATCTTTCTATATATATTTTGTAATGTAAGAAACTCGAGAGGTCCTTTGATCACAATTAGCATTCACCTTAGACTTATCTCACCATTTTTAACACCCACAGTCCGCTTGCTCTATGACCCTAGGTGAATAAATAAGTTTATCGTAAGTCAAAGTCCTGGGCCTTGGTCTATTTAATAGACATAATTGATTGCGCATTATCACACTAAGTCAAAATCGAACTCACAATATTATAGTACCCCAAACTCCTGAACGCGTGTGGTGGATTGTCTATGCTACCCTTAGGGGTTCACTAAGGCATAGTTAATGCACGTTATTTTTTTACACTAGACATTTCTATTAACTTGTAATAAATGCATTGTATTTTGAAATATTTTATTAACCAATAGACGTATTTGAATGTGAAAAACAAAGTATACTGGATTACTTTAAAGCCAAACCTTATTTTTATAGGATAATGCTATGGTACACTAATAAATTATTTATTATACATTATTTTCAATTATATGAGATTTTTATTGGTAGATGAAATATTGTAAAATAGTATACATTTACTATTAACTAATAAGAGTGCTTTGTATTGAAAAACAATATGTAATAGATGGCATTATTTGAAAATAAGATATATTTATTATATTTTAACTGTTGTTTTAAGATTGTTGATAGTATTATTAATTTTAAAATTATATAAAATAATAAGTCGATAAAATTTGTAACATATCAAAAAAAGAAGATGAGATAATAAGAGAAATTTAAAATGTGATATAAGATATAATATTCACATGAATTGAACATCACAAATGTATTATTTCTTGTAAAATGATACAAATAAAATTAATACAATCTATATTATGTATTATATAAGCAAAAAAAGTATTTTGGTGTTACGAAATCATGTTAATAAAGTGGATTTTTAAAGTACGGATAAGATAAAACTTAATCACAAAGATTTGATATCGTGAGTATAAAATATAAAAACTAGATCATGACAATCAATTGCTACCTGGTTAATTTTTATTTAAAATATTTAATTTTTTATTTATACATACACCGAGCCACACTTATAGTATAAATTAAAAAAATGCATGATACACAAATTTCCTTTGGATATATTTTAATTTAAAGTCATATGTTCTTGTTATTTTTATAGACATTTCACGTGGTTTATTTTTAATATATTTATTTATATTACAAAAAATATATTTAAAAAATAAATCACAACAAATGAAACTAGTAAAAACAAATTAGGGGTGAGTAATATTTCGATTAAATATAAATAACTGAACTGAATGAACTGGCTAAAATTGTCGATTCAATTCAGTTCAAGTTCTAAATCGGTTTGATTCAATTTTCAAGTTTGACAATTTAGGTTATTTTGGTTCGATTCGATTTTCGTATTGAAAACAATTAAAATAAAATAACCAATTGAAATGTCAAAAATGTTATTTGATTAATTTTTTGGCTTTTTATTTTATTTTTTAATTTTTTTGATCAATTTGATTTGTTCTAAGTATCTATTTAGGCAGTTCATTTCAATTTTTGACACAAATTTGGTGTATTTGATTTGAGTAATTTGGTACTCACCCCTAAAACAAATCACTTAAAAATAACATGAACCACGAGAATTCAAGAAATCTTAGAAAAATTCATTTTTTTTTCAATAAATTTGTAGAAAGAAAAAGAAGAAGAAGACATTTAGTAGTAAATGTTGGCCCAATTAGGCCCAGCCCACTGTCAGCTGCAAGAGTGGGCCTAAGAGCCACAAGAGGCCTCACATATCAAATTTGTGTCAAATCAAAATAACAAAGTGAAAAAATAAGTCATTTTTAATATTTTGATCATTTAGTTATTTAAAAAATTACTTAAAGAGTTGTGGTACTCTAATGAGGTGAATATTTAATCAGTCCGATTATCGAATCTATCCAATTACTCAAACTAAATAGATTGAATATGTGTTAAAAATCGAATTGAATAGATTAAATAAATTCTTATATCGAAAAAAATAAAAAATAAAAAACTAACAAAAAGAATCAAAATAACAAAGTGAAAAAATGACATCATTTTTTGTATTTTAATTGGTTTGGTTATTTAAAAAAACTACTTAAATAGTTATGATGCCCTTAGGGGTGATTATTTACTCAAATCAAGTAGATTGAATCTATGTCAAAAATTGAACCAAGCAGATAAAATAAATTATTAAATTGAAAAAATAAAAAAAAATCAAACCGATTGAAAAAAAACTAAAAAATTGAAATAATAAAATATAAAAACGATATTGTTTGACATTTCAATCGGTTAGTTTATTTCAATTTTTTTAATATGAAAATTAAATTAAATCGAAATAATTGAAATTACCAAACTTAAAAACTGAACCAAATTGAATTATAGTTTGAGCTAAATCAAATTGATAATTTTAATTAATTTAATTTAATTATTTTGATTTAATCAAATTGCTGCTTGCCCCTAAATGTCCCAGACTTAGGGCCACCCCTCCTGCCTTGGCCGGCCGTAGTTTAGCTAATCCATGTGTGGGCCATGTATGGGAGGTGCCGTGCACATATCCGCGGGATTGTCGGACCGGACAACCATGCTACAAGAAAAATGTTAAAATGAATTGGGGCTCAAATCTGTACGCCATTGTACAAACCTTAATATCTCATAACTATCCAATTGGCCCAATTCATTCAAGGCCTCACAACAGGTAGGCCCCTTGGTCCACACTATTTTCTTTTCTGCCATTTATCTTTATTTTTTTTTACCCTTACTATTTTTTTTTCTTTTTTTTTTTTCACCTTTCCCGCAACTCGAAGACTTTTCCAACTCAACCAATGATAAACTCAATCCAGCTTTGCTTACCATTTACATGAGATATGATTAGAGGGTAGAGGAGAGTAAGAGTTTGATTTATTTGAACTAATTGAATTGATTAAATTTTAAAATAATATTATTTTTATATTTATAAAAAATCATTTTTTTTATTTTGTGTGCTTTCTATCTATTATTTTGATTTTTTTTCTTTATTTTATTTTTTGTATTTCTTCGATTTATACAATTTAGATTCGATTTTTTCAATAATTGAAATAACCATCTACACATCTCTAGGTATGATTAAGCTCAACGTTGCTATGCATTCGTATTTTAATATGTTAAAAAAAAAAATAAAGTAAGATAAATCAATTTAACCTATTTTTTATATGTCAAAATATATAAATTAAATTAACTCAAAAAAATAAATATATAGGTGTAATTTAAATAATAAAAAATTTAAATTGACATATGAAAAAAATCAAAATACAGAGATTAAATTAAATCACAAATATAAGTACAACGATTTAATCGAAATAAAGAAAAAATTAAATAATTAGATAAAAAATAAAAAATATAAAGATATATATCCGTACAAATTCAAACGTACTCGGTGAACTTCCCCAGCATCATCAATTTGTCTATTATTATTATTCATTCATAGTTTTAAGGCTGGTGCTTGATTACGTATCCATTTTGAGTTGCAAAGTGGTCAACAATGGTGTCCATTCAACTACATGATGATGGAAACAGCCCAAGAAGCTGATAATTATATCATCTTCAACCCTGTAGTTAGCCTCTAACTCTGTCATCTTCTTCGATCATCCTTAACGACTTTAACTTGGCCCGAAAGTGACCGTCTAGCTGGGTTTAGCGATGCAATTACGCACCAAGAGCACGCTTCCAAGACTAATTCAAACGTTTGAAATAACCTATTTGTGAGCGTTTGTTTCATGGTTTTTGGTGTTTTGCCAACGCTAGGAAATTTTCGTATTTTTGTAATTAATTAAAAGATGAAAAAGAGATAGTCTTTGAGGGTGACTTAAAGGGGTGACCAATCCTCATGGTAACAACTTAAACCTTTTCGAATCGTACATATGAGATAGTTGCCCATCATACGACTCACCAATAGAACTTGACTCTATGGGGGGCTCGCTCTGGACAGGTTTAGATCACAAGTTCAGATAAAGTTTGTTAAAATAAAGAAATATCAAAATAAGATTAGTAAGTAATTCAAGATTTTTATCAATTTATTTGTTAAATTTTTATAATGCACTAGAAAATACAAGCGTCATTTTTTTTATCTCTAAAGATCAAGATATGTTTATCTTGAAGAGGGAATATAAGCATATCTAAAAAAATTAAGATAAAAAATCATATAACTTCTTTTATAAAAGATTACCAAATAAATTTATTTTCAAAAATAAAAATTTTTTCGTCCCGTCAACCATCTCATTTCTACTACACACCAACAAATGTCATGAAAATTCAATCTTTCACATTTTAACCCAAAATCACGATTACATTTCTTTTATTATTAGGCAAGAATTACATTTTTTCGCTCTAAAATCTCAAGAGGTAGAAACTATATTTGTGATTTATTCAGTCAGATTTTATTTTATAATTTATTTTGTAAATAAGCTTAAATTAAAAAAAAGAAGAAGAAAAGAAACAAACCGAGATGACCATCAAATCAATTCAAACAAGTGGTAGCTATAAAATGTTAAATTTAGTTGTCTTAGTCACTTATCAAATTGGACAAAACCCAATTGGATTATGGAATAATTTAAGGCAGAAGAAATGAAATTAGTAAGGACCCACCACCTAATAAGATAATATCTTTGAAAGATGTTTGATTCAAAAGAAAGAATCAAAGAATCTCAAGGGCTAAGAATCAAATCAAAGATTCCAATGGATGAATACCTTGGTGGGCATGCACACACAAAGCAAGATTGGGGTGTTTAATTGCTCGCCTTCATTATATAATAATCAATTAAGAATGTGATTGTGACATTAATTAATTAAGTATTTAATTATAGTGAGTCTATGAACATGATCATCCTTTTGTTAGTATATAACCATGGGGTTGAGGATCTTTTTAGGATTCTGACGAATATTTGACATCATGCTCAAGGGAGAGTAAGTCATTGTATGTTATAAGTCTTATAGTCATGTTATGTCACACGTCTCGTTTGTCAAAATGTGAAACGTGGCCAACCTATTTCTTTGTTACTCTAAGAAGCGGTTCATATATCAAATATTATCCTTCAAAATTCAAAAATATCATAAGGTGATCTCGTCGAAAATCTTGATCAACTATTAAGACTTTGACTTATAAAATGGGTAAGGGCTCAAAGGGAAAAAAAATTAGACATTTATCTTCGAAACTCACTAATATTTACTTTAATTAATTTTCAAGTACAAACACGATTGTTAAAGATTTTGTCGAGGGACAAAATTTCTGCCTTCTTGGGATACGTCTTACTTTAAAGGTGTAGATGTTTTTTTTTATTACTATTTTTAATTTCAATGCAATTCTTATTTACAAAAAAATAACACATGCGGTGATCCGCATCATCAAATTTCCAAGCAATTTAAGAAAATCTCAAAAAAACTTCCTTTGAGTAATTTGAGTTAATTAAGGAAGATATGTATAACAAACTACGCTTAGTTAAGAGGATAATAATTTTAAATTTTATCTCATTGTCTGAATACGTACGTAAAGTATCTACTTAAAAAAAATATTTATTTTACCTATACTCAAATGATGAGTTGCACGAAATATCCCAATTATAATTAAAAAAAATTGTGCACTTGTAACTAAAAAATATAATAAAATGACATAAAAGGAAAGCACCAGCCTGTTACCTACAAATTTAAAGTTGATTAATATGGTTAACTTGTTGGCCTAACCTAATTAATCAACTTCCTTAATTGGTCAACGAAGCTATTGTTAGGATAGGCGACCCCATGTAATATAATATTAAGAAATATTGGGCTTGCTTCCCCAAATTAATCTTTGTACTTTAATATCTAATTAGCATGCGCACATGATATATATATAGGTCAAATGTATATTTTAATTTTTGTATTTGTTTTTTTTATTTAAATATTTAAATTTTTTATTATTTCAACTACACCACTAAACTTTATAATTTTTGGTTAATTATACCCTTAAACTTTTTAGTATGCAAATGATCGGTTCGATTATCGAATTGACTGAAATTTATTAATCGATTAAATCCAATCGATTAGCAAGATTGAATCGAAACAATCGATTAACCTGAAAAATTAAACTAATCGATAATAAAAAAAATTGAATCAAATCGTATAAATCAAATCGAAGCTAATCTACTAAACGGAAGAAACGTAAAAGAACTGAAGAAATCCAAAGTAATCAAAAGAAAACGCACAAAACGGAAGAAAACAACGTCGTTTTATAAACATCAAAACAATATCGTTTTAAAATTTAGTCTGTTCAGTTATTTCAACCAAAAAATTGAATTGAAAATCAAACTTTTAATTAACTAAATCGAACCAATACAAGAAAAAAATTGAATTGAACCTACAAGTTCGATTGATTAGGTTCAGTTAGTTCGGTTAAACTGAATTTTTTTTTTCCCCTCTAGTTTCAATTACATTCACGAATTATGTAATTTTGAGTCTATTATATATATTAAAAAATTTATTAAAAATTAAAAATTTAAAAGTGTAATTGAAATTGAGTTTATGATCACATCCAAGTGATTTACGATATCTAAACCTAAGTTCCAAAATTGAGTTTAAAACCAAATCTAATTAAATAGATCTAACACATGCAATCTTGAGGAATATTTTGACACATAATTATATAGTTGTGGAGATGAAACTTAATATGAAAAGTGTTTTGGCTTCCCTAGCTTAGAGTCAAGACACTTGAGAGGCATCTTTTGACACTTACAATGCTGTCGTTTTTATGCTTTTAAGGACAGGCAAATTTCAAAACGCAAGCTCTTTTGTCTACACAAATTAATGAAGAAAATGATGGCTAGCTAGCCAATGGGCCACAAGTTGGTGATGCTAGCATGCCCAACTTGATTAGATGGAATGGAATGGCTGCTAGTAAAATCATATTTTCTACTAATATGATTTTTTTTTTGGGGTATATACTGAGTAAATTTATTAACTATTTATAATAATTCATTAATATTCTGACTTACTATGATGTGCAAAAACATCTCGAGGCGTCATTTTGGTGTTTTCAAAACGTTTACGTTTTTGAAATGTCAAAAAATAATAAAAAAATATTTTTGTGCCATCTCTATAATTTTAAAAATATTTCAGAATTATTTTGTGATATTAGAAAAATATCAAAAATTCATTTTCATCCATAAAGAGGTTAGAGAGAGAAATACTTCGATCTCTAACTCAAATTTTTTATTGAATTTGTTTAAATATATTGTGAAATTTATATTTGTTTTTAGATTAAATAATTGTTTTTTATAATTTTATATATTAAAAATTATAATTACAAAAAAAAAACTCTTATTTTTTTTATTTATACATTTTTCCACATGTTTTTTACTTTTTTTTTAAAAAAATATTATTTTCATATTTCTATTTTGTATCATATTTATTTTTTATTTTTATTTTCATGCAACTTAGGTGACTTACGTACGTGTAAATAAAAAATAAAATATTTTAAATAAAAATTTATTAAGTAACAATTATTTGAATATCATTTATTATTTTGTTAATATATGAATAAAATTTTTGTTTAATTCATAATTTGTAATTTAAATATTTGATCATGAATTTTATATTAATATTATTGTATAATTTTTTTTTTCTAATAATACAATAATTAGTATTTGTTAATACACTTGTAAATCTATTAAATCTCGTACAATAAATTTTACTTTATAAAAATACATCCCAATTCAATCCAAATCCGACCCGACTACTAAATCACAAACCTCTCGACTCTTGAATTCAATAAAGTCCAAAAAATAAATAAATAAACTATATTCTAAAGGTGATAATGGGAAAGAACCTTTCTTACACCCTTAAACAAGGGCCTCTCACGTGGTTGAAAAGTGCTTCAAAAGGCTACCCTCTGGTTAAAACATCTCTTTTCAATTAATTAATTAACAAATTCTTTGTGTTGTCAAGCAACACAATTATGATCATGAATCCTACTGCCTAACATTTGAAGTTTTTTTAACCAAGTTGTCATGGAGTTGATTGAAAAGGACGTAAAAAAGGGGAAATTTTAAACATATTTGGTTTGATACTTTTCTAATGGCATTCTATGTATTTTAAAATTAATTCTTAAAGTTTACTGATTTCAATTCTTTGCAAACATATCCTTTTCGTCAATTTTAATGATAACGTTGTATGCTTTATGTTGAAAAAAAAGATAGAGCCCATATGAATTTAAAGCATTTTATCGATCAAACTTGTCTTGAGATGATTGTGAGATAATGAAATCGTATTCAAATTGAGATTGATTGTGTAATTGTCTTTTTATCTTCTACCTTTACTCTTTTTTTTTTAGTTCATTCCAAAATATTCAAATATCGAATCTATAAACCCACTGAAAGACAAAAAAAAGAGAAAAAATAGGGCATTTCTGTCTAGTAGATATCTTTATTTTTCTTTTAATTTTTTATTAACTTTAATTTTATATAATTTAATTAAAAATATTAAAATCAAAATGTAGGCTAATTTCTTAACAAAGAATAAAAGAAATAAATAAAAGTCATATATATTTATATATTTTTCAACTTAAAATGTAGCAATACCTTTTGGTCTAAAATGGCCAAATAATGTCACAAATTCAAATATTTATCAACTAAAAATAATATTATGTATTATTTCAATTTAATATTTTCCTTTCTTCTACTTAATATTTTTGATAATTAAATTGAATCTTACTTTTATCTTTTACTAGATTGACATCTTACTTCGAATATGCATAGAAACGTATCATTTTTTTTAATTAAATAAATATATTGAATAGGCTTGAAAGATTGATTGACATTCAATTCGTAATTTTACTTGTATTATTCCTAAGTACTTCTTAAATTCGAGATTGTCCTAGTAATTTTTGAGCTCAAGCACGTCTCAAGTACTCATACGAGAAAAAAAAAAAAAGAAAAGCAAGATTTTGTTCCTCAATAGATTCTTTGATACTCAACTAAGTCACTATGCACATGAATAATACAATAGAACCATAGTAAATATTGTACCTCAGTAATTAAGTATTGTGTCTTTATATAGGTGATTTGTGCCAAAAGAATAATCAAGATTGAATTACGTGATCAACTGAGATAAGATTTGTTAGATAAGCTTAAAAAGCCGATTATGAGACTTGCTTGGACCTTGGATTTATGAGTGAGAGGCTCATAATTTGGGTTTTCAATGATATTCATAAACATGTATAATTTTTGACTTTTTTTTTAGATTCATATGAAAATTTATCTTTTCTTAAGTGAAAAAGGTAATAACCAAACCCTTTCAATAATTTTAGGTAAAATTTTTAAAATAAAATATATTAGAAAAACACTTTTTAATAAATTTTATGATATCAAAATATGATTTTTATTTGGACAAATAAAAAAAAATCCAAACCTTTTCATAAATTTATAAATTTATTCAAACGTTTTGATTTTGACAATTGTATTTTAATTGATTCAATTTTATTTAATACTTGAAATTAACTTTGAGAGTATGTGTTATTTTTAATATGACAAGTCATCCGCCAGTAAAAAATATATAATAATAGAATTTATATGTATAATTTTAGTTTTTCATATTTATATAGGTGGATCTTACTTATATATTTTTTATAACAGGCAATATGTTACATTAGCAATTGGATCAATTGAGATATAATTATTAAAATTAAAATTTTTGAATAAATTTATGAATTTGTAAAAAAAATTATTATTTGTTTTTATTTATATGAAAGTATAGATAATAGATTTATTAATAAAATAAGAAAAGTAAAATCGAATCAATGATACATACATATATATATATATTATAATGAGAGAGAGAGACAGAGGAATCTAGTGCTTGGCTTGAGATTCTAAATGATGCATTCATCACTTTCATAGTACTCGGTCAATAACATTGACACATCACCACCCACTCACTTCCACCTGTCCCTGCCCTTGTTCTAAATTACCATTTTATCCTCAATTAGCCCTTTCTTTTTTACATATATAATAACTTTTGTAAATATCGTGGAAGTGTCACCCCCACCTTTCACATTTTTTTTAAGTTACCTTTTCTTTTACATTTGTATAAGCAAAATTTGTTGTTTATTTTATTTTTATATATATATTTTTTAAAAAATAGTTGCGAATGCACCTCACTTTCCATGCTTAAATTGCATGAAAATAAAAACAAAAAATGAATACGATACAAAATGAAAACGAAGAAATATTTTTTTTAAAATAAAAAATAAAAATTTTGGTGAAATATGTAAAAAAAAGAATATAAAGATATTTTTTTTACTCTTAAAAAGTGTTTGAGAGAATTTTTAGTTTTTATTTTCTTGTATTTATTTTGTGTTTAAATAAAAAAAATTAATATGTTCTTTGATAATTTTATTAATATTAATTATACTTTTACCTCTAGTTTTCATAACCTATTTTTAATAAAACCCTCACAGTCGCTTATGATTAATTGTTAAATAGAGCGTGAACATTCGGTCTGTTCAATTACCAAATCAACTTATTTGTTATAATCAAATAGAATAAAATTATGTAAAAAATTGAATTAAATCAATTGAATAAATCTTTTGAATAAATAAAAAAATTAAATTGACCAAAAAAATCTAAAAAACCTAAAAACCAAAATAACAAAGTGTAAAAATAATGTCATTTTTTACATTTGAGTTGGTTTGGTTATTTTGATTTTTTTTGTTTAAATGTTAAAAAATACTATTAAATGTAAAAATTTACTAGAAAAAATAAAAATCTTGAAAAGTATTTGTACTTTTTTTTAACTTTTTTTTCAAAAAAATCAAGATTTTTTGAAAACAAAAACAAGGAACTAAAATCATTTTTTTTTTCAAAACAATTAAAAAGAAACTGACATCAAGTAAATTATATTTAGGCCCTGATTTATGTCATTTGTAATAAGATTTTTTTGTGGTTTAAAAATATCTTTAAAGTCCATTAGAGCTTACATGTTTTGCCTCAACATCTCATCTTGAGATAATTTTCGATTTCTATTATTTAAAAATATTTTTAAATGTGCTTGTGCATTAATTTTTTTACTTGGACATTTCATCAAAATACATTTTTAAATAAATAGATAGAATGACTAAGCAAAAACGGTAAATCGTATGAACTTCTATAGATATCCCAGAAACCTTTATCGACATCCCTAATAATAAAAAAAGTAATTGACTACCCCTCCAATAGATGTACCCAAAAAATAAAAAGATGAGATTTATCTTTTTTGGACCTTTTGAAAACCCCAACAATGATGGTCGTTTTTTCTTCCACAACAATGGCCTTAGATCTCTTTATCTCTCTTATCCTTTTAACCAACAAGTTTTATAGTTGTAATACCCATTTTATTCAATGGTTACACAAGTTAAGTGAAAAACATCTCTCTCTCAATTTGAGGGGTCTCATTCATGACGGCCACAATACATTTTCCTTTTTTATTTTTTATAACAAGGCTTTAGTGCATTTTATTCAATTATTAGACATCATCTCCAAGATTGTTAGATTGCAACAATGGTCGTAAACCTAGTTAGAGTCTTTTCCATTATTAGACCTCATCTTATGTTCTAATCTTCACCGGAAGTAGTGAATGCTTGAAACTTATTTTTTTAATTTTTAAAACAAAATAAAAATAAAATTAATTTAATATAATCCTAATTAATACCATTTATAATGAAAAGAATACCTTAACAATAGTAAGAAAGTACCAAAATCTCCTTAACAAAAAATAAAAGGCTAAATATATATTTTTACTTTTATATTTTTTTTCGTGCGATTACTCGAATTTTTTATTATTTTGATTGTACCATTTGACTATATATTTTCTAATCAATTATACACCTCAGTTAAAAAGTACAACACACATGCATTAAAATGTCTAAATTACCTCTCTTGCAAGTGCAAACGATTACCATCTTTCTCACAATTTTTTCCTTTAGTAGCCAACAATGGGGCATGTGAGGTGACAAAAGTTGTAAAGATCATTGTCAATGGTGGTGAAAGGTGAAGGTTGATGTCTTCCGCCACCATCGATACATTCGCCTATTTGCCTTCTGCCACAATTAATGTTGGCCTCTGCATTTTTTGTCACTGCCAACATCTCATTTTCTTCATTTTTTGTCATTGTTGATGCCTTTATTTCTTTGCCTTATGCCTTTCTTGATTGACAATGACTCTTCACTTTTTGCTATAGTTATCGACCTGTACTTACCCTGTCGTCGACCACTGAATGAAAAAATTGTGATAGAAATGATAATTGCATGAGAGATAATTTTAATATTTTAGTACACATTCATGCTCTAAGGCATGCAATTGATTTGAAAATATATAATTTAGGAGTATATTTGAAATAATGAAAAAATAAAAAATATATGAGTGCAAAATTATGTATTTGGCAAAAAAATAAAACACAAAGAAGAATGTGAAATAAAGAGGATCAGACCAGGGATGGGGGAGAACGGAACCAGGGTATCATGGTAATTTCACAGGTTTGGTAACGACACCTTGCCTGGTTAGTCTCCAGTTTGTACAGCGCCATCTCTCTCACTCCCCTTCTGTAGATGATGAAGAAATCCTCTTCGTCTTTGCATATTGGATGGATGGTTAGGTTATTGATTTCTAAACAGCTTTCCATATTCAGCAAGTATAAGCCTCGCCTGATATATCATAATCCTTTCTCAATTGCCTATTTTTAGCCTCTCTCTCTCTCTCTCTAAACTACCGATTTTTGGATCTCCAAGGTCATCATCAATTTTACATCTCTCTCTCTCTCTCTGCGTGTCTCTTTATCTATCTATCTGGGCAATTAACAGTAATCAGAATTCAGCTTGGGTAAGCAACCCCTGTGGAGCAGAGTTTCTATATTTAGCAGCCAAAGGCCCCCCAATTCTGAGACGTTACGCGACCATTTCCCTGCTGTACCTTCTATTCATAGTAAATTTCCCTCGTTCCACTCTCTGTCTGAAGTGACTGCGTGCGTTTCTCTATCCTCAAATTTTGGACTTTTACTTCAGAGATCTCAGAGTTCCGAGGGCTCTGTCTTGTGTGGGATTCTTGATTCTCTCTTTATGTGTGGTCGCGCTTGTCTGAATTTGGCCCCCTTTAAGTTTGGGGTGTACTTCAATAGAATTTTTGTGATTTGGCCATTTTCTGGGCGTTTTCTTGGAAAGTTCGATGCGGGTTTTGTTTTACTCAAATGCTGTGCCCTTTTGTTGCAGTGACTCGCGGGTTGCTTTGGAGACATCAAAGTTCGTTGTTCTTATCACTTTCAAGGTCAGTGTAAAAGTCCTTTTTGTTCTTTGTGGAGAATACTTGTAGATTATTTGGTTCTTGCTGTGGGCTTTTGGGCTATGTGTAGTTATGTGGCTACATATCTTCTTCATGAAGTTTGATTTTCTTGTGGTTGGTTCAGGATTTTGTTCTGTCAGTTGAGGAAGACTGGAGTTAGTTGCCAGAGTCGCTATCTATTTAATTGGTCAGACGAATCAGGACTTCCTTTTGTTGATAATTAGAACAGGGTGAGTTTTTTTTAGCATAACAGAGTAAATTAGAAGAGTTTGACGGTCAGATGTTGGGTTCTTGGTGTGCAAATGGAGGATTTTAGGGACATAGGAATTGTGGTGAGCCGGGGCTCTATGATGAAACTCTAGCGTTCATTGTTTCAGTTGGTTGAGATTTTACTTTGGTCCTGAAAATGGCATATCCCTTTTCACCTAAAGAAAAGGTTTCTGATTATTGGGCTCCACCAAAAGCTCAGACAGAAGGTTTACCATCTGATGGTAGTGTAAGGCATTCAATTCCCGATGACCCTTTTAATAAGGTGGCTGAGCTCATGAATGTTGATGCATATGCTGGATGGTGCACCAGCCCCTCAATGACAGACCAGATGCTTGCCTCTTTTGCATTGTCACCCCTTCAGTCATTGCCCTCAAGTTATGCGCCCTTTGATGCATTGAACTTTGCTGAACAAAATACTGCTTGCTTCCCTGGGCTTGATGGTGATGTTGCGTGGAATTCTGATGGCATTGGAGACAAAATGATGTTTCAGCAGATGAATAACCAAGTTGGTTGTCTAATGGATTCTTCTGGTGAGGAAGATTATGGTGCTAGAAAAGGTAATGGTTCTTTTCAGCGAAACATGTCAGATATGGCCAATTATGCCATACCTAGGCCAATGGCACAAACCCTTGCTGAGAAGATGCTCAGGGCATTATCCTGTTTTAGAGAGTCATCTGGAGGGGGCATTTTGGCACAAGTATGGGTTCCAATTAGGCATGGCAATCAGTATATCTTAAGCACTTGTGAGCAACCCTACTTGCTTGACAATATGCTGGCAGGTTATCGTGAAGTGTCAAGGGAATTTAGCTTCTCCGCAGAAGTTAAACCAGGATCTTTTCAGGGACTTCCTGGCCGTGTATTTGTCTCAAAAACTCCAGAATGGACCTCGAATGTGGCTTACTACAAGAAGGATGAGTACTTGCGGGTTGAGCATGCTGCAGAGCATCAAGTATGTGGATCCATTGCTTTACCTGTCTTAGAGGGTGACCCAACTGAAACACTGTGCTCTGCCGTGCTGGAACTTGTAACTACTAAAGAGAAACCCAATTTTGATTCAGAGATTGAGAATGTATCTCGCGCACTCCAGGTTAGTCTTTATTGTCTATATAGTGGTAATGTTGTTTCTTGTGCACTGCAGATTAGTCTTCATTGTCTATATGGCAATAATATTCCCTTTTGCTTACACTGTCCCCTTTTCCTCAATTATGTGTTCAAAGTGTTTGATCCTGCCAATGCTCGGAACCTGCTTTATTGATGGACATATTGCTTCTATCTATTATTGTAGAAAGACCAGATTAGGATAAAGAAAAAAATTCTTGTGGTATGAATGCTCATGAAAAAGTCACCCTGACTTGCTGAGGTGGTTTTCATTTTACTTTTAGCATATATGAAGTGAAATGGGTCAGTAGGTGTCATTTTTTTTCTGATTTATGATCACTGTTATCCTGCTTACATTTGCCTGAGGTATGCCCATTCAGATTGTGAGATTGTTTTCTGGCATTTTTAAATTAGGATACTATTGTTTTCAGGGGACAAAATGTTGCCATTTTTCATTGGCAATTTGTCTCTTGTGCCTAATTGGCTGAAGGATGGATCTAGTGTTTCCACATGGTTTTGGCATTTACATTCAGCTTCATTTCCTCTTTTTTCTTTTCCGCATTTGTTGCGACTGCTATCAAAATTAAAGGATAAAAATTGGCATCTATACAAACTTTCATTTTCTATGTGCCCAGCATATGAATCTTTTAAATGCCGTTTACAGGCTGTGAATCTACGGAGCAGTCTACCTCCGAGGCTTTATTCCCAGGTAATAACAAAACATATGAATTTGATTTCCAATTTTCCATTGCAAGTTTTATATTCTCAGAGACCTTTAGGATCTTTCAACATTAATTAGGATGTGCAGCTTCACTAAGCATATTTGCTATTGTGCAGTGCTTGTCGAAGAATCAGAGGGCTGCTTTGGCTGAGATAACTGATGTTCTACGAGCTGTTTGCCATGCACACAGGTTGCCTCTTGCTCTAACATGGATTTGTTGTAGTTATGATGAGGGAGTTGATGACGAAATTGTAAGAGTACGTGTTAGAGGCTGTAATGCAAACTCAAATGAAAAATATATATTATGCATTGAGGATACAGCTTGCTATGTGAATTGTAAAGAGATGCAAGGGTTTGTGCATGCATGTGCTGAACATTTTCTTGAGGAAAGGCAAGGAATAGCTGGAAAAGCTCTACAATCAAATCAGCCCTTCTTCTCCCCAGACGTAAAGATGTATAGTATCAGTGATTATCCACTTGTCCATCATGCTCGCAAGTTTGGCCTGAATGCTGCTGTTGCAATCAAGTTAAGAAGCACCTATACTGGGGATGATGACTATGTACTGGAGTTCTTTCTCCCCGTAAATATAAAAGGGAGCACAGAACAGCAACTCTTGTTGGACAACCTATCATGTACTATGCAAAGGATCTGTAAGAGTTTGAGGACAGTTTCTGATGCAGAATTAGTTGCAGAGGGTTCTAAAGTTGGATTTCAGAAGGGATCTGTTTCCAACTTCCTGCCTGTTGCTTTTTTAAGAAGCACCTCTCAACAGGAAGCAGGTAGTGATTTAAATTCTGCTTGCCAGATGCCACTGGATGTGTCTGACACAAGAGCTGCTGCATCAGAATCAGTTGGTCCTTGTGAGCAGGTACTCACCCTATCCATGATATCCTGACGTTATGGGAAAATATTTTTTCTCTATAGGAACCCCTGTTATCCTAGTCTCGTATGCTGCCATGATAGCATGACATCATTGTATCTGTTGAGTCAAATCTTTTTGGCTTTTAATTGAAGCCATCCTTGCCAAATATACAGCAACTTATCCATTTAAGCAACATGTTTTTGGAAAGTTTTATGTGCTTTGTTTTAGTTGGATATCTTTACTTGTAGATATTTTTCTCCACCATTCTTTACTCTTAATATGATACATCTTTTGAAATTAGTAGATGCCTCTCCATCTTTGATTTTACCTGCTTATGCATCAGCTTGGGCCTAAAAATCACGGAAGCAGAAATAGGACAAAAATAGCGCTTGACAAGGATAGTTGCATAGCAAGTTGTGAACAACTAAGATACGAAATAAATATTGTGTGGTGACAATAAATCTATATGCATGTGAATGATAGTAGTTTCATCATTTTTTTGTGTTAAATGCATTTTTGTTTTATCGTACAATATATTGGCAAATCATTCTCCCTATTTGATGTACAACAACAACAACATATCCAGCCTTTATCCCACTATGTGGGGTCGGCTACATGAATTCTAGACTTCTATGTATTCCTATCGTTTGTCATATCTTCATTTAGATCCATATACTTCATATCGAACTTTAATGTCTCTCCCAAAGTCTTCTTGGGTCTACCTCTACCTCTTTTTGTGACTAATTGTTCCATTTCATCAACTCTTCTCACAGGAGCGTCTCTTAGTCTCATTCTCACATGACCAAACCATCTTAGTCTAGTTTCTCTCATCTTCTCCTCGAGTGGCACTACTCCTACCTTATTACGAATAACTTCATTTCTAATTTTATCCTTTCTTGTATGTCCGCACATCCATCTTAACATCCTCATCTCCGCTACACTCGTCTTTTGCTCATGTTGGTATTTGACTGCCCAACATTCTGAGCCATACAGTAAGACTGGTCTTATAGCTCTCCTATAAAATTTTCCTTTCAATTTTAATGGGATTTTACCATCACATAACACTCTCGATGCATTTCTCCATTTTAACCAACCTGCCTTAATTCTATGTGCGACATCCTCATGAATTTCTCAATCTTTTTGAATCACTGATCCCAAATATCGAAAATGGTCTTTTTTTTGTAAGATTTGGTCTTCTAATTTTATTATAACATCATCCACTCTTGCATTTTTACTAAATTTGCATTCCATATATTCTGTTTTCTTTCTACTTAATTTAAATCCCTTAAATTCTAAATTGTTTCTCCACAACTCAAGCTTAGTGTTCACTCCTTCTTTTGTTTCATCCACCAACACTATGTCATCTGCAAATAGCATACACCATGGCACATCTATCTGAATATCTTTAGTGAGTTCATCCATTACTATGTCATCTCCCTATTTGATGTATTACAAAAAAAATATCAAATTTAGGAAGTTGGAGATTTTAGGTTTTAGGATTCCTAAATTGAATAACCTAGTGAAGAAAAATGAATAAACATAAATCCACATTATTCTGATTTCAATTGCTAGCTCCAAGTTCTATTTTGTTTGAACTTTTGATATTTGTGCATTTATGGATTTGTATCTCATATTGTCTAAATCGTGCATGTTCAAGAAGGTTTAAAACAGTAAGCCTTAATGTGTTAAAGATGGACAAGGCAGCTTATTAGAATTTTCTATCCTTTTTAGTTGATGCTAGTGTTGAGTCAATGGTACCATAGACTGACTGAAATACACGCCTATACTGACTGAAGTATGCTTAAAATCTGCCTCTCTGTTATGCAAGAATCAGTTCAGTAGTTGCTTCATGGTAACTATAAAACCTACTAGTAAATTAAAAAAAAAAAAAACAAATTCCCTGTCCCTTTGGTACTTGTTAGAATTGTATTTAATGAGTAAGCTGCAAACATGTAAAATTTGCAGTTCATAGTTGCTATCCAAATGGATAATGGAAATACAATGTAAACAGTCCAAAATAGGCAGCCATATGAAACCACTGAGTTATTCCATGTCATTTCCCCAAGTTCCATTAAGATAGGCAAGACTTCTATCAAACAGAAATCAACAATGAGCAAATCATTGCACTGTTAGTATAGACTTCTCAATTTTGTTTATGTGCCTAGGAGAATTTTGGACATTTATAATGAACTTATGTTACCTACTTGATCTTGTTTGTTGCTTGATGAGAAATTCTAGCACAAAGACTGCTAGATGTCATTCAGGAACGTCAATATTATGTGCTTTTTCATTTGATTAGAGCATGAAATCTTCATTAACCTGTTCATGTATGAAAATTGTGGATGAGACAGTTTTTGACCATTGGAAAAAGAAATTTATGAAGGTATTTACAGTAATTGTTGGAAACTTAAGTTTATGTATGAAAAGATGTCTATTGTGCTTTCACGAATTCTGTAGTTAGTATTTGTTAAGTTTATATAGTTGGGTGAGTTTATATAGTTGTCACCCAAGTTATATAAACTTAAGCATATATTCTTTATGAATAAAGCTAGACTTCCAAGCTTGGGCTTCCATCATAAAAGGAAATTGAAGTGTAGCGCTTGGGGGGGGGGGGGGGGGGGAGGAGAATATCATAATTCTGATTTGCAAATTAATTTCTCAAAATTTCTTGATTTCATGTAGATGAACCGATCAAGGAAAGTGACTCAGAAAAAGCGGAGTTCAGCAGAGAAGAATGTGAGCTTAAGTGTTCTTCAGCAATACTTTTCAGGGAGTCTTAAGGATGCTGCCAAAAGTATTGGTGGTAAGCCTACGTGCTAAGTAATGCCTATTTCTCCAACAATTTGACATGATGAGTAGCTACCATGAGAATATGCTAGTGCCTACCCTTGTGCTCAAATGGCAAATTCTTGCGTTTCATGAGGTCTTCCAATAGAGAATAGCACATGATATAGCTCAATGCTTCCTGTTCCAGATTATTATTAATTGATATATCCAACATTTACTGAGGTTTGTTCAAGAATTATTTGCACAACCAACACTGGCTCGTCCACTTATCCATGAACTTCTATTAATCCTTGTTGTGTGTATATTGTATTTGCTATATTTTTTCTTCTTATTTCTCTTTTATGGTAAGAGTTGTGGAAGTGCCAGATTCACTTCCTGTGATTACAAAATGTATTTTATTGGTTGATATGGACTTGTTAAATGTGTTATTTTTGACTGCTTAAAAGGAAACATGAAAGGAAGAAGAAAGTGGAAAAACAAACTTGGAAGTCTTACCAAGGGAAAACTATGATTTCATTGTTGAACCCCAGCCATGAGTAGCATGTTGAAACATCAGGAGAAAGCTTAGAATGCTTTTGGAACTTTTTTTTTGGGACACTTCTAAATCCTTTTTCTGAGGGCTCTGAAAATGTTAAGACTTTCGAATTCCTTATACCAAGGAATCTGTACGAACTTATTTTGAAGGGTGGCCTGTAATTTTAGTTTCTTGTGTTTTCTCTTTTTTTCTTCTCTTTGTAGTATGCCCTACCACACTCAAGAGGATATGCAGACAACATGGGATCTCAAGATGGCCATCCCGCAAAATCAATAAGGTGAACCGTTCTCTTAAAAAAATACAGACTGTCCTCGACTCTGTTCAGGGAGTTGAAGGCGGGCTGAAGTTTGACCCTGCAACTGGGGGTCTGGTAGCTGCAGGCTCCAGAATCCAAGATTTTGATGCTGGAAGAAGCATTCTATTTTCCAGGGAAAATATTTCTGCTAAAAGTCCTGAATCAACCACCCAAGATATATTGTCTGCCCGTCCAAACTCTTATTTTGACGTTGGGAATTCAGTAGTGAAATTGGAAAAGGAGTATTACACGGATGGGAACCAAGTAGGACTACCAGGGAGCCTGTTTACGCCAAATAAGAGAGAAAATAGTTCTGACATTCTGTCAAGTGACTGTTGTGATGACTCCAAATCACCAACATTAGATGCTAGACCATTGCAGTCAGCAAGTCTGGAGACTCCAGCCTGGACCTCTTCTGAGAATGCCAGCTTGGGTTCTTTCTTTGTAAAAGGAGGAAACAGAAACTGGGGTTTAACCCAGAGTGTATTGAAACCAGAGAATTCAGAATCCCGCTTTGTTTATCGCAGCTCAAGCTCCATAGCTGTCGCTGACGAGATGAACCATGGTACTGGAATGGAAACTGAGAATGGGAATCTTGACCATAACCAAGCCACTTCCTCAGGCATGACAGATTCATCAAACGGGTCTGGCTCAATGATGCATGAAAGCTCATCAAGCTCTCCCAGGTTTGGTGGAGGGAAACATTCTAAAATAACAAGTTCTGGAGACAGTGGGTCAATAATCACCGCAAAAGCTACTTATAAAGAAGATATGATCAGGTTCAAATTTGATCCTTCTGCAGGGTGTAGCAGTCTATATGAAGAGATTGCAAAGAGGTTCAAATTGCAAACAGGGGCATTCCAGCTCAAGTACCTGGATGATGAAGACGAGTGGGTGATGTTGGTAAGTGATTCCGATTTGCAGGAGTGCCTTGAGATATTGGATATTGTTGGCTCTCGGAGTGTGAAGTTCTTTGTCCGCGATGTTCCTTTTGCCATTGGCAGTTCTGGCAGCAGCAGTTGCTTATTGGCAAGAGGTTCTTAGGATCATAGATACCAAAATTCTCAACTTCTGGTATATCTCTCCTTCTTAGCAAGTTACCATGGCAGGCAATTACCACCATTTCCATTTCCTGCAGTTCTTGCTGTTACCACTCATTGCATGGGGCATCCATCCCCCCTTCTTTCTGCTTAATCACCCATCAACTGATTACAGCTTCAGTTTGCGACGATGCTTTATGCAGTGATTGGTTCATACAAATATACTGAAATGGTAGGGTTGGAAGAGAATTTATCAGAACAGAGCTTCAGATAAAAAATGGTGTATTTATGCCTCTGTTGGTTCTTGCAAGGATGGAAAATGGAACCAAAGCAGTTGTGCCAAATGTATAGGTCTGTAAATGCTAGAAGCAGCTATGAAAGTTGTGATAGTTCAATGCCTCCTATATATGGTTGCTCTTTCTGTAGCTTGTATGATATCTTAGTTAAACTAATATATTATATTTGGAAAGCAGGATGCTTTTGAATTTTACAATGAGTTACATGTAGAAGTATGCTGATTTAAATGAAATTTCTACAGGAGTATGTCCCTTGCAATCTGTGTCTCAAATATATGTATACATGTCCTTCTAACATCATTATTGCACAAAATACATATTTTAACTCTTGTGTTTTCACATTTTTTTTATTTAGACATTTTAATTTTTTATTATTTCAAATACATATCTAAACTTACAATTGTACTTTTAAATTTTTTGTTGTTTCAATTACATCTTTAAATTCTTTGTCCTCAATAAATTTATCAAAGTGTGCAATTAATTTAAAATTTGTATATTTTAAGGGTGTAATTAAAATAACAAAAAATTTATAGATATAATTAATTTAAAATTATATAATTCATAAGTATAATTAAAATAATAAAAATTTAAGTATCTAAATAAAAAAACTTGCATTTGACCGGCTCCCAACTGTTCTTCGTTCATCAATGCCATGTAGTCTTTGTTTTGGATAAAAGCTCAATTTTGATCATTGATCCATTTGCAATTTGTTTGTGATATAAGTTAGTCATAGGGTCAAACTGAATTAATTTATAAAATATAAGGGTTGTCTCATGAATTCATACTCTTAACTCAATTATAAATGTGGGTTCAATTTTTGTTTTCAATAAAGAAAACCTAAATCTGTCATTTAATTTTGAAAATTAAAAACAGTATCATTTGATAAATCAATATTTATCCATTTTTTTTTCCTATAATTTCTTTTGTAACATAATTTTATTTCACATATATATTATTCTTTTCCTTAATATTTACAATTATTGATAAATATATATTCTCCAAGAAATTAAAAAAAATCAGAGGATGTAAAGTGAACTGGACTATATGAACACCATTTTTCAAAAAATAAACACAATTCAACTTTTTAAACTTTAATATGATCAAATTTACATTTTTATCCATATACTTTAATTTTTTTTTATGTAATTATTTAAATTTTTCATTGTTTTAATGATACTCTTAAATTTAATTTTTAAATTAATTTAATTCTCATACTTTAATTTTTTTTTTCAAATTTTCCGTTATTTCATTCATCATTAAACCTACATTTTTAAATTAATTTAACACTTATATTTTCATATAAAAAATAAAATAACAAAATATATAACTTTATTTATGTTAAAATATAAGAATTAAATTAATTAAAATAATAAAAAAATTAAATCAACACACGAAAAAATATCTAAAAGTTAAAATAACCTGATAATACAAATTTAAATGTGTAATCAAACAACAAAAAATTCAAAATTTAAGAGAAAAAAAATTTGACCCTCTAATCTTACGTCCCAACAATATTTTTTATTTTTCCAAAATTTCAAAATAAACACAACACAAAAAACAAAAAACAGGGAGGCCCTTAAAACTCAATACGGCAATGCAAACCTCGGGAGGGGGGGTTTCCATTTGCAAAGCTTGTTAAAAGGACCAGTACTTGTTTATAAGGATGCAAAAGAGTCCCGGATGAGTCTCACCTAACCCTATTTAAGGTTAAAACAAATATAAAAATAAAAATACAAGTATACTTAGATATATGGTTAAGGGCAATTTACATCCCTACTCATCAATGCATAAGCAAGAACATAGCATGTCTGGCAAAAGCCAATTGCAGCAGCTACATCTAGACTTCCTGTAAGCCAATAAAACAGGTGAGAGTCCAAAACAAAGAAAAAGATGCCATCCACAAGGGTAAGGGGAGGCCTCTCTAGTTAGAAACATCAAGCCACCTTCATAATAGGTTCAGAACTACATGAATCAAGAATGGATAATCAAAAAGAAAAGAAAAGAAAAGAAAAGAAAAGAAACAGGAGAGAACAACTATACAAGAGAGAGAAGCTCAAAATATACATCAACATCAGGGCACAAGAAAGTCCCTTCCCCAAAGCATCTCGTTCGGCCCAGATCAGCCCTTGACTACCTCCATTTTCAGTATAACAATGTACTGAAAACAAAAAATGAAAGAATGGGTACAAGGAATTTGGTTCCTCCACTTCGATAGCCTGCATTAGAGTAAATGGTGTGGTCACTAGCAGAAAACTACATGGGAACATGAAAAAACCAAGCAATGGCAGCTAGAAAACACCAGTCAGGAATTTCCCATTTTTGCTTTCCCCCCGTCATATTGAACTGTTAAAATCTTAACAAGTTACAGCAGTACTACAGGGATACAGGCACATGACAATGACTAACAAACTAGAGCTCATGTAGTCGACCCCTCATGGTAGGGTAAAGTTTGATATATTGTTGCAGTAAAAGAAGTTGTTTTCCATTAGCCAATCTCATTTTCTCAACCAGATCATACAAAGTATCCTATGGAAATGGAATTATTCCTCAATCACGTGGAAATTCAAGGGACAATTTGAATGCAAGATGAACTAACATCTTTTAACAGGACCTAAATACTGTCATTAGCAAGAAAAAGAGGCCAATTTGAAATTCAAGGAAGAAGTAAGAGTCTAATGAAATTGGGACTTGAATTGACTGGTATTATTTCCATGGGAAGTATCGGAAGCCACCACTTAAGAAAGACGTTAAGCTGCTTTGGAGACTGCTTCAGCAGATTGAAAAATACCAGCCGTTTGCAAAATAGAATGTGCATTCATTGCAGTATTTTTAACAAAGCACCTTTATACATTTAATGCATGCTTCTTGTGTTAGTTAATGTTTATTGGTATTGCTTAATGAATTAATTAATCCTTAATTGACAGATATAAGCAATGAAAGTAGTCAATGCTAGATACCAGGACTTCCTACAGTCTCGGATGTTGGCAGTGCAGGCAATGACATCTCTGCAAAATTAGAAGTACCAATTAGAACAAGGATGATAAGGAAGAACAAAAACAAAAACACAGGCAATTTACCAGTCAAAGATGATTACTAATTATTCTAATTCTTTCAGTTCAGCTGAAGTCTATGGAGTAGGTACACAACTTACCAGGAGCACAAAGTGACAAGGATGTAATAGAAGATGAGGACGGCCATGGAGCTGCAATATTGTCACTCAAGTCACATGTGAAACTGAAGCCTGTAGTATTGTCATACACCATATCTGCAGGCCAGCTTCTTAGCAAACAACCTGCTATTATATGCAAATGAAAAATAACAGTAATTATATTGTAAATTTTCTTAAAAATGACAAACAGGTAGCAATTTCATGATCCCTTCAGGACTAAAAATTTGTCATTTCTAGGAATGAAGAGTCTTTAATATGAAAAATAAAATAGTCGCATATTTCTCATACAAACTGATGTGATAGCAGCGTGCAACCATGGTGCAATTATTAAGAATATAAGATCTCTAGAAAATGAGGCCACTTCTGACATTTTTAATATCTAGATGGGTAGTCATGGTCCATCAATGGCAAAATAAGTATTACATCTAGTTTAGGACAACTCTAAATAATATTACTAGTGTATCTAAAGCTCCTGGTCCTGAAATAACAGGAGTCATATTATGTCAGAGATAATGCCACCAAACAAGAGTTGTTAGAAAATAGGATCATTTTTGAACAGGAGGATTGGAGCCCATCAAGAGGAAGATTCTCTCGTCTGCTTCTTTAGTGAGGCACTTCCAGACCATGGGAGAATAAGATTTTCCTTGGCAGGCATTTTGGATATTAAGGTTATCCCCACCCACACCCCCTTCCCCCCTCCCTGCCCCACCTAGATCACCCCCTTCTTCATTTGGATGGCCTTGCTAGGCACTACTTTTACTGTCATTGTTTTAAAGGAGAGCAAAGCATATTATGGTGGATTGGTGCTCCACGTCCAAGCATAAATGTGAACTGGTGGGACCCCACCTTCTTCTGGCTCTGTGGCCAATGAAGCATAGTTCTGGGTACAATGGGATTCTTGCTGGTTTCTATTTTAAATCTGATTATATCTTCTCCTCCCTTCTGAACCCAAAACCTTTTGATATTTCCAAAATATTTCCATATTACAAATAGAGTCGTGTGGATAATAGAGCTAAATTTTCTAGAAATTATTAAACATGTCCTAGAACACACCAAGAACTCACCTTAATTTGTCACAACAAAATTCAAAAATCTATCCTAGCATTCTCCCAGTTGATATTTTAAAAGGAATTTCACCAAATCATCCACACAGAACCGTGATGTTTGCAAACCCAGGAACTTCTAGCACGCACACCCCCCCGCCCCCAGGAAAAAAATATTCCCAATATATAACTTACTGAGTGACTTAAGTGTAAAACATCTCATAAGCATAAAAAATAGTATACTAAAATGTTATAAGTGCAATTATTTACATTAGAATACAGACTCAAACATAAAAAATCTAAAACTAGATCATAAAAAGGAAAAGGAGATAAAGTGAAGCACCAGCAGATGATACAAAACCTTGCTGTCCATATGCTGCTCCAGCACCAAAAGAACATATCCACAAAGCAAGAAGAAAAAAAAAAGAAACATCATGTAAGATAGATTGAAAAAACAAGCAACCAGACAAGATGAATATCTATACACATACAAGGAAATTACCTTGAAGACTAAAATCCTTCAAGTCAACATCGCAAAGCTCATAAACATTTGTCATGACCCCACCTTTTTGGAGCATGGAGCCAAACACAGTTGCACATATTATGGCTTGTTTGTTTGTAATCAACATTTCCTTCTGTATGCCCGCAATGTAAGTATTTAATGAGCTACAACACGAAGGACTTGGAGCAGCTGCACTACGGCATGCTTCAATTACTTCTGTTGGCTGCCTGAAATTCAATGGACAAACTGCAAAACCAACATTTCACCACTGATTAGGAATCTCCAATGAACCACAAGGTGTGCAAAAAATTAAAATAGAAAAGAGAGGTGCAAAGCATATATCATATGCCAATATACCACCCTCATCTCTGCAAGTATTCACCCAATCACATAATTCACTAAGGTGGCCCATTTACATCAAGGCCACTGATTGGAAGATGGAAGACAGAATCTTACTAAATCCTTCTTTAATAATACTATGCAAGCACCTGACCTGATATGCTCACTAAAGCGACCTAAAAGGCAGCCAACAGAAGAAATTTTGCATGGATTTGTATTGTCAATGTGACTTTTAGAAGTCAATTGACATTATGAATGATGTGCCACTGAACCTACCTTGGAATTTATAACATAAATTGTTTGTTGATCAAATGAAGTCATTATTATAGTTATGATATATAGTATGTTATTTTGGATTATTAATACTTATTAAATGTCTATCAAGCACATACAATTTCAATTTTAAGTCATACAGGTATTCTTGGACTTTTCAAGTATTTTCTCAGGGAAGTGCCTAAAATATCAAACACAACAATGTTACTTTCTTATGATTTTTAATTCGTATCATCCCATGCATACCAAACATACCAATTTTTTTTTTTCTGTAAGTACCAAACATAGCAATCTTATCTTCCCAATAATAAGATTCCAATCAATGACATTCCCAGCAACATCACTGACTTACTACGAGGAAAGTATAAAGGAGGGAATGCAACAAACTCAACCTTAAAGTGTCCAAGAAGTGTCTAGTGCTAGACAGTTAAAACCAATAGAACATGTACAAATGAGTATACAAGACATTTTTAAGTGTTAACATCCAACATGGTGCCTAATTGTATTACATAGTCGCATGGGAAAGGACGATGAAAGCGGGGTTCCATTTACATTGAACCAAGTAATCAACCTTACTGTTAAACCAAAGCTCATTGAAAAGCGACTTTCAATACCACATTTCCTTATATTTCCATAATTTACCATTACAAAGCAATACACATTATGCAGCATGGATTAGTGGAAGACAGTGCACACAATTAGAAGCAAGTTAAGTTCAAGCCATCATGAAATTGAATACTGCCTAACTTGTAAGAGAATTGGTAATGGCAATTTCAAATTATTTATTTATTTATTCAAAAAAGACCATAAATGGGAATTGGATACCAGTAACAAGTGCTAAGAAGCATAAATATTTGAGTTTTATACCTTTGTTGACTTTACAGGAAGATAATATTCGAAATGCACTATTGGCAGCATCTAGAGAGAGTTTCCGGGCAAGCCACGAATAGACCACCTCTTTGCAATCATTAAGAGCATCCACGTGATTAGGCCCTCCAATTATATTTTTATTACCACCCACCGGTGCTTGTCTAGCAGAAAGCAGAAGTGCAGACTCCATAATTGCAGGCTGGCAAATTGGTCTGCAGCACTCTTTAAGAGGATCAACACTGCTGCAAGACTCCAATAATTTGCTTGTATTAACTGTCTTCTCAAACGTGCTAACATCGCGTACAGGACAAGACCCACCAGTAAGATTTGATGGCTTCACAGAGCAGATGGTAGGTATTGAACTGTTTGCCATTCTGCTTTCTAGTATACTAATGATATCTGAAAAACAATCATTAGCAGTTGTATTTTGTAAAACTAATTTATCAGAAATGGTGCTATAATGTCCCTTGAATATGTGGAGAAGACTACTGAACTGAGGGCAACATATAACATTTCCTACGAAAGAAGCCAAAGGTTGACAGCAATCAGATGAAGTTTTGTCCATGATACTAGAAAGAGCTGAGAAATTTACAGGACATTTTCCAGTCAATACTGGATTAAATGTAGGTGGAAAGGTTGGGTACATGGGAGGCAAAGATTCCATAGGAAAAGGATGATGTGGAAAAACAGCAGGTGATATTTCTATTGGTTGAAAGAGTTCGCTATTAGGTGGGCTGGCAAGCTCACGCGAGAAAGAAACGTGATTTGAATCAGGTTTAATTTCCAGTGCCACTACATCTTGAAAACTTGATAACCAGATCGTAAACAATAGAAAATGATGGCAAAGAGAACCTGCAATCAGGTAAGAATAGCCTTTAGCATTCATACTAATTTGATATGAACATTAAAAGAGTGTAAAAAGAAAAACAAAAGAAAGAAAGACTGTAATCAAGAGAGGGTGACTGGCTGGGGCATTATTTTTCTCTTCTGAAAGGGGCCTCAATAATGTTGACTAGCAAATCTAAGCATAAAACTTGATAGGTTAACAGTAGTCCTTAAATAGTAAAGAATTGCAGGAAGTAGTTTAGAAATGAATTAACCAATCACAACAGTAGTGCTCTGATGATCTAAAATCTGTGAGTACAATTATATGGTTTACAACTGTTAAATGAAAAGGGCAAGGAGTAAAATGGCTGCCATATAATTAATATCTCAGGCCAACCTTTTTTTTGTTAAGTTGTAATATGACCACACACAAAAGAAAAGCTCAGGTGACGAATTACAGAAGTTCTATTGCATACCTTTAAGACAAGTAACAGTCTTTATATAATCCATAACTTCCCTAACCCTCTGGCAACATAGAGATTAACAAAAGCAACCTGTGAGGTAGTTGATGGGCCCAAAAAGAGTTTAATGCAACACACAAGCACCTGCGACAAGTTTTGTATAAGGACTAAACTCAAAAATGGAAAAATAGTGCCATAGAAAAATAAATAAATAACAAGCAAAACAACAAACTGAACACAAAAAGTGCAGACTGCTTTAGACTGGTTGTAGTCTGTTGAAAATAAAATAATAGTATAAAAGATAAAGTTAACTCTATATCTAACAGCTTTAACTTTTAGATCAGATGATGGTTAACAATTCAATATGTTATTGGAACAAGCAAATATCCTAAATTCAAACCTCACCACCAATCCCATATTTAAATTCTTGCACGTGGTTGGACCACTTATTAGTGAAGCCTGGCCACACATGAGGGAGTGTGTTAAGAGTAAAATAATAGGTTAATCTTCTATTTAACGGCTTGAACTTTTAGATCACATAGTGGTTAACAATTCAACATAGTCCAAAAACTGAAGCAGCAGAAGCAACTCACCATATTTGTATCAAAATAAACAGTCACACTAGATCTAAAGTTTATGTCTTCATGCTTAACTCATTTTTAAGAAAACTTGATAGAAGTTTCAACCGCTTAGCATGATAAGGGAACTTCCACATGTGAGCAGAGATATTTCCAACTCTTTATCAATTTGATCACTCAAACAGGTAAAGCCAACAAGAATGCAAGTAAAGACCCATACTTCCAGTTGTGAGCTTGAAACATTACACCAATCCCTACCAAAATCTATGCACCTGAACATATTGTTTTCAACACCTCCCTTGTTCTGTAAATAGCATGCCCCTTCTAATAAGCTTCATGATCTCATGTTCATCTTACAATTACGTCTTCATTGACTTTGCAGGCTTTGCAAACTGCGGCATAATGCCTTTGCAGATTTTCAAATTTCAATCATATTACATATTGTGTGTGCTACAAGTTAAACTTTAAAGATCTCACAACCAACCTTGGAATTAAGCAGCATAAAATCAGCTCATATATAAACCTATTAAATCACTGATATTTCCTCAAAACCACAGGAAAATAATGGAAAAGAATATAACTTTACTGATCTGTTTTTACTATATAGAGGAAAAAACCCAAATGAATTTCGCATGGATCTTTTTCTTTCTTGCCCAATGGAAAAAAAAAAATGTATAACTTCCAAATTATGACACACTTTTCCATCCACTACAAAATCTTTTCATAAAAACGTATAATCATTTCCGTGCTTTACCTAAAATTCAGCAGAAAACAAAACACGACAAAACAAATAGCAACAAACACCCAAAGATCTCATAACCAAAATACAACCGTAGCACAACACAGATAGTAGCTGAAACCGAATATTCTTACAGCACTGTTAACTAAAAAAAAGTAGCGGGATATTAACACAAAACACAGTCCCAAAAAGCCAATAACTTCAGGGATCAACCCATTTGCAGGTGTCGTAGAGAACGAAGAATTCGCTCAAACGCATGAGAAGAAGCTAGTGCGTGTAAGAACCAAAATTGTACCGACAGCCGGGAGATACGGGAGTCGCCGATTCTGAAGGTGCGGAAAAGCCCAGCTGGGAGCAAACTTTTCTCAGATCATCTGGCATTTACCGATTTCAAGGGCTCGAAATCAGAATCTTCCAAGATCACGCTGCGGTTGTGAGCCGATTCATGCTACTACTGAACTGATACATGTAGAGAAACCCTAGAATGAGCGAGCTGAGTAGAAAGAAGAGGGCTTTGTCTGTGAGACAGTGAAAGAGTGAAACGATGGATAAAGTGAAGAGAGAGACAGAGAGGGAGAGGGAGAGGGAGAGGGCACTCACTTTCCCCTTTGGCGGTGGCTTTTGTTCCGCTGCGCTCCAGTTTCCGGTGAGTGGGGCCCACCACACCACCTGATTCCACCACGTCATCATATTGAGGACCGTCAGATCCTGGGATGGGGCATGCCCGAACCCGAATATATTATATATATATATATGGGTTGCGCCTTGTCTCCGGTTCCCATTCCCATATTCCACTCTCATGTGGTTGACTTCTTTTTTATGATTGTTTTATAGTTTTCAAAACGTTTTTATTTTTAAAAGATTTAAAAAAAAATCGAAAAAATACTTTAAAACTATTTTTATAATTTTAAAAACATTTTTAAATAATTTTATTTTTATCCAAAAAAATTAGTCATGGTTGAAAATAGATTTTTGTCGAACAAATTAGATATAAAATTTTAGAGACATAATTTTTTTTTTCAAACTCAAAATTTTTAATTTTTTTAAAATTTATTTAGATATATTATGAAATTTATATTTATTTTTAAATTAAATAACTATTTATTAATTTTTTATATTAAAAATTATATTAATAAAAATCTCAATATTTTTTTTATTTACACATTTTTTTACATTTCTATTTCTTACTTTTTTAAAAAAATATAATATTTTTATTTTCATTTCGTACATGCAACCTAATTGCAAAATTTTTAATTTGAAATTCATTAAAAAAAACACTTTCAATTAGGTGCTCTTATTTATAATTATCATATGGGTTGGGCCAATATAGCCCAGGCCCAATATCGAGTTCATAAAATTAGACAAATAACACAACGTAATTTATTAATTTAAGTTAAATAATTATTTATTAAATAGGTCAAGTTTATTCAAATCATTTAATTTTTCCTATTTCAATTCTTTTAATACATTAAATATATTCAATTATAATTAATTTCACATATAATGAGAAATTGTGGGTTTGATACTCAATTGTAATATTTTTTATGATATTCGTACATTAATATGTTACTACAAAACCAACCATCACTTTACGCGTCTTTACCAAAATAGTGTTAACCAAGCCTTTGAAACAAGCCACATTGCCAAGTTCATGTTGAATAATAGGTTAAAAGCACATTTAAGTCTATAAATATTTGTATTTTTTTTTATAAAATGCTAAATTTTTTGTGATTTCAAATATATCCTTGAACATAAATCAAAAGTATATTTATATTTCTAAATTTTTCGTGATTTCAAATATGTCCATAAATTGTGCAAAATCACTTATTGAAACACATGAATAGAAAGTGATACGTATGCATATTGACGTCACAGTTTTTTAGTCGAACATTTTCTCAACTCTCTCCCTCTCTCGATTACATTTCCTTTGGTTGTGTTTTTTTTCTCTCCGACGTCTCCTACGCCTCCTCTAGTTGGGATATGTAAATCGATTATGTTAGACGGGTCACTAACGTATCCTAATCAATGATCACCTTGTCGTCTGGGCAATTGAAGATGGGGCGATTCTAGGGGTAACATTTCTATTAGAAGACACAATTGGAAGAGATGCAGAAGGCACAAAGAAGAAATGAGACACAATTAGAGAGAGAAAATGAGTTGTGGAGAAAGAGCGAGAGAGAGAATTGAGGAAATGTTGTCGGAGAAAAATGATGAGCGAAAGAGACACCAGAGAAATAAGAGATGTGTGAAAGAAAGAGAGACGTTAGAAAATTATCATGTCAGCACACGCGAGTATCACTTATTGGTTAAGTGTTTAAACGAGTGATTTTACACAATTCAGGGACACATTTAGAACTACAAAAAAAATTAAGATTTCATAAAGAAAAAAACAAAAGTTCATGAACATAAATATATTTTTATCCTAAGTTTAAGAGCATATTTGAAATCATAAAAAGTTTAAAGTTTCATAAAAAAAAAAAATTCAAACATTCAAAGGCATAAATATGCTTTTCACCTTGAATAACACAAAGCATCTATCCTTCCTCGTTCACATTATAGTTGATATAGTTGATGGGGCTTTAAAACGAAAACAAATATATGTTGGGAGTGATAAATTGATAATAGCTTTGTTTCTATAATTTAACTTAAAGGTCAATTTCACCATCTTTGAGGTTTGGTTAAAAGGCATCCACCACTTTTATATTTTAAAAAATGTCACTAACCTCCCTTGCCCTATATTAACCGTGCAAATTGACCACTTTGCCCCTCTTCAAAAGACTACCCCCAACAACCATCTTTTTATATTGCGACTAGCCATATTTTCTGTCTTCGACGGTGAAAAGCCGGAAGTATCAGAGGTTCTCTCTCTCTATATATATAAAGAAGCCCTCTATGGGTTTTGAATAGGGGATTCTTCAAAACCCACAATGGGTTTCAAACTTTTAGTGAACAAGGATAATCTTTTTTTTTTTCCCCATAATTCTAGAAGAGAAAGGAAATAAGGGAAGGACACCTTGAAAATTTTCACAAAATTAACTATCGTTAGTTAAAAATATGAGGGTATGCGTCACATTGGAGTTGGCTCGAGGGAACTCAGTGACAGTTTTCAAAACACGAGAATGGTCAATGTTTAATAGTGATGCGTGAAATCTACCCTTTAAGTTAACAATTAACTAAATAACTTCTAATGAGGCTAAACCACCTGGGCTATCGGATAGTTGTTCCTGAGTCTTAAGAAGAAGATGAACCACCAGTGTAATCAAACCAATATAACACAAGTAAATCTATACAATCAAGCTGAGGTTGAATAAGTTTATTCTTTCAACCCTAAGCCTAACCACCATTAATTGGCTCAACAATTTCTCAAACCAAGAGCACACCTAAATGGCCTGATAAGCAAACCAGCCTAGGAGCTCCTGGAATAGACCAAGTTCCAAGTTGCAGCAAATCTTCATCTTTATGTAGGTATTTATCTATTTATTTGCCGTGATGTTACAAACTTAAACCGAATTAGGTCAGATTATGCGTGTGCATATAACTAAAGCAAGACTAATTTGATACAAGTGAAAAAATTAGCTCACCAATAGCCGAATCTGTAAGAACTTAAATGCTACTTAGGTTATAACAACATATCCAGCCGTTATCCCACTATGTGGGGTTGGCTATATGAATTCTAGACTTCTATGTGGGTTACATCCCAACAGATAGTTTGTCTAGAATTCATATAATCAGTTAAATAATATTCAACAATATCATATTCAATATCATATTCAATGTAGCCAAAAAATCTAGCCAAAAAATCAGTTATCAGATCACCAATATCATATTCAACAAGAACAGATGCGTGTAACTTCTAGCAATTATTTGCTTTCAATACGAGTACCGTCAAACAAACTGGCTAGGACCGGTGCAGAATCACACATGTATATCCAAAATATGGCCAAATCTAAAGTCCTACCTTCCTCGACTCTCAGAAAACTCAAGCAGTTTCCTTTCCTGTTTCCAGAGCTCTCCACCTTGCAGCTCAAGAGAAACCACCGACTTTTCTAAACAAGGTTGAGGCTCTGCTTTGTCTGGGAACAAAAAAAAAAAAAAAAAGAGAGAGGTAAAAAAGAATGCCATAATAAACAGAACAGAATGCTAAGAAGGAATGTCTAAATGGATGAATTCCATCTGGAGTTGTTTGTCGCAGTCATTACTAAACAAGGTCAAAACACATACATTTTAAATGTTCCCTTTTAATTTGTTAAAACAAGGGTATTTTTGCATGATGATGTTAAATTCATACAACCAATACAGCTTTAAGTTTTGCTAAACAAAGGTTTTATTGCATGATGTAAATTGAAGATCACTTTTTCCAGATTATACCATCAACCTGTCCAAAGAAATATACAAGCAATTCACTTATGGTGACAGTTTCAATTGTCCTTCAAAAATGACAACTTAACTGTACCACAAAAAATGGGGATACTTCAAAAGTTTCACAAGAATAAGGTTGGTTCAACATAGAATCCGAAAGTTATGCCTTTGGAAAATCTATGTTACATAAATTTGTTTGAGATTTAGGAAGATAAACAAATTACTTACGTGTGCTGAAACTACACAAACTAACTCTGCCCATTGTTTGAGCAAGTCTCAAAGGTATTATTCCTTATAACAGGGGTCACAAGATTGATTAAAAGAAGAGGGTTGCATTAAATAACTGACGACTAACTTAAAAACCATTGGATATTCTTATCATGGATTCTAGAGAAAATGTCAGTCCACAAAGTGATCCTAAGGTTTGATATGTTATTGTTGTTTTGTGGTCTGCTACAACAGATGCTCCTATAGAGGTAGTTTTTCTTTTTCCACCTGTATGCATATGCTAACCTCTGGAAGAAGCTTAACAAGCAATTTTGATTGTCCAAGATAAGTACCTCCAAAGAGTGAGTGTCCAGTTTATGAACTTGCCATTCAATTCATTTTTAATTGCTAAGTTAAGCAAGTTGTAAGGAAATAAAACACTGGTACAAAGCAAGCAGATTAATCTCAAGTCCACGCTTTACTGCATCTTTTCCTTTTCTTTCTGGTGCTTTATAGCATCTTTTCAGTCCTTTCATTTATGCAACAATTACCACTCATTGTGTCGATTTATGATACCAAACTTAACAATAAAACAACACACAAGCAGTAATCCCACTAGGTGGGTCTCTAACATCAATCCTACTTGGGCAACGGTTAGAGGAGAGTCTACAATGAATTTAGCTATAAAACAGACATTTTTAGCTGAAGATTTATAAGAGAAAACAAGAGAATTCAAGCCAAAGCTCAAGAAAGAATTTTGAACATTCAAGTTCTTTAGTTTTACTCTATTATTCATATTTTTGGGCTTTTCTAGGAAATAGAATTTTGAACATTCAAGTTATTCACTTTTACTCTATTATTCATATTTTTGGGCTTTTCTAGGACATCCATATATTGAGTGAGCTTCATTGCTTTCAACATATCTTTTGAAAGAGAATTTCATTTGTATCCTTTACTCCTAGTGCATGTGAGAGTTCCTTGGGATGAATTCTTGCACGTGAGCTAGCACTATATCAACTAGCACAGATTTTTTAGAGTTCTTGGAATAAAAACTTGAGTTTGTTTTTGGGATGGGAAAACTCTTGCAGGTGAGCTAACACCAATCAACTATTGATTATATCTTGTGGTTTCAATATAGTAGATTGAAATCTCTAATTGGAGCTAGAGGATTTGACAAATGCTGGGGATAAACTGAACCACCATAAATAGCGATGCTCGCTCTCTCTATCCCTACACTCATTTATTTTATGTTTTTCATGTTAATTTATATTTTTTTCGTTAAATCTTCACGGACCCAATTCACTCCACCTCTTATGTTAAACTCCATTAATTGTGCTAACATATTGCTTAAAAGTTGTAAACACTTATTGTTTTGTAGAGAGTAAGTGGTCACTTGCCCAGAGTGGTGTGGCTACGTAGAGCCTAAACAAAGCGAGGAGATATTTATACAACTTGTTGAGGTGAGTTTGAGATAAAACCTCAGCGTTATTTCTAGCAGAACATAAGGTAGCTTTGCCTTAGAGAACTAGACGTGGAAGCTGGAGGTACTAAACCACTATAAAATTGTATTGCCTACCATGTGTATGATTTATGTTTCTTTTATGTACTTCTACACAACTTTTAAGCATTAAAAGTAAAAGCCATCAACTTGTAAAAAGTAATCCCCTCTTGAGTCAACACCACAAACAAAGGGACCAACAATATTATATTGTTTCTTATTTTGCTTTTTCTTATATATGCTCTTAAAAATCTAACACAACTTTGTTTCTTTCATTTCTTTCCATATCTCCCCTATCATTGTGAAGGCTGAGAAAACCCTGGTAAAAGGGAATATGGTTCCACCAAATTCTAGCACATAAAACCTTAACCTCTTAGTTGGTGAACTGCATGATACATTCTCATAGTCCAGCGCAAATGTTTAGATGCCACCCAATTGAAACCACAAAATCTAGGTCAGATTAGAAGGAAATAAAAAAGGAAAAGCAATGAAGCCACTTGTTTGCAAGTGAAAAATAAGTTGTTCGGTAGTATATGCCGCTATCATAATCAGTCAATGACCTTCCTTAACACTGATATTGATTACAGAGAGAAGCTAAAACTTATGTTGATGAAAACAGAGAAAATGCTAAAGAGAATGAAAATTCGGGAGAAGGTTTCATATATTAAACATTCCCAGCAAGAAGCTTATTTTTAAGGCCAGTAGGAGTGTTCTTATGTAAAAGAAACAGAAAGGAATGTTCTTATGTACATGTAATGTAAAAATACATATATAAAGTTATGTGTCCTTGTTCCAACATAGCCTAACTGAATGTTCCAGGGAGGGATTCTAAAGGCTATTCCTGGACTGAAATTCATTGATATAAGTATGGGAGCAGGTTTAGACTAGTTAATTGCAGAAGCCAACAAAATGTTCCATGAGCAGGTAAAATAATTATTGTTCCATCAGACATATATAGAAAAATCAGGAAAATTTTACTGTACCAATATAGTATTGTAATGATGGGAGGATAACAATAATAAAATACTAGGATGGGAAAAGCAACCTAAAAAAGATCTAAAAGAGGAAACCTTATGCACATGGCTCCTACATTGTGGGATCTGAAGTTCCTGTGTGTAGTATTGTGGGTATTAAAAGCTGTTTCCATGATTTGAACCACTTGATCTTCTAAACTGTTTCCATGGAAGAAACAGGTCTTACTATGCCAATGCCACCCTTTTAGAAACATGTATTACGATAAAATAGGTGATATTGTGAGGAAAAAATGAATGAGATAGAATGACCTATCTACAGAAGAGGATCAGTGCACAACTACACCCTAAATTGTTAGTTGAACTGGAAATTACCAGTGGTATTTGCCAAAATAGCATCCATGTTATTTGGGACAAAACCTAGGAAAATGTTCAATAGATTTGACGAATCACTAAAAGCAGCTTGATACATTAAATATTTAGAACCACTAAGAGAGTTAAAGACTTCATTCCCATTTTGTACCTTGTTAACAACATACACAGGGGAAAGGAACATTTCTTTCACTGTCTTATCTTTCTACAAGTACACATCCCAATACAAACTTTATGGTCAGAGCACACATTAGATTCAATCATACACTAAGATGGAATGGATAGGATATTTCTAGAAGCACATTTAGGAGACAGAGACATTAAATCACATAGAAGTTAGAGACTGAACTTCTATGCAAGGAGATGTGGGTTCCTTACATATTTTCTTTCAACTTCTTTGAGGAACCTTTCAGGGGAATCCATATAGTGAGCACATTCTTTCTTTACACTTGCTGCAAGCTCTTCTTCTCCAGATTTTTCAAGATTCCTGATGAGAATTGTCAACGTTAGCTTATCTGGTGCACATCCTGACACCTTCATCAATTCATACATCTCTATTGCCTTCTGTATCATATCCGCCTTGAAGTATGCTCCAATCATCTCAGCAAAAGCCCTAGTATTAGGTTCTAATCCTTCTTTTTTTAATTCGGAGAAAAATTCTTCAGCCTCCTGAATCTGTTTGTTCTTTCCCAGCATCAAAATCACGTCACAGAATAGAGATAAATCTGGTTCGTACCACACTTCCTTCCTCACAAATTCAAACACCTGAACCCTGATATCCATTTCAGATAAAATGCTCACTTGAAGTGAAATAAATTAAATAAGTGAACAGTGCACATCACCATAGAATGAAGAAAACAAAAAATTGTAGATGAATGCGAGAGGTAAGGTTGATAATTAAATTACACAGCACTGAAATATTTTAAAAGTAAAAGGTAAGGGAATTTCCAACCTGCGTATTTTAATTGAAATGTTTCAAACAACTCTTTGCCCAGATTTAGACCATGAACAACTGCCGAGGCTTGAACACCTTATTTGTTGAACTCACTATTTGAAATAGTAATACAAAAATAGAATGCTTCATCATATTTTCTTTTCCTTGTTTTCAAGGCAACTAAACAAGGAATGCTTACATTATGTGCATTTTCCCCCATTTCTTCCTAAACCCATGAACCAACAATGGCTAGCGTACAACCCTCATGAGATATCAAAACAAAACCAGAACAAATAATAAAGGGGAAAAAACTTAAGGGTTTACTTTTGATAAACTAAGATTATTACCCCGTCAACTATCAAAGTTGAACTCAAATAACTATCACTTAGTAGTGGAATCCAAAACAAATACCTTGAGAGCCAAGTCCACTTCGTTCTGCCTCTGCAACTCGGCCAACGCGTCCAGCAAGTCGGCCTTCAAGAGCCTGCTAAGCCTGCTCCTGAAAACCTCATCCAACTTACCCAAGGACTTGGCCTTGGCTAGCTTGAGCGACTGAACTGCTTGTATTGCTTCCGTCGACAGTACCCTCTTCTTCCACATGGGTTTTCTCGGCGCGTTCCTCAGCCCGCACCTGACCCTTGGCATGGCCACCGCCGGCGGACGCGCCGGAGAGCTTCCAATTTCAGGCCTTCCCCGGATACCCAATCGAAAAGTATGGAAATTGAACGAACCCATGATGCCCGAACGCATCGAAGAGATCGAATTCCAGATCGCTCTGGGCGCGTATCGACCGTGCTATCTTGATAAACCAGAGCAGACGAGTAAAACGTTAAATTACAGAGGTTCTGAATTATTATTAAGATTTGATTTTTAAAAAATGCATAAACAATATTTAAAAATTTTTATTTTTTATTATTTATTTTAAATTTGATTTCAATAAGTATGACCGCTCGATACAAGCATCAACTCATTTCTATTATATTTTTTCACCAAATGATATATACTATCCTATATATTATACTAATATAACAATTATGATTTCCTTTTCTTTCTTCCCTTCTATATATTTTTTTATGAATAATAATGTCATAAAACCTCATCGGCCTCGTTGCAAATAGAAGTTTGACAAAAAAAAAAAAATCGTTGCTGACAATACTTCTCTTTGAATAAGTCTCTTTTTACTATTTTTTTTACTTGATTGATTTTGTCAAGGGATTAATAAAATCAATATAAGCTTATGTCATTTTTCAAATACTAATGATGTATATCTATTGTAATGTATAGTCAAAAGAGTTCTCCCAAAAAACAATTATCTTGAAAAAACATCTTATACATCAAAATTCATTTGGTCGAATTATTATCCTGAGAAAAAATAAGAGATAATCTTATTTCAAACATTTTTATTTCACATTGTCTAGCATAACATGACTTGCCTAAAACAAGCACTCATTATTATAGAGGACCATTCATCCACGAGAGTTTTTTACGAATGCCTTATTTTGAGCTTAACCCTAGAAGAACATTGCGTGCGACGAGGATAATACCACATCTTGTGATCAAAAAAGTATTGTGTCTCTTGTGCACGTGTGTCATATGTTCTAATCATGACCAAAAGCTATAAATACCCCTAGACCCTTTATATTTGGGGGGATCCTTTTTAACAAGCCCAACTTTTTTACATTCTAGACCTCCAGTCTTTTTAAAAAATTTCATTTCTCTTAGACCACACATGCATTCAATATCATACTTTTGCATATTTTTTTTCCTACATTCAAACTCCACTATGTTATCTTTTGACTTAAACATCAAAAACATACACGAGAGAAATTTCTGCATGTCTTTCTAACTTGTTTCTGTTTTGCAGTCCATTTTTTCTCGAATAATTGGTTTATCTTATATAGTTATCGCAGATAAATGATCAAGCCTTTCCAGGCACTATCCCAGACGATCGCATTTTTCGCCAAACCCTGTTGACCTCTTGTTGAGTTTTCTCAAAAATATAAATTTTAATTATTGCATTCTAACAACAATAATATCTTTTTGCCCAAAATTTAGAGTGATATGTGTAATTTATTTAAAATTTAAAAACAACAATTCTATACCAATTAAAATATATCTATGGAAGAACAAGTTATTTTCCAATTTATACATTCATGTAATACTTCTTAGGTCAATTGTCTAAGATTGAAAATCGATTGTAATTAATATAATATTATTATTTATAATAATAAATATGCATGTAATATATGTATATAATTTTTAAAATTTTATATTTAAAAATAAAGAATATAATTAAACATGACGAAATAGTCGAGTCCCGATTGAACCGATTCGATCTTCAATCCAAAAATTTTAGAAACCTCAACCCCAGTACAATTTGAATTAAGCCAATCCAATTTGCCATGAACGGAATCAACGCTCTTAGACTTAGTCATCCACACTGATTCGGGCAAACAAAATGGCCCGACCCGAACCGTCACCGTAACAAGCCTGAGCTATTCAAGTTGGTCGCAGCAGAGGTCAAGAAGTTCCATAATCACCTCAGTTTCTGCTCTGAGAGAGAGAGAGAGAGAGAGAGAGAGAGAGAGAACCTTGGTTTGAACTTGAAGGATGGTGGAGACACTTTTGGAGGATATATTTCGGGTGGAGCGTTTGGACCCAGATGGTAAAAAGTTCGATAAAGGTATTTTCGTTTCCTAAATTCACAAGTGATTGTTAGGATCGGCTTGTTTTTACAGTTACTCGTTGTTTCTTTTGCATATTAGATGTGGGAAATCTAGTTCTAAAGTGTTTCTTGTGCCTAATCAAGCTACTGGAAGCTAATAACCCTTTTGTTGATTTTGGTGAAATATTAGTTATGTGTGCTTCCATGGTATTTTTCTCCTATTTACTAGGGTTTTATCGTACAAACAAATTTATGTAATCCCCCTCATTACTTCATTGGGGACCGTCTTATATGTTGAAATGATCATGCATTTAACAAAATGGACCCTCGTAGACAGAATACTAATTGGAACCTCTAAAATTTTAAACATCTTTCTGGGTTTTTTAGTATTATGATGGAATGGTTGTGAAGAATAAAATATGGTGTGATGTTCATGGGAACTAAATTATAGGGGGGTGCCCCCAACGGACGAGGCTCCCCAGTTTGCAAGGGCTGGGAGAGGGTCATTTTAGCCTTACATTTACTTTAAAAAGGGTTTTTTTTTGGTGCAATTTGATCCTGTGACTATCCAGTCATAGAGGAGTAATACTACTGTTGCTACAAAGTCTCACCCTCCTGAGATCTAAATTTGATGCAAAGTAAATGAATGGGGATACTAATTCATATGATGTACATTCAGTCAAGAAATTTGGTTAATCAAATTATTAGAATTGACAGTAATGATATAAGAATTTCTGTCAATAGGCTTGGATATAAACTTTAAGACATTTTAAAGAGAATCTATAATGAAATAATTGAAAGAATGTGTGTGATAATGTGTATGATGATATAAATGTGACTGGGCAATATCAGGGAGAGTTAATGCATGATGAGTGACATTCTAATTCACGTCTTATGTCATGAGTTTGACTGATCCCTATCCTTTACCTAGGATTTTACTCCTCCTATATACCAAAAGGCTAGTCCTAGTGCACATGGCTCCCTGTTTTATGAGGGTTGGGGAGGGTTGTTTTTGTATGCAGCTTTATCTTTGCGAATAAGCTATTTTTGAACCTTATAGTCACAAAGGGGACACCATATTCTTGCCATCAAGACTTGCCCTCACTCCTCCAATATTCCAAATAGACATAAATTTCTTTTGGTTCTAGTGGATAAAGATACCTTTTCCCCATCCTGCAGCTGACATGCCATTGGGATATTTGTCGAGCATTATGTAATTGGGAGCTTGTGATGATTTAAGGCTGTTATTGGACTTGTTGCATTGACATTTTCAGTATGCCTCCAGAAGCAGACTGGAAAATAGCTGACTTAACCTTCCCTCCCATCAAAAAAAAAAAAAAAAAAAAAAAAAGAAAAGAAGAAAGGAATGTTAGACTGGAGTAGGGGATCTAAGGGTTACTGTGGGTTTTAGTTGGAGTATTTCGTGTGAAGGTGGTTGGCAGTCTGCCTTTGCTGACTGTGTGGATTTGTGGAAGTTTCTCACACTGGTAACATGGATATAAGCATATTACTAATTCGTTTTGGAACTTTGCAGTGAGACTAAATTGGTGCTGTGAATGCAGGGCACGATTACGGTTGTTGGTGCATTATTATTTAGTGGCTTCAGATCAATGGTCTATTATGGTCTCTCTAATTAGGAGGATATGCTGAGGTTAGAAATTGGAGTTTTAGTTCAGGCATGAAGTTTTACAAAAGGACTATTTCATTTTGTGCTTACCCTGGTTTATGGTGCACAGTGCAGCATAAATGAAAAGGCTTTTTTTTTTTTTTGAGGGGAGCCCTGCGTGGGCTGGGGGAGGGGAATGGCAGAAGGGAGGAGCTTCTCTCAAACTCTTTATATTAGTGACTTTTATGGAAACATTTATTTTCTACCAGTTTTCATTCTTTTCTTTTTTTTTTTTTTGGGGGTCAAGCATCTACCTATTTTTATTCATTTTCCAACTGATATCTGCTCTAGGTAAGTTTCTGACATCTTATTCAAGAAAGGGAGAGAAAATAAACTTCCTAACTAACATTTTGGTGGTCTGTTTTATGTGATCTATCTATTTGTTCTGCATATTTGGCACTCCTTGATGATATTTCATTATTTTCCACAAGAACTTACCTTGGAAGAAATGTCTTTTGTAATGCAAGATTATGTGAAATATTTTTTGAGGAGAAAAAGATCATAACTAAACTCCCATTTTAGTTGACAGCTGAATGCTTTTGATGTGAAGAAAGAATCTTCTTGCCTTCTCTGAAATATGAAGCAGCATGTCTGTTACAGTTTGAAGCTAACAGTTCCATAATGTGTTTCATATAGTTTCTCGCATTGAAGCAATCAGCGAGCAGCTTGAAATGTACATGCAGCTAGATGTGAACATAGACATATATCCTCTTCATGTTGGGGAGAAATTCTTGATGGTATTAGCATCTACTCTGAATTTGGATGGAACACCTGATAGTGGTTATTTTACTCAGGTAAGCTTAATACAATATATCTTGCTACTTCACATATTTGTCTAGTTCATGGGTTGCTTCTGAAGCTTGACCTAAAGCCGTTAAGGCTTAGTTCCCGTATGTGGTTTTATAATCATATTGTTGATTAAACTATAAACAACATAATACCACAATCTGTTTACTCAATCCCCAATGTTTTTTATATCTTCCTCTTTTCTTTCTTGGGTTTTCTTCCCCTCTTTTCATGAGCACACTGGTTTCCATCAAGGTGGAATTTAAATATTAAGCTTCTAGCAGGTGATTACTTTTGGAGCTTCTCCAACTTCTTTGAACTCTATAATAGTGACAAATAGAAAAAAATGCAGAGGGTGTTCTTGATTTGAGCAACTGTACCACCCTTACACAAATATTGATATTGCTACCTGGCAAATCTTTTATGTAATTCTTTCATAACATTGTTCCACACTTTGCCTTTGATTTTTCTATTTGACCTTCTCTCCTGTTATGTAGAATGTGAATTATTGTCATTATATATGAAAATATACATTATTTTTCCGCCTCAAGGCACTCAACGTGTCTTTGTTGTATTGTATCAGTGTTGTACATATGCCATCTGATTCATTGTCTCCATTTTGCCCTGAAGCCCGTCTTCTCCGTGACATTCAATTCATCTGATTGCAAGATTTGTTTTATGAAGCTTTGCCATCATGCCTGGAACTTGAGTTTGATAGACTCTATATCTAATTTTATTAGTGGAATTTCATAGAGAGACAAGAATCTCCTTGCTTTTGATTCTAGAATCTAACATCTCATTGTTAGCCAGAATCATCTAAGATTCATCTACTCTGAATGCCCCCCATACTCTTGACACTGCTTGAGACAATGTTGTTTCCATGCACCTTTTTGCTCCCTTTTGCCATTTCCTAATGAAGAACTACTGTGAATGTGTGTCAAGCTGTAGTCTTATTACCGCTTTGAAAAATTGAAACATGAATGGATTCCTTAAATTGATTTGGGATAAAGAGAAACTTAAGATAACTCTAGATCTTGAACTGAGCTAAAAAGTGTTCATAATATGGTTAACTTTTCCAAATTGTTGTATGATGCATAAGAAGTACTTCCAGATTAATGGTTTGCAGCTCAGGTATGAAGCAGAATAGTGTGTGATGGAAGCAGACAATGTGATCGGTAATAGATGTAATGGAAGGATAAGGAATCCAAATTATTCAAAAGAAGATGCCAGAGGGATGCCGTACAAGGATGGTATTGGAAAATAGATTTTCCCTACCAAACATTGCGGTAAACACATAATGCAGGAGTAAACATGCATTTAGTCAAACTTATTGGAAACCAACTTGGAGAAAACATAAAATAAGATTCACAAGTTCTCGTTTTTCAGAGTGCCATAACCTGACAAGTAGAAACTATGACCGGGCCTTGGATGTCTCTTTTAATGCATTTGTAGGATGTCATCCTAATCGTTGTCAGTTGAGATGTGAGCTTTTCTAGATGTTTCCAGATATTGTTTCGGGTAAAAGGTTCTCTTATGTACTCTATTTTATCAATTTCAGGGCGGGAGGAAATCGCTTGCAGACAAGTTTGAATATGTCATGCATGGGAAGTCATATAGGATCTCAGATGCTTCAGGACCTGATAATAAAGTGTATGCATGCCTTACCTTGTAGATATACCTCTGCTGTTTCCAAAGCCCCCATGTATGCTTGCTATCAGACTTTGCATTAAGAAGTGGAAAGTTTAAGTAGCTTAAATGTTCAGAGATCTAAACTACCCTGACCGTGAAGTTGCAGTATGTCTCCTGCTTATGTTTTTGCCTGGTTTCGATTATCATTTGGGGGTGCATGGGTGGGCAATCCACGTCTTACTCCTTGTGCCACTAGTTGTTGCTCACCTGAGACAAAATTATATGAACAAATTCTCTTCCCTTCTTCTCGGTTTGTTTCTTCTTCTGGGCTTCTCTTTTGCCTGGGGCAAGATTGCCATGGAAAGGCTCTACTTCTTGGAAACTTGACGGTTTTGTGTTTTTTCTTTTTCGACCCTTGTTCCAGGGAGATTTGCGCTTCATTTGGAGGGCTTCTGATGCTGCTGAAAGCAGATCCGAGCGATGCACAGAAGCTGGAGCTTGACCAGAGGTTGTTTATCCTCATCAGGAAGGTCTAAAACTCGGCCATGAATCATGAAATTCAGCTTCCCCTTAGTTTGGTCTCAATGTACATGGATTTTTAGATCCTCTGGAGTTTCTCAAGATTGGCTATTACTGTTAAGACCTGTAGCTTAACATCTCCAGATCCTTTGTCTTGGTTGTTCTTGAACATATCATGATTTTATAGACGTGGTTTCATGTTTGTTTCTACGCTCTTTCTGCATGTTCTATAAGAACATTTGGCCTTTGTTTTTGTTGTGGGTTTTGTCTTTGTTCAGTGATTAGTAAAAAGAATATGATCTTATATCAGAGATTTCAAATAGTATAAAACACCTCATTGAATATATTATGAAAAAATAAAATCTAACAAAACAACCTATAATTATAGAAATAATATTATACATCTTTTACTTGAAACTCGTAAATTGCATGATGAATAACTATTCAAATAATTAAATTATACACAATCACAAATTGAAACTTAAATTTGGAGATATGAGCTGACTCTCAACTAAGTGATATTATCAAATTTTATACATAAATTATTTAATCCAAAATTCCAAAAGCAACTACTTTGGTTAAGAAAATTCCATTTCCATTCACCTCTAATATCCACAATCATCTTTTACAATTATATAATTATTTTTTAAAAATTCCTTTATACATAATCATTCTACTTGCATCATCAGTCATCATCACACCTGACCATCATTGTCGACGGTCACGAAGAATGTGGCCACCCATCATCGCACTTGCGTTCCTCACGACCATCCATCATTGGAAAGTTCCTACCGGCGACTGGATTGCCATCATTGTCGGCAAGAGAGAGAGAGAGAAAAGTAAGTGAAATGATGAATGAGAGATGGATGCTGATGGCGGCCGCGCGCGGTGGGAGCTTTGCAATATAGTGCTTAAGGCAGGATCCTCTATCTCATATCTATTTGTTTCATACACACAGCGACAAACACAAGTATTCTGCAATTTATATTGAACTGCAACCTTATTGCCTTTAATCCGCCAGTCCAGCAGTCGTTACCCATTTCAGAATTCATCTATCGGTGTGTTTGCGATACACTTATGTCTCGTTCTATGTTGCTCTCTAGCTGCTCGATAAATTGTCCCTGTGAGATACGGTCCCATGGTGGTGGGTACGCCTCTGATGTTGCTGCTGCTGCTATTATAATTTATAGTTTTACTTGGGTTGCTTAGATAAAAGGAACACGATTCATTCGCAATGTTGCGGAGGATGGTCTTTTCACCTGTTAGATTTGGGAAGCTTGGTGCATTCTTCAATGCATCCGGCATCAGCCATTGCTGCTTTAGAAATGTGTATTCTTTTGCAAGTATTCCAATGCCTATTATTTACATACCGGTTAAGTGCTTTGGAAATTGCTAAATAATCATTTTTCCCTCAAAATTTACATATAAATTTCATATCATTCCTCAACTATTATTTTTTATTTTTAAGTATTTTCAAAGTCACGTTACACAAAATCCTCAAAATATTTCTCCTATAGCTTTAACTTCTTAAAATAAGACAATGTGTATCAACACTCAAAAAGAGGTGAAAAAACCAATATATGTTTATGGATGAGGTAATAATCGAGGTATTTATCCTTGATATGATCAAGTAGAGTTGGCTACACAATTCTAGATAGCCACAATTCTAGATAGCCAATGATCTTTATTACGATAAGTCCATTATAACACATATGAATTGTTGTTTTTCTTGGGTTTTCCTCCACCTTTTTTGTTAAAAACTTCTTCCTTACCACATTGTAATTGTTACAATCCTTGTGCTGTAATTGGGACAAACTTGACATTGAAATGATCAAAATAAAAAACTGGAAATTCAACTGTTTCGAGAACTTGTAACATTTGTCTGGAATTACTTGAGAATTGATTGACTTGGATACATGGCAGTGTTACAAACTTGTAGCATAAGGGAAATTTTGCAAAGTGCAAGGTGAGAATTACTAGGGTTTGATAATGAGCAAAGAGTGAGACATGCAATCTGAGCTAAGCGGTGCCTTCCTTGAACTCCTTATCCAATTGGTTGGAAACTTCAGGTGATCAGATCTTGAAGATAAGAGTAGAGTTGGAAAATGGGTGGCTCGGGCCGGGTTGGCTCGCCTCTCGCTTGGCCCGCCCATTTCTGGGTCGGGCTAAATTTGGCTCGCGAGGGAGGTAGGCCGGGCCGGACAATGGGAAATGGGGTTCGGCATGGCCCTATGACCCTTAATAAACGGGCCAAAGTGGATTGGGGCGGGCCATGGGCTTGCAAGAAGGGCCATGCCATCTTCACGAGCCAAATCTCCTCTTTTGATTTTTCCTTTGATTTGATGCAACCATTCCTTCTTCCTGTACAAATCTCCTCCTTATTTTTCTTACTTCGATTTCTTGCTCAATTTTTTTAATAATTGCGAGACGTATTCCCTTTAAGAGCAAAGATCACTATGTTGTGAATGGCCATACACTGTTATTATACTCTGATTCGCTAGATTTATTGTACAAATCTATCCCTTGTTCGTCAAATTCAGCATCCAACTAATCCTTAAAGTATATACACATTTCTAATGTCGTATGTTGCAATCTTGATCTTTTTAGGTTGAGCACCCTATTTCTTGCAGAAAAAGCTAATTTCGATGGCACTGTGACAACTGGAGGGGGGATTAGTAGATCTCGGGCCATGGTGGCCAACATCGGATACGTGTGTTGACTTTGACGCCACCATGACAAAATATCAAATGTATTAATTTGGTCATCAGAAAATGAAGATTTCCTATTTAAATATAATTCAAGTTCGTTAAATCCACTAGATGTTTGTAGACTGCTCTTTGATTTTCTCGATTTGAGGTATGTGGACCACCCCCATTTTAAGAATCTCTTAGACTTCTTTTGTGAGAAGAATTTTCACTACTTGATTTATTACCAAAATGAGACTCATATAAATTATACATTTTAAAAATTAAATTTCAAACTTTTGTTTTTATTTCTTGTGTGTCAACCCCCATAATCGCTTCGTAAAACTCCAAAAAATATTCAACACCTTCCTACTTTTGTGTGGGATCTAATATAGCTGCTATAAAATATAATAGTTGTATATTAGTCCAATATTTTCTAAATTTTTTTTCTATGGGGACTATAATTTTTCCATATATATTTGAATTCCTATGTTCTGAAAAATAAATAATAGTAGGAAATATTTCACGAATAAAAATATGTGTGGTAGGATATTTACAACCATAAAATATTTTTGTTGTACTATAAAATGTTTCTGATATATATATAATAACATCGTTGTTCCCAATTACTATCCCTTAGTTGCCATACTTCTACCATTTCCCTATTTCAAAATAATTCAAGTTGTTGTCTATATGGTTTAGTTTTTTGTAACAATAACTAAGTTGAATTCCACCTAGTTTCAACATCTGTTGGAAATCTTCTATATGGTAAACCAAATCCATTAACAAGTTGTTTCCATTCTCAGGGAACAGAATTTACTACTTCGAATTAAAGCTAAAACACCCATTATTTTAGCTAATGCCTCATTATATACTTGTAGACCATCATGTACACAACTTTAAAATATGGCATCCATATCTATTATGAAACAGTTGTCCATCTAAAATTAATGGAAGTTCGAGTTTTAGTCGTTCAATGGCAGAGCCATTATTACTTGCATTATCAAATGACATTGTCATTATTTTATCACTATTATTGTAATTATAATTGGTCTCTCGAATTTTACTTGTAATTAAATTACCCCTATGTTATTATACTAATTCTATGAATCCAATTATTCTTTTTTGAATTTTTCATTCTTCATCAATCCAATATATGAGAACACACATATAGTGGTTATTTGTCATAACATTATATCAAATATCCGACGTTAATGACACTCTTCCATTAAATGCATTAAATGTATTTCTCAATTGTTCTAAATATTCTAGATATAAGCTCATCGCTTCAATTTTTATAGTCTTTTGTGAAAAACCCCTAGCTGTAGGTTGTAATGTATTTATACAATATCATTTAAACATTGTATTTTCTCCAAACAAAAAATAAGATCCAATTTTAATTATTAGTTTTACTAAGTTAGATTTATCAAGTTCTTTATTATATCGAAAAATCAAACCCTTACCTTGTTGCAATTGTGTTTGCATTGCGTCCAGACCACCATCATTATGTTTCAAGGCATGTCTCATCAAGTGTCCAGTCCCACCCCTTGGTTGGCATGAGTAATCTGTTTTACAAAATTTACATGGAGTTCTTTAATCCTTCTCGACTATATCAATGATCTCGAATATCTGCTAGATATTACTAGTTCTTTGTTGCTTGGAGTTGCATTGTGAGTTGGACAACTCCTCATTTGGTTGCTTTGAGGAGGTCTAACCCTTATTTGGTGAGGGTTGCTCAGTTGGTAAGGTAGGGGGTTAACAAATATTTGCATATCAGGATCTTGTGATTTGAGAGATTGTGTTTCTGATTTAGTAAATAATGGGTGTGACCATGCCCATTGATTGTCACTCCAATCGTTAAAAAAATCATAGGGGAGTGGTCCCATTGGAGACGGAATAGAAGGCTGTTGGGGGTTTGTAGAAGATGTACTGGCTCAAGGGGGCTCCATGAAAGAAGCAATGTGAGGATCATTTCTGCGAGTAACGAGAGGACGACGAAAGGAAGACATGATTGTAAATGTAGAGTAACGAAAACAATAAAAAATATTGAGACACTAGAAAATATAGTAATTAACAAGATAGTAACAGAGCAAAACAACTTATAAAATAGTTTATCAGCAAGAGAGTAAGATAGTGAAAACAATTTTTGTGATTGAATAACTTCAACAATCACTTATAATAGTGAAACAATTTGAATTTGAAATTTTAATTTGATTTGATTGCTTCCCTACAATGATTCCTTATAATAGTGAAAGCAATTTGAAATTCAATTTGGTCTAATTACTTCCCTACTATGATTCTCTATAATAGTGAAAGCAATTTGAAATTCAATTTGGTTTAATAAACAAATCAATTTGCCATGATTCCATGCAATTTGCTATGATTCTCTACCATAATTCCCTACAATTTAAAATTTAATTTGGTCAGATAATCAGACCAAATTGCCATAATTCCTTGTAATTTGAAATTCAATTTGATCTGATAATTAGACCAAATTGTCATGATTCCCTACAATTTGCCATGATTCCCTAGGCCATGCCATTTTGGTGGGCCACGGGCCACAAAGCACTGGCTCAATACTATTTACATTCTTGGGACCAAACCAAGCTGGCCTATCTACTACAGTACCAAATCGGGGTGGGCAGTGTTGGGAAGCGGGCCAACCAGGTAGGCCCATGGACCACCTGACCTATTTGCCAACTCTAGATAAAGGTGGTGCTGATTGTCAAAGAAGCCCTCTGATGATGTTGGCCATTACAGAATAACTGATGATTCCTTTAATCCTAGTAATAACTCTCTTTCTCAGGAGCTTGGTTTTGCAGATTCAGTTTTGTGGATAGAGAATTGGACTGTTGTCAAGCAGACTCTTTTCTTCATTATTGTCTTTCTGATTATTTAGGTGAATCCTTTAGGGCAGTATACTTTGCGGGTAAGGATCTTGATTGTTGTAAAACATCATTGTCTCTGAACTCTGATCCTTATCCTTTTCTGGTGAGTCTTTTTGGGCATTGATTGTCCTTTTGGCAAATTTTTTGTTGGCTTTACTGTTTCTGTAGAGATCTGGACTATCCTCAAAGCAAATTCATTTCTTCATTACTGTCCTTCTGATGAATCTTTTGGGCTGAGCAATGCATGCTTCCAAGACCCATTGTTGAATTGCTTGTTCGTTGATATTGTCCAGCTTCAATCTACACCGTCTGATTTTAATTTGTCTTCCAAATTTGTTAAAATATCTGAAAAGTTTGTTAATCTAATTTCCATATCACCTATTTCTGTAATTCAGACATTGCATTCTTGTGATGTAGTAGATATTATAAATTGTGTCAAATCTCCGAAGGTATACTTATTGTAATCTATTCTTCGATTTGGGCTTTCAAGATTGATTCTTTCTCGTACTTTGCTTGCAAATAAACATGGTAATCCCCATATATATTTTTATTTCCAGTAAGGAGCACTGCTGTCATCTTTTTGGTACAGTAACCTTAGGAACTCATCTTTGTACCGTTTAAAATCCTGTAATTTTTTACATCTAAGGCTGTGTAGAGATCCCAATTTGTTATCAGTACTGGGTGGTTGTGGGAAACCTCTTTGATTACAACCAAAAATAAAGCCTGGTTATTTGAATATGGGGGTCTTTTGCTACTCCTTTCCCTTTCTTTGATTCTTGGCTTGGAGTGGCATTGTAATCGTGTTCTTCGTAGAACTCAATTTTATCGTATATGAGTTTGTAATTGATACATAGTTGTCATTTCTTCATGGCATTTTTAATACAAATAAAAGTAAATCAGGGGAAATACATCCGATTGACTATACTTTCATCATTATATGACATCGAATACGCATGGCCATAACCTACTCCGGGAGATCTCTGCAAAAGCCACCAGACATCTAGGTCATCACAGGTAAAATCCCAAGCTGGACTTTGAGCGCCTTGCGGAGGTTGTAGTTGAATTAGATCACAGTTTTGTATTGGTTCCTAGTGATGCATTTCATTGTCTTGAAGTATAGGGGGTTCTAGAAGGTGTTGGAGTAAACCCCTGATTGAATAGTTTTTGGAATAACGTGTGGTCATATGTAACCATTGGTGTGATATACAGTGTACTCGCACTCAAGCTTGAATTTCTTACGCCTTTTGAACCTCTTGGCTATGGCGTGTTGGACTTTTACGCTCTGGGGTTGTTACCCTGTGATTATAGTTGGCTGGAGATGAAGATGAACTTTGCATTTGTGAGTGTCCACCGTTTGAGTATGACGTTCTCGTCTTTGTCTAGGTACTCTTTATAGCTGTTCCTGGGCCCCTCGTTGCATAAAATAATGCATTGGATACCACCATTGATTTGTTTGGGCTTGGTGTATTTGCAGTTTGATTGTCAATTTTTTTGTGCCCCAATAAATTCCCTCCAGTGTTTCATGTAGTGTGGGTCCACATCTTCAATGACGTTGTACCATGCCTCATCATTGTGTCTATCCATGTCAAGGTGACCCATGTAATAATTGTGGGGCCCAAGACTCATTGCCCAACAAGTTTTCCCTTTCTAGGTTGGGCCTTCTAATACCAGGATTTTGAGCCTACTGGGCCTGATATTATATGCAGTCCATTCTAATATATCAACAAGAATATTTGTAAAAATCAGAAATTTGAACTAGATTTTGTTGCCTGGATATTCGGGAGTAAGATGTTTAAGAAACCAGAGGAATTATTTCAGCTCGTGGGAAGTCAACCTTGAAGAGGCTTCGATTTTTCATAATGATCAATCCTGAGGTAGTTTCGAGATGAAACAAAGGTCCTGTTGATGACACGCATATTTTATATTATTTATCCCTCTTATTCCATCTTTATTGCACTATATTTAGGTTATTTAATTTGTCTTGTGTTTATTTTATTTTATTGGGCTTCACACTATTTTTATTCTTATTTGGCAGATTTGGGCCGCAGATTTGAGCTATTTCGATAGAGGCACAAGTGGGCTTCACAAGGTGGACGGACATCGAGTTTGAAAGAGGCGACCATACTTCATTATGGGTTATGGGCAAATTTAGAATCCATTGAGCCCTTTTAATTAATTAAATTATGGGCCATATGTAATAAAAAAACCCTAAGCCCATTTAGCCTAGGTTTTTCTTTTCCAAAACCCTATAAATAAGAGCTAGCTAAGAGGCATTAGGGTGGCCGATTTTGGAGGATTCTCACGATTTCAACCTAGAAGCTATGGAAGGCTAATTCGCTTGTAATCTGCTACATTCCCGTACCCCTTGCCCGGTTTGAGTCTCGGTCATATAGTCGAATCTGGTTTGAAACTCGATTCTCATGTTTTTATTGATGATTTCGTTTCTTTTCCTTCTCTAAGCTTATGTATGTTTCTTTTACGCGGTTGTGTGAATGCATGCATGATCTTTGGATGGGTTTAATTGACGTGCTCGGTTGAGGCTTTGATTAGAAAGAAACGATATATTATAAATTGTATGAGCAATTGCTCGTTTTGATTTAATCTTTTACAGTTGTAGAAGAGTTTTTCAGAAAAAGAAAAAAATCAAACCAAACAGATTATTTTCATAAGTGAGACGGGGGATTACCGTGGTAAGGAGGTAGGGTTTGTAGCCGGTTACGTTTTAGTTGGTTGAGAATTCATCTTTGTTTCATTCTTAAGCGTTTTTAAGTTCGATTTTCATCACAACCCCCCTCGTTTAATCTTGTTTTGACATTTCGTTGACAGTTCGTTGGGAGACGACCTGTGGAGCATCCTAGCTGCAAACCAGTCCTAATACATACACTAATCTGGTCGGTTCGACAGCCTCGATCACCTGTAAGGCGCAAAGATGAAATTGTCCTTATCGAGTAAGCTTAAAGTTATTAATTTTACATTTTCAGTATCGCAATGCAAATTTATTGGAATAATAGAGAGTGTATTTGCAATTAAAGAAGTTTCCAAATGAAATAAGGATGAAATATGGGGTTAAATGTATAATTTTTCATAATTATATTAGTGTAATATATAAATATATATATAAGCACGCGTGATGGCAAAGAATGACAGACAGCGGGTGATGGATATGCACGCGTGATGGGGGTAAATTTTACACCATTTCAGGGCATTGGGATGAGAGCGATTTGAGGCGAAAAATCTGGAGAGTTAATATTGTATAATATATATATGTAGAAGAAATGAAGAAGAAATGGGAAGAAGCAGAGAAAGCTTGGTCGAGAGAATCAAAAGGCCGAGAGAATAAGAGCAGAGAGAGAGGGAGCCTGGCTGAGAGATCAAGAGAGATTGCGCAAGATCGAGATCGAGATCGAGAGAGAGAGAGAGAGAGAGTTGGGTAATAGAGGGTGGTCGGAAGCAACTTGCGGTAGCCATGGCTGCAAGCACCCAACAAGCTTGAGCAGGTTGGTCGATGAGTAGAGCAGGGCAGCAGTAGCAAGCGTGGTGGCACAAGGGGGCGTAAGGAGGTGGCAGAGATGGCCAGAAGTGGAGACGGAGGCACGGCCATGGTAGTTCGGGTGCGACCATGGTAGCGTGCAACAATTGCCAGCGTGTGTGCGGCGCGACCTTGAGCTTGGGGGTCGTGCGATGACAAGAAGCAGCCGTCGATGGCTGGTAGCATGCGGACAGGGGTTGGTTTACGCATGAAGGAGAAACAGAGGAAGAGGAAGAAGAAGAGCAGAAGGAGAAGGAAAAAGAAAAAAAAGAAAAAATAAAAGAAAAGAAAAGAAAGGAAAGAAAAAAGAAAATAAAGAAATAAGGAAAAAGGAAAATAGGAAAGATGGAGGAAAATTTTAGAAAATTCTAAGATTAAATTTGGGGCTTGAGGAGTATGCCCGGAGCCAGGAAATTGATCGGTCACCCATTGCGAAGTTAGGGCACGTATACTAAGAAAGAATGAGAGTCTAAGTCAAGGTGAATAAAATTTCTTAAAAAATTCTATAAATTCAGTAATGTTATTTTATAAATTATTATTCTATAAATTCAGCACGTATACCAAAAATAGGTTTTAATATTTCTCAAATATTTCACTATAACAATTCATAAAATAACATTACTGAATTTATAAAATTTTCTAAGAAATTTTACTCACCTTAACTTAGCCTCTCATACTTTTTTGTTATACGTGCCCTGACCTCGAAACGCGTGCTCGATCAATTTCCTGGCTCCAAGCATACTCCTCAAGCCCTAAATTAAATCATAGATTTTTTTAAATTCCTGTTTTTCTTTTTCCTTATTTTCTTTTTTCTTCATTTCTTTTCTTTTTCCTTCTTCTTCTTCTCTTCTTTTTCCTCTTCCTTTGTTTCTCCTGCATGCACGAACCAACGCCTGCACGCATGGCCACTAGCCACCACTAGCTCCCGCTGCCTCTGCCGGTTGCTTCTCGTCGCTGCAAGACCCCCATCGCTCATAGCCGCATCGCATGCATGTTGAGCTGCTGTGCGATGCCATGGCTGCACCCGAACTGCCATGGCCACGCCTTTAGCCTTCTTTGTAGCTTCCGAGCGCCTCCTCGCGCCCCCTTGCGCCACCACGCTTTTTGCTGCTGGCCCCCTACTCACCGACCAGCTCGCTCGAGCCTGCTGTGTGCTTGCAGTCATGGCTGCCGCAAGCTGCTTTTGGCCACCCTCCATTGCCTAACTCTCTCTCTCTCTCTCTCGCGCAATCTCTCTCTCTCTCTCTCAATCTCTCAGCTAGGCTTTCTCTCTCTGCTCTCATTTTCTCGGCCCTTTGATTCTCTCGGCCAAGCTCTCTCTGCTTCTTCCCATTTCTTCTACATATATATATATATATATTATAGTATTAACACTCTAGATTCTTCACCTCAAATCGTTCTGTCAATTCTCTCATCCCAAAGCCTTGAAATGGTGTAAAATTTCCCTCCATCATGCGTGTATATCCATCACCCACTGTCTGCCATTCTTTGCCATCATGCGTGCTTATATATATTTATATATTACACTAATATAATTATGATAAATTATACATTTAACCCCCATATTTCATTTAGAAACTTCTTCAATTGCAAATACACTATTTATTATTCCAATAAATTTGCAATTTGATACTGAAAATGTAAAATTGATAACTTCAAACTTACTCGATAAGGACGATTTCATCTTTGCGCCTTCATAGGACATTTGTTTTGTCCCAAAACCACCCCAGGGTTTATCGTTATGAAAAATCGGAGCCTCCTCAGGGTTCTGTTGACTTCCTGGAAGCCCCTTACGATGATTTGATTTTTCAGTCTGAATCGAAGCTATATTTTAGGTGTACCGAAAATCATCTCAATTTCGATTTCTTTTAATACCATAAATTCTATCTCGAGATGCTCGTCGAGATCATATCTATTTTCTTAGGGAATTACACTCCGGGGCATTCCCTGCAGTCAATTCGGTACTTATAATTATAAGAAATTATACTTAAGTCCTTAATCTTTTGATAATTTCACTTATGGTTCACATTAAAATTACTCTTGAGCCATTTAGAAAATTTAGGATATTACAGTGTGGGAACGTGAGAAAAATATTTTTTGAACTAATCTTAAAAGGCTGAGGGGCTCGTGGCATTTTTGCAATTAAGAGGTGACACCAATTGCTCTATAGGAGGTGATACCCTTCCAAAACTCCATGTAATTGGGGGCAATGGTGTCACTTCTATACCGACCCTTAGTAGCGACCCTTTAATTAGACTTGGCAAAGGGGCCCGCCCGACCAGTCTACCTCCTAGCCCAGCCCACCCAGGCCCGATACTGTAGTAAACTGGCTGGGCCGGGCTGACCCGAAGAATGTAAGCAGTGTTGGGTTAGTGCTTTGTGGCCCGCGACCTGACCCACCAAAATGGGTCGGCCCAACCCAACCCATGGCCCAACACAGCCCACCAAAATGGCATGACCCACGGCCTAGGGAATCATGGCAATTTGGTTTGATTATCAGACCAAATTGAATTTCAAATTATAGGGAATTATGGCAATTTGGTCTGATAAATTATGGCAATTTGGTCTGATTATCAGACCAAATTGAATTTCAAATTGCTTTCACTATTACAAGGAATCAATCATTGTAGGGAAGCAATCAAATAAAATTGAAATTTCAAATTCAAATTGCTTTCACTATTATAAGCCATTGTTGAAGTTGTTCAGTCACAAAAATTGTTTTCACTATCTTACCCTCTTGCTGGTAAACTATTTTATAAGTTGTTCTGCTATGTTACTATCTTGTTAATTATTATACTTTCTAGTATCTCAATATCTTTGATTGTTTTCATTACTCTACATTTATAATCATGTCTTCCACTTGTCGCTCTCTCACTACTCGCATAAATGATCCTTGCAATGCTTCTTCCATGGAGTCCCCTAGAACCAGTACATCTTTTGCAAACCCCCAATGGCCTTCTATTCCATCTCCAATGGGACCACTCCCCCATGATTTTTTTAACGATTGTAGTGGCAGTCAATGGGCATGGTCACACCCATCATTCACTGAATTAGAAACATAACCTCCTGAATTACAAGATCCTGATATACAAATGTTTGTTAACTCCCACCTCTACCAACTAAGCAACCCTCACCAAGTGAGGGTCAGACCTCCTCAAAACAACCAAATAAGGAGCCATCCAGCTCACAACGGAACTCCAAGCAACAAAGAACTAGTAATGTCTGGTAGGTGTTCGAGATCTAGTTGGGAAGAGTCAAAGAGCTCTATGTAAATTTTACAAAAAAGACTACTCATGCCATGTAGAAGGTGGGACTGGATACTTGATGAGACATGCCTTGAAACATGATGATGGTGGACTGCACGCAACGTAGATACAATTGCAACAAGGTAACGGTTTGATTTTTCGACATAATAGAGAATTTGATAATTCTAACTTAACAAAACTAATAATTAAAATTGAATCTTCCTTTTTTTTGGGGGGGGAGGGAGGATGCAATGTTTAAATGGTATTGTAAAAATACACTACAACCAGTAGCTAGGGGTTTTTCACGAAAGGCTATAAAAAAAGGAAGCGATGAGGTTATATTTAGAATATTTATAATAATTGAAAAATACATTTAATGCATTTAATGGAAGGGTGTCTTTAACATCAGATATTTGGTATGATGTTATGGCAAATAGCCACTATATGTGCGTCATCATACATTGGATTGATAAAGAATAGAAAATTCAAAAAAGAATAATTGGATTCATAGAATTAGTAGAACATCTTAGGGGTAATTTAATTGTAAGTAAAATTTGAGAAACCAGTTATAATTACAATATTAGTGATAAAATAATGACAATTTCATTTGATAATGCGAGTAATAATGGCTCTGCCATTGAACGACTAAAATAATGACAATTGTTTCACAATAGATGTGCATACCATATTTTAAATTTATGTGTACAGGATGGTCTACAAGTATATAATGAGGTATTAGCTAAAATAAGGGGTGTTTTGGATTTAATTCGAAATAGTGAATTCTGTTCCCGAGAATGAAAACAACTTGTTAATGGATTTGACTTGCCATATAGAAGATTTCCAATAGATGTTCAAACTAGGTGGAATTCAACTTATTTGTTATTAAAAAAACTAAACCATATAGACAACAATTTGAATTATTTTGGAATAGGGAAATGGTTGAAGCATGACAGCTAAGGGATAGTGATTGAGAACAACTAGATGTTATTATGTATATATTAAAAATATTTTATAATACAACAAAAATATTTTCTGATTGTAAATATCCTACCACACATTTTTATTTATGAAATATTTTTTATTGTTAGTTGTTTTGCAGAACATAGGGATTCAAATATGTATGAACAATTTATAGCCCTCATAGATTTTTTTTTTAAAAAATATTAGACTAATATACCACTATTATATCTTATGGAAGCTATATTGATCTTACACAAAAGTGGAAAGGTGTTGAATATTTTTTGGAGTTTGACGAAGCGACTATGACGTTTGACACACAAGAAATAAAAATAAAAGCTCAAAATTTAATTTTTAAAATGTATAATTTATATGAGTTCCGTTTTACTAATAAACCAAGTACTGAAAATTCTTCTTCACAAGGGAAGTCTAAGAGATTCTTAAAATGGGGGTGATCTACTAATTACCTTAAATCAAAAAAACAAAAGGGCAGTCCACAAACATCTAGTGGGTTTAACGAATTTGAATTCTATTTGGATAAGAGATCTTCATTTTCTGATGACCAAATTAATACATTTGATATTTTGTTATGGTGGCATGAAAATCAACACACATATCCGGTGTTGGCCACCATGGCCCGAGATCCACTAATCCCTCCGGTATCCATAGTGCCATCGGAGTCAACTTTTTCGGTAGGAAATAGGGTGCTAAACCCAAAGAGATCAATGTTGCAACACACGACACTGGAAATGTGTATATACTTTAAAGATTAATTGGATGTTGAATTTGATGAACAAAGAATAGATTTGTACGATGAATCTAGCAAATCAGAACATAATGATAGGGTAGGGTCATCCATAATACAGTGATATTTCCTCTTAAAGAGAATATGCCTAGCAATTATTAAAAAAATTGAGTAAGAAGTCAGAGCAGGAAAAATAAGGAGAAGTTTTAAACATGAAGAAGGAATGATTACATGAAATCAAAGGAAAAATCAAAAGAGAAGATTTGGCCCGTGAAGATGGCATGACCCTGCTTGCAAGCCATGGCCTGGCTCAACTTGCCTTGGCCCGTTTATTAAGGGCCATAGGGCCATGCCGGGCCCCTATTTTCCATTGACCAGCTCAGCTTGACCCACCTCTCTCGTGGGCCAAATTTTGCCCGGCCCACGAAATGGATGGGTCAAGAGAGAAGCGGGTCAGCCGAGCCTAGCCCGCCCATTTTTCAATTCTACCTTTAATATTACAAGGGCCACTACCTTTCATTTTTGTTCACCACGTGGCGAACGCTAATTGGAGGAGCGGTACGCTTATCCGTCCTAATTGGTTCACATAGTGGGCTTTGGTTGAGCAGTTAAAAGTTACACAGTAAAAGTACTGTGGTGGAGTTTGCACTAGAGGTGTCAAAAGGGCCTGGCGGCCAGTGAGTTGCCCGGCTTGGCCCGTCACTGTTCAAACGGTTCAGGCCAGGCTAAAGAATTTGGGCCCACAACCCGGCCCGGCCCGGCCCATCACTATTCAAACAGGTCGGGCCGGGCCAAAGAATTTGGGCCCATGACCCTGCCTGACTTGGCCCAACCCATCTAAGGGCCCAGCCCGTTGGGACCCTATGGGCTGGGCCCATGAGGTCCTTATGGGCCCAGTCAGTTAGGCCCTTATGGGTTGGCCCGTTGGGCCCTTGCTTATTTATTTTTTAATTATGTTATTTTTTATTAATTATTGATATTGAATGTTATAAAATTTACATTTCGCAATATATATAAATAATAATCATCAATATATTTAAAATTTTTCAACTAATTTTTTTATATATTTAAATTATAAATAAACATTCTTCTTTTTATATGTGCATTATTTTTCATATCAATTCACAAGAAAATTTATAAGGCATATAGAAATTTGAAATATAAATTGATGAAATAATATTTAAAACTTAAGATATAAAATTGTTTAAAAAGGAAAAAAAGAAAAAAAATTAATTTTTATATATACATTATTTTGATATTTATATATGTATATATTATGTGCATTATTTTTAAAAAAAATATTTAAAGAAAAAAGAAAAAAGGGTCAGGCCCACCGAGCTCGGCCTTCTAGCCCAAGGGCTGGCTCGGCCTGGCCCCCTTGTAGGGGGGCATGGGTCAGTCCGGGTCCTATCCACTGCAAAAGGGCCAGTTCGGCTTGTTAAAAAAGCCTATGGGCCGACTTGACCCTTTTGACATCTCTAGTTTGCGCAAGATCCACAATGATCAAGTTCAACTATAAGCTATGCAAGGTGCTTAAAGTCTAGGTTGGGATTTTACACTTGATTATCTTGATTTCTGGAGGCCTTCGTAAAGATCTCCTAGAACAAGTAATGGCTGTGCGTGTTCGACACCGTGTAATGATGAAAGTATATTTAGTCGATTGTATTTCCCTTGATTTACTTTTTATTTGTATTAAAAATGCCGTGGATGAATGGAAACTATGTATCAACCACGAAGTCATGTACGACAAAATTGAGTTCCACAAAAAAATGCGATTACAATTTATAAATAAATTTTTATTTGATTTAAGGAAATAATTTATGGTTTTAAGGAGTTTAAATACGGAGATTCTTAGTAACTCGTTGAGGTGATTTTTAGAGACGGTAGATTTTTATTGGAAAATGATGACATGGTTTATTAATTTGTAACTTTGTGAAATAAAATGCCAAGTAGTGAATTGGGGTAATTAAGATGATTAATTATATTGGTTGTGGGTACGTATGGAATTACAAAATATGCGGTGCTAAGTTATAGCAAGGAGGGGGTAACAGGTGGTTGAGGATGTAGGTGTTTTGTGTTAAATATGAGTGAAATGGTTAAATGAACAAAATAGATTTAATGAGGATATTAGGAATAAGAAAAGGTAAAGGGCAAATATGGGATTTAAATATTGTGGATATGAGCACTTCAATATAGTTTTGTATTTCAAATCTCATTTCAATATAGTTTTGGATTTTAAATCTCATTTTAATATAGTTTTTTATTTTAAATCTCATTCCAATATAGTTCTGGATTCCAAATTTTATTCCAAGTTAGTTTTGGATTTCAAGTCTCATTCCAATTTAGTTTTTGATGGGATTTCAAGTCCATGGCTATATATACTCGTTTTTCTTCCATTTTCTCATCTACTTTCTTCTTTTATTCATTTTTTCTTCTTGTTGGGATTGGAGCTGCAAGTTGGGATAGATTTTTTCAGAATTTGGGCAAGCTCATCTTTTTGGTTCCTCTTCATGAAGGCAAATTCTCTTCCTTTATTCTTGTTAGTGCAAGTTCTTATTGCAAATTCTTATTGTTGTTTTTTTCCAGACTACAAGTTCTCTTCCCTCCTTACTTTATTTTGGGAGGTAAGTCTTTAACCGTGCTTGTAAGTTTTCCCTTCATGCAAATTCTTCTTCTCTCTTTGTCCCCCTAAACATTTGGACTTTGAGGTATTGGAAGTGTGAGTCTAAAAGTCAGATTTTTTAAAAGCTTGTCCTTGGTTGATGCCTATGTCAAAACCCTTGTAAAACCCTCTAGCCTCTTGTTTAATCTTGTTGGTCTCATTTGAGTTTTGAAATATGGTTTGTTTCACCCTATAAACTTTTGGGAATGATGTGTTCCTTGTTAGTATGTAGTTGGTGTAAGAGTTTGTGCTTAATTATGCATTTATTGGTGAGCTATTAGGTGAGGTGGGATTCATGAAAGACTTATGTTTGAAAGGCTTGTCCTTGGTGAGTTTGTGTTCCTTGTGTTTGAAAGGTTGACTTATGCTATATGGGTGCGCCAAGGCATTGAGTGGAGCTGATTGGCCTCTAGGGTTGCGTGTGTATGGGAGCATGCTCCTAGGTGTTGAGCTATCTGGCCTCAATGACCTGGGGCATAAGTTGTGTGGAGACCTTGGGTGGAGCTGGTTAGCCTCAGGTGTTAACTTAGAGTTAAGATGTTTGGCCCCAAGTGTCAGTTGATATGTATATAGACATTGGGTGGAGCTGGCTAGCCTCAGGTGTTAACTTGGAGTTGAGTTGTTTGGCCCCAAGTGTTAGTTGATGTGTAAATATACCTTGGGTAAAGTTGACTAGCCTCGGGCATAGCCTTGGGAGTGGAGCTGATTGGCCCCGAGTGTCCGATATTATCTGGGTATATAATGTTAGGATATGGATGTGTGCATATATCGTCCCTTGTTCTTGGATTTATGTGCATGGTATGGTTGGGCTAGTGTTTCACCTTCTGGTAGGTGTACCTTGTATGGGACATTATGGCTTACTCGCATTGGGGTATATATCTTTTGTGACTTATTCTTGTTGATCATGCTTTCCATATCCTATTGTTATATTTGTAAGGCCTTGTGGCTCATAAGTAAAGACAAAGGTAAGACAGAGGGTGAGCCTAACAAGGGCAGATCTTTGGGGAATTATATGTGTACAGAGCTCACCTAAAGACCAGGTCTTGGGAGTCTTTTGTTTGTGTGCCAACTTCTAGTTGAACTCTTGTATTTTGGGGACTTGTATATATTTTGTGGCCTTGGCTTGGTATGTTGTAATTAATGAAAACCTAACTCTTGTGTATCTTTTGTCCTGAATGGCTATTTATGTTGGTAATGGAAACAGACAATTATGTGGTTTGTTGAGTTGTGTTATTCCCATATGTGATCTTGTGACTCAAGGTTGGTTGTCCTTGTTTAGGATGCTTCTGCACCATTACTTATGATAACCTTTTCACAGATCCTCTATGTTAGCGAGGGCTCCAGGAGGTAGGCCGTTACACATACGAGCAATGTATCAGACTCCGACACTCGAGCTTGAATTTCTTACGCCTCTTGGACCTCTTGGCTATGGCGTGTTGGACTTTCACGCTCGGTGGGGTTGTCACCCTCTAAGTACAACGGATCAGAAATGAAGATGAACTTCGCATTTGTGAGTGTCCACCGTTTGAGTGTGGTGTTCTCATCCTTATCTAGGTACTCTTTATAGTTGCTCCTAGACCCCTCAATGCATAAAATAATGCATCAATGCATAAAATAATGCATGGGATACTACCTTTGATTTGTTTGGGCTTAGCATATTTGCAGTTTGATTGCTAATTTTTTTTTGTGCCTCGATAAATTCCCTTTAATGCTTTAGGTAATGGGGGTTTACATCATCAATGACGTTGTACCATGCCTTGTCATTGTGTCTACCCATGTCAAGGTGACCCATGTAATAATTATTGGGTCATTTGCTACTTCTTTAATTTCCCTTTCTTTGATTCTTGGCTTGGAGTGGCATTGTAATCGCATTCTTCGTAGAACTCAATTTTGTCGTACATGAGTTTGTGGTTGATACATTGTTGCCATTCCAGTCAAATCATTCTTCAATTTGACTGGATTGATAAATAGAACTTTGAAGCGAGGCTTGTTGGGTTAGATAGTTTATGAGCACAACTATTCCCATCGTAGCAACAAGTTGTCGCTGGAGACAACATAACAATACTACTCAGTAACAAACATCAGGCCATCGAAGACCACGACAGTTGTAAGTCAGGCGTAGGATGCCTGTACATTGTGCTGGACTATGAGCCTAACCCGGTCGCAACACCTGGCCTGTCTAATGTGTTCGATGTTGGGACCGGGACCATCCAATTGTACATCGGATGCCACGTCTATCGTGATATGATCAACATGTTTTGTGTGGTGTGCCGACATACTTTCAATTTTGTTGACCGACCAGTCGAGTCTCGCATTATACTGAATTAGTTTATCCAGTTGAATGCAGGCCGATTGTGTCTGGTTGTTAGGTTTAGGGATCAGGATGGTGAGGTGTCCAGTCTGTACAGTATTCTATTGAATAACGCGTTAATGTGTACTTTGTTTGGGATAGCAAGGACAAGCGGGTCTTAGCGATTAATTTTTAATTTAAATGTGAAATGACCATCGAATGGAATGCAAATGTTAGCATGTGCCCAGAATCTAGTACCGTCTAAAATGTGACCGTGTGAATTTTGAAGAACGAATGTTGCACTTCCCCACTTAGACTATTTTAACTTCGAATGGGTCCCCTTAGTCAAATCCCACCCTCTTTCTCTCAATGTGTGGGCCAAGCTATGCTTCCTAATAAACCCTATTTTTCAGGCTCGAGTACACATACTTTTCACAATGGGCCTATTGTAGAGAATGCGCAAACCCTACCAGGATACTGTTATCGCATGGATTTTAGCTACCTAATCACAGCCCAACACGTGGACCAACCAGCTCCTACCACGTGGTGAACAAAAATGGAGGGTAGCGACACTTGTAATATTAAAGGGCCGTTACAAAGGGGACACTATACATGCGACACCATTACCCCCAATTTCATGGAGTTTTGGAGCTGGAACCAATTGGTGTCACCTCCTATTTACAAAAATCTCACGCACCCCAAACTAGGAACTAGAAGTTCTTTGACCTCATGTCTCAGACGAGATTCGTCCACTTTCATCCCAATATACAGGCGGCTAAGTCAAGTTCGGTGATGCAAGCATACATAGCCAAAGGGGGCAATTACACAAACTGGGGGACATTTCGACCAGATGGCCAAAACAAGAATTTTTGCAAAAAAATGTTAGAAGTGTACAAAGCTGTGCTTGCCACCAAAGATAAAGGGAATTTTAAAAGGTGATCCAAGAGGGTACTGTCTTAATTTGGATAAGCTCAGTTATAATTTTGATAAGCATTTTAAAAAATTGGCCCAAGTATATTAGCTCGAATTTCCTATCTTTTCAAATGTTCTAGTGGACTTGCTTGAATGGGTTGCAGATATTATCAGGCCTGAAGGAAGTAGGCCCAGCAAGCCTAAGAGCCTTATATTGGAAGGCCCATTAAGGACAGACAAAACTTCGTGGGTAAGGAGTCACAAACCACATAATTATTATATGGTCCACCTTGACATGGGCTGACACAATGATGACTTGTGGTACAACGTCAAAGACGACATGGACCCCTAATACCTGAAACACTAGAAAGAATTTATTAAGGCGCACAAAGACTAACAGTCGAACTACAAATATGTCAAATCCGAACAGGTAAAAGGCAAAATTCCCTACATAATTTTATGCAATGAGGGCCCTAGGAGCAACTATAAAGAATCCCTAGACAAGGACAAGAACATATCATTAAAGTAGTGGACACTCGAGAATGCGGGATTCTTCTTCATCTTTGATCCCTTCTACTTAGACGGTGACAGTGACAACACCTCCGAGCGTGAAAGTATAACACACCATAGCGAAGATGACAAGGAAGCGTAAGAAGTTCAAGTTCCAGTGCAGGTGCACTCTCTACCATGTCAATGGATTCATACAACCCCATTTCCCAAAATTGATACGATCAGGGGTTTACTCTGAGACCCTGAAGAACCCCTTCTACTTCAAGATGACACATTGCTTCTACGACAACCAATACAAGATTGTGATCAAGTTCAACTACAACCTTCGCAAAGCGCTCAGAGCCCAGGTTGGGATCATACACTTGATCACCTGGATGTTTGGTAGGATTCAAAGCGATCTCTCGGAGTAGGTTATGGGTATGAGTATTTGGCAGAGTATTATGATGAAAATAGACTTAGTAAACTGTATTTTCCCTTATTTAATTTTAGTTTGTATTAAAAAAGCCATGTGTGCACTCCCTTAAAACATTATTGTCCCTGGTCTGAACTCTTCATTGTGCATGAAAATTTTCTTGCCAATTCCCGTAATTAAAAGAAGTGCACACTGTGCTCCATCGAGCAATCTGGTTTGGGTTTCATCGGCTGGCTAAATGGACTAAGTCTTGAGGAGTCTGTGATCTTCGATGGCCATAAAAGGATATCAATCACTACAGCGGAGCTCGATGTAGTCGACGAAGGAAATGCCACCGGGGTTCAAAATGACCCCATTTCAACCCTTGCCCTTTCACCCCATATATAGGATGTAAAATGTACTTATAATACTCAAGAATTTTCAAAAAACTCAAGAGTAATTTATCTTGGAGCGAAAATACAATTTTTAGGTAAATTAAGGTTATAAGGTAATTTTGGTACAGTTATGAACGACTGAATCAACTGTAGGGAGTGCCTTCAAGCTGAATCAACTACAGGGTGGCTGGTCGGCCATGGCAGTCTCCTCATTGCAAGGTTTTGCAAAATTACATTTTGACCTCCTACAAATTTTTATTCACTTTGGTCATTTCCTTGAAGCCTTTGAGCTTGCCAATAGTTTCATTAGACCCTCAAGTTCCAAATCTTTCATTTCATCCTCGAAAATTTGGGAATAACGTCCTTTTGACCTCCCTTTGGCAAAATTAAGAAATTACACTTAGGCCCGAATTTACATTTTGACCATAAACCTTTTCGTTTCAACTCGAAACCACTAAAGGGTTGTTCTAGATTCTAAATATGAACCTCCTTGGGGTTCCGTTGATTTCCTGGATGTCTCCTACGACAATTCAATTTTTTAGCCCAAGTCACGGCTGTATCGAAAACTGTTTCTGATCCAATTTCTTTCGATATCATAAATCATGCCTTGATACGCTTGTTAATACCATATTATTTTTCTTAGATATTTCGGCTCCAGAGCACTCCCTGCAGTCAATTTGGTCGCTCATAACTGTACCAAAATTACCTTATAATCTTAATTTACTTAAAAATTATATTTTCACCCCAAGATAAATTACTCTCGAGTTCTTTGAAAATTTCTGGGTATTACATTCACCATTCCTTATAGAAATTTCATCCACAAAATTCGCATCTAACCCATCAAGTTACTAAGATAATATACAGCTTACTCCCTAAATCCATCAATCTTGTATCATTTCATCCCTAATAAACACCCTAGTTTGTATTCGTTACACATCTAATGCCTACAAGCATGCTGTGTAATTCACAAAATTTCTTGTTGTGGTTCTTTACAGACGACCACACTTGTCCCAAAATTTCAGGCACATACATTCTATCCCGTAACTTGAGGATGCCATCTCGCATCTCAAAAATTAGAACACTTGGACTGGCCATGCTCATCATTCCATAGACAAAAATACATACATACCTTTCGTATTTTGTTCACCAGATCCAACTTAACCATTAGGCCAACAATGAAAAATGACGATCCTGCTAAAAGTCTTCATCATCTGCCACTCACAACTATCCACCCAGTCACAGTAGGTATTGTAACGCCCCGTATTCCGAGCGAACTATAACTTAGGAAATTCTGAGATAATAAGTTTTTTTTCTATTTAAAACTACGATTAAACCATATCATTGTTCTTATGCTTCCCAAATTTTTCATACATTTATCTTGAAAGAGAATCAACATAAATATTAAATGCAGAAGCTAGATCGGACCTCAACATACCTCAATCAATAATAATATTACATGATTGTCTCAACATAATTAATAGTACAAGATTATTCATCATCATAACAAGAGTCTTTTCAACATAACTTGCAACATAATATAAGTTTTTCAACATAACTTGAAAACATGACATAACATGACTGGTACGTAATAGGATCCTCATACGAAAACTAAATGTAGAAAATATTTTATTTGCACCCTTAGTGCCCTGGGTACATTACTTTTCATTCCACTTCTGTGCCTTTATTGCAAACTCGATCTGGAACATTTGAATGCTCTAGGGGCAAAACTCACATTAAATGATGAATCATTTGAGTAAGAGTACATCATATAATGCATATGTATGAATGCAATGTATATAACATTATAACTCTTATATTTGGGTCAACTGCACCTTAAGATTACTCGTCATTTTTATAGTCTCCCTGTCAGACCGGGGTGTATGGGTGCATCATTGGCAAAGTAACGGCGCCAGTACCTAATCCCAAAACTCATGAAACGTATGACCGTGAATCTTATCGTGCTCATATGCTTATACCATCATCAAAAAATGTAAATGCAACCTACGTGATGCATAACATACCATGATATGTCAACATGATAACTAAAACTGTCATGAACTGGGTTTGTATTGAAAAACGTTTTCAAGTCCTTTTCATAAATTAAGTCAAATTGAGTAGTACCACTTACCTTGCAAAAAGATAACTTTGCCTAAAAAATTGCGTTGGACTTCCAATTGTACTCAATTATGAACCTTGAAATAAATCAAATTTCTAATTTTCCTAAGTTCTCCAATTTCCTTCTATTATTTCCTTAAGATTATGAAATGAATACATTCTCATAAAATTTTCTAAATTTCTCTTCACAATAATTCCTAAAACAATATTTCTAAGCCCCAGAAATTCCCTCATAATTTTCAGAATCCATGTTCTATTTACTTTTCATTTTCTCTTTGATTTTCAAAGATCTATTGTCTCAAAAATCCATAACAAATACCAATCATCCATTTCTCTTCCAATTTTATCATCAAAAATTCTAAAATATCATCTCATATTTCTGAAATTTTTGGAAAAAATTTTGAAGATAACTCACCTTCACGTGAAGCGATTCGGTATTCTTCTATATTGCACTAAAACATCGATTTGTGTATCCAATGCCTTCTGCCACAAATTTTCACACGAACTAATAAACCCAGCCTATAGGATTTTTCTAAGAATTTTTGGTATTTTTCTCTATATTTTGTTTCCCTATTTCTTTATCTTTTTTTCAAATCTGTCTCTCACTCCCAAATCTTTCTTTTTTACAACCATTCTCTTTCTAATTTAAGTCCTCCAACCTTTCAAGTTGAATTAATTTTCGCATAATTGTAGTGACCTACTATCTTTAATTATTTTATCATATTTTTTAATTACTTTTCACTAAATCTCACCCATAATCTTTAATTATTTGTCCACACCCTACTTTCTCTCCCACATTTCTCAATTATTTCACTCATTATCTTTGATTATTTGTCCACACCCTACTTTGTCTCCCACATTTCTCAATTATTTCACCCATTATCTTTAATTATTTTGTCACATTTCTTAATTATTTTTCACTCAATCTCACCTATAATATTTAATTATTTGTCCACACCCTACTTTGTCTACCACATTTCTCAATTATTTCACCCACTATCTTTAATTATTTTATCATCTTAATTATTTTTTTTATTAAATCTTCTTTTAAATAGATTATTCTTTCATTTAGTTCATTAATTTTAAACTCACTTTCTTAACCTACTAACTCTAAGCCCATTTACTTAGCCCTTTTTTTTTTTTTCAATTTAACCCACTAGCTCTAAGCCCAATTACTTAGCCTTTCCTTTTTCAACTTAGCCCACTAACTCTAAGACCATTTATTTAGCCTTTCTTTTTTCCACTTAACCCACTAACTCTAACCCATTTACGTAGCCTTTCTTTTTTTTCAACTTAGCCAACTAGTTTCTCAATTATAATCTCTAATAGTTGTCAAAAATATTTAAAACACAAAAAAAATAATTAATATTATTCTCAAAATACTAGGATATTACATTCTCTTCTCCTTACGAAAATTTCGTCTTTGAAATTTGCCATATATTCTAAATCTCAAAATTTCATCCCCGATATTAGTGCCAGATTGGTTGAATAACTAAGGAAGAACCTACCTAATTATCTATTTATGTTGCTCCATGCTTTGAAACATAAGGTTGGGATTATAAATACCTGAAAACTCCGAAATCAAGTTTCGCGTGCTCGGATAATTTTTTTTTTTCATAAAAAATCTATTTTTTTCTTCTTTTTCTCTTCTTCTACTTCTTCATTCTTCCTTTGTTCTTCTTCTTTGAGAATGCCCATCGATTGCGCATAGCCCAGCCTCTGCCGCAGCTGTTGTGTCAGCCTCCGGCCTCCGCTGCATCCGCCTCTGGCCGACTTCCATCGTCGACCGTTGCCTCCGCGGCCTCAACCTCCTGCGTGCACAGTGCCCTGCCGCCGCTACAACTTCTGACCGCCTTTAACAGTCGTGCGATCGCCAATCGAACCATCGTGACCACTCGAGGCCATCATTGATCACCCCTGTCGGCCAGGTCTGGCCTTACTACCGCTTATGCCTACTTCTTAGAGCAGCCACCGATCGCCGCTTAGCCTCTCCAGCCGTTGCCGACCCTCAGATCTTGCCTGTTGCTATTCTTCTTCAAGCCTGTCATTTTTTTCTCATAGCCTTAGTTTTGAAATCTTATAATCTAGATCTTAAATTAGATCTAATTCGACCCAATCCACTTAGATCTAGCCAGTATCCAGATCTATCTACAAATCATGTCAGGACTCGAGTTTCCATGTGGTGCTTGCAAAGTCTTGAGGAGGAGATGCACCCTATCACATGTCTTTACCCCTTACTTCTTCCATGAGTAAAGATCTATTCATTTTGCTACCATCCTCTAGGTTTTTGATGCCAGTAATGGCTCCAAAATCCTATCTCAGCTTCCAATATGTGGCCGCTGCTACACTCACTATTGAAGCTCAAGTTCGACTTCAAAATCCTGTTTTCAACTGTGTATCCCATATTTTTTTCCTCGAACAATGGGTTGTCGATATGCAAAAACAGGTTATCGACTTACAAGCCCATGTAGCTTTATTGCAGAATTTACTATTTGTAAACTATTCTGCATATTCTCAATCGGTTCCAAATTGGTCTCACCCACAACCTCATCCAAACCCTATTCTAGAACTAGACCCGAGCTTTACCGACTTTTTTGGACCCATCTCGCATGGATCACTTCCTCTGGATGATCCAAATCCATTTGGGAGCTCTAATTATCCCATTATCCCAGAGAATGTCTCACTTTCTAGTTTTCTAGATGCTACTTCTCTATTTCACCTCAGCGAAACTAGCGGTAGCTAGTGGCCTGAATATCCCATTATGTCTGAACATGCCTTATTCGCGGAGGCGACAGTCGGCGATGGAGATCGAGGGGCCAAGGAAGTCAACTGGAGGCAGATGCGGCGGTTGTGGCAGAGGCCGAGGGTGGCCGAGCTATGCACAATCTGTGGACGTTCACAGAGAAAAAGAATAGAGGAAGAAGAAAGAAGAAAAAGAGAAGAAAAAAAATAGATTTTTTATGAAAAAAAAATCTGGGCACACAAAAGTTGAGTTCGGGGTTTTCGGGTATTTATAATCCCAACCTTATGTTTCGAAGTATGGAGCAACATAAATAGGTAATGAGATAGGTTATTCTCTAGTTATTCAACAAATCTGGTGCTAATATCGAAGATAAAATTTTGAGATTTAGAATATATGGCAAGTTTCGAGGACGAAATTTTTGTAAGAGAGGAGAATGTAATATCCTAGTATTTTGATAATAATAATAATTAATTTTTTTGTATTTAAAATATTTTTTATATCCATTAGAGATTATAATTGAGAAAACTAGTGGGCTAAGTTGAAAAAAGAAAGGCTAAATAAATGAGCCTAGAGTTAGTGGGCTAAGTTGAAAAAGAAAATACTAAGTAAATGAGTTTAAAGTTAGTGGACTAATTTGAAAAAAGAAAGACTAAGTAAATTGGCTTAGAGCTAGTAGGCTAAGTTGAAAAAAAATAAAAGGTTAAGTAAATGAGTTTAGACCTTGTAGACTAAGAAAGTGGGCTTAAAATTAATGAACTAAATGAAAGAATAATCTATTCAAAAATTTTTTTATGAAAAATAATTAAAGTGAAAAAATAATTAAAGATAGTGGGTGAAATAATATAGAAATGTGGGAGATAAAGTAGGGTGGGGATAAATAATTAAAGATTATGGGTGAGATTTAGTGAAAAATAATTAAGAAATGTGACAAAATAATTAAAGATAATAGGTGAAATAATTGAGAAATGCGAGAGACAAAATAGGGTGTGGACAAATAATCAAAGATAATTGGTGAAATAATTGAGAAATGTGGGAGACAAAGTATGGTGTAGACAAATAATTAAAGATTATAAGTGAGATTTAGTAGAAAATAATTAAGAAATGTGACAAAATAATTAAAGATAGTGAATCACTATAATTATGCTAAACTTAATTCAATCTTCTATAAATAGAGAAAACTTGAAAAGTTTGAGAACTTAAATTAGAAATAGAAATGTTGTAAGAAAGAAAGATTTGGGAGTGAGAGAGATTTGAAAAAAAGAAAGAAAGAAATAGGAAAACAAAATATAGAGACAAATACCAAAAATTCCTAGAAAAATCCTATAAGTTGGGTTTAGTAATTTGTATGAAAATTTGTGGCAAAAGGCATTGTTGAATACACAAACCGAGACTTCATTGTAGTATAGAAGAATACCGAATCACTTCGCGGGAAGGTGAGTTATCTTTGAAAATTTCTTCAAAAATTTTAGAAATATAATAATAATATTTAAGAATTTTTGATAATGAAATTGGACGAGAAATGCAAGATTGGTATTTGTTATGGATTTTTTAGGCAATAGATGCTTGAAAATCAAAGAAAAAATGAGAAGTAAATAGAACATGGATTCTGAAAATTATGGAGGAATTTCTGGAGTTTGAGAATATTGTTTTAGGAATTATTGTGAAGAGAAACTGAGAAAATTTTATGAGAAAGTATTTATTTCAAAATCTTGAGGAAATAATAGGAGGAAATAAGAGAAATTAGAAAAATTAGAAATCTAATTTTCTTAAGTAATTATGATGCCTAGGGTATGTCAAGATTCATAATTGAATACGATTGGAAGTTCGATGCGAATTTTGAGGCAAAATTACACTAGGGGCAAAATTATCTTCTTGCAAAGTAAGTGGTACTACTCAATTTGACTTAATTTATGAAAAGAACTTGAAAGCGTTTTTTTCAATACAAAACCGAGTTAATTAAAGCTTTAGTTATCATGTTGACATGTCATGGTATGCTATGCATCACGTATGTTTCATTTACATTTTCTGATGATGATATATGCATATGAGCACGATGAGATTTATGGTCATACGTTGCATGGGTTTTGGGATTAGGTACTGACACTGTTACTTTGCCAATGGTGCACCTATACACCCCGATCTGGCAAAGGAGACTGTAAAAATGGAGGGTAATTTTAAGGTGCAGTCGACCCAAACAAGAGAGTTATGATGTTATGTGAATTGCATTTATACATATACATTATATGATGTACTCTTACTTAGATGATTCATCATCATCATCTAATGCAGGCCTTGCTCCTGGAACATTCAAACGTTTCAGATCGGGTTTGCAACGAAGATACAGAAGTGGAATGAGAAGTAATTTACCTAGGGCACTACGAGTGCAAATAAAATATTTTCTGCATTTAATTTTCGTATGAGGATCCTATTATGTACCAGTCATGTTATGTCATGTTTTCAAGTCATGTTGAAAAACTTATATCATGTTGCAAGTTATGTTGGAAAAACTCTTGTTATGATAAATAATATTGTATTATTAATTATGTTGAAATGATTATATAATATTATTATTGATTGACCTATGTTGAGATTCGATTCTAACTTCCGCATTTAATGTTTATGTTGATTTTTTTTTTAGATAAATATATGAAAATTTTGGGATTGATAAGAGCAATGATATGGTTTAATCGTAGTTTTAAATAGAAAAAAATTTATTATCCCAGAATTGTCTTAAGTTATAGCTCGCTCTAATACAATTTGTAAAGCCCTGTTTTTTGAGCGCGTTATAACTTAGGACAATTCTGAGATAATAAATTTATTCCCAAATCCGATCCGATCCATTTAGATCTAACCCATCCAACTAGATCCGACCTATTAGATTTGTCCTCAGATCCGGTTAGATCTAGCCGGTACTCATATCCATCTAGAAATCATGTCCGAAACTGGGTCTTTATGCGGTGCCTGTAGAGGTTTGAGAAGAAAATGTACTCTACTGTGCATCTTTGCCCCATACTTCTGCCATGAGAAAGGATCTACTCATTTTGCTATCATCCACAAAGTTTTTTATGCCAATAATGCCTCCAACCTCTTGGCCCAGTTTCCGATAAATGACTGATATGGGGCTGTCATTACATGATTTATTGAAACTCAAGCTCGGCTTTAAGATCCCATTTACAGCTATGTATCCCATATTTTTTTCCTTCAATAGTAGGTTATCGATCTGCAAGCTCATGTAGCTTTATTGCAGGAATTACTATTTGCAAACTCTTCTACATATCCTCAACTTTTTCCAAATTAGTTTCACCCACAAATTAATCCAAATCCTATTCTAGAACTTGATCCAAGCTTTATCAGTATTTTTGGACCCATCTTGTATTGTGAAAATGGATCATTACTCGCGGATGATCCAAATCCAATCTGGAGCTCTGAATATCCAATCATCCTAGAAAATGTCTCATTTTCTAGTTTCCAAGAATCTAATTTTTATCATCACCTCGCCGAAACTAGCAGTAACCAATGACCACTCCGAGACGATCTCGATGAGTTTGGATCCGTCGTGTTTGGCAAACGTCATCAGCATTGAGCATCGGCGACATTCAAAGCCATCAACATAGGTGAATTAGTATTTATGGTTTGACTTTTTGAATAATTATATTACCTCATGGTTTGATCTCTTGTAAATGTATTGAATATATGGAATGAATGTTATGTTTTGGGTACTTAGTTTATGATCTATATCTATTATGTAACACCCATTGTAATAATCCCTAACATTATCCTAGATTGCATATCAATCTTAGAAAATATCTCAGCCTCTTGCAACTGTTTAATAATTCGTCAAATCGAGGTAAAAGATACCGACTCTTAATTATCATCTCATTCAAGGCCTGAAAATCTACATCCTTAGTCAAGTTACACATAGCTAAGCATCCAATAACCTCAAGCTATCAATGACAAATTTATTTATCAAGAAATAATTCTCATACATCTTTTGAGAATACCTCATGTTACTTCTCTTACTTTCTCAACTTTCTCATGATTTTTCACTAATCGTAAGTGTCTGTACCACATATCAATCGGCTCCTTATTTTCATAATTTATTGACATCCCTTTAATGATCGTCCAACTATACATCTTTAAAGACCTCAAATCAGATCACATACTTGGTTCCAACCATATTCTCAATCCATCATTCGTCATGGTGCTTTCAAGTTCTCTTTGTCGGGTTGACCACCGACAACTTTACTTGATTCTACAGGTCCATTTGGAACTTGAATACCATACAAGGTACAAACCCTACTATGTTGTTCTAGATCTTCAGCATCTGATCGTCTCCCATGCCGTTTGCTATGACGCTTTGGTCGACAGGCCTCCTATACCTTATCAGAAGCCATCCATCAGCTCTTTGTAATGGGTCCCTAGATCCAGACCTGTTCACTGTGAATACCAAACTAGTAGTGTTATCATGCTGCAACGATTCCTTGTCTCATCTCTACGAGTCACTTTGGTTGCACCATTGTTGTCTTTTCAACTAGCGTAACTCACATGCCATTACTTGACCACATTCGATCTCTCGCTTGACCCAATCCTTTTGATCCTTAATCTATACGTCTCTTTTCTAGAGTCAGTGACTGAATCTCAAAAATATTTATCATCCAATCTTAACTCAATAGCTAGGCTATGTCACATCAAACAACTATTCATGATTCAATCATCCTTGATAACTACCAGTTATCAAATCATTCATCGTGATGATCTCGACTAATGACCTCAAATCAACAGCCTTTAAATCTCATAGATCCATAATCATGGTTACCGAATCATTATTACGTCCGAACCATATTATCGAACTCTATCTTTCATAGCTAAGTCATTCCGACCAGTTGTCCTATCGATTAACAAGGCTAGAATCCTCAAATCAATAACTTCTAAGACTTCAATTGACAATCCCCGAATCTCTAAGTAAGGATTTCATTCTACGAACCATCAAGCTCTTTTACCCCTGAAGTCTCCACTTGGGGTTTTTACTAACTGGTTCTAACCGTATCAGATAACCTTAAGTCTTCAAGTTGCTATTCCCTAAATCTCCAAAAAGAGTTAAGCTCTAAGAATCCTCAACTGAAATAATAGTTAGTCTCCAAGTCAGACTTTTTCTAAGTCTCTAAACAAAAATTCACTCTGATACCAACTGCAACACTCATTTTCTTAGGCATGTTATAACTTAGAAATTTTGGTTATATATATATTTTTTTCCTTAAAAACAAACTCAACATCATTTAAATTCTCAAAATTTCTCATTTACCTACCTAGCATGACAACCATCATACATCATAAATGCTAGACTAGGTATTAACCAATAGTGGAAGCATGAATCGAACATAAGCATACATCGAACCATATTAATAATACATGATCGTTTCGAACATATTCTATAATACAAGACTATTCATCAACATAATATAAGTTTTTCAACATGACTTGAAACATAACATAACTAGGACATATTTGGTTCTTTGATGAAGAAGAAAAATGCAGAGAACATCGTTATCCAAACCATGACAGCTTGAATCGCTACATCTCGTCCATGCATGTATGAAACACGATATCATTCTTTTCACTTGAGTCGACCGCACTCTAACTACTACTCTCCATTTTAACAGCCTCCTTACTAGGTCGAGGTGTATGGGTGCACCCTTGGCAGAGTAGCGGCGCCAGTCCCTATTCCCAAACTCTTATGCGTTGTATGATCAATAATATCATCGTGAACATATGCATAATTCAACATCAATACATGTAAATGCACCATACATGATGCATAACATAACATAGCATGTTAATATGATAGAATTATTTGCATAAAATTAATTTTGGGTTGAATCACTTACCTTTTTGCACCAAGTTCAGAATACCTCAAAAAACATGTGTCGACTCGATTTGCATGCATGACCTCGATTATCATGCACAATCTCGATTTTTGCACAAATCAATTTACCTTCGGCTTCAAAGTACCATATTCATCATATTTATTTAAATGAACATCAAGACCCATTTTTTCATAATTTTTTTATATTTTTCTTTATTTTCTTTCTATTTTTCTCTTTGAAAAATCTAAACTAAATACCTACTCGAGTATTTCTCCAAATATTTTCACACAAAAATTCATAAAATACTATTCCAGATAAGCTGAAAATTTTTCAAATTTTTTTGGGATTTTTCTCTAATTTCCATAATCCCATTTTTCTCTAAAATTGCAAAAATAAATATTTCTAAAATCATTTCTGAAACTTTTCTCCACAATAATATCCAAAATAGTTTTCTGGATTTTTTAGAATTTTTTGAGAATTTTTTGGAATTTTCTCCTATTTTCTTTTATTTTTCCTATTTTCCTATTTTTCTCACCTTCTCCAATCATCTTCTCCTGCGACAGCAACCTACAACTTGCTTCGATGCTCGATCTGACTTCACCTCTTGGAAGATCTCCTCAAAGGGATCACAATGGTGCCCTTGGATGCTCAAAAAACCAACCGAAAATGCCTTAAATCGGCCAATTACAATCTGGCTCCGGAGACGACCCGATTTTCCGATGACCCTTAAAACGCACTCAACTGGACACAAAATCTCACCAAACATTCTAGAAATAATCCTAAAAATATGAGGAATAAAATCCCCTTATCCTTCTCTCTCAATTTTTTCTCAAACATGCGGATTCAAGACTCGCCCAATTTTCTGACGAACTCTTAAAACCAACCCAAATGAACACGAAATTTTACCAAATTTCCCAGAATTACTCTACCATTCACAAGGATTAAAAGACTCTTATCCTTGTTGCTCGATTTTCCCTCTAACGTGCACAATTTTAAGCTTCAACTTTGAAAAAAAAAATAGCCACTTTGATCTCTTTTTATACTTAAAATCAAGCCTCTAAACGACCCTCCCTATGGAATCCAATGTCACAAACGTCATCTCTTACCCTAGGTCAGTCCAAAAGCCCCCGAAAATGACTCCCAAAACTTCATTATAGTTGCCAAACTTTCGGTCGTTATTCTAGCCATTTCGTTTCCTTTTGTCGGCCATGGATCAATCCAGACCAAGCCTTGAGTTCCCTTAACCCTTTTCCTCGAACCCCTTATGGCCGAAAGCAGCGGTCGACGGCCAGCAAGGTGGCTGGTTGGCCATGGTAGTTTCCTCATTGCAACTATTAAACTCATTTTCTTCTTCAATTGAAAAAAAAAAAAATCCAAAGAGCTAATTATATTTATACCTTTTAGAGTATCTCAAATTAAAGAGTCTCGCAAGGTCCCCATCAAGATAACTATAATCATGTATTTAAAGTACTATTGTTTCTCTCCTTAATGTTTATATTTGTGGATTTTGTGCACATTGAATTGGGAACGAAAATAAACTCTACATCTAACTAAGAGATCTCTATATTATTTTTGTGCTAAAATTGAGAAAAGACTCTATTTTCATATTTTATTTTTGTGTTCATCGACGACTTCGTGATTCTAGAAGGCCAACCCAGTAAGATGGAGGCTATTGCGATGGGCACTCCTGGTCAAGGAGGCGATGCCGTAACGGATCAGGCCATCGGAGACCATGGCTTTTCACAAAAGACCTACTATAGAGAATGCACAAATCCCTGCATAATTGTTGCCAAATGGGCCTACTGTCAAAATCTCCATTACCTCCGTATGGCTACTAGTAATGGGAAGTTAAAGGAAAGGTTAGAGTGAAAGTCAACATTTATAGTTTTATTTGAGTATTTCAGATACAACCAGTAATATATACTCTCTTTGTATTAATACATTATTATATATGATTTGTCTATATTAACAAAATGTTTATTTTTATTATAAAGCTTTTTACTCTCTACAATGATGATTGATCGAGACTTTTCCATAGATTTAGAGTAAATGAGCTGTAAAACTCTCCGACTTCGAAGTGTAGGAAGTGGTTGTTTAAAAAAAATCACAAAAAATAAATTACAATGAATGCATTGGGAATGTAAATGTATAACCTAATCTAATTTTGTTTTTTTTTATATAATATTTGTCTAAATAATACAATTTTGTAGGCACAAAAATCAAGTATGATGCTTGAGCTCATCAATGCGGAGTAAGACAAATTTTTGGAGATTCTTTAACCCTCTACACTCGGTTAGAGTTGATGTCAACAAATATGGGGACAAATGGGGTGATGATGGAGGGAGTGACAATAAGGAGGAGGGTAAAGGCCGTGGGAATGCAAGTAGGATGATCGAGGATGAAAATACAGGTAAGGGGTTTGAGGAAAGAAAGATGATGAAGATGAGAATGATGATTTGTAGGTGTTTTTTTTATGGTGAAAATATTTTGGTATTTGACTGTTTTTATTTATTTTTTAATTTTTAAATAAAATAGTAAATTTATAAAATTAGTTGGTAAGGTCAAAACTGGGAATTTAAATATAGCGTGCAATTAATTTAATTTGTTTGAAGAGGTAAAAACATTTTTTTTTTCAAGAAACGGCTTAAAAACGAATTTTCTATTTAAGATAATAGTTAGTTTTTGCAATTTTCACTAATATCATCAGCTAATCTATTAACAACAACCAAAATTCTGTGAAAATGCCGACTAATTGTCTCGCCAAAATGAATGGACATTTCTTGTATCAATCTATTCCTAATCCCATGTGCACAAGTCATAAAAAATATTCCAAATTCTTCAAACATAGACATCCCTTGTGTGGAAATCAAATCATATTTTTCTGTTAAATCATGACCAAAATACAAAAAAATTGATTCCGTCATGCAAAAATTTTGGTAATACTGAGTTTCGTTACTATATAATATTTCTTGAATAAGTCTATGACTTATCCATTGAGATACATGGCATGGTTCCTTAAATGTACTTGACGTAATATGTTAGAATAACCTTATAGTTTGTTTGAATAAGAACCTAAATATGTAAATACTGATAATAAGATCCAAAATTGCAAGTAAGCTACAGATTGGTTATAAAAAGTACAGAATCAATATTGTAGATAGATATACCTGATCAATAAAGGAGGCGACGACGACAGTGATGATTTTGGGCTAGAGGCGACAACCGAGATAGAAACTGGAGGCAATGATGAAGAGGAGATCGAGATGACAATGACGACACTGGGTTGGAACGACAATGAGAATGAGATCGAGGCAACAACGACAACGTTAGGCTAGAGACGACAATCGAGATAGAAGCTATGATGATAAAGGGGAGTCAACAATGGAGAAGGAGATGGAGGGAGGCAGCAAACAAATGGGGAGAACAGCATAAGCATGAGAGACTTGCAATGTTTAAGAGTAGAGGGTTGAAAATATTTAAGTTTGTTGGGGTAAAATTGTAATTAACTTGGTTGCGAAATAAGTTAGTAACAACATTTATTAAAAAGTCAACAAAGAGTTTTCATAAAACGCTAAAATAACGTTTAGATTCAACAACATTTAATCTCTTTAATTTTTAAGAAACCTATAAGTAAATAAGTTATAGAACATTTAACTTGATCGTTTAACTCGAAGAGAGCTTACAAGCTGTCAAACGGCTAAACCAAAGACCCCCTCACCGTAATCTGTTCTTCGATCTGGGCTTTCAAGGCGGATTCTTTCTCGTGCTTTTGAAGTAAATAAACGTGGTAATCCCCATATATATTTTTCTTTCCAGTGAGGAGCACTGCCGTCGTCTCTTCGGTACAGTAACCACCTTAGGAACTCATCTTTGTACCGTTTAAAATCCTGTAATTTTTTACATCTAAGTCCGTGTAATGATCCCAGTTCGTTATCAGTACCGGGTGGTTGTGGGTGACCTCTTTGATTACAACTGACATTAAAGTCTGGTTCTTCGAATATGGGGTGGTCCATTGCTACTTCTTTCCCTTTCTTTGATTCTTGGCTTGGAGGGGCTTCTTTCTTCTGACTTAATTAGGCTTCTATCCTACCCAATTGTTGCAATCGGGCTTCTATCCTATCCAATTGTTGCTCTAATATCATGGCAACAGCTTCTTGTGTTGCAGCTGCCTCAGGGTTCAAGGGGATGGTCCCATTTTGACTAGGATTGAGGTCAAGATGTGGTTCTTGGAATATGGGTGGTTAAGTTTCATCCCTTCATTTGATCTGTGTCTTACAATGGGTGGTTTCCATTGTTCTTTTGTGGGTGTGTAGGTGATTCAGAACCCAGATTGTGATTCTACAGATAGACAGACAGAACTGAAGAAGAAGCAATCTCATGCACAATTTGTAACAAAATGAAGCATATTTGGTATTGGTATTGAAACAACTGGAAATTCTAGAGTGTTCTGGAAACTTACAGAATTTGCTGGAGATTTGATGAACTTGGATGGGCTCGATGCAATGAAATGAAGGTAGGGTTACAGAGTGAGAAGCTGGGAATTGCAAGAGCTGCTGGGTGAATGATTGAAGAGTGGGGGAATGCTCATATGGGCATTGATGCTTCCATTCAATTGGTCCGAGTCTGAGGCTTTCACGTGGTGGGGTTGGCCAATGAAGAAAAGCTTAAGATTCCTGTAATAATAATGGTGGTGACTACTTTATTCGTCAGTGCTTGTCCATCAGTAATATTTTTATAATATTTATTTCTTAATGTATTATATTTTATATAAAATTAATGTAAATGTATAAGACATTATTGTATAAATCTTATTAAAAATATTACAAATAAATAATTTTACTGTCAGGAGAGATTTGGATTATTACATACCATGATGCACATAAACGTTTTGACAGTGTTATTTAAACGTTTTGAAATGCCCAAAACAGGCCGAATTTTTTTTTAAATTATAATTTTATAAACATTTTAAGATTATTTTATAATATTAAAAAAATAAAAATACAAAAATATCATTTCTATCCAATCAGTCTCTATCTCAATTTTAATTTTTTTAAATTTCTTTTCAAAATTTATTTAAATGCATAATGAAATTTATGTTTATTTTTAAATAATAACTATTTTTTATATTTTTACATATAAAAAATTATATTTACAAAATAATTCTTATAATTTTTTGTTTACACTTTCCTCATATTTCTATTTTTTACATTTTTAAAAAATTTCATTTTTTGATCTTTATTTTATATCATATCTATTTTCGTACAATCTAAATATTTTTGGGTAGAGAAAGCAAAACTAAATGTACCATTTTCCGGTCTTCGTCTTGTGTTAGTTATAATTTTTAAAAAAGTACTTTAAGCAATAGATTTAGACATTAACAAAAATGTTATGTTTATGCATTTTGGTCCCTTGCATCGAGATTTAGGGGTTGGATATGTAAGTTTACGTATTCAAATCCTGAACAGTGCAATTTTGTATCAATTGTTGCTAACAAAGCAGCCACAGGCATAAGTCTTCAACCCGAAAGCTTATGTACTAAGACTTCTTTAATTTCTGCATTAAATTTTTTTTACAATATCGAGAGCATTAATACTCAATACAACACGAAAAATGTTTTACACAACATAAAAGGTCTATTATAAATGAAATTTTTTTTTATAAAATACACTCTTCAAATTGTATAATACACCGTTTCCGTTATACAAGATACCCATGTCCTTAGGCACCATAAAATTTTCCGATATGATCGGATAATTGCTTGTTTGAAGCAGTTTTCTCATCATAGTCATTTCAATGAATTAATGATCACAGTTAAAATTCACTTCGTATAACACTGCATTCATAAAACATGGCTATATGTTTGCTGATTGTATCTTGAACAGGATGCCATCACACACGCACGCACACATTGCTTCATTAAATTTCATAACAATCTGGAGGACGTTATGAACTAGTTCCTGAAAAAGATTTAGGACCATGCAAATAACCTATAGCTCCAGCAGCAGAACATATTGGTCCTTATTCAAATTTCTTTATCAAAGACAGGTCATTCAACATTTTCTCAATCGCCTCATCATCCAGAGCTCGTCCTCTACTCTGCAAACAGAGAAGCTACATTAACAAGAACTTAATGAATTCATATTGGTTGATCCTATGAGTCCTGCAGTGGCTGTCAACTATCTAACCAACCCTCTTCTATTGGGGAGATTAGTTTTGTTGTATGATACAGAATATTAGGCAATAAAGCCCCAAAATGTACAAAATATTAACGTAACAGAGATAGATAGACATATTATGGTGGATATGCAACCATATAAAGAAAGATAGAACTAGAAATGAGATTATTTATAATGATGTCGGGGTGACTCCTATTGAAAATATGATGCATAATTAACATAGATTGGTCATGTGAAAAAAACACCAATAAGGCTATTGTGACGAGATAAGGTGGAATGAAACAAATTTTTAGCAAAAGTGTTTGAAGAAAACTAAAGAAAACCTAGTAAAAAAATCTCTTAGGAATGGTATGAGTAATAAGGGCCTTAGAGAAGATACTTACATCATAGATAAAAATGATTACCGGCCTAAGATATATGTAGCTGACTCCAGTTAGTGAAATAAGGCTTGATTTCTTATTGGTTGCAGTGATTTTGTAGCAAGCAAAAGAGATTACTGAATTACATAAATTGGTTTAACTCTCATCTGAAACATACACAATAGACAAAGTGGAAATTATCAAGCTGCCTCCTACGCATGCAGCCTCCTTTTCAATATAAGATGTACACTTTTTCCATTTAAAAGGCTGATCTTGCAAGAAGAGTATAATGTTAGCCGTAAATACTTACTACATATATATGTCTCTTCCCATAAGACTTCATGTCAGTGTGAAATGATTAACTATCAACTCAACTAAAAAATAAAGTTTTTAGAGAGGCCAGATTTCAGTACCGAGACAAACTCATCCAACTATTTTAACCATCAGGTTGGCAATGAAAATGGAACACAGACCTTTGTCTGGGTCTAATAACATGTTAAATTGTCGACTATCTAGGAATAATTTAATTTTTATATTATTATTCTTATTCTATACAGAAAAATAGTTCCGCTGTGAAGAGTAAGTAGCAGAATAAATTACCTTGATAGATGGAACCATGGCAATAGCTTCCTCCACAGTTTCAGGGCAAAGATTTCCAAGCACACAAAGCTGCATCAAAGAAGTAGAGAACAACATCCATTACCTCATTCTATGTGTGCTATTACTATATTATTATTATTTTTTGGGGTGGGGTTGTAATTCAGATGTGATAATTACCTCAAATTCAGCCAACTGGTATCTACTGAGGATTCTGTATATTAGTTAAGATTAACTGCTGGTCGAAGATGAATCAAGTTCGGTTAGAAACAGAAAATAAGACAATAAAAGAATAGGTCTTACTTTTACTTGAAAACAAAGATGCAGTTCAACATATACAAACATAATATTGCATTTTTCCAGAAGCTATTGCCACAACCCTAGTACTCTCAACTTTAGTTATTCAACGGCATAATATAAACAGATGCCATTCTGTGAAACATATTAATAAGAAGAAATGAGGGTACTCATACTCAACCATGTCTGTAGGCGCAGTATAAATATATGCAGAATGTTCCTCTTATTTTTCATTTAACTAAGGATACTCTCGAGCTTGTCTGACAGAATCTGGATTCTTGTAGCGACTAAAGCGCTTCACATACTGTTGTGATTTTTCAAATACCCTGAAAATGGAAGATAAGAAAAAGGTCAATGCCATTTGGTAGGGAGGACATTTAGTTTGATCCTGCATTCTGAATCCCTCATATATCTGATTATCTTCCCTGTTTTGACATGTTGTCATGCTTGACTAATTCATAAATTTGGTACTGAAGATGAAAAGCTTAACCGAAAAAATAAAATAAAATAAAAGGTCTATTTCATGACTCAACCACTGTTTTACTTGGATATTTTAATAACATTCTCTAAATCAAGGACGTGGGTAGGATTGTTTCTCAAGAATTTACAACACATTTATCAGGACATACATTTTGCATGATGATGTAAATAAGAGAGTCACAGTTTGAAAATGTGAAGGAAAAAAAATCCAAAGGCTGCAGATCTAAGGGCTTAGCAGATCATAATAATCTTCCAAGTCATAGAAAATTTTAAAGAAACAAAGTATAAATATTGTAGACACGAGGGCTGATCTTACAGAACCAAATTGTAGTGACACATTATTTGAAGATGGAAAATGAGGAAAGTAAAACATATAAGACTCGTTTGTAATAATTCAGAAAAGAATAATTTAATGAACTCAAAATATTATATAACATGATATTGGTTTAAGAAATAAGTTTTCTGAAAAAGAAATTGATATTATCCCAGGTGGAGAGTAGGGAAAGAAAACATCATATAGACAGAAACAATGGGAAAAGACTATATGACATGTCCCATGAGAACTTTCATTTAAGAATGAAAAAATACCAGTTCGTAAAGAAGGGGCTATTGAATATTCTGATGTTAGGTAAATAAAATAGCCAAGTTATAGACTTCAAATACATATGGATACTCATCTAGACATATCATAATTTTTAAAGAGGGAGAGTTTTCAGTTGTAAACACCCATGTCCATAAAAACAACATGGATTTGTATATATTAGCCCTTACCCCTACTTGAATTTTTTTGAAATCTAAAAACTTTCAATTTGTTTATTGAAAGACCTTTCCAAAGTAGATGTTAGAAATCATTATTCACACTTCTTTCCAGGTATGTAGAGTGTGAAAATCAATTTTTTGAAATTTTGGTAATAATAAAATTGCTGATACATTTGTGATTAAATGCAAAAGAAGTTACTAAAATGATGTCCTCAGCTAGTGGGATTACAGCTTGCAATGTTGTTGTAGTTCCTAAAACGATGTATACATGTAAAATATTTATCCATGAATGTGTTGAAACACATGGCAACCTCATATTTTTGACAATTCCAGTATCAGAGCATCTGTCTGTCTTTTTCAGGGTGCAGTATTTTATCCTAATCCATGCTGATCATGCTAAATCTGGGACTTCATTAATTCCTCTATCATCCGTTTTACCATTTAGATCTTTGAATCTGGCCATAGAATCCACAGAAACACATGGCCTATACTGAGGAGTTTCAGCACTCTCAGTTAAAATCCTTAGGCAGTGAGATGAAGGGTACTAGACCTGTTGGTATAATAAATAGATTGAAAGAGATCTATACCAAGGGGCAAGATGTCAAATAAGGTTAGCAACAGCAGGGATCCATATTGTCATGAATTGCAAGCTGAAAGAATGAGAGATGAAAGGGTAAAAAGAAATACTCACTGAGAAACTTGGTTCATTGGATCATCAGCCATCTGTTGAAGCTGCTCGTACTTATGCTCAAGAATTAAGGAAACTTCACAATTCATTAAACACTTTGCCTTCAAAAACTCTGAAAAAGAAAATAAAAATATAAATATTACCTCATATTAAAAGCAGTCTGGTAAAAAAAAATGAACCACTGGCCTTCCCACCTCTAAAGCCTAAACAATCTCTACTAATTAACAAGCATAAAAGATAAACCCTAAATTTATACGGCTTGAAATCAAATTTGCACACATAAAAATAATTAGGACATTAACAATAAGGCAAGACAGAAAATTAGATAACAACATCATGATTGTTGAAAAGGCAGTAAACACTTCAAGGACATGAGACTTAAAGATTAAGTCATCCCAAAAATATATTTAGTTAAAAAATATTGGTTCAATCATCCAAAAAGAAGGAGAAATTGTTGAGGATGTGACCCAGAGAATTCAGGCAAGATGGTTAAATTGCACTGAAAAGTGCAAGCAGAATTTTATGTGATAGAAAAATTGTGTTAAAGCTAAAAAGAAAATCTTATAAGATGATTATAAGATAAATATTATTGTATGACAGAATATTGCAATAAAGCACCAAAATATGCAAATAACAGATATGAGAACATTACAGTGGATGTGCAGCCACACACAAAAGGATATAATTAAAAATGAGGCATTCATAACAAGGTCAAAGAGTGAACGAAACAAAAGAAGTCTTTCAGAAAAGCAGTACAGAAAGACCAAGAAAAACATGGTGAAAAACTACTGTGTATAATCTGAGTTATAAGAATTTTAAAGAAGATATGGTCACAGATAGAGATGATCGGCGACCTAGGACTCGCAGCAGACTCTACGTAGTGGGATTAAAAAACTTTGTATTTTGTTGCTATACATGCATGGTCACAATAACAATTTCTTCATACTCACATCGTGTGTGTTTGCCTCCTGGGGCTTTAATCATCCCTTTTGAAATAACATATTAGCTGAAACAGTTAGTTGTAAACTCTTTCCCTCTCTTTTCCTATACTTTGCTTTTGTTCTGAAATTCATTTATGCTATTTTCATTGGGCCATCATCTAGATGTTATTATAGTAATATCTCAAAATTTTATCCTCCCAGGTAGCTGGTCTCAACTGCATTATCGTTCTTGAACATGAACATGATCAGTCAAAAAACTGCCACAACAGGACCTCTTTGAGGAAAGAAGAACTTCTAGTGACATCTCTGGTCAGTTTATCGCCACGGTAAAGTTAGTAGCATGAAGTAATTATCCAAGCGGACATAAGTATACAACTTGTTGGGGGCATCAAGTTGTTAAAAAGCCAGTGGGTATGGTTATTCTGCAGAGATAGTAGAGCACTTGCAGTGATATTAATTGTACCTTTATTTGGCTTGATGAATTTTGTTAATCATTGTAATCAAAGCTTCCCCTAGCACAATTATAGTTTTTAATTGTTATTGTTGTTGTACTGTAATCGAAGCTTGTTCTAGCATTGACATCCTCTCAAGGAGCTGCCAAGTTTTGATAGAAATAGATGAACAGCCATAGAGATTCACTTTCTGTGCCAATGTGAAATAGTCCATTCATTAGATAAGAAGGTGTAAAGTCACAAATTGTCTAATGGAGAAATCTGACAGGTTCCAAGTTTGCAGAATATGGATTCATACAAAACTTAAAACCTATCAGAAGCGGTCATGTTTAGCATGTTTTTTTTGCCTGGTCCAACTCTAGAGTTAAACATAAGCTGGACATTTTGATTCATAACTAGGTCATACTAGATACGTCAATAAACTGCTAATTTTTATAGAATGGGACGTACAAAAAAGAAATAGTCAGTCACATAGACAGAATTGTGTGATGTGATGGAAAGGCTGAGGTTGAGGATGACCCTGGCCTTCTTAACTTAACCCGATAATGACTAGGGAAAATTAAGTTGAACTGAATGTGTGCTTCATTTTATGGCAGAGTTATGCAACAGAAGACAAGGGGCATACCCATCATAAAGCTGGTTAAATTAAAGCCAGAATCAAACAGACAAACACCATAAGATTAGTATGCAAACGAGAAAACAATTACCATCTCCAATTTTCAGTTCAGCAGCATTTTCTTCCTCTTCTCCAGACATGCTGCAGGCTCTCACTAGAAATCTATGTCATCAAACAATGGTTAAAGAAAACCCATAAGAAGCCAAAGGAAAAGCAAGTAAGAATAAAACAAATATAGCAAAATATAGAGAGAAACAACTACGTACATAAATACTTGTCTAACAACATGTCAATAAGCATACAAAGCCAATTCAGAAATCACTAGGTGATAATGGCAAAGAAGCTTCGCTTCCCATAATGCCTCGGGAAATAACTAGCAACGAGGAGGTATTACTGTGAAACTCAAAACTAATTTCCAGTACTCTGACACGAAAATTAATTCCATCTTTTTAGCCCTCTGAGCGTTGTGAATGATGTTTAAAAGATAGGTAGCTGCAAGTCTCCAAGTGGCCTTGGTGATGTAACATTCAATCTGAATACTCTCTTAAAGCTCCAGTTCCAAACGTTCTCTCATAAAACTAACCAGTGAGCCGGGCCAATACAAACAAAAAGAAAACGACTTCCCCGGAAAATTCTCCAATAACTACCACGAAATCAGTACTACCCGCATAAAAGGATCCTTGGATGGATCGGACCTGAACCTCTTTTAGCAATTGAAATCGAAGAAGCCTAAAGCGTCGTCGGAGCTTTGAACCTGACCGGATTTCTTCCTCTTATTCTTGGAATCGCTTTTAAACCCTCGTCACTCTCCCCACAAAGGCAAAAAGTACAGGAAAAAAGAACCCTAGAAATCCCAAGCCAATGCCGACACAGATGCACAGATTCGTATGGCAAAATTGTACTCGAATCACAAACTTTAGAGAGAGAACTGCATGAGAACGGAGATCGAACTCGAGAGATCGAGGGAGAGAGGGAGAGTACCTGATGAACGAAGCAGAGCACAGACGGATTGGCACGACTACGATGGAGAGAGCCTGTACGATGAATCACAATAGAATTTAAATTTTATTTAAAATTAAAAGTTAACTATTTTTAATTCAAATTGTATTTATTTATTTTTTATAATCTAAACTATAATGCAGAGAAATGTCTTGAGGGCATCCCTTCGGTGTTTTAGAAACGTTTTTATTTTCAAAATGTTAAAAAAGTTCAGAAAAAAATATTTTTGAATCGTTTATATAATTTAAAAAGTATTTTAAAATTATTTTATAATATTAAAAAATTATCTAAAACATGTTTTCGAAAAAGTTAGAGATAGAATCGCAACTAAAATATTTTTTTTATAATTTTTTATATTAAAAATTATATTTATAAAAAAACTCTTCTATTTTTTTATTTATACATTTTTCCATATTTCTGTTTTTTACTTTTTTTTTTTAAATACAATTTCTTCATTTCTGTTTCATATTATATCTGTTCTCCATTTTTATTTTCATATAACTAAATTTAGACTATAAAATATTTTAAATATCCCTGATAGTTTTTTATTTTTATACACTTTATTAAGAAATATTTAAAATATTTTATAGCTCAAATTGCAAAAGACGACTGCAGTTTAGACCAAAAGTAGTACCATTCTTAAAATTAATAATAATATATAATAGTGAGTAAATTTATTATTAATTTTAATTAAATTATTATAAATTTTGATAAAATTATTAGAATTTTTGTCTAGTCAATTTATAAAAATTATTTATCAAACTTGTTTGTATGTATAATAATTTTTGCAAATTTGAAAGGCAATTTTTGATTTGTAATGTCGTGTAACTAAATGTCTTATTTGGTAGTATCATTTTAGTTGGAGTTTTTTCATGTTAGAAGTCTATGATTCACAAAAATGTCTCATGGGTGCTATTTCGGTATTTTTAAAATATTTCTTATATTGAAATAGTGAGAAACACCAACAAAAAATTTTTGAGCCGTTTTTATAATTTTAAAAATATTTTGAATTATTTTTTTATATTAAAAAAAATATCATAAACATGTTTTTGAGGAAACACATTTTCATTCATAAAGAGATTAAAGACGAAAAAAAAATCACCTCTAACGTGATTAAAGGCAAAAAATATCATAAAATATGATCTCAACCTCGTGTATGCTACTTAGCAGTCCAACGTCTTTAGGCACATGAAGAACAACATGATATGATCTTAAACTACTGAAGCTGTAACGCCTCGCTTTTTCGGGCGGGTCATAAATTGGGACAATTCTGGGACAATAATTTTTTTTTTCCTTTCAACTAATCCTGAAGCACATTATACCTCGTATCCGTCCCAAAAACTTCTCAATCATTTTCTTCTCGAGAGATAATCATTATACACATCAAATACGGAAGCAATGATCGAAACCTGATATCTTAACATTAATTATAAATAAATTCTTACATCTTCAACATTCCTCAAAACGTTCAGAATCTAAAGTAGCAGAACTTAAATACAGGGGCTACGTTACATATATTTCATTTATTATGTACTCTGTTAAGTGTTATTTCATGCCTCATTCATCCTTGTATCTGCTACACTCTCCATCTGGAACGTTTGAATATTCCAAGGGCAAAGCTCAAGTTAGATGATGAATCATCTAAGTAAGGGTACATAATGCTATATCATGTGTATATACAATGTCTTTCATCGTAGGTGTCAACTACACCCCTCATGCTACCTACCATTCTTACAGCCATATCTTTCGAAGTTGGGGTGTCTGGGCGCACCCTTAGTAAAGTAGCGGTGCCAGTTCGTACTCCCTACGACCTCAATGCGTGTGATCAATGATATTAAAGTATATTTATGCATTTCATAGTCATGTCATGTATGCAATCTACGTGATGGGTACATATCAGAGTATGTCAATATGATGAAAACATTTTCAAGGAACATAAATCACTTACAAACCAAACATTTTTCATAAAACTAACTTTAATTGGGGAGTACCACTTACCTTCTTAAGTTTATCAGGCTACCTCGATATTCATATCTTACCTCTTGCATCGCCTCGATTTGAGTGCCAACCTTAAAATTCGTATAAGTTACTTCAACTTAAGCCTCAAAACATCCTAATCACCACATTTATTTAAATAAACATTAAAACTTATTTTTCTATAATTTCTTGCAATTTTTTCATATTTTTCCTCAATAAATCCAAACTAAATATTTCTCAAATATTTCACTACGAAAATTCATAAAATAATATTCCTAAATTTTTGAAATTTTCTAAAAAATTTTACTTACCTTAACTTAGCCTTTCAGACTGCCTCGGTATGCGTGCCACATCTTTGAAACTCGAGCTCGAACCATTTTTTTTCCCAAAATCTCCGAGATATTACCGAAACACAATTTCCTATTTTTCAAAAGTTTTTTAGCCTTTTTCTCTATTTTTTTCATTTTCTTTCATTTTCTTTTTCTTTTTTCTTTTATTTCTTCTCCTCTTCTCCTTCTCTTCTTCTTCATCTTCTTCTTCACGACCTGCACACAAACCAGCCTCTGCCCGCCACTGCCCGTACGCTGTCGCCACCCTTGTCGACTGTTGGCACCCCCCGCCAGCCGAGCACCGGCCTCCAGGCTCACTGGAAACCACTCGCGCAGCATCGCTGATCGCCTCTGCCTCGCGCCCAGCTCAGTAAGCTCGTGGCCATGGCTGGGGGTTTGCCTCTTCTGGCCACTTCTCGACCTTCATCGCCGTCGCCAATCGCCCCCTGCTCCACCGCGCACAACCGCAGTCTTTGCGGCCGCCGACCGGCCTTCTACTCGCAGCCGCCTAGCTGCTGCCATGGAAGCTCCGCGGCTGCCATGGCTACTTCTGCCCACACCGATAGCCTTCTCAATCACCCACCGATCGCTGCCGCACCGCTACCATCACCGCACCATCGATGGCCGCCCTCCCCTGCTCGAGCTTGCTGGAACCTTGCGGCTGTTCTCTCTCTTTCTCTACAACTTTCTGTTGCTCTTCTTCATCTCTCAAGCTCTCCTCTATTTATAGGCAAACACACCACCACTCCACTGCTTTGGCCATCACTCGACCCATTCCTTATTACATGTAAGGCTTTCCAAACTTGCAGACGCGTGGCTAATTTACAGGGCATGGGGAGAAGGTTGCAGGGTATAGCTATGGCATAGCTACCATCACTCACGCGCACACACACGTACAAATATATATATATATATATATAATTATATAATTATATATTATATTATACATTTAAATCCCATTTCTTATTTTTATTTTATTTGGACAATTCCGAAATTTCAATTATACCCTCAAACACTGAATTAAATTGCATTTCAATACTGAAAATCCAAAATTAATAACTTTAAAGTTACTTGATTTGGTCGATTTTGCCTCAGTGTCCTCACCGGGCCATCGATTGATCCCGAAACCACTAAAGGGTTGATCTTTATAGAGAACTAGAGCCCCCTGGGGTTCTGTTAATTTTTCGGAAGTCTCTTACACGGATTCGATTTTGCAGCCTAAATGGTAGATGTAATTTAGTTGTACCGAAAGTCGTTCCCGATTCGATTTCTTTCGATACCATAAATCCTATCTCAAAACGTTCGTCGAGACCATGTCATTTTCCTTGGACAATTTCACTCCGAGACATTTCTTATAGTTGATTTGGTACTTATGACTGTTATCAAGCACATTTTTCAATATTCTAAACTTATCGAAATTATGTGACAACTTTATATGAACATGGGGTATTACAGAAGTCAAATGCCATGAATTGACCACCATACGCTTTTGTAAACAGAAATTTGTCAATATTACCTTTCATATAAACGTAGAGGTAGTCAAGTTTTTGGTATCTTGGCAAAATTATAACCTCGATCACCCATAGCATACAGAAGAGTATCTTTTGGAAAAGGTGACTCCTTGTGCCCTTCCTTCAGCACTTTTCATGAATTCCCACGAGGCACAGCATTTCTCTATTTGAAGCTTCCCTGAGGACATCAACCTAATCAGGGTAAACCCACCAAACTTGTATGGTTCAGACAACTTGCCATGGAGGCCTTTGTCAAGATTGCCAAACCCTAAAACTATTTCTTTCTTTTGCTGCCAGTCAATCCATTCAGAAAGGGCATCCTTTGAGAACTCTTCTCTCAGAAGACATGCTTGCACTCTGTTTCATCCCCCCGGGCATGTTACTAGCACGATCATACTCATAATCTCGTAAATTTGTAACCAAGATTATATTAGATTAATATAATATATCTATTTTTTCAAAGTTAAAGTATTTGTATTTTTAACACTCACAACTTTAAAAAATCATTCTCTAACAAATTCATCACCATCAACATATCTCAAAATAATAACCATTTGTTCCTTATGTGATTCATCAAGTGCTTCATCAACAAGTATGCAAAATTTAACAATTTCAATTTCTTCACGAATTTTATGCCGCACACAATCAGTAATAATTTTTAATATCTCTTTCTGAATACCTAGTGATATGTACTTGGCATTTTTAGTTGCATTTTCTAGAATATATCATCAATTTCTTTGTTTGTTCTTCCATGTAATTTAATTAATTCAATATAATTCCCACAGTTAGTAGATCTGGGAGACTCATCATGACTTCTAAATGCACAAGTTTGTAATGCTAATCACTTCACACTCTTTGTGTAGGTCTTTACAAGCAAACGGTTTTTTTTTTAGTTTGTTAATGTATCCTTCTCTCAATATATTGATTTAGATTTTTTCATTTTTTCATAACAATGTAATATAGTGAATTACTATCTCCTTCTTGTTTTTTCAGGTTGTGATGTATTAGTTTCAAATAGATAACATGAAAATAAAAATGCACTTTCTTTTTCTACAGAAAACTCAAGCTATGGATGTTGTGTGAATCAAATGAATGTTTTAAGGATGTTGCGGGGACCATTTGGGTTACTTGATGATTGATCATCAGTTTTCTTAGTGAAGTATTGAAAGATATTTGGGTTGTGCATTTTAATAGACTTGTATATCACAATTAATAAATCCCAATCAAGATAATTTAAATATTCAATCACAATTAATAAATCACAGCTAGGGCAATTCCTAACTAAATGAAGTGGTCAAATATTAATCAGTTAAAGGCCAAATATAATAGTTAAACCCTTTAAGTCCTAATTTCTAAACCTATCATAGGTGTTAAATTAGTCAAAATAAAATAAAAAAATATATTAAATAGAACATAAGTAAATAAATTAACTCACCTTTACCTCTAGTCTCTAGAGTATGAAGGGATACCCACTGACTAGAGTATGAAGGGATACTCACTGCCTATCTGTCAAAAACAAGAATTTTTAGCAATCAGCTCTTGTATATTACATTCTTTTACCAAATATCCTTTGTAAAAGCAAATTTCTTTATTTATATCTCAATGGAGATTATCTCTGGTTAGCCAAAATAAAAACAAAGATGATGCTCAACCCCATTTTTATTCAATGCAAATTTCACCAAAAGTATAGGAAAAATAGTAAGCAACGAAACAGATCCAATATTTTTGTTTTTTTTTTTTTTTTTGTGTAAATCAGATCTAGTATTAACTATTAAGCATAGTTGCATACAGTGCCGGCCCAACAGTGAACCTTGCATATGTAGGGACATAAGGCTCTCAAAATTGGAAGGCCCCTAATTTTAAAAATTTGTAATATATATTTTTTAATAATAAATATTTTATTAAAAAATTAAATACAAAACATAATAAATCTTTTTGATTTCCCTTCTCTATTTTCTAATTTTTTATCATTGTTGTATCAAACTGCTATTTATTTACTAAATAAACAAAGCAATCGACAAAATCACAACTATATTGAACAATAAAACACTCTAAGAAGCCCACATATTATGAAGATTTTTTATTGCCCTTGGAAATAGAAGAAGTCCCACTCCTATTAATAGAAAGTGCAAATGGAACAAAAGGTATGATCCATGTATATCAAGATATATGTTCCATAAAAAAATAATTTTTTTTTTATTATTATTGTTCCCAAATCCCAATTTCCATAATTTTATAAAACCAACTATTCCTGTCTAATTTTTCTCTCTTTCCCTCTCTCTTTCTATCTCTCTCACTTGCACGTGCTTTGACGATCATTGCACATAACACACTCACTGCTTGCTTCAACCTTAAGGCTTCACTTCAACTTTTATCATCTGTGATCTATGTTATTGTATTGTGACTGTTGGGCTGGATTTGTCTGCCCTTGACAGCTAAGCAGCCTCTCTCGTCAGTGAGCCCGCAGCAACAGACGCATCCTGAGGGCCCCACCGAGGCATCGATAACTACGCCGCTGCTTTGAAGGTCACATCCCTCACCAGTGTCGTCGCTACAACAACAAGTTTCTTCTTCAATTTTAACTTCTTGGTTTGTTGATTTTGAGGCTTTCTAAGTGTTCTTGTATGAGTGTTTTTTTTGTTTTGATTTGTTGTGAACTTGTGATTTGTTGTCTTTTATTTTGGTTATTTGATTCAGTGATTCTAGTATGTTAGTGTATATTTATATTCTGTTTGTAAAAATTACTTTGAGAAATAAAGAAAATATTTGTGTAAAAAGGTATATTATTTATTTTTTTATAAAAGAATTAATACGCCTTCGACGAATTTTTGTGCCCCAAATTCGTTGGGCCGGCTTTGGATGCATAGCGAGTAGTGAACATGAAGAATCAGCAGCGAAGCATTAACAGCGGTGCAGGCCACCAGCACAGGAAGCAACAGCCGGCCGGCGAAACCCCCTCCAGCAATGCAATCCACCGGCGCCGAAAGCAGCAGCTATCCAAACACACTTAAAACATATTTTGAAATAGATAAATGGAGGAAGTAGGGAGAAGATATGGCTTACTATGTATATTTGCTGAGGAAGTCTGGAAGAGGTGAAGACTGAAGAGAGATATTGCTGAGACAAGAAGAAGAAGAAGAAGAAGAAGAAGAAGATGATGATGATGATGATCGCTGCCGGTCAATTCCATTTGAGTTTAGGTTTAATTTTGAAATTTGAGAATTAAAGATTAGAGATTTATTTTAAGTTTGGATTGACAATTTATTTGGGCACGTGCTTGGGCTGGTTAAGGGATGGTCCATAGCAAAAAAAAAATACTAAACTCAAGTGCGAATGGAAACGCATTGACGGAAGATGGGCTTGAAAAGAAAGATCATGTGCCCATTGCAACAATGGCACCAGTGGCTTCCGCACATCAAACACAAGCAGCAAACGATGAGTGGCCACCACAAAACAGAAATCATCAGAATCCGCCTTAGAGAATGCAACAAACTGATCTTTTTGTACTGGAGCATACACAATATATATATATATATACGCGATACAATTATGTAACAGAAATTAATACATACAAATAATATATATACACACATAATATAATACAAAACTGAAATAAATATATACAAAGATAGAAACCAAATGCTCATTGCTGATTGTTGGTTGCCGGTCGTTGAGCCAACTTAGTCAAGAGTTTGTGTTTGTGAATCGATAGCTACACTGAGCAATTAGAGTTGTGAATCAATTCGTGTTGTATGGAAACAATAACATCAAGTTAAGAAATGTTAATTCGTGTTTATGAATAGATGACGATTTAGCCCAATTTGTGTTTATAAATCAATAGCATTGTCGAGCAATCAAAGTTGTGAATCGACAACGACACCAAGCAACAAGAGGCAATGATGATAAAGGGACTATCAAGGAGATAGACACTAGAGTTTGAAACATAATTAATATTATGTTAGTTAGAGACAATTTTATTAACCTCTTCGTGGATAGATTTTTAATATTTTTTTAATATTATCAAACGGTTTTGAAATTTTTTTAGAATTTCATAAATGATATGAAAGAGTTTTTTGGGGTTTTTTTTAACTTTTTGAAACACAAAACATTTTGAAAATATTAAAACGATTCTCTCAAGACATTTCTGTGCATCAAAGGATCTAAAGCAATAATCACAATGAGATTATTTTTTCTCTCATTTCATTCCTTTTTCTTTCTCTAAAATTGAAGTGACACACGAAACAACTCATGTTGAAAGGCCCTCATGGTTGTATTCAATCCCCATTTTTCTTTTTTACTAAGCTAGTATTTGTTAAAATAAAGAAAATAAGATTCTATCAAAACTACTTATTTGTAAAATTCAAGATAAATTATCCGAAAGGATAAATTTATCTTAAAAATTTAAGATAAAAAGTTATGTGACTTCCTTCTAAAAAACTTAAATACAATAGAAAGTACTTTTGTTTAGAATACTTTTCATATCTTACATTTTTCGATCTATATATTGGTTAACAAACACTACTTAATTAAAAAAAATAAAGAGAAAAATATAAATAAATAGTTATTTTATTTTTAAAAAAATAATAGAATCGTCTATTATTTTCAAAATATGATATATATTTTCTACAATTTTGAAAAATTAGAAGGATGGGACTTCTCATTTTTTTAAAAAAAAAATCTCCAAATTTTGAACATATAAATTAATCATTAAAACTTATGCTAATTAAAATATTTCCCAAAATATTATTTCCATCTTATTTTCGAGTGCTCAGCTTGTACTTTAACTACATATTTGCTTTATTTTCCTGTGTTATGGGTATTTCTTAGACTATTTCTTATGGGCTGGATTGGACCCAGTAAACTGGCTCAATCTCACGAAACCCAATAGGTTCAAAGCCGAGCTCGTTAGAACAAGATCACACGTTATTAAGACTAGAGTTCAGATCGCGGAATCAAGCAAGCTTCTAGCGATACTTTCAGCTCGCTAGCCTAACTGTTCAATTCGCATAATAACAAAGACATCAAAACAATTGGAGGCTAGGACCCACCTACTTTATCTAAGGCAAATCAGATCACTGGTAATACGGAATCTACTCCCAATTTTATGAAATTGATAAGAACATCTTATCTCCAAAATATTATTCTATTATTTTGGATTTTATGTAAATTGTAAACACCCCACACTATAAATAGAGGTTAAAAACACCATTGTAAATGAGAGAGACAACAATAATATATTGTTACTCTGCCGCAATAACCAAAGAACAGTCACGGAGTAGGTATCATTTTGACTTAACCACGTAAAAACTTCTTGTGTACGTCTTATCATTTGTTACTCCTCTTTGCATTTGTGGTCATTATTTCATTACGAACATACGAATCACGATCAATCAACGCTAAACGTCAACACCCTATTACTCTTACAAGTCTGTATTAGTCTTTTTTTTTTCACATAAATAAACTATTTATGTGAAAGTTATTTTTAATATATCTTATTTTTAATAAAAATTATTTCAATATTATTACGAATAATCACATTTATATTTGTTTTCTCATATGACCATGCAACCATTTTGGCATTCTCGTATCGATTGTCATATTTTTCAAGTTTAACAATTTTAATTATTTTTTATTTTTGAATTAAAAAAATAAAATAAATGAATCGATCGAAATGTCAAAAATGACATTGTTTTTCGATTTTTTTCATAGTTGTTTAATTTTTGTATTCGTTAGGCTAATTCAGTTTGATTTTTTATATAGTTTTGATTATTTCAATTTCAATTGACCAAACATTTATCCCTAAACATACTACATATTAGTGGGCTAAATCTTTTTTTTTTCTTCTCAAGTAAATTAGCAACTTTCTTATTCCTTGCTAAGCTTATAAAAAGAAGAAAAAATCATAATGTAACATCTTTGCATGTCCGCTACAAAAGAAAAAAAAAAAAGATTCAAAATCAAGTTTATCTATAGCCCACCAAACAACAAAAAATAAATAGTAAATCCGAACCCAAGATTTAAACCCGAACTCGAAAAACTTTTATTGCAAGCCATCGTTAATCACCTAGACGAATGGTCAACAACGGTAAAAAATTTTAAATATATATAAAATTAATTTAACAACTTATTAAGTAAATGGTCAAAATAAAAGCTTGAAGGAGACTAATAATTTAATTTTCCTCACCAACCACCCCCACCCAAATTGGACTTTGTAGTTTGTTTGTACAGTATGTCGCAAATGCCTCCTACATTGGTGTTGGCTTGACCATGTGAATATCACGAGTCAAAGTCATCCGGTGACCGATAATGCCTTGCTTGCTCTAATGCAACATAATTTGTTTATATTATTGGAAATGTTAAAAATGATGTTGTTTTTTTTATTAAAATTGAATAATTTAGTTTAATTATTTTTATCTGCTTACATTTTGTTATTTTTTATTTTTTTTTATTTTTTTAACTTGAGCAAGTATTCAGTCAATTCGATTTGATTTTTTAAAAATGTTTAGTCTATTTATTTTGAGCAACCAAAATGACCAAATATTCACCTTATTTTTAACACCAATTAAGGGAGGTGTTTAAAGTACAAAATAGAAAAAATATATATTTAATTTTTTAATTTTTTGATTTAATAATCTATTCAATCAATTTAATTTATAACACATATTTACTTTATTCAATTTAGACATTTTAATCTATTTAATAATTGAACTAATGAAATGCTCACGCCTAATGCTTTAGCATTGCTAGTGCCTCTTTGATAACATTTAGGGGTGGATTTAAAGGTGAGTTGCCCTGGGCTGAAGCCAAGGCAACCCACAACAAAAATAAAAAATTTTAAGATAAAATTCAATCCAAATCCAGTTGAGCCCACCCCCAATCTAGCCCACCCTAAATTGTTGGATCCGTTCTTGATAACATCATAAACTTTTGTCCTATATGGTACATGACTTAGAATGTTTGATTTTTATCAAGTGAGTTTTATTTTATATTTAATTAGATTAACATACATTGGAATGTCTTGGACTCTCAGACTCGATCTCACAATATTTGACTGGAAAAATAAATATAAATCTAATCTACAGTGGCTGTGTAAGAAGTAAATTTGAACTTGAGAATCCAGACTGCCCATCACTCCTTACTGACCACTGAGACAATTTCAAATGACTAGAATAAAATACGTTAATCTTATCATAAATTATTCAAAAGTCCATAATAACTAATATAAATTAATGGACCAATATTAAAGTTAAATGATGTGAGCTAAATTAGAATAAGCCATAAAAGGTCATCATATGCTAATAAGAAACTTGTCGCACATTTTGGGGTAAGTAAAATTTAGTTTAATCAAAATAATTGAATTGGATCCATCGAAATTGTTGATTTAATTTGGTTCGAGTTAAAGGTTAATTCGATTCAGTTTTAAAGTTTGGCATTTTTCATTATTTTAATTCAATTTAGTTTTCATTTAAAAAAAATAAAAATAATAGAATTGATTGAAATTTTAAAAACGATATTACTTTTTAAATTTTTTTGATAAACTTAAAAAAGAATAAAAATTCATAATGTAATATCTTTTGCATGTCTAATACAAAAATATAACCGCCAAACAACAAAAAATAATAAAAATGCACCCTCAAGATTCAAACCCTAACTCTAAAAACTTTTATTACAAGCCACCATTAACCAACTAGACGAATGGTCAACAATGATAAAAAAATAAATAAATAAATTAAGTGTATATAAAATTAATTTAACAACGTATTTAATAAATGGTCAAAATAAAAGCTTGAAGAAGATTAATAATTGACTTTTCTTCACCAACCACTCCCACCCAAATTAGACTTCGTAGTTCGTTTGTGCAGTCTGTCGCAAATGCCTCCTACATCGGTGTTTGTTTGACCATGTGAATATCTCAAGTCAAAGTCACCCGGTGACTGACATTGCCTTGCTCTAGTTCAACATAATTTTTTTATATTGATTCGAAAAGTTAAGAATGATATCGTTTTTTATTAAAATTGATTAATTTAATTTAAATAATTTGGTCGGTTTGAAGCTCGCCCCTATTTTTAACACCAATTAAAGGGAGGTGTTTAGAGTACAAAATAGAAAAAAAAATATTTATTTATTAAATAATTATATCACATTTAAATATTTAAATAATTATATTGATTGATTAAATAGTTTAAATTATGATATGTTTATTAATAACTAATAAAATTATTTAAATATTAAAAATGAGATACAGTAAATATATATTATATAAAAATATAATATATGTATTATTAATTAACTTTGTTCAAAAACAATAATTAAGATTACCTTTAATTAAATAATCTAAATGATTAATAGTCAAACACGCGTCCATGCGTAAGCACCTCAGTCAGCGGCGAATTTGGTAGCGCCGTAGCGTTTACCAGATCTTCGGTCAAATGGGCTTCGGTAGGATGTCACGTGGCGCCCCACTAGTTGCAAACGTGGCTTGTATTTGACTAAAATATTGAAAAAACTTATTATACTTTCCATTTTCTTTAGTGACGTGAGAAATTCAAGCAGTCCTTCAATTACAGATAGTCTTTTTTGATCTGAATCTATCTCATTATCTTTAAAATTTATGATTTATTTACTTCAAAATCTTAAGTGAATATCTAAATAGATTCATCATGAGCTGAAAGCTGGAGATCTAATATTTTTGATAAATACATGCGATTGCACAATCTCGCACAAAAATATATTTGAATTCATGATTTCACAATATTTCAAATTCTCGAATATGTGTCGTGGGCTGTCTATATAAGTGTTTTATAATATTTAACATATTAATATTTTATATAATATAAAAAATGTAATGTATAACATGAAAAATGTACTATATATGAGAAATGTGTATTATAGATTTTTATGTATATAATATGTTTTTGGGATTATCGTTTTTGCGCAGTCTTTTGTCACTCATGCTCTCGATTTCAACATATAAGATAAATGGCAGGTAGATTCTTTGTCTCATTCGCACGATCTATTAGTGTGAATCCTAACTTATAGTAATATGATAGCTTGAGTTGTGTCTGGTAGACATATAATATGCACTTTTATCTTATATATAATACACTATTTATGTTGTAATAGGTGTCCTAAAATATCATAAAATACCAAAATTACCCTTTATCGAGAAAAGCTTATAAATAAATTCCACTTAGGTGGAATGTGATTTGAATATTTTGAAGAATTAATAGTTAAGTTTCAATAAGTGTACTTTGTTACATTATTTTTAATTTTAAAGTAATTTTATTAATTCATAAAATATTAAAAATCATGATATATTTATCAAAAGACCATTTGCTTTTTAAAAAGATCTCAGTTTGTGAGTTATTAACACTTTTAAAAGAATAACGAATGATAAATGTTTCGTGATTTGAACCATTTAATCAACTAATATGACTTATTAGATACTAAAAATAACATATAATACTTAAATAATTTAATTGGTTGATTATAAATATATTTTAAAAAAGTATCAATCAATCAAATTATTTAGATACTAAAAATAAAATGCAAAAAATATACACCTTGTCTAAAAATAATATGCACCCATTATATTTTAACCATTGCCCTTAATATTATCTTTTTATTAGGAAATAATAATTAACATTACCCTTTTAAAAAATTTAAATTTTCATTAAAGTTACAATTAAGAGATACTTAAAAACACAGAGTTAAAAAATTATGGTTTGATTAGCTAAGAAATCAAATTGGGATGCTCGATTTTGGTTCAATTCTTTTCAAAAACCATAGTTTTGCATGCTATTAATTCATCTTCAAACATCCCTTTTGTCCTTTCATTAGTTTTTAAAGATTAAACTCGTTAACAAACTTATTATAACAATGTTTATTCTTAAAAAATCAAAATATTAAATTTAAATTAAACAAGTCCTTCGTAAAACAAAATTCAAACCAATAGGTGGGATTGTAAAACTAAGGCAAAATTATGGGATGTTAATGTAATCTGATAGTTGTTTAAAAAAAAAGGTGATATTAGAAACATATTATTTCTAAATACTTATATTATATAATAATAAATTATCATATTTTAAAAGATTTTACCACATGTTAACAACACTCATCGACATTACCCTTAATTAAACAAATGTCATATGAATCTTAAATGCTAAATTCAAACCAAATGTGATCTTGAGCCATTGATACATAAAAATAAATTTTACCAAAGATCTTAGCATGCATGGTGAGACCTGAGAAGTTGGAATTCAAGGCCTCCAAATCCACAACCGTGGACAAATTCAAAACCCACTACTTCCCCCCCAAGTAAATGCTAACCAGCAACGCCACCTCAAAGTGTGCTTGGTCCACAAGGAATACTACTCATTCAATTCAAACTAAGCCCACCACACTGCTACTCATTCAAACCCTTCTTCCCATATAAATACAAACCTCACCCCACTAATCTCCTTCATTCCATCACAAATCAACACCCAAAAGGCAAAACACCCTCCCCTACTCTCACCAAACATCCCACTTTCCCCCCCCCCCCTCTCTCTCGCTACCTCGCATTTCCAATGGCGAAGATGCAGTTTCGACGGACCGCCACCCTTCTGATCGTGTTCGTGGTATTTCTCGCCCTCTCGAGCCAACTGCCGGTCGGAGTAGCAAGGGTGTTGCCGGAAGAGTTTGCCAGCTCAAATCACCTAGCCACGTACCCAACTGTGTACGAGAAGGCCAAGCTCACCATGGCTTGTTGGCTCCAACGCTTGGCGTCCGGACCCAGCCCCAAAGGCCCCGGCCACTGAATTAGCTCAAAAGACGACGTCTCTGGTGCACTTGCAAGAGTCTGAAGTAGTCGTATTTGTATACAATACCAGCAACAAATACAATATTCGTTTCTTTGTTTTTTTTATAGAGGGTGGTGAAGTTAAGTGATACGAAATTGTAATATGAAAATAAATAATAATATTTTTTAATTTGTATTATTCAATTTTAAAAGAAAATGATTGATGAGTTGATTTTCCTTTTTGCTATCGGCGAAAAGACTGTTTTACCCTTCTAGTAGTATAAAATGTGCCTCAACGAGAACGGGGGAACCCTAAAACAGATCCGACGGCGGCTGCCATTGCCGTCTCCGAGAGAGAGAGCGAGCTTTTATCTTCCATTTTCGTTTGATTTCTCTGTACGTATTGGAGATAGATACAGCTCAAGAATTTCTCTCTCGGAGTGCCGGCCGCAGGATCTCAAAACAACGAACGGCATCTCAGAAAGCCAATTGCTTTACTCTGTCTTCGCAGCTCTTGGCTCGCTATGATGCCTACATCTCTCTCTCTCTCTCTCTCTATATATATATATATCAGTCAAATATAAGTATTGGCAGTGATCTGATTCCGGAAAGCCTGACGGCAAGTTTGTGCACGGTAGATCTGGTCAAGTTGTTCTCAGTTTCATCTTTATTCGACTGTTCTTCATCTTTCTTCACTTCAATTCTTGTTGTTTAACTTAGGGATTCAAAATAGTAAGAAATTTGCAGATTTTTTGTTGATTTGAAGTTTTTGTTTTGTTTCACTGATTCGGAATCTGTTCTTTCTTTCCTTTTTTGTTTTGCCATTGGCGAACTGCAAGGATCATATTTGTTGCATTCTTTCTAAATTTTTAGGGTTTTTTTCTCATAATAATGTTTACTCTGTTTATATTGTTTTGATCTCAACTGGTGAGAGCTATTTTTGTTTTTCTTGTTATTTTATTTGTAGAATGGAAATAAAATATAATTGAAGGTATAAAAACCAATGTTCTTAGAATCGGGATGTTTAATGGTCGAATTGGGTTTTGGATTGCTTATTTTTTATTAAATAAATAAAGATATAATAATAATAATAATAATTAAATTTATAAAATTAAAATAAAAAACAAAATTCATGACATATTTCTTGACAAACTATAAAGGAACATACGATGATATATACCTAAAGACTGTCGAATTCTTAAGGGTAGTACATATGATTAGATTTTATCTATATGTGGGTTTGTATTATAATTTGTGTTTATTTTAGGAGTTAACTTTCGAGTCTTAACTCATGATGAACTTATCCCTATCATATAGATCGTGGTCATGGTATGAAAAAGAATAGAGTGATTTAAATTAAAAGTTTTCTATAATTGAGAGAGGCAACCAAAGATTAAAGTAAAGGAAAAGAACAATGGATGCTTCAAAAGTTTAATTTTGGTTTTTTTATATTGTCCAAAATGAAGTTTGAAGTTTTTAATGCAGATAATGAGTTTTTTTTTTTTTAAATAATGTGTTTTTATTGTATTTATTTTTAAAATTTAAATAATTTAATTGATTGATTAAATATTTTAAAGCACATATTGATCAAATCAAATAGATTATTTTAACATTAAAAATAAGATAATAAATACACCTTATTTAAAAATAAAATACACTTAGTATATCTTTAAAACAATAGTTATATTTTTCTCATTTACTTTCATCTATTTACTTCACTTCAAACGAATTACAAGAAAACCTAACTGTTTTACTAACTTATATTTATCTTGAAGCTATGTATGAATATCCAATTAATAGAGAGCAAATTTAGAATAAATGAATTATGTGTAATTTAGTAATTTTTATCCAATTAATAGGAATTGGATTCTGAATCTAGATTTTAAAATTTAATATTTTTATTGTGTTTAAAAAAGTAACTTCATGCTAAGAATAAATCTAAACCCAAAAAAAGAAGTATGCAATCCATCAAAAGACCCAAGTGAGAGACCCGCACAGAAGACTCACAAAAAACTTGCGAGGGATTTCATTTTACGAATAATCTCATTCGTGAGAGACTTACAAGGGACTTTATTTCGCTAGTGTCGCTAGTGGCCTCACCTATAGTGACTCGCAAGTGACCTTACCTGTAAGAAATTGAGGCTGCGACTAAGTGACCTCACTTGGGAGCTCTTTTTGATGCATTTGAGTGACCCTTCTGAGAATTCATGAGTCACTCGATAATTGTTATTTGAAAGACTTTTCGATATCTTAGTCTACAAATTCGAAACAGAGCCCAAAATACTTGTCGAAAATTATGGTTCGTCCTCCATTTGTCACTTTCCTCCTCTCCTATTATGCATTGAAATGCCTTGAGGGTGTCATTTCAGTGTTTTCAAAATGTTTCATGTACCGACTAAGTAGCACGGAAACGAAAAACGATACGTTTCCGAAACGAAACGGAAATGCGGGGTAAACTGTAAATTTAAAAAATATAAGAGATTTTTTGTAAATATAATTTTTAATATAAAAATTATACAAAATAATTCTAATATAATACAAATAATTCTAATATAATTCTACAATTACTCAGTCATCGTAAATTTACTGACACTAGATTCATAGATTCTGTAATTTTGTCCAGAAGGCTTGCCCAAAAGAACTAAGATTAAACTGAACAAATAAGAACCAAGAAAACAAACTAAATGGCCAATTTTAAAATGCAAATGCCAGAACCAAAACTGAAAGAAGAACTCAAGGTATGTTATTGTAAATACCTAAATGAACTCGCTGAAAGTAAAGACCAAAACAGCAATAGGTGGTGAAGAACAAAGAGGATATCCTGAGAAAGACGATGAAAAACCAACTCTGGCTTTCGACACTTCAGTTAGATTGAACCAGAGACTATCTCAAGAGAGAATAGCGAGAGTCAACTTTGAAGAACAGTATTCTGCCAATACTATCGAGTTTTTTGCACAAGGGATGAGAAGAGAGTATTTCATTCACATACCCAGAAAGCAGAACCAGCTTCAACCGCTCAAGCAAACAAATAATAATGAATACACAGAATACATACAAATATAAATTCAAACACAAACAGAAATGAATATATATATATATATAGAGAGAGAGAGAGAGATACCAGCAGGCAACAGCGACCCGAGAAGGAGCGAGCGATGGCGAGACTTCGGGGTCGACACCGAAAGAAGAAACGATGGCAACTGAAGGAACGGCAGACGGCGGTAACTTAACCAGAAAATCAAAAGAAGAAAACCAGAAAAATGAAGAAGGAAAAAACCAGAAAAATGAAGAAGAAGAAGAAGAAGAAGAAGAAGAATAAAAGAGAAGAAAAATGAGCATTAAATGGCATTGGGCAGTGTTCCTTTGGAGATGTGTGCAACGTGGGCGGGCGCCAAACAGTTGAGTTTTTGCCTCCAAAATGCAAGGCAGAAGACTGCTGGTCACTGGAAATGGAAACACGTTTCTGTCTGAAACGCGTTTCCAATATGTTTAAATAAATTGCGAAACAGCTCTCATACGTTTCACAATTTACAGAAACACCCAAAATTCGTTTCTGGGCGTTTTGGCCGTCTCCGAAATGAGAAACGGTTCGGAAACGTCGAAACGGCGCTCCGAACGCGTTTTCGTGCTACCTTGTGCACCGAAGCACTGAGAAACACACACACACAAAAATTAAAAAAAAAATGTTTCTAAACAATTTTGTAATATTAAGAAAAGATCAACAATGTGCTTCTGATTTGAAAACACGTTCCGATCACAAAAAGGTTAGAGATAGAAAAAAAATTCTTATATTATATAATATAAAAATATAGGGGAATTTTTATAATATATATTATAATATATAATTTTCATATATTATATACTAATTTTTAATATATAATTTTTTATATTAAAAATTATATTTACAAAAAGACTCATATCTTTTTTATTTATGCATTTCTCCAAAATCCATTTCTTACTTTTTTAAAAAATGAGTTTCCTCATTTCCATTTCGTTTTGCGTTTATTTTCGTTTCCATTTCATTGCAACCTAATTTTTCTCTAAAAATAAAAGACCTCTCTTCCAAACTAGAATATGCTCATAATTCTAATAAAATTATAATTTCACTTAAGGCACAAGACTAACTTTAAGTATCAAAGGGTTGGCGGGTGAAACTGGTTTCTTTCTCGATAAGTTTTTTAAAACTTTCACTAGACACTCTCTCACACAAAAAAAATCATTGTTTTGTTTTGACAAAATAATTTTCATTTACCACGTGCATGTTATGTTGTTTCCTCTTCCAAGTGTACATTAGAAATTAAGAAAAGAAAAGACAGGTTGAGGAAGTTAAGACTCTATTTACATATGCTTCAAAATTGAATCATAACAAGGAAAAGAAAAGACAGGGAATTAAGAACATTATGCCTGGCTAGAATACACAACCCATTAGAATTCTATGTTTTCTCTGTTTTCTTTTTTTTTTCATGCATGGAGACACTGTCATCATTTGCCAAGCCAACATGAATGAAACCTAAATCTTGACAAGAGAAGAATGGGAACCCCCCAAAATTACAAATTAAGTGAAGGAAGAAAAAAGAAAAAAGAATCAAAATGGGGAACACTTCATGCATGCAAACTGTTGGGGTCTTTATCTCTCTCTTTGTACATGACTTCTTTTCTCTTGCATCAATCATCAAATCATCATCAATCTTACATCACCATCATTTCAACATTAATGTTCGCCTTATGATCATCACCATCATGAAAGTGTGTGCATGTGTGTGTGTGTGTGCGCGTGAGTACGGTATGACAATAATATTGTCTGTTTTAAGCAAAGTTGGTGGTGGTTGTGAGACAGATGGGGCCATGGTGATGAGGATCAGCAGCCTGGGCAGCCATGGCAAGCTCAAACTGCCTCAGAGAAATTGAAGGGAAGGAAAGGAGGTCTGGAGGAGGAGTGGTGGTGAGATTGTGATCCCAGCAGCCCTTCAAAGCAGAGTTTGTGGTTACAGCAGTTGCACTTCCATCCCATCCTATGTGAGTGACATGCTTCACATCTGTTGGAAACCCTATCTCCATCTCCATCTCCATCTCCCCATCTTCCATCTTTTCCTTGTACACTACATTAACTAATTTGCAAGTCAGCTTACATATATATATATATATATATCCCACAAAATCAAAGCTGCTAAATCAGTCCTACTTTTGTTTTCTGGTCACATTTTAATTCTCAAATGATTTGTATATTTATTGCTGTCTTCAACATTTTTAGTAGGGAAGTAATTTTAGTAGTACTTATAACTTTATCCATGAAAAATATAATTTAAATCAACTCATCATCATATTGTGTGTATGGTAGGGATATAATTTTATAGATTTATATATACAAGCATTAATTGTGCATTTCGGGCTAACCTAAATAAATATATTTACGTATTTTCCACTATGTTTCTCATATTGTGTGATCTTATTAATTCTGTCTTCCTCCAGTAATGATTTGTTTAAATGGTGAAATCAGTAAATCACAATATTTAGAAAGCAAAAGGGCATCGCAATAGCTTATAAAAACTACAAAAAATAACAGTCGTCACATGTTATTTTAGTAAACATTTTCTATACAAATTTTTGTAAGGATATCATAATTCTAGTGTTATGTGTCCAGAGAGAGAGAGAGATGATCCATTACCTAATATATGAGACAAGCTCTTGAAACTCTTCACCAGTCTGTGTAATCCATTGGAAATGTTAGGCTTTGGGACTGTGAAGAAACCCCAGGAAGTCTTCATTTTCACCCCAGATGGGCTCTCTTCTCTTTCTTCTTGGCTTCCTTCAAAAACATATCAGAAACACAAAACTTAATTACACACACGCATAGATACATGCATGCATACATATAAATATATATATATATATAGAGAGAGAGAGAGAGAGAGGAGAGACTCTTAATTACTTGTTGTTACAGAAGAAGGGTTGAATGGTTTTGTGGATTGGTTTGATGAGGCAACAACACCAACACTGGAGTGAGAAACACAGCCAAAAGAGAAAGGAAGAACCACTAGCCTCTCCATGCGATCCCTCATCCTTTCATAGAGCTATAGGCAACACCAGAAAATAGAAAGAGAGAGAAAAAGAAAATCCAAAAAGTAACACCAAACAGAATGAAGAATAATATGGATCTGGCAACTGGCAATTCGCAATTGGCAAGTGTGACAGATAGATGGATGGATTGGTATATGATGGGAAGCTTGCAAGATGAAAATGGTCAGTTATATTGGGGGGATAGCATATGCTCTCTGTGTTGGCTTTATGGGCAAGTTAGAATGATTTTACGTGTGGAAATGTAAGGCACACCCCAAGTTTGGTAGAGAGCAAAAGAAAGAGAAAATATAAATATATGTATATATATATATATCCTTTATCATGGGGTGGGTTGGAGTTGTTAGTTGGTTAAACTGTGCAACTCTTCCTACTTTTTCTGGTCTCTTTTCCATATTAAGGAACCATTTTGAGCCCACAAACCAACTGTTCTTTTTTAATTTCTTTCTTTCTTTTAAAAAAAAGGCACAATACTGAAGAATTTTATAAATACATGACAAGTCAGCCCAAGATAACCATTCTCCCACGCTGATTTACAACTGTTGCAGTGACTTACCTTGCAACCAAAGTCCATTTAAGAAATTGAGCAAATCTCTTAATTTTATTGATAGTTTTGTAATTCTATATTCACTCTTTTATTTTTTAATAATAGTAACGAGTACCATATGGAATTCAAGAAGTAGAACAAGAAGGCTCTTGAATGATTCGAATTTGAGACATTTCTTTATATAATAAATACTCAATATTCTAGAATATACGACCTTATAGTGGTTTCTTTCTTTCTTAATTACTTTATTTGCATGTTGTCCATAATCATCTGCCTAACAAGAATTTCTAGTGGGCTCTTGTTTTCACTTCCATCTCTTGTAGACTAAGCCACATAAAGATCTCACACTCAGTTTGTCAATGGGTAGGATTATGAGCCTGTTTGTTCATTTTCTGAATGACCTGGCAGCAGCCATTGAGTAAGAAACAAGGGAGTTGGCCCTTAAAGTGAACACAAGGAGGCTCAAGTATTTCTTAATTTCCAAGGTGCATGTGGTGAGCACTGGACTTGGATTGATGCAAAGGGACATGGCAGGGTCAATTCTTCTATCAGTATCTTCAACAATTAATCGACCTCTTCATACAACATTTTTGTGTTTTAATCTCTCTTCATTTTTCCCCTTTCTTTTTTTGCACTCTCAATGTGCATACAGGTCTGTAATGTCCCTTTACCATAAAAAATTTAAAATTTCATTTAACAAAACGTAAAAATTTAAAAACATAAATATGCTTTTATCCTAATTTCAAAAACATATTTAAAATTACAAAAAAAATAAATTCATGAAATTTATTTGGTTAAGATAGAAATAGGAAGGAGATATATAAACTACTTTATTAAATTCGTAATTTCTAGTCTGGGTAGCCATAAAAATTGCATAATTCCACATAGGTTATATTAATTAAACAAAAGTCTTTTAAGCCAAGTCAAAGCTCAATGATATGGTCACCAATGACCATATTTTAAGAAGTGGTATAGCTGCCAACTTGATCCACTTTTTGCTTATCAGAGTTTGGTTGCACAAAACCACAATCAACAATGTAAATGCCATAATAATAATAATAATAAACAATAATAAGATATGCTAAATATTAAGCATGTCATGATAATAAGGGTAAGGTAACTTAAACCCAATTCTCCCCATTTGACATTATGACATGTAAAAGAATAGACTGATTTTACAGCGACCGATCTCTCGTATATCACAAAAACCTACCCTAATCCCCCTACTAGCCAATGACATACAACCTCCAACACAGACCAAAAATCAAAAACCAACAAAAGGGGGAAAAAAGAAAAAGGGAAAAAGGAAAAAATGGGTTTTCAATCCCACCAATAAAGAAAGAAAGAAAAAGAAAAGCAAGAAAGAATTTTCAAGACAGCTATGATCAACACTGCAGTAGTTGATGACCAGACAATACTGAGACATTAACCATGAACTGGAAGTTCGACCAAAATATATGAAACTCTAAAACAACCACTACTGCAACACCAATTGAAGAGGAGATGAGGCAGCAAAGGCATCTTCAGCCAGGGAATGGCCAGACTCACCGGACGGTTTGCTTATCCAAACCAAACAAGGAGCAGCAGCAGCAGAGTTCCACACTCCACACGCTGGGGGGTTTTTCACCGGCCTCCATGACCAGTGGACCAACTACAAACTTCATCCACATTTGGCATAAATCTTCGGTTGCCTAACCCGTTACTGAAATGGCAGAGCCAAATTCAATCCGCAACATTTTACCCCCAACTGGGATCGATCATGATGCAGCTACAGCGGATGCAGATGCTTTCTCCATCTTCTCCTTCTCAATTTCTTTTCTTCTCTGACCAGCATGCTCGGCGACACCATTTGCTAGCGCTTGGTAGTGGAAGTCAAGGGTCTGAGTGAGGTTCTGAAACCTCGGTGGATCTGATACTTGCAAAACTTGAACCAAATATTGAAGACAAAGGAGAGAGGGAAACACAATTATGTCAGTCAACAATATCCCATAAGCAGCAACTCCTCATTCCAAGACAAGGAATAAGACAAAATACATGCATTTTACCTTGGATATTTTCCACAAAGAAAATGAAAGGGTCAACATCATCAATGGGTGATTGCAATTCATCATCACTATAGTCGTCATCTGAGTCATCTGAGTCATCAGCTGAACGGAAAGCCTTTACCTGTAAAGGGACATCACAACATGATCGGGCAAACCACTCAATCCATCACACCCACATGTGAGAAAAATGATAAATATCAAGTAAGCTTAGAAGCCAAAAAACAAAGAGAAACACAAAAGTAAAAATGAAGAGATTGAAAAACAAAGAAATGATTGAAAAAAATGATGAAATTGTCACATACTTGTGCAGCCAATTTCTGAAGCGTACTGTCAGCTTCATCCCCATCCTCAGCATCCACTCCCATTTCCTTGTCACATCCATCATCATCCTCATCATCAGTTTGCACACCATCCATATCATCATCATCATCTTCAGCCTCGTCTTCCCTTTCAGCCTCCTCTTCTTCCTGTGCAGCTTCTGCCAATGTTGGATCAACATAAATAAAGGATTTCAAATCAACAAAAAGTAGAAGAGAAAATTATGGGTATTAGTTTCAGAACGATTGCAATAAACCTTTTTTTTAAGCATGAAAATGCAGCAGTAAGACCAATCAAAAAAATTATACAAAAAATTGGGAGAGAAATAGAATGTGCAATGCAGAACATAACAAAGGAACCTGCTACTTGTTCTTTGTAGGCAACAAGTAAATCGAGAGTAGCCCTAAAAACACGCCCCAAAGCCTCCACTGGCAATTGACCCACAGGAAGTGGAAGCAGAGATGTCAACCCCAAGCAGCAGACTTTCTTATCATTTACTCTGCAACACCACCATGACATGCATGAGACACTGAAGTCGAGAGACTGCAAATTTCTACCCACTACATATATTTTGGTCTTGGGAGAAAGGCACTGGGAGGGTGCATTCAGAGAACCAAAATTACTAAGAAAATATGAAAAGTCACCTTCTAAAATGAGCAGGTGCTCCACTCTTTTTTTTTTGTTGCAGCATCTCAAACCAAAGGCTAAATATTTCTGCAGCAACGCCAATCTTTTGCAAAATGCTGAGAGTCAAAGATGCATTGTAGTAAAGTGCATCAGCAATCTGCAAAACATTAAACACTAGAACTCAGAAGATCTTCCATGGTGGTAAATTTTGTATGCATATGGGATCTGCAAAAGCAAATTCCAAGAGAAAACTGTATGCATGTCATTGTAAATTATACTGCCTAAAGAATGCAACCAACCACATGCAGCATACAAAACATAATATGCACTCAAAAGAACAAAAGGCTTAAGACATAAAAATTCAATTTCATATATATTGTAACACTCAGTGCAAACATCAGCCTCTAGTAATTTCCCTTACATTCAACCTGCGCAAGTCAGGGAAATATACTACATTGAGATTGATTAAGAGGTGTTTTATCATACAGATATATGCCCCAACATAAGGACCACAACCACCTCTTCGATGTACTATATCCCAACCCAATGCAACATCCACAGCAGCATCTGTAACAGTAACAGCAAGCCTTACATTCTAGTTCCTAGCTCTTCAACCACCAACCCAGCATCCACAGAAAGGAAAGAGGGGCGGGGGCGGCGGGCGGGGGGGGGGGGGGAAAGAAGAAAGAAAACAAAAGAGAGATGAAAAGGCTGAAAATTTTCGAAGATCAATATATCAGCACAGTTTCCAAGAAAAATTAGACAAGTGAGTGATGCAGCACAAGTCCATTTCAGAGATGCATTTATTTTCAAGAAAAGAGGAACCTTAATGTTTCTTACCACTAGCATCAAAAGACATTTCAAATATGGTTTCTCAGTTCGACGCAACCGCTCAATTGTAATCATAAGATATGGCTCAACCCATTGGTCCACTTTCCCTCTGCAGTGTTGAAACACCACTTCAATGAGCTTAGGAGCAGGCTCAATATCACCATCCTCCAGATTTTTATCTCCCATGATCTGAAAAAAAGACCAAAAAGATATTGGGAAGAAAACAGAAAAAGAAAGAAGAAGCAGCCACTGGCAGTAACTACATAATTGTAAAAGGCAGAAACAAGGATTGTATAAGCAAGTTCTCTACTGGCAATAGGACCATGTGCACCTAAATGTTATTATTTAATTATGCTGACAATTCAACAGCTAAAATCAATATTAAAAAAAATAAGATGAGGTAACTCACAGATGAAATCATATTCCAAAGGCTTTTCTGGTAATCTGGTTCTTTGCATGTTAGAAAGTGTGCAGTGCCTCTGGAGATATAGTTGTCCAATGGAACCAAGATATCTACAAAGATAGTAAACCACAAGCACAAAGTGAATAATAGACAGAGGCACAGCAAAGAGACAATCTTTCCCACTGAAACTTCAAAAAATGTACCCAATACCATCAATAACCATAATGAGGCGAAACAATTGGCAACTTTTTCAGAAGTTCACAACCAGACAGATCACCAGGAACAGGAGATGAGCAATCAATGCATTTACAACTCCACTTCAAGAGGTTGGAGAATCAAAATTGGGCTGAGGCATTTTAACTTATGCAACCTTTTTGTTTTCAAATAGGTAACCTAAGGGTACCAGACAGCATCATAAGCAGTTGTAAAATCCCCAAGGGACTTGTGTTTGGAACTTTGGAGACTTGATTTAAGGTAATAAACATGTGGTCTGAGATGAGATTTTCTTGGGTAGGATCAGTATATGAACCTCAAGCTCCGGCCCAAGTACGACCAAGTACCCAGCTCTAAAATCCAATATTATGCTGGAAATGGATTCTGATATAACAACTCCGTAAAGCACAAGATCTGATTACTCCAAGTCCACTACAAGCCAAAGTAGGTTATATAACTGAAACTAAGTTCTAGTCCTACTTAAGTTGTATAAACAATTTACAAACACAAAGCGCAGTTAAATATCTTTTCATGCTTAGGCTTATGAATGTTAAGACATTGCCAACACTACTGGCCCATAAATAATTTTACAACCTTAGCAAATGACAGTAAAAATTCAGCATTGACATCAAAATGAAAGAGCAAATTTCTTAAGGCAAATTCACATCCCTTGCAGATAAAAAAAAAATTATCAGTAAGGACAAGAAAGAAAGAATTTCTTGCAGATTGAGGCAAGAAGCACTGTAAGTAAACTTACTTGGGAAGAAATCAATAGCCCAATCAGCCAATGCTTCTATCATCAATGGCCACAGGCTCCACATCTCCAGGGATATTGCAGGTGAAAAAAAGGTCATATATGAAACAATTTCTAGAACTTCTTCAAAAACCTCTGCAAACACAGATAAAAAATCAATGAAAAATAAATAAAAAGGGAAAAAATGATATAGATATCTTTTTCCATTTTTTTGTTCTGTTTTGTGTGGGGGGGGGGGGGGGTTATGTCAAAGGAAACAGTTGAACAAGCCTTTTTTCTCTTTTATTCCCATCCCCTTTTTGCTCTTTGCAATCATAGAACTAGTCACTGTCTTGATTTTTTCATTTCTCATGTGAAAATTGGAACATTATGTCACAAACCTAGGGTTGGCTAGGGTTGTGATAGGAATTTAGGAGAGATTTAGGGACAAGAAATCAGTTAAAGAGGGAGGTTGAGAGCTGAAATAGAAGAAATGGGAAGGAAGAGAAGAGGAACCGAGAGAGAGAGAAAATTAAGAGAGAATTAGACTTGAAATGTATTCTTCAATATCAAAATCTGCATACCTCCATCTGATTACAATAGCCCCTTATATAGGCATAACAAATTGCATAACCACCCCCATACTTCTAACTAATTGCTACAATATCACCTAATAAGCCTATTACTACATTACCCCTTTATTTTATTCTTATTACATCATTGACCCTCCTATACCCCTAGGTACATGACAATTCCCCCCACCTAAAAATGTTTCTTGTCCCCAAGAAACTTATTATCGTTGAGCCACTTCTCTATCTTCATCCAATTCCCACCTTCAATTTCTGTTCAATGTCTTTTTCCCTCTTTATTCTTCTAGGCTTCTTCTTCTTTGTTCTTAGGATTCCAAGACCCAACCCAAACACAATTTGGCTTAGAGCTCTCGCTAAAGCTGTCCAATTAATTTCGGCCTTCCATTGGAAAACATGATCAGCCACACCTGGCCTAATATGATTAGTAGTTGGAACTTGGAGTTTAAAGGAAGAGTGAAGTGTACCCTTGGCTTCCTTGGGTAGTCCATCCCCGTCCCGTACAAGTAAGAAAGTTAAGCAAGTATCTCTAGCTGCATTTATTGCAGTTCCATCCAGCTCACCTCCATGTTTTATGGTAAAGTTACCAGCAATTTCCTGGATTTGCAGCAAGGGAAGATTGCTGACTTGCCTTAGGTACCTCGGCAAGGCTTGGTTGGGAGCTTCCGAATTAGGTGCTGCCACCACTCCCCTTCCAGCCGTCAATTCCTCCATCACTGCAGCTGAATCACTCCCCGATTCTAGCGATTCCTTGGTGTCTCCTGCCATTCTCGACAACTGATCGAATGCCTCAAGCATCTCTTGTTTTGGACTTCCGCTATTATCATCTGAATCATCCTCATCAACAACCTTCTTTCCAAAGGGATTAGAGTACTCCTTTGATTCTTCTTTTATCCAAGCACTTGGAGCCAGGCCCTCGGACCTTCTGTTATTGCTGCAAGCACTGTCCTTACAGCCCCCATAATTGTTGCTATTGCTGAAAATGCTGTCACATGGCTGGAAATCAGCAATTTTCATAACATTCTCCTCCTCTTTCATGGCTGGTTCCTCAGCTTCCTGCCTCCTTGACTTCCCATTAGAACACTTAATTCCAAGGAACTCCTCCTTATTAAAATTCCCATGATAATCCTCAAAGAATTCTGCTGGAAAATTATAATGATACTTCTTAGTAAGTATCATTGCAAACTCTTGCAATTGTTCATGTAGCATCCGGCTGAAATCTTGGCTCGATTCATGTACCATACTTCTTGTTCCTCTGTCCACTTGGCTGCTCCCCTCTACCAACTTCTTTTCCCTTGTTTGCTGCTTCTGGCCAACTGAGAATGCAGCCTTCTTTGGCTGCCATAGAGGCTCCATTCCCACTGAAAATGAAGTATTCATCTGCAGCAATTGCGGCTCCAATGGTCTCCTACGTGCACTGCTTCCCAAGGTTTCACGAATAGGACATTTCATTGAAATTGCAGCATCCTTCGGCTGCAATTGAGGCTGCTCTCTTGCATGAAAATTCCCCACTGAAAATGCAGCATCATTCGGCTGCAATTGAGATGCTCTCGGCTTCATCCGGGTGTCATCCTCCATCCGAATTCAAATAGTTGGTGGAATCGCTTGGGCTGCTCGCCTCCTTTGATTAATTTGGAGACAGCCAACGGAATTCTCAGGAATTGAGAATCGTTGGTTGCAATAAACTATGAATTTGGTTTCCAATTCCGCCGAATCTGCTTTGGCTTGCTGCCAGCCTTGGAAATAGCCGCAATACAGTGCAGGAAGTCACAGCCTAGAATCGCCCATCCAAATGCGCCTTCCCAATCCACTTCCAGCTCCTCCAAATCTCACGTTTTCTGCTGTGCAATTGAGGCTGCTCTCTTGCATGAAAATTCCCCACTGAAAATGCAGCATCATTCGGCTGCAATTGAGATGCTCTCGGCTTCATCCGGGTGTCATCCTCCATCCGAATTCAAATAGTTGGTGGAATCGCTTGGGCTGCTCGCCTCCTTTGATTAATTTGGAGACAGCCAACGGAATTCTCAGGAATTGAGAATCGTTGGTTGCAATAAACTATGAATTTGGTTTCCAATTCCGCCGAATCTGCTTTGGCTTGCTGCCAGCCTTGGAAATAGCCGCAATACAGTGCAGGAAGTCACAGCCTAGAATCGCCCATCCAAATGCGCCTTCCCAATCCACTTCCAGCTCCTCCAAATCTCACGTTTTCTGCTGTGCAATTACTTCCGAAACTCGATTGAATCGGCAGCCTTCCGATTTGCCTCACAAAACCCCTGGAATTTGGATCTATGTTGCCTCCAAATCCGATTCAATTTCTTCCACTTCGGCCAAGAGTTACTGCAATTCGCTGCCAAGCATCACCTCTTGCATCGCCTCACCGCCTCGATCAACTACCATAATTCGGAAATCAACAACAAATCACCCTCCGATGGACTGCAGCTTCTCACAAAGGCGTCCGTCGCGTCACTCACCGTTCGCATCTCACAACGACTGCTGTCCGCTCCTGCTGTGCCACTCTAATCTGGCTTCAATTTTGGAATCGCAACTACGGTGACTCGAGCAAGTAGCAGCGAATCAACCTGCTGTCGATTCGACAATCGCTTTCCTCGTCTCCTCCTTCTCGCCCAATCACCGACCACGGTTCGCAACCACTGGCTCGGTTTCGTAATTAACCGGAATTGCTTCGCCTACTTGCCAACGACGATCCTTTGAAGATCGATAGCAAGTAGGATCCTCGCTCCGTCAACTCTTTGTTATTTCTGGAATCGCTTAGCTCAGCCTCGACTTGGCTTCCAAGTCTGTTGAAGCTGCGTCCCCTTCCACTTCGAGCAAGACTCACTGAAATTCGTGGCCAAGCGTCAATGGTCAGCTTCGTCTTCCAGACTCGAACACTCTTCCAGAATTCTCAAGCCGAGAGACACTCCTCTATCGGACTCACTGGAAGCTGAATTCGCTTAGCTTTGCTTCATCGTTCGGACAAGTCGGATCGGAATGACTGAAACGGTCTCCTTGTTTGATCGATGTTAATCTGGCTCGCTGAAAATCACTCAAGGCTTTGCTTCGATCACGCCTAGCTCGCCTCTTGCTACTTGATCAGTTCCGAGAATCGCTTGCTCTGTATCGCCTCCAAAGGATCAGAATTACGGAATCTGAAGTTGGATCGGATTACGGAATCTACTTCGCCTTCAATGTCTCAAGTCGGTTAGGATTACGGAATCTACTTCACCTACAATTTTGAGCCGAGAATTGCTAATCCTCCTGCTCCGTGTTCTAGGAGAGTCGATCTCATAGTTCAATCACCTCATCGAAATCACTGAATTTCAATCACTGGCCGTCTTCATCTTCAAAAGTCGAACAGAAATGCGCCACAATTTCCAGGCAACAATCGCCTCTAACCAGCCTAGGAGAATCGCGCACTCAATCACCGTCCAACACTCCAAGTCGGCCAATTCAAGACTCAATTCCGCTAAGTCTGGAATTGAAGTTGCAATCACGGATCTGCTTCTCCTTCCTTGTTCGACTGCAACACGCTTCTTGTTTTGATTTCAAATTTGAACGTGGACTGCCGGAATTTAGCCTATCTCGCCTGGCCTTTGAGTTTCGGATAACAAGTGCTAAATTCACAAACTAGAATTAATTGAAATCACAGCCAAGGATTGACTGCTCTGATACCAATTGTCACAAACCTAGGGTTGGCTAGGGTTGTGATAGGAATTTAGGAGAGATTTAGGGACAAGAAATCAGTTAAAGAGGGAGGTTGAGAGCTGAAATAGAAGAAATGGGAAGGAAGAGAAGAGGAACCGAGAGAGAGAGAAAATTAAGAGAGAATTAGACTTGAAATGTATTCTTCAATATCAAAATCTGCATACCTCCATCTGATTACAATAGCCCCTTATATAGGCATAACAAATTGCATAACCACCCCCATACTTCTAACTAATTGCTACAATATCACCTAATAAGCCTATTACTACATTACCCCTTTATTTTATTCTTATTACATCATTGACCCTCCTATACCCCTAGGTACATGACACATTACAATCCTCGGGGGTTGTCAAAGGAAACAATTGAACAAGAGAGATTTGTTACTGTTTGCTAAAAATGCAGCGAATGACCTTCCCCACCATAATGAAAGTGTTTGGTGTACGGTTCCACTGCTTCATCTTTCAAACAAGAGAGATTTGTTACTGTCTTAAGGACAATCTTCAACAGTAGTAAAAAGAATTTCACAATTACCCATAGCTTATGTCAATCATTTAAGGGATAAGGAAAAATGCCAAAATATAGAGGTTATAAATCATATGCCACTAGCATGAGCATAGTACAGCTTATTTGCAGAAAACATAGATGCTTTAAGTGGCAAAAATAGTAAAATACCTTGTCCATCAGTAGTCAACATCCTATGCATTATTGGGAGGAGAGTTGGCTCAACATGGACAAATAGGTCAGGAAGCCTGCTCACTGATTCAAGAATTGTACTTATGGCACGCAAACAACCAACTGCTGCCAAAGCACCCGGATCATCAACTTCATCATCAGCTTCTGCTGTATTCATGCATTTCCAAAACGCAGCAGCCTAAATGACAAACTAGAGCTTCAGATAATGAAAAAGAAATGGCATCTTAACTATGTAAAAGACAAATGAAGCAAAAGTCACCAGATTCTGGCATAGTCCAAGAGCATATGGAGCCATCTCCTCACCAAACTTGTCAACAATAGTCTCAAGTGTAAAAACCAGATCCTCATTTTCAACTTCGTTCATAAGTTTAAAAAACTCTGTTATAAGAAGAAAACAATTAAAGTAGTTGCAAATATGAAGGGAAATGAAAATTGCTGAGGATAGTTTCATAATTCACACACCATCAAGTAGCTGAGCAAGAATTGGCCGTATTTCACTAAGATCTGTGCAACAAACACGAGGAACCATTTTATGAAAGCAGAAAACATTTTATGAAATAAATTACAGGTGCGCACACGCACACACATGTAACCAGAATGGTAAAACAGAAGTACCTTTGCAAGCTTCAACAAATGAACGCAATGCAAAGACTGAATCCACACGGACTGGAAGCTCCGGGTCACGCATCCCGGCAACAACACTATGTAATGCTTTACGGAAATTGTTAGGTTCAGCAAATTTGATATGAGCATATTGTCCTGCAACCCATGCCGCCTAACATTCCAGACAATACAACATGATCACAGGATAAGTTAAAAATCTTGAAGAAGACAGTGAAAATTTACAAAACAAGTCGTACATGAATTAATAACAAGGGAGCAAGTCTAGGGTAGTTTTGACTGTCATATTCCACCACAAAACCATCAATAAACTAATAAAGTAAATAGCCAGCATAGTAAGCCCACGCAGCATAGGATTCTTGATACATTTCCAACAAAATTTTGGGTGATATGAGAATAGTTTATGGTAGCATGTCCTCTATTAACTGTTTTTTATTATTTTCCAGAGAATAAATCTAAATTTTTAAACTGAATTCAGAGAATATGCATCATGCATAGTGTACATTATTCTGTTTCTGAAAGAAGCTTGTTGAGGCTCAAATTTGAGTCACTTTATTGGACTAAGCAACCTATGTTGTTGGGTGTCCCATAAGGTAGTCACACTATCCAATCACTAGAATATATTATACTCAAACCCATCTCTCAAACAACCAGATGTTCTTTATGTAATGCTGACTGGCATTTCCACAATTGAAATAGCAGCTAATCACTTAAATAATTGTAAATTATGCTTGAACGCCAATTTACTTATCTTTAAAGGAGCATACATATAAAGTACACTTACACACAAGCAGTCTCCTAGCTGTACTAATGTCATATTAAAGACAAGGAAGCTACTGCACTGATTTTTCTCAGGTTAGTCACAAGACAAGCAAAGGCAAAAGACACAAGTAGATGATATTCGGAGTAAATGGTCCCTAAGGAAGAAACCATACAAAAATGAGAACACCTTACAAATAAAGATATTGCATAAATTCATAACACGATGTGGTATCTGAAAAAATGCATCCATGAGATTTCATGCTAAGGGGCACGGAAGGAACAGAGAAGAAAAGGAACAACCTACCTTGGCTCTAAGATGGCCACAAGGACTACTGAACTCGGGGAAAACATGCTGAACTAGCATACGCTCAAGTTCAGATTTGTAGGGCTCAGTTTGTTTCAGTTTATCACATAGTGCCCCAATAGCAAGAAGAGCACCATCTTTTTGTCGATAGGGTTTGTATTCCACTGAGGCCTCATCATACCTGAATTGGAAAGATAACATAAAAGATGACTTTAGTGCCCACATGTACAATACAATTACAACTATAGTAGACTATAGACAAAAAAAAAATGACGGGGATACCTCTTAAAGATCTCAACAATGAACATTACAAACTTCTGAAGATTCTCTTTTCCGCGCTTCCGTACCAACTCACTGACAAAATCCATTGCAGCTGTCCTAGGACTGTATAAATCTTCAATTATATCTGCAGAAAAGGTAGAGATTATTACCCCCCAAAAAATAAAAAATAAAAATTGGGGGGTGGGGGGGATGACTCACCATACCCCTTCCTCACATATTCATGTGGATCTTCATCCCAAAGCTTTTGATCATTGTCGTTAAAGCACATAAGTGGAAAAATTATCTCAAAAAGAACAATATCAAGTCTTGGCTGCAGCTGATTGTACATACTGGTTTTCGAGACACTGCACACATGGATTAAAAATTTAAAGTACAGATGGACAAATACAAATGTTAAATTTATGAACAATCAAAAACAGCACTTAACATGCCATATATGAGCAAAGGCCACATAGGATATCCCAAAGCAAAGTCCAAATACGAGCAAAGGCCAAATTAAGAACTAAAAATTTAATTAAAAATTAAAAGCACATGAGCAGCAAAAGTATCCCAAAGCATGTTGGGCATGTTTCACCTCAGTGTCTACTTCACAAGTTTGTTGAAATGCTAAATGAGTGAATTTCCCACAAGTACTGGTGTCTACAAAAACCATAACACTACAAGTCTCCTCTACCAAGGTACCATGCAACTTTTCAAGAAGAAAAAAAAATAGTCTACTAGATATTTAATAATAGCTAAATAAAGACCAATAAAATACAGGGAACAGTGAAGACTTCACGACAAGAATCCAACAGATAAAAAAAAAATAAAAACTCGTTCAATAACTGATAAACTGCAATTTAGCAAATAACAGGATCCTCACTTGTTAGCCAAAGCAAGTACATAAGAAATAACTCACAGGGACAAAATCACACAATGAACTGAAATGAGCAGAAGTTATGCAGCACGAACCTGTTGCTTAAATACTGCAGAATAAGATTTGTAACTCTATCAGGCAAATAGCCACCAATACGTATCACATTCAACAAATTCAAATGGCACTCCAAAACCTTCCCTGCATAGTTCTTTTGGAACATTTGGGCAAAAGCTCTGTTTCCAGGATTTTGAGGTTTTAAATCTACTAGTCTGTGACATAAGGGAAACTGGTGATGAGCCAAATGATGTTTAAGCTGCACTATGGTTCATTAGATTTGTATACAAGCCAAACGCACGTCAAGTTTGAAACAATAAAACCTACCGGGTGTATAGGCGGTTCAAAATGTGAACTGTCCACTTCTTTACCTTCCACCATCCCCATGACTTCCTAAGCTCTGGATCAACAGGCTGGCCTTCTTCAGGTACGGGCCTCTCCAATATACTTAAGAAAAGAACCATCCAAGCATTGAAGACGTTTGGATCAAGTAACTGTTTTGGAATCTCCAACTGAAAAGATTGACACAAGACATAAAAATTCATAAGCAGGATACTTTCTTTATTAAAATAAAAGACCGGCTTCTTTATCAAAAACTGCATTTGGAAGAGAGGAAATGCATAAGAATGCAAGGCTTATTTACTATATCTGTACATTGAACTCAGAAATCTTAGCAGCTATTAACATAAACTAAAATAGCTTGCTTGCACTGAATTTGGCTCATTAAAAACGAGATTAACAAAGAGAAGCACAATTCCAAATCAATACCCTCACAGAGAAATGGAGAATAACTGCTGTTCTTTAACTACAACAGTTAAAAAAACAAGAAAAGAAAATAGACTTGAAAAAGTTCTAGTAATCATACGATGAAGTTCTTTTCATGTAAAATTGTCAGTAAGACAGGATATGATTCCCAGTTATTATCAATAATGCATCATCCAATAATGAAGAGCAATGTTAACAAAGAAGAAATTCTGTGGAGCTTTCCATGAGAGCACGTACATATATGGATGACCAGAAGATTTTGCAGATTAGCTTGATTAAATCTGCTACTTCCAGCGAAGGGTTGACAAACTGAACAAGTCCACTAAATATATTCAGCAAATGAGGAAATGTTTCCTCAACGATCAGATGAACTGGTGTTCTCTCCTCGTCTGACTTGAACCTGAAAAGAACACATTGAGGACCTGAGGTTTCTAGTAAATCAATAATTGATAAATAAAGAACAAAAGACATTCTATTCCATGTATGAATCTCCACTCCAATACTCAAAGAGAGAACTACTTGAACCTACAATTAGCAATGCTTTCCCAGATGTGCGTGAAAAATGGAGATCTACAATACATATGACATTTAATACCAACCACTTGCATTTACTTGATTCAACTTCTTACACCCCCACCAAGGGCGGAGCCACGTGAGGCCCCCACAGGGCCAGATTTAAAAAAAATATATATTTTTTATAATGATTTACTACTAGAAATAAAGAAAGTTATATTATACTTTACTACTAGAAATTAAAAAAAAAGTATTGAAGAAGGCAAGTATATAATGGCCAGTAGTAACGATCACAGCATTTTTTACAATTTGCTCATAATTTTTTTACAATGATGATGCAAAGAAAGCAAGTATTGAAGAAAATTGTGAAGTAAAGAAAGCAAATATGGAGGAAATTTATATTGAAAAATATGAACAAGTTAACAAAGCAAGTATTGAGCAAACTGATGTTGCACAACTTCTTATGATCTCGGGTTAAGAACTATAATAATAGATTACAATGTTAATCTTCGAGATCAAATTAGAAGAACCTACTTGCAAAGAGGTCCGTGTCAACCTTGAAATCAAGACGACTCATTCTAGGTTGGTTCAATGAATTTGGTGATTGATTGGAATATAATATAAGCAAAGATGCCGCATTTTGCTTATACTGATATCTTCTTAAAACAAATAATGAGAAACAATGAGGTGGTGATTCTTTTGTGAAAGAAGGGTTCGGTAATTTGAAAAGAAAAAAAATGATAGACTTTAAATTCATGTTGGAGGTGCCAATAGTGCACATAATTAAGCTTGAAATAACTGTGAAAGTTTAATGAATCAAGAGCAAAATATTGAGACAGTTTTCTTCAAGCAATTAGAATAAAAACTATATTATTATCGAATTCGTCTGAATGCATCAATTGATTGTGTTCGACTTTTTCTACAACAAGGACTAGTCTTTCGTGGTCATAACGAACTTAAAGATTCAAATAATCAAGGTAACTTTCTTGAACAATTGCAATTTCTAGTATGAAAAGTCATGAGGAACAATTGTAAAAAGTTTTTACATTTTAATATTATCATTATTATCTTATTTTTGAAATTATATTTTTTGTATTTAAGTTCGCCCACCATTTGTAAAGCCTTTAGAAGTGCCTCCCACCAATTTTTTCTAGGTCTTCTTCAACCTCTTTTGCTAAATACGTGTTTCATTCCATCAACTCTGCTCACAAAAGCCTTTGTTGGTCTTCTTCTCACATGATCAAACCATCTTAATCATGCCTCACATTTTATCTGCAATAAGACCCACTACTACCTCTCTCTTTTTTTTTTCTTTTTTGCTCGGTAGAGCTTCTATGACCTTATTATGAAAGACCTCATTTCTAATTTTATCTTTTCATATAGTCACACATCCATCCTAGCATCATCATGGACCTCATCTCCATTACACTCATATTTTGCAAATGTTGATGCTTTATTGACCAACATTTTGTGCTATGAAACAATGCTAAGTCTTGTAACCATCTCATAAACTTTTCCTTATCGCTTTAATAGAATCCTATGTCATGGCCCTAGGAGCAATAAAGGGGGCATTATTGTAATAGGGTATAATAGTTTGTTAGGGATATTTGGCAATTTGTTAGGAGCACATGGGTGCTGTTAGAAATTAGTTAAGCAGGAGAGGATTATGTTTTGAATGATAAATGAAATTCTGATTTCTCTCCATTCTCCCTCTTGTTTCTCCCTACTTTCTCCCTAATTCTGCTTTATCTTCCCCTTCAACTCTTCTTTGTTTCTTTCCCCGAATTCCTTCCTAGACCCTAGCTAAACCCTAGGGTCGTGACAAATGGTATCAAAGCATCGTTCCTTGGCTGTTAATGTCCAACGACTATCGACAACTCCTCTGTGATTGATTTTCGACAATCTAAGCCGCGATCTTTAGCAACCCAAGCTGGTTCAAGGAGCTACCATCTACCGGTGGTCCTCGACCAGTTGTTAAAATTGCAGTAAGGAGTCGATTCTTCAAGTTCATCGGAAACTATAGTTGAATCAAACTAGAAGATTTCCAACCGTAGAATCAATTGCGACTAGCTCTTCCAAACGCCAAAGCAAACTCAAGGTCAGGCGATTTCGAATTGGAAGTGTTGTTGATTTTGGAGGCGAAGTCGGTAGTGACGCTCGATTGTGAAACTCAAGCGTGTTGTCGGCTTCTAGAGGCAACTTCGAAGGATGGTCAGGATAGTGAATTTTCAGATCCAACATAGAGGAGGTGAGATACGACCATGATTCTCGACAACCTAGGCGAATTCAATGAGCTATCTGCTAGTGGTCCTCAACCTAGAAGGTCATGATTGGAGTGGGTGGCCAGAGGTGAAGCGAACGACCCATAGGGTTGCAACTAGTCAAGGTGAGCGTGAGTTCGTCGAAGGTGAAGCGGACGGCCCAGAGAGATGCAACCAGACCGGAAAACCATGCCGACCCAGACCGATAAGCTTCCAACAAGTGCGGATGCAGTGTTGCAGTTTTGATCAGGAATTCCGTTCGGAATTCTGTGGGATTGGAAGGCACGGTGGTGCTGCGATTTTGGGTCGAGAAGCAATTTTGACCATACGGGTGAAGCAAGCTGCCCACCTTGATCGGAAAGGGATTCTAACCATTCTGTAAAAGTCAACCCAGAGAGAATCGGGCCCATAATCGGCGACTGAAGCAACGAGAATCAGTTCTCATCAGTCGATTTTCTGGGAGGGTGAAGCAATCCGACAATATAAGTTGCAATTGTCGTGGACTTAGGCGACTCCTAGAGCAGTTTTGGTGATTCTCAATTGTTGTGATTTTGATTGTGATTCTCAGCTAACAATTAGACGATCTAGAGGACTCTAGAAGGCCGATGAAGTCGCTATAATTGTGCAACTTCTTCCGCTACTATAATAGACTTGACCTTGAAGCAGAACAGTGACTGCAATTTGCCACTTATTGGATCAATTGCAAAGGTGACTATTGTGAGGTAGTCACAGTAGGAAAGTGTGGGAATTAGAATGTAAAGAGCTACGGTTTCTTGGCCTACTGCTTTTCCAGCCAGTGAGATTTCGTCCAAGAGGAGTAGTGCACAAAAGAGACCAATGGAGTCTCAATTGCAGCAAAAGAATGCTTCATTTTCAGTTGAAATGGAGGCTCAATGGCAGCCAAAGAAGCCTACATTTTCAGTTGGCAGCAACAAGGATAAGGAGCAGTGTAGCCAAAAGAATCAAACATGGGGAAAAAAGTTTGAGAATGAATCTAGCCAAAGGGACAAAGGAACAAGCAGTGGGATTCATGAAGAGTGCGCGGAATTTGGTCGAATGTTCTACGAGAAGCTGCAGGAGTTTGTGATGATACTGATCAAGAAGTATCATTACAACTTCCCCGCCGAATACTTCGATGATTATCGCGGGAGTTTTAACAAAGATGAATTCCTTAAAATGGAGCAGCTAAAGGAGAAATTGAGGAGGCAAGAAGCAAATTCACTGCCTACCTCCAATGTTGAGTAGAAGGAGTATACCGATTTAGGCGAAATTGACAAGGAAGATACCAACTCATTACCCCCGTTGGCTAATGCATGGGCTGAAGGATTTGGTGGTGTTCCGAATCAGAAGTTTGTGGGAAATGGAATAGCATTGGATCAAGGAAATCTGACTGAAGGATCCTCAATCTACACAGATATTGAGGCTAGAATCCTTCCTCCTATTTTAGACCTACCAAAAGCTAAGGATTCTTTGGCTTGGGTTAAAATGGGCATCGAGAAGGTGGGGATAGCACTAGCTGGAGGATATCTTACTACCAACATGAAAGGCTCTAGCACTGAACAATATGATGGTGTTACTGCCATTTCAAAATGGGCAAGCCAAATTGCAGAAGGTGTGATCCTGTTGTCAGTATTGGGGGTAATAGAGGTAACTAAAGCAAGGATTTCAAGGGAGTGGAACACACTCGCTGAAAAGAGAGATGCTGATTTCTCTTTCAGCCAAGGGAAATCTTTTACGAGTTATGACTTTGCAAGTAGTTCTCTCTAACAGTAGCAGATTCAAAGTGGTGAGAAATTTTGGAAGCCGGTTGTAACTCGGGAAAAGCTAAGGGAGGTAGCTGAAGAAGTTATAGGTTTTGTCGAAGGGAACAAAATTTCCGTTGTTGGATTGGTTCCTCCTCTAGTAGGCAAATCCGAATTCTGGTCTATTGCATTAACGGATTAACGGAAGACGGTGTTGCAGCAAGTCATGATGCTATTACGGTTGAGAGAGAATAAAAGAGGAAAAATCCTAGATGGATAAAAAATGAAAGAAGCATTAAACTGATAGAGAAAGCTGGGATTGGATGAATAAAAACGGCTCAACGTAATAAGTTTCTTGGGGACAAAAAACCTTTCAAGGTGGGGGAATTGTCATAACCTTAGGAGCAATAAAGGGGGCATTATATGCCTATAAAAAGGCCAATTGTAAGATGAGAGGATTATGTTTTGAATGATAAAAGAAATTATGATTTCTCTCTACAATTCTCTCCATTCTCCCTCTTGTTTCTCCCTACTTTCTCCCTAATTTTGTTCTATCTTCCCCTTCAATTCTTCTTTGTTTCTTTCCTCAAATTCCTTCCTAGACCCTCGCGAAACTCTGGGGTCGTGACATCCTACTATCACATAAAACGTTGCATTCACTTTTCCATTTTAACCAACATGCCTTGATTCTTTGGGTAACATCCTCATTAATCTCCCCATCGTTTTGGATGATCAACATTATGAATTTTGTGACATTGACACCCTAACTTGGTTAGCATAAAGTGCAGCCAATGACAATAACTATTATGTTACTTGTCTCTATTTGAGAATCTCTCTTTTTCTTTTACATCCTCATTAATCTCCCCCATCTTCTTGGATGATTGACACTATGAATATTGTGCCATTGACCCACTAACTTGGTTAGGATAAAGTGCATGAGAACTACTATCTTAGTTTCTACTTGAGAAGCTGTCGTTTATGTTTCCATTTTTTTTTTTTTTTTGGATATGGCAAACACATTCGTCAATTTGGCTCTTTTAAACCAATGCTCATTATCTTCTAATATCTTTTTACCTTTTGAACTTTATTCTTAATTTAGTTAATGTAGTTTGTTATAAATGCTTCTTATTTTATAAAACAAAATGACAAAATCCAAAAACTTGCTTTAGAGAACCCTAATATGTGTTGAAGTAATAAAAAATTGTTCTGAGATCTAATGTAGTAACTCCATATTTGCATTTCTACAAATTTTTAGTATTGGTTCATGGGGAATGCAAGTTTTGCCATCTCAAAGGAGATGAAACAAAATTTTGCTCATTTGCAGAAAGGGAATACTTGATGTGTGTGCAGCTTAAAACCATAAACAAAAGGTCAAGTTGAGATAATAAAATGAAAATAAAGCAAAATGAAACAATTGGGGCACATTTTCTAGGGGTGATCAACAATACAAGGTAGTCATTATCCTTCATTGCTATAATCTCAATCTACAAATCATTAAAATGTCATAAGATAAGTGAGTAAAATCTAGCATACAACTAATTAATAATTGGTGTCCGTAATTAACAGTAACATACAAACAAGAGAGAAATTTGCAATTTTTTATTCATAAGAAAATAAGTATTGAGTGCCATTTAAAGACAAAAGCAACAATATAGATATCATTGGGGGAATAATAACACCACTACATCTTGAAAATAGGTTGATGATACACTTACTCATATTTTCTGGAAAGGATCCTCAAAACAAACAAAGCTCCATAAACCTGCTGATTTTGTAAATTATGCTTCACCCACTGCAAAAGACTTGGCCATTGTTCTGGGTAATCTGCATGAATAATGGTCTTGAGGCACTCACCCAACTGTACTCTGCCAAAGATAAAAATTGTACGAAGAAGGATTGTGAAGGTTAGAAAGTACCATTTGCAAGTAAATGTACAAAAAACATGTACATAGATCTAGAGAAACTGAAAACATGGAAAAAGTAAAGAGAACTAAATGACCAAAAAAACATAATGGCTAGAAAGTTGGTACCTCAACAAGGGAGGGACTTGAGCCACAAAAACAAGAATGTTCTGTCGGACCATGTCCTTGTCGCTGGGCAAGATCTTTGATTGCTCATCTGAATGAACAAGGAATAACATGTGGCAAACACTATAATGATACAATTACAAATACAAAATCACTAACCTATATACGTAAAATAACACCATGTTTAATGGCATATTCATCTTTCTATTACAATAGAACAATTTTGAAATTTATTTATTTGCAATCGGTTAACTTAATTCATTTAGGTACAAAACAAAATTGCTTGAAAATGATAACCCAGACTAATTTCATGCAATATCGCTATCAGTACAAACAAATAACTAAAGTTGACTTATCAAAAAAAAAAATGAACTTTGAAAAATTCTGAGTTGTTCTATTATCCAACCAAAAAGATGGATTTCCTAACTACCAATGAGCCAATCCAAATTGGTCTATTAGTAATTCTAAGGACAGAGAATAAGAACAGACTAATAGCAGATCTAGGCAAGTGAAGCATACGTGGATCATGCGGCGACCAGTTCTTCGCAATAAAATTTTTGAAATGGATGCTGGCAACCTGTCGCACTGCCAAATCACAATTCCCATCCACGATGATCTGCAAGAGCCTCACCAAATGCTGAGGCGTGTACTGAAACTGCAAACCCAAACGAATAACTTCAGTGTCCAAGTCAACAATCTAAGCAGCAGAGGGCTAATAAGCGGCCAACTCTTTCTTAATCAAACGAAAAACCACATCAAAAAAACCCACATCATCGCCGCTGAATAAACACTCAATTCAGCAGCTAAACAAGCACAATTATCATCTCAGAATCAACAATCCAATCCGAAATCATCATCATCAAACAAAAGGAATCTAGGGCGAACCTGATTGAGGCTGTGCTCCGCCGCCTTGCGCTCATCCGGATTGGGGCTCAGTGCTGCCTGAAGAATGACGGCGAGACTGGGAAGATCCATGGGTGCGTGTGTGTGTGTATAATCTAACGTTTATGGGTGTGAATTTGGGGAAGATTGAGAGGAGATGGATGTGAAACAATGAGACTAAACCCAATAGCAGAATTATTGGGGGGGGGGGGCTGGAAGTGAAGAGTGTTCTGCTAGGGTTTAGGGAAATTTACCAGACTCGCAGCAGTCGACACAGAGATGTATATATATATAGATAGCCAGGGAGAGGGTTGGGGAGACAGACAGCGCTGCGGGTTTGTATATAAATCATTAGGGTTTGATATATATATATATATACACACATTTACTTTGAATCAAATGTGCCCCATTTTTATTAGATTCGATGGGTATTTGATAAAATTAATTCATTCAATAGAACAAAATTTTCATTTCATTTAATCGGACAAAGCATAGAAAAAAAATGATAATATCTACACCTCAAGAGACTCTTCGGAGGTGTAATAATAAATCATTCATTAAAAGATATATAAGAGATTCTTGTGAGTCATTCAGATAAAAAAATCTCTATTTTGATCATGCGAGAGACCTAATCTCTACACATGAGATCATGAGATCATGAAAATTGGGTCCAACTCACCTATGATGTGCTCACTTATAAATTTAGGAGATGTTCGATATGCTTGTCAAAAATTATGGTCGCTCGTCAATCTTCTCTCTTTTGCAAATCATTTAACGTAAAATACGCTCATAACTCTTAACACTGCTGCAACTCTACCTACTCCCTATATTCTTCACACTCATCTAGTGACTAACCTAAGTATCGAAAGGCCCGCACAGGACAATCACCTACGCCCTTAACTTGTCAGTTTGATTCGGGTTTTTTCTTGTATCAATTCAGTTCGATTAATTTTTTCAAAAATTCAATTTTTAATTTTCAGTTCGATTTTTTTATTGGAAGAATTGAACCAACTAAAGTTTAAAACGATATTGTTTCGATATTTATAAATGATGTTGGTTTCTTCGATTTTGTGTATTTTATATTGGTTACTTCAGTTTTCTTCAACTTTTTTACGTTTCTTCAGTTTAATTGGTTTGATTTAGTTTATACAATTGGATTTGATTTTTTTTATTATTAATTAGTTTAATTTTTTGGATTAATCGATCAGTTTAGTTTTACTCAGTTCGATTTAATCCGTTTGCACGCCTCTACCCTTAACTGACTTCTTCCTTGCATGTCACCAACAATATCGAGATACTCTCTCACACTAAAAATTTATTATTGTATTTGAATAACAATAATTGAATATGATTTAGAAAAAAATAATATGTCTATAAATCATACTCAACCTGAATTCATTAGTGGATGCATATATGGTTTAGGAAAATGTTGAGGTCAGGCCCTAAACAACTTACCTAATCTAATTTTGGGTTCTAACATTTTGGTTAGTTTATACCTACTCTAGTTGGATAGCTCATAGTTGATATTTTACTCAATTTAATAACAAATTAACATTTGATAACAATATTAATATCGATAACCCTAAATCTTGACTAAAGATTTTAGAAAATAAATAAATATTTTATTTAAATTGAAACGAGCAAGTAAAAACAAAAATAAGTACAAGATTACACGAACTTTACTAAGAATGGTGTATTCAAACTATTTTCGATTTCAAACTATTTTTTACTATAGTTATTCTTGCTACTTATCTTCCAGTGACAAATACCCTTAAATATATTTATTTATATATATATATATTAACTTATTTAGGTATGATAATCTTAATATTAAAATATGGAAATATGTTGACTCTTATTCACTTCTCAATCTTTACTTCCGTTATGGAATGCATTAAATGGATCTCAAATTTTTATGATAATAAAATTTTCACTATTAATATTTTCTAATTGTTGTCAAGTATTTAATTCAAACTCGCCTTGTTAATGCAATAATCAAGCAAAAATAAATACATCTTATTTTTAAATAAAGTGCATTTATTATATGTTTTAACATCTAAATAATTCTATTAACTAATAATAAGATACTTCGTGTTTTTAATCATTTAATCAACTAATAAAATTGTCATATTTGAAAATAACGTGCATTTATTGTCGCTTAATTTAAACACGGCATTATGCTATTACTATTAATTAAATTGTTAATAGACTTTTTTATATTACATTAATGTCAAATTACAATGCGAAGATAAGGCTACATTATCTTTGTTGTTTTAAACGCATTTTTAGTTTTTAATTTTATAAAATAATAAAAACGTGTTTTCTTTGCTATTTTTAAAAATATATTTTTGAAAACAAAAACAAAATTGTAAAAAAAACTCAAAACAAAAAAAAATTATTTTGAATATTTTCATTCAAAACAAACTCTAAATTCAAAATGTATTTATTTATTTATTTATTTATTAATATTTTATTATTATAAAGGAAACAAATATTATAAAATTTATTAACTTTAATATATATATTTAATAATATATTAACATTAAATATTTATAATTTACTAAATAATCAAATTTATTGAATAAAATATCATTAAAAAATTATTTTCAAAACTTCAAAAACAACGTATTTTCTAATTTGAGAAATAGTTTTTCAAAATGACAAAGAGAACACGTTTTTAATTTTTTAAAAATAAACTATCAAAACAAAAACTAAAAATGAATTCAAAACTGAAAATTGAAAATTAAAAAAAACGTAGCTTAAGATTACATACAAAATTAACATTCTCTTAATTCATATAAAGTGATAGAAGTCTCGTGTATCAAAATATTTTTTCTCAATGATAGCATACTTAAACTTGAGAGTTCGGGCACCTGATTTACCATTGAGGCATATAAAATTTGAAATTTTGCTCCCACAATTTTGGGTTTTTAAATAAATGAAAGAAAAAAAAATGTTTAGTATGCTTAACCATAACTAATTTTAGGGGGTGAACATTTGATTAGTTCAGTTATTAAATTGATCAAAATTTTCAAATTGAATATATCGAATTTGTGTAAAAAATTGAATCAAACCGACTGAATACATATTCAAACCGAACAAATAAAAAAATATAAAAACTCAAACAAATTAGTCAAAATGATGTCATTTTTTACATTTTTGTTAGTTCAATTATTTCAATTTTTTTTCTCAATAAAGAAACTAAATCGAAACAACCAAAATTGTCAAATTTAAAAACCAAACTAAACCAACCTATGCCTTGAATCAAACCAAACTGACATTTTCAGTTGTTTCGATTTAGTTATTTCGATCTAACTGAAATGTAATTCATCCCTAGCTAATTAGTGGACAATAATTACAAAAAAATAAAAAAAAAATTGTTTGAAATTTATCGCACTTCTTTTAACTTTTAAAATGTAGCACTAGCATCCTCACAAATGAATGATCCTTTAGTCGAACTTGCCAGATCTAATGAAGGTGTTTCATCAAATACTTGCAAACTACAAATGTTAGGTAGGATTTCAACTTTTACAGTGGAATTTGAAATGAATTATACTAGTAGATTAACTTAAAATCTCTTTGAAATAATAATCATTGAGTCATTAATTTTCCTTACAAATCTATCCATAGAAGTTTCGAACGTTTAGTAACCATCAGTCATGTAAAAAATCTAAAAGAGCTAGATCTAAAACCATGGAATTGCACGCCTTTAATAAGGATCTTTTGAATTAATAATTTTCCATGACTCAATTAATTCCGTTACAGCCTCTTGTGAGTTGCCTTTAGATCAAATTCAATAAATCAATTTTAAGCAGCAGCCAAGGATCACATAAAATTCAACTTCCAACGAGAGTCTTACTCTAATATCATTTATCATGAACCTTATAAGTAAATTTATTAAATAATCATCATAAATTGACATGACACATATGAATTTATAACAATTCTTTATATCATAATAATTATACTCAAATTTATAATAGTATTAACTAAAAAAATTAATAATAAATCTATGAACTATTATTAAATTTAAATAAAATTATTATGAATTTATTTATTAGAGTTATTTGTGAAACTTATTTATAGTTATCATTCCAAACTCTTACATATAAGAAGCAAGTTAAGTACAGAGCTAGGTCATGAGTAATTAGAGTAGAAATAATAATTAATTATAATGATGAAGGATTAAACTAATAGCAAGGAGAAGGAAAGGGAGAAGCAAAGCAAACAAGGAAGTTAGGCAGGCGGCTGCGGAGAGAGAGGGGAAAAGGGGATGATCAAATCAAGCAAGCAAGCAAATGATGGATATTATGGGACTTTGGAGGGATGGGGGGCCCACCTGAAGTTTCCTGGCTGTCCGTGGGAATTATTACTAACAAATAAACTACTAACAAACCAGTTCTATAGTTCTTTTGGATTGCATCAAAGCACATCAGTCTTTTTTTCTTTTTCCTTGAATGCTCGGCAAACACGCAAGCGGGTTCGTTGAGATTCCATTACAAGGTCCACTCTCCTATAGTTTTTTCTTTTATAATTTTAGGGGGGCTTTGAATCGTGAGCATATTTTAACATTCAAAGATATAATACTTAAATAAAATGATTTTTCTTAATGATTTTAGAGTGTGACATTAATAGAGATTTTTTTTAATATTTATATATTTTACTTTTTTTTATAATTAAGAAGACTATACATTTTTTTATTCTTTAACTATTTTAACTTTTTAATATTTTATTATAAGACTCGAGATATGTCATAATATAGAGTCATAGATTACTTTGATTAATTTCAAAAAATTCTTATTTACAAAAATATTTTTTAACTATATATAACCCTATATTATATATATTTTGCAATCACAACTCGAAACTAAAATCAATCCCCCATTTATCATTTTCTTGAAAATCTTCCATATTTTGTTATTTTTTCTTTATTTTCTTATCTGCTCAAGCTAAGTATCAAAGGCCGATCTTAATAACAATAATAAAATTATTCTTATGTAATCAAGAGGTCACAAAATCATGTTGCCAAGTAATATTTTTACAAATATAGAAAGAGATTGAGAAAAATATGACCTCTTTTCCTTTCCCTTCTAAAATAAGAAACATGCCCATCAAGCAAGCCCTTACGTAGGAAGCAAAAGTTCTAGACACTATGTTCATATTAGCATAAAAGCCCCATTTGGCTTTTAAACTTTTCATAACATGTCACTTTTACCTCTTGAACTATTGTTTTTACTTAAATGCGCCCTTCTACTTTATGAATGAATCTACTTTGAACCCTATAACTACTTATTGTTAGTCTTATAATCAAAGTACACCAATTGAAAAGGTACAAAGTTTGCACGTACTCTTTAGAAGGAAAAAGAGTTAACAAGAAGGATAATTTTTTGTGATTTGACTTTGGTCTTTGAATTTTTCCGGCTCATATGCAGTCCTGTATTTTGGGAATTAATCTGCCTTGACCCTGTGATATACACCTTTGTCAATCATAAGATCAAAACAGACCAATTCCAATTCATAAAACACAGGAGCATATAGTTCGTTAATAAACTCATAGGGTCAAAGTAGCCAATTCGTAAAGTACAAAACTATATTTGAGCCAAAAAAAAAAAAATTCAAAGACTTCAGCGAAATCACAAAAATTTCAGTGCCAAATTGAACTTTTTATCAATCTTACCAACTGCTCTCCTTGTCCTTCAAGAGGGAGGACATGAATGAAAAGGTGATAAGAGAGAAGACGGAAAGGTATATAAGGGAAAATAGAAAATTACTGATCAACTAACAAAAAGCTTGACGCGACTTGACAGTAATTTCCTGAGTTCAAACAAGTTCTCAACGCTTTTTCACACTCAGGGGGACAAGGAGAAAAGGCCCCCACAAAACCAGCAACACAGCAATTTCAAACATTATCAGCATCCTTGTATTTCTTTACAGGTTGATCTCAAATGCCCACCAACTCTGCCTCTCATATATACTGACCTTCATAGCCATCATTCACACATCCACGGCACAAGCACATACTTCGCAAAGAGGCAGTTTCCTAGATGGTACAAAGGCCACCAGGCCAGCTGTATGATCTACCTATAAACCATTGAGCCACGAGTTCCCTCTTTTAGAAATCTAGACTGAAAACGAAAAACAAATGAGAAAAGAACAAAGGGAACACACTACATTTCCAATTTTCCAGCTCATGAAAGCTCTTAGTTGAAACACCATGCCCGGAGGAAGGGAGAAAGCAAAAACTTTGCTTACCTACTTAATTCCGAGTAAAACCTGCCTTTAACTAGCTGGATCTGGATCTGGATCCGGATCCGTGGATACAACTCTTTCACTTCCTTCGGTGGTGTCTGACACAGCTGCTACTGGGCTGCTACTGGCAATTATCGCATCACTGGTATTAGGGCTAGCTGTGTTTATGGGGTTATCATTGCTTGATGTTATGGAGGAGCTCATGGTAGGTGCTTCAGAACCAGAAACACCTTCAAGATGGTTCGAACTATTCAAAGCCTTGCAGTGAGGGCAGTAGTAAGTTATGTATGGAAAGTCTTCCTTCCTTGCAAGCCCTGCACAAGAACAAGTGGACAGAATCACTCATTTATTCTCTGCATTTTGCAAACAACCACACCAAATGTAGTAGTTTAAAATTAAGATGCACTCTATTACCATGGTCCACTCACCATTATGCATATGGCAGTTGCCACATATAAGTGCATAGCATTGTGTTGGATCCTCACCCACCAGCAATGCTGCAATCCGAGCAAGCCATCCTCCATCGTGTGTGCTTGCTCCTGGTTGACGATGCTCAACAACCAATGGATTATTCTCAGAAGTCTCAAGACCAACACTCCCTGTGACATGGAGCATTTCTTCATCGGTGTGTTGTAATGCAGGGCTCCGTGGGCTACCAGATATTGTCTGTGGCTGTTTCCGGTTACGAAGCCCACTAGTTTGGGCAAGTTCAACATCATTGCTCTTCCCCATTGGGAAATTGAGCCTAGACTCGTCTCCCACATACACTTTCAAGCCAGAATCTGCACCCAACTTAGAAGCAAGGACAGTTGCAGCCGCCGCCTTTGCTGCTGGGTCAAGGTCGTATTTCTGTATTAAAAATTATGGCCATAAGCACACTATGTGTCATACAAACCTAGTTCAGGAAGAAAATTGTATAGCAGATGCATACAAGGCTACACTCAGAGATAACTGCATAAATGTCAGCAATGAAAATCATCTCACCGTGCATGTACATGTTAATAACTTATCTCAATATGATGTAGAAACATTCCAAGGATTGGAAACAAAATTAGGCTCCACTCAGAAAAAGGAAAGTTTTAGCAATTTGACTATTAATAAGGTCGACCCATTTTTACTCGGATGAAATTTTCAACATTTCATTTTAAGCATGGATTCATGGAGGGTTTTATAAATACTTGTTACTTCTAACTTTCACAGCTATACCATATAGACATTTAAAAAGGAACCAGAAATCATTTATTTATTAACAATCTGTACTATAATTCACTGGACAAGTGTCAATTATACTTGCAGCATTCTATGCCTCCGTTCTTTTTAGGAGCCATGAACAAGTGTTTCAATCCCATTAAATCTTTTTCCTCACAATTAGAGGAAAGTGGGAATTGCTAAAACATGTGCTTCATGCTTAATATTTAAGTAATGCTTTGTCAACTTCATTTTTAGAACATAAAGCAAACAGAGCTAGGAAACATGGCACTTAATAAGTTACCTGACTACATGGATATCATGTTAAGTTTACAATAAATCATCCACAGGAAAAGCTTTATCAAATAATTATACAAAACAATAAAAGTGGCAAAGAAAAACACTTGTTCTGTGGTTAACTTCACCTGGATGAGCTGCTGTGTAGAGTAGTAGTTTGTCTTTTCTTTAAGCTCGTCAATTTTTTCTTGCCTTTCAGCCCGAAGCCTTTCCAAAGTTTTCTGGTCCTTCTGGTCACCTATGAGATAATATAAGAACACATGAATACAAGAATGCCTATTTAAATCTATCTTCAATGTGTTAGCATTAGTACTAAAATATAAAGAAGACAGAAAGGGGTTTTGTGGCAAACTAACAATGAGTCCAAGATGCATTTGCTGGACCCAATGCAAATGCATATGGCATTATGTTAACTCAGTCTTGATAAGGAAATGTCTTTGGCAATTTGCTAGCAAGATGAGCTATATGATAGAACTCTTCTCAATTGATTGAACTTTCACTCAAAAACAGTAGGAATTCCTCACTTACAGTAGCTTCAACAATGGATGTAGCAAAAACAATGAAAGAAAACCAAATAGGCCTATTCGAGAGGGCCTCTCTCTCCCACGACTTCTCCAACAAAATTTTCCACACCCTCTCTCTCTTTCTCTTCTCCCTTATATACCTACTCCTCCCACTTGTTCCAGCCACATGCTAGAATATTCTCTTCTAACTAACTTGTGACTTTTTTAGCCTTGGGTCATTTTACTTGGTTGCCCCCCCTGTGGTCCCCCCTTTTCCCTCCTTCTTTCTCCTCTGATACGTTTGTTTAATGGGAGTCCTAACACTATATTTTGTAGGGGAGTCACCAGAGCTAAGCAAAAGATAAGTGTAGGATGAGCTTTTAGGTTAGGTGGAATTTGTTAGGTAAGTTCGAGATATGACAAGTCTCTAGTATGACAAGTAATCCACATGTTTCCAGGATTGGTTCCATTTTCATTTGCACTGCAATGGAGAATCATCTATAAGTGGCAAACAAATGCAATGACAAGATGGTATTTGATGTAGTTTCCCAAAGAGAGTTTACAAGTGAGGAGCTGCTTTCAGTGGCAGGGTTTTTGCTTGTTATAAAGGATGGGCACCAATCAGGGATGAGACGATAAGATTAATTGGACTGGTGAGAAGACAGAGAGGTACAAGTTTACATCTCCTTATAGAACTTTCCAAATCATCTGAAATCACGCTTTTCCTTCAACAAGAATAAGAAGATCAAAGTGCCTTCAGAAAGGAGTTACTTTGTTTGAAAGGTAGCTCAGGGGAGATTCTTACAATTGGTAATTTTACGGAGAGGGAAAAAGTGGTCATTTCCAATTGGTTGAGTGTAAGATCAGATAATTGGAAGATCACCTAATCATTCCTTATATAAAGTCAAAAGTGAGATGCAAACTTCCTCTTTCGTCTTTTGCGTGGTAATTTCAGGCAGTTCCTTGACTAATTCATTAAGGCTTTCAAAACTAAAGAAGGCATGCAATAGGTAAATGTAATAAGGAATAGGGGCAACTTCTATTTGTTTGGTGGGGTGAAATTAAACATTCTATGAACACAGAGAAATTTCAGCACTACCCAGTTTATCTTTTCTTTTCAGTCTTTTTAATTTGGCTTTAGATGGGATCAACCCTTCACCCCACTGCTTTTCACATACTAGAATAAAATGCAGTTCAAAGTTGCTTGCATGAACACCCCCTCCTCCCCCCCACCCCCCCCACCCCAAACAACCACCCAAAAAAAAAAAATCCATAAATACATAGGATATAGAAATAAAAAATGACATGAAGGAGAAATGTTGTGTAAGCATATACTGCATTGCCTCATTCTGCAAAAAGATAGAATGCAAATGGACTGCATTACTTAAGGAGCTTTTATTATTTCGCTTATCACCAAATAGAACAAAAACAGAACCAAGAGCAAATTGGCTTACTCAAATAAGAATGTTCATGATGCTCAATTCTTTAATCAAAAGATAATTTGTAGCTTCAGATCTCATTCCACTAATTATAAGGGGAGTGTATCTCGGCTGCATTTGAAATGCACTTTATATTAACCAGAGTGGTTTGATTCTATACTGAGTGAAAAGCCACCTTGAAGCAAGAAAAGGGTCTGTGGTGAGGCTGCTCAAAGTAGACCTATTCACAGACTGTTAAAAGGACATGTATAAAAGAATAAAAAAAAAATGCTGGATAATAGTTCTCCGCAAACAAGTTAACAATTTCATCTAGCACAAATTCTCCGTACTCTGCTCTGCAGGGAAAGCTGATGCAGAGCATATTCTTGATTTATTAGAGTTCTTTGTTTTCTTATTTGTTTATCTTGCTATTTATATTATTAGCTTAAACAAGTAGTCATGTGACCAAGATGTGGCTTTTGAAGTTTCCCTTACTTTTTCCAAATAAATGTGTAGAATTGACAACTGACTTTTGAATAAGCAATTTCTAATGGCTTCTAGACATAGGTGAGCAAAATCATTCAAATATAGCATCGGTTGATTTTTGAACTCTGAAGTACTTCAAAATTACAAGAATATAGTTCAAAATTTTATGGATTGAATATTCTAAACGGACTCTACAACAATACAAAATTCCATGAAGTTAACATAAGTTTCCTTAGATACTTACGCATCTTTGTGAAGCTTGCAAGTCCTGAATATGCAATAGAAGATAAACCAGGCAAAAGAAACATTGGTAGAACTCGTAATGCCCTCATTTTCCAGTTTAATTCCAATGATCTTGTTGTCATGATAGCAAAACCCACTGCAATAACCTGAAAATGAAAGTAATGCTAAGCCTCCAAGGACCTAGAAAAGAGAGGAAAACATGTTTTATTTTGCCAAAATGAACTGGCAATCAGCAAACCAAAAAAGTTTAAAAGATTGTGGGCAATGAGGACTTCTCACTTCCTGCTACTAGTCTACATAGACACCCAGTTGAGGCACATTTCTGCACAAAATTACACCATCACAAGGAAAAGAACAAAAAATGAAGCAACATGTATGCACATGAATTCCCAGCAGGTCTTTTCTTGAGCGCTGGTCTACCTTACTCTGTTGAGTTGTCTTCATGGACTCTATATTCAATGAGGAAAATTTGAGGACATCGGTAATATCGCCATCTATTGCATTAGGGATTTAGGTCAGAATAAAAAGTCTTTTCTTAGTTAAAAATGAGCTTGGAACTGTTCCATAACTTAGGCTTGTTTGATTTGTTGTTAGTTTTCATGTATTTGTTTTCATTTGCTTTGTGTTGCTTTTTCTATTAAAATGTAGAAACTAAACATTGCATTTGATAATGTCGTCACTTTACAAGATTTTGGAAACAAAAATTGAAAATGATGTTTGATAAAAATGTTATGTATTTTATTAGATGATTAAACATATGATGATTACAAAATTTTTGTTTAACATATTTGATTTGACAAAGGGGAATGCTCAAATCAGCACACGATTCCTCCTCTCTGCTCTCTTTCTCATCTGTGTCTCTGAATGCTCGACTTTATAGGCTAAAGAATGTTATATATGTTTTAAGAAAAAGTTGCTCCAATAAAAATTTCAGGTTGACCTTGAAGAAATGAATAATTTTTCTAAAACATATCCCTATTCTATAACCATAGGAAGTAGTGAATTACTTTCTATTACCAAGACCTGGCCCAAGCACAGCCCAAATGACTGGCTGCTTGGGGCAGCCCATCGAAAGCACACTCAAAGTTCACTAACCAAAATACTAAGGCAAAAAATGCACAAAAAAAGCCCAAAGACCTGGCCTGGACCATGGGCCAAGGCTGCTCAATGTGCCTTGTGGCAGGAGCCCAACCTTGGCCTAGGTCAATTCAGGTTGGTCAGGCAAAGTTCACAATCCCCAAGATATACTAGTTTACAAGCAACCAACAACAAAAGAATTATAAGCTAAATGAATGAAGGCTCCAGTTGGACACGTGCATGCATGAAGGATGCTAAATGCAGTGCCCCAACTATGGGAGCTCTCATAGAACTCAAGAGACAAAACATAGCATATAAATGGAAATCTGGAAGCAGAAACAACAATTCTACTACTCTAATTTATGCAAAATATTGCCACCAAAAAAAAAAAAAAAAACACTACAAGCAAATTTGAAAACAAGCTAGGCAGCAATTCACCTTGACCTGAATTGTTTGAGTTGGCTCTAGATTTGAACAAGTACCAGGATCAATATACCCGAATCAAATAAGTTTCAATAATGTTTATCCTAAAAATAATTGTAAGAATAGAAAATAAATGGTAAGCAATGATCCCTTCTGATGGAAAGACAAACACCAGCTAAATATATGTAAAATTATAAGTAATAATCAGTTGTTCAGGATTTCTGAGAAAGCACACTGAAAGTTGATTAAATTTTAGTTCAAATAAACAAAAGAAAACGTGGCCTACCTCAAAAATCACAGAAAATATGATCACATTCCTGGCAGTTCTCCTCCAACTCTGAGATCTCCTCTTCATTCTAGCAAGAATAGCAGCTTCTTCCTTTGAGATGTGTTCCAGTCTCTTCTCAAAATCATCCCCATGTAGTCTAAAGAGTCCATTCCAAATTCGAGATATTATCCCTTTCTTCTTCTTCTTTGGAGTAATCACATTATCTTTCTTCTCAGTTGCAGGCACATCGAAACTTTCCCCTATGTCCTTGCCTTTATTGGACTCTCCAGCCATTCCCTACAGGTTGTCAAACTAAGAACCATAAACAGATCCATTTTTCATGCGTGATATCAAAATCTATACAAGTCATGCATATGAAAGAAATTTGAAAAAACAAAAAACGAAGTTTATCACGAAGCAGTTATAGCAGAAGATCAGAGTCATCGGGAGCCTGTATTCCCTGAGGTAGCCTGTTCCTTCAGCAAAGGCCAACAATGACCACTTCCATACCTCAGCTTTTTAGCATCTGTTTCCTCATTTCCAAGACAAATCAACCACCTACTCCGATTCAGATCCATAATTAAGGAGTTTCACTACTCCTTACCGGCGTTCCGCCTTTAATTAACATCATTAAAGGAATTCGCCTTAAATCAAACCAAAAAAATAAAGAAAGGAAAAGCAATTCGGAAAATGTAACAGCATCAAGAGTAATCAATCAGCCGATAACGAATTACGCGTACAATGATCGAGATGGAAGATCAACAATCCATCAGTTGCGATGATCAATTAGGGACTCTAGGAGGCACAGCCCTAGCCCGATCAAGCAAAACCAATCCCCAAATTCCCAAAAGTAAATCGAGAGAGACGGATTCGAAACCGAAGCGAAAACACAGATCTGGAACTGACCTCGGACAGGCAGACCGCGGCGGCCAACGCGGACCGGCGGGCAGTGTGAGCGGCGGGGCGTGGAGGTAACGCGGGAGGGGAAAGAAGAAGCGCGAGGGAAGAGGAGGTGGGAACTGTCCGCGAGGCATTATGAGAGCATAGGAATATGCAGAGAACTGTCATAAGCAATTCTCTACGTGGAACGCACGCACGGCGTGACCGAAATGACGAAAACACCCCCCACCACGCCGAGGCATCCAACTCCAACCGCGTTTTCACAAAAGCACGAAAATGTAAATAAGTTACATTTATTATATGAAAAATTCTATTCATACTCACGTTTTTACTCTTTGTAATTATAATTAAAATAAATTTAATAAATACTCTACACAACAACTTTTATTACTTTTCTTAATTTCTTATATTCTAAAATTACCCTTTCTCATATATCCCATACATCACAGTGACAGTGGTCGCGGGTTTAAAGAAGATGATGGTCTTCGAACACTGGAGTTTGGATTGGCCATTGCCACCCCTAGCACCTCTAAATCATAGAGTTCGGAAGTGTTGGCAACCTCCGAACCTTGAAGTTTAGAGGCTCTCAATTTTTACTTTATATATAATATATTATAAGCTCATAAATGATGTTTTAATTTGTAATTTGAGCAAGTGAGTAATGATACACTTGCTACCTTGATTTAAGTTAATATAATGATACCTGCAGTGCAGGTGTAATATGTATAATATATATATATATATATATATTATGAGAATAATAATAATATTATTATTATTAAGATTAAAAATAATCAAGAGTCTAATATTTATTTAATAAGTTATTCTCAAACTTTTAATTAGATGTGTTTGTGAGATCTTATTGAGTTAAGATGTAAGTGCATATGATTTATAAGTAATTAATAATTTTATAGTTAATATTTATATTTATTGATAAAAATTTATTAAATCTATATTGCATGTCATGCTTATAATTGTTAGATGGACAAATTTATCATTTTGTAGTGGCAAGTAATTCAAATGGATAATAACATTTTTTTGAATTTGTGTATTTACATTTTAATTTTTCTATTTCTTCTTTCTTTTTTAACGGTTTATATTTCGCAATGCATTCACAAGCAAGATGAATTATAAGTTTTTTTTTAGAACCCCTAGATTCTGAGCTCTTTATCACAATAACAATTCCATTTTCTTTTCCAACTTTCTTAACCCATCCAATTAGTGTTTCTCTAATATCAAAGAGCTAATAGAAGAAAACATTTAGATATATTTTTTCTCTAATTAAAATAATAATTTTTTAAAAAAATATTAAAAATCTATCATTCATGTGAACTGTTGAATAACATCAAATGATTGGTGAATTGCAAAATCAATTTTCTTATCTCAGAAAAAAATGAATAAAATAAAACACCAATTAAAAAATTGAAAACCCAACTTCCTGAATCCTGGCATTCAGGAAGCACGGTGTCCCCCGAATCCTAAATACATGCATTTCCTGAATTCTGGAATTTGAAAAATTCACTAATACATACAATATTTCCATGCACACTAATTCAAAAAATCTGGGATTCTCTGGAGTTTCCAACTTTCTAAACCCTTACAAACACACACTAATATATACAAGATTTAGATTTACTTGTGTGTGATGTTATTTTTTTGAGTAGTTGTTATCTTATTCGTCAAACTCTCCTCAGTTCGTTGTCAACATTTGAGTACAGTAATCCATAACTAACTTCAACTTGCTGATATTTTGAGAGAAAATGGCTGAGTAATTATGGGTGTGAAACAAGAGGAATGAGTGACCTTGAGGAGAAAATAACTTTTCAATTTTCAATGGTGGGTATGAAATAATAAGTAATTGCGGTGGATGGCGGATGAGAGGAAATTACAGAGTTTGGACGGTAGAAGAAAGTGCGATGTTAGGTGTTTGCTTAACGTGGGTGGTTGAGCATTGAAAATAAAGGGTAAAATTGAATTTTTGCTTGAGACTATTTTAGGTATTGTCGACGTTCAGAATTTGTCGACTATGATTCGTTGGCCCGCGATCATACAATGGATCCGAAAAATGTATATGAGATGTCTGATTTGATCTCTCGAGCCTCGGGTCCGTCCCTGCAAGATACTCCGAAGCTTAAGTCAATAAGCGAGTATGTAAAGAGAGAAGAGAGAAAATGTCATGATTCAAAGAAAAAGTGTCTTACCCCCTCTCCAAAGGGCTGGCTCATATATATCGGGAGGTGTTCCTCCTCATGTGTGGCATGCCTGCTCCAGGAGATGGGACAGAATACCTAGTGCCGGTGAAGAATGTCCATGCAGCAAGAAGGTACCGATGGAACATTCATTAATGTGGATGAGACCCCTCATTAACGGCGAGGGGACCCGTCATTAATGAGGATGGGATTTGAGGCGAACGCGCAGAAATCTAGGTACAACAGTAATGATGTAGTAGTGAAAAGGCTAGGATGGGACTAGTGTCGACTGGTCGAATAGGCTGAGAAAGTGGGCCTGAGACACTTAGCTGGGGCGGCCACTGGTCCGTTAGTGCATTAGGGCTTTAGCCTCTTTATTACATGAGCTGGTTGGCCGAGCTAGTAACCAACGAGGTCGCTGGGGGCTTGTTTGGAGCGTGGTTGGGGAGCTCGTCCAGATGATGTCATACCAGTCTGTGTTTCAGCCGCGCGCAAGCTTGCTCTATGGGGCTTAATCAGAAACCTTTCAGCCCCTTTTTACGGTTGGACCGGCCCATCGAGCTGGGCTCACCCCTTATAGAGTAGAACGGGAAATACCCGTAACAGGAATATTAAAAAATGGCTGCAAAGAATAAAATCGTGACTACAAATAGAATTTTCCTTATTATATTTTATTTTTAATAATGAAATAATTTTATTAATTTATAATAAATATATTCGTATTTTGAATTATTTAAGAAATAAATAGCATTATTTAATGTTAAATAACATAATATAATTAATGTACATTAATAAATATTTTTAAAATATGAATATTTATTATATCTCATTTTTAATTTTTAATTGATCTATGTTAAAATTAAATGCAGTTATTATAAAAAATAAATAAAAAAATATTTAAATCTAAAAATTCAGTGTTTGAAAAACATGTGTATAAGGAAATTCTTTTATATATTATATCAATTGACTTTATTGTATTTTTAAATTTTTAAAATAAAATAGCATGAATTGTTATGATATGCTCTCTTTATTGTGATACAATAAAAATGTTGTTTGGGAGTTGTCGAAAAGAAAGGTTTAAAGTTTAGGGTTCAAGATTATATTTATTTATAATTTTTTTCTATTATTTTTTTCGGACAAGAGTAAATTATTGTGCATCAGTATCTCTTTAATTATAGCATGATATGTGTTTTGTTTGTTAAAATATGACACGGGGCCATATGCTTTTTTGCCTCAGATCAGCAAGTCCACACTCAAGATAGGTTCCAAAGTCCAAAAATATTAAGAGTGATCTCGTTGAAAATCTAGCTAAATTGTCAAAAACTCGACTCATATAAAATGTAAAACCTCAATAGGTAAAGCTATCTCACATTTAACTTTAGAGACTTATTAGTATTTGCTTTAATTCATTCTCAAATACTAATTTACCTGTGGAAGACTATACCAAGAGTCAAAATTTCATCTTTGTAAAAACTTAGATGTTTAGACGTAATTGATGACCTTCTCCAACATCAGCAAGCCCGGGCTATATAGGGGTGGTTCAACTTTGCTTGACACTTATTTCATGCAGAACTATTTTACTATGAAACCAAATTAAGCCTCAAGTCAAATGATTACGAATAGTAGTATCATTCTACATATTTTAATGTGAATGTGTTTTAAGGTTAATTTTGTGTTTAAATTTGATGGTTTCCCTTGTTTTTTATGAGTTTTCCTTTGATTTATTTACTTTTCTTCATGATTACTCAAAATCTACTATAGCATAAGCTACAGATACTTTGTAATTTTTTTGTTAAAATATTCTTACTTATAAAAAAAAATTAGAAATTATTGGTCTTTTAATACATATAGCATTCACTAGCCATTTGGATTTGGAGAAGTTGGCATAAACAAGTGAAGGAAAAAGTAGTAGTAGTAAACTAGTCATTGTTTGGTTTACAAATTAGTTTATCATAGTGACACTATCAGGGCTGCTTTCTTCTGGGTTTTTGGCCCTCATTCAAACTTAATTCTAGGGAATGCCCAGATAGCAGGACAGGCGACGTAGTTATTCATAAAAATCTCCAAACGTAGTCTTAAACAAAGCCTGTGATGGACGTCAAACACTCAAAGTAGAAGCATACAAGTACTAAGCTCTTCTAAACTCGGGGAAACACAAAGAGCACGAGTCCGCAGTATGCATGCATGGTTTTCGTTCTGCTTTCCACCATGGCCAAGTTGGAGTGTCCGAGTTCTTCCAGGTAGCGACCAGGCCACCATATCTGTCACCCTTCACGGCGTCTTCGGTGGCAATGGATTCGAGCTCGGCCATTTCTTCTGGTGTCAGCTTCACTGACAAAGCCCCGACGTTCAGGCTGAAGTCCTTGACCTTGGTGGTGCCAGGAATGGGGCACACGTCGTCGCCTTGGTGGAGAACCCATGCCAGGGCTAGCTGCCCTGGGGTGCAGCCCTTCCTTGCTGCGATTTGGTTGACCCGCTAGAAGAAATGGAATGCGTTATTTGATGTAAAACCGTAAAGCGAGCTACCATGCAACAGGATCAAACAGCAAACAAGTGAAAATTTGTGTCAAAAGATAGAAGAAGGATGTGTTCTTCACTATATAGCAGTGAAACAATGGTGAAAAGACATGATGAACATTTGGTCATTGGTGCAGCCTAGTTTATGCATCTATGGAGCAAAAGGGAAGCTAGAATTCCAGGATAAGGACCTGAAACTTGGTTCTTTTTAATGGAACATGGACTAAGGAGGGACCATTCAACTTCTGAAACAGGGACGTACTTTGTTAGCCAATAAGGCCAATTACTTGGCTATGATTGTAGTGAAGTTAGAAAAGTCCTGAATGTTCAAAACATCATTGTGATACTATTGCATGCCATTGCCTAACACAATATTATTTCAGCTTGAAAGTTAAACAGTGCAAGTTATATATGCACAAACCTTCCGGGCATCGTCACTTGCAAAACTATCCACTATCTTAGGGCCTCCCAATGGACTGGATGCGACAATCCCAATGCCCAGCTCCCTGAATAATCACAAAGGTTATAGAACTGAAATCTGATTTGCTATCACTCCCAAAATGTTCATTTAGAGGTTATAAGTGATGCCCAACCTGCAAGTAGGAATTATTTCTCTCTCCACATCTCTCGACCACAAGGACCATTCAATTTGTACTGCGGTAACCGGATGAACAGCATGTGCCCTCCTAATTGTTGCAGCAGAGGGCTCAGATAGACCAACGTACTTTATTTTGCCCTCCTCAAACAGTTTCTTGAGTTCTCCCATCTGGTGAAAAGATGCCAAAAACAAGTCAATAATGAGAGATAGAAAGCTTGTTTGGTTATAAGATAAAGAGAGAAGCCAATAACAAGTTTCAAAGAAAATTTTGGGAGGAAACAAAGTACAAAAATATCATCCTGCTCAAATGATCATGGATGCATATGATGATAATATTGGCAACGACTGATGTTCTTCATAGCCCTTATTGATCTCCAAATAAATGATCATAAAATTTCAATTGGCCTAGTTGATTCCAACCGTTGAAAACAATTGGACCATGGAAATGAGATGAGAACAAAATGCAGGTTACCATACTTGCACATAGTAGTCACCCTACACCATAATAGTACAATTTCCACCCAGCAAAGGAAGCAACAAGGTAGGCATTGTGTTTTCATATCATGATTACTAGCAACAAACCTGGAAGATGCACTGGATAAGAAGATTATTGAGAAGATAGAGAGAGAGAGAGAGGGGGGGGGGGGAGTTCAAAAGAGCAAGACCAGGGACCGTTTGAGCGTGACCCTGCCCCCACTCACACCCCATCCCTCTAGATTAGGCATTGCAGTGGCCCCGTTGGCATGACGCAAGCTCCAACTGGGGGGTAACAAACTATATTTAATTGAAAAATGCTATTGATACATCATGATTTACACTTTAGATTACACAATGAAGCTAAAATGTCTAAAATATCCCTCATCCAAGGCGGTGAGACGCGAGAGGTATTTTTGTTATTTGTAATGCATTGTGTAGCTCAAGGTATTAGCTCATGGGGTACCAATAGCATGGTCCTATTCAATTTGCCATAATCAAATTAACACTAAAACATTAATACATTAAGAGAATAAAATATATTCAATTTTCTCAATTCCTGTTAATCTGGTATTATGCTTTTGAGTTGCTTTTCATGCCATAGTGAAGAATATTTTCTCTGCAATTGCAAACAAAATAAGATTCAATAAACCTCAGAAAAAAAAAATTCTAACAAACTTTATGATAAAAAAAATCAATAAAATACGCTAATCAATTATGATTTGCAAAATAATTTATGTAGCATAGTATTATTCAAGCTCCAACCAAGTTTGTCCCATTTAATGGTTTCGTTTATGGTAGTTGTTGGGGCGTGATACCCAACAACTCCAAGGCAATGATGGTAAGATCAGGTAAATAAAAAACTATCATAGACTTCAACCCAAGATTGATAGATTTAAAGAACGGTCCAAACCCACTTATAGGAAACTTGATAAGAAGATGGCCCAAGTAAAATTATCTTGTCTTTGAGGAAAGCAAGCTTGGCCCAGTTACTCAAATAAGGACCAAACCGAGTATGTTTTGGTCTAAGCCCATTAGATGCTCTATCTTAAGCCCATTATTCTCCTTATCCTAATCTAGCCCATTTGATCAAGGAGATGAAGACTTGGTCATCCAAGCCGTTTCTCTCCCAGGTTTGTTCTCCCCTTTTTCTTCACCCTCATCTCATCACTTCCAGAAACTTAGGGAGCTTATCATCATCTTGGTGAAATACTACCTGGTTCTTCGATGGTTATCTATATATGGTGCATATGGGGATGGTTTTTTTGAAGGGGTGAGAAAATAGAGAGAGAGTGAAAGGGCTAACCAAGAGTGAGAAAAGAAGAAAGTGTGGTTGTTGGTATTCTCCTGTGTGGGGTTTTTTGACCTTGTGTGCTTGTCATTCTCGGGTTGGGGCGTTTTCTTCCGATTGGGTAGATTTGGGTTTGATCTAAGGCTGGTTTGGGTTTTCCTTGAGACCGATTCTTAGCTTCACCTTAGTGGTTTTTTGGACCGATCAATTTGAGACTTGAAGCCCCACCTTCATCTCTTCCATCACTGGCGATTCATCGGAGTACAACAGGGAGTCTTTTGCTTTTGGTTTTTTCAATTTCTCGTTTTGTTTTAAACTCACTGTATTGTGTGATTTTCTTCAATCTAACTTGTGGGTTTTGTGAGTTTTGCGAGATATTTTCTCAACAAACTGGTATCAGAGCCAAGGTTACGATCTTAGGAGGTTTTCGCAAAACCCTAACCCAGATTTGAAGATCGGCCTAGATCTCCCTGCTCCATTCATATTAGGGCGCGTGAGACCTTTCATTGGTCTCCCGACGTCAAGGCGCACCCGTGGGTGTGGTGTGTGAGGCTTGAACCTCCAGTGGTCGGCGACACGTGGCTGCTCCGGGGATGGCGTGTGGGACTTCAGCAGACGTGACTCCGAACAACATCCTCAAATTGTTGAGCCTGTCAATCCTACGTGGTTTGATTTCCCCATCTCTCTTTCATTTACGGACTGTAAAACCAGCCTGCTCGGTGAGAAATTCTTTAATCCTAATTTAAATTCCAGCAACTAGTAGGCCATCGTGTGGGGGTGGCCATTAGGATTGGGGGTTACACTATGGTTGTAACCATTACGTGTTGCTAGAACTAGGGTTAACTGTGATTATTTGCCTTCATTAATTGTGCTTCTTGTTTTAACATTCTTTATGTGACTAAGTGGCAGTTTTTGTTGATTTCTTATTTGTTTAGTTACTGTTAAAATTGCACCTTGAAACCATACATGCATTAGTCCTCTTCCTTAGCCTAAGAATTTGTTTCGGTTGGCATCTAGAGGGTCTTAAAGCAGTGTGTATTTGCAATCTAGAAAAACTTACTTGAATCTGTTTCTTGTTGCAACTCGTGTGCTTTGTCCATCTCATCACTACACAATACTTGTTAGGTGTGTTTAATAGAAAATGTGATTTTGCAATTTGGCAATAGAAAATGAAAGGAATTTTGGTTCAACAAAAGTTTTCAAAAGCTATTGATAATTCTTTTGATAAATCTGTCACTAAGGAAGAAAAACAAGAAAATGATGAACTTGCATATACTTCTATTATCTTGCATTTGTCTAACTTGGTTTTACGTAAAATTGGTAAACATGATACTATTTAAGAACTTTGGAAAAAACTAGAGAAACCCTATTTAACTCAATCCACTCCTAACAAACCACCCTTCTTACTTGAAAGTTTCTTTAGTTTTAAAATTGACCCCTCAAAAGATATAGATGATAATCTTGATATTTTCAATAAACTTGTTCAAGATATCACTAATTGTGGTGAAAAAATTATTGAAGAATATAAAGCTATCATTCTTTTAAATGTTATTCCTAACATAAATAAGGAGGTCAAGAATGTTATCAAATATGGGAGGAAGATCCTTATCCCAAATATTGTAGTTGAATCTCTTAAGTGTAAGGAGAGAGAAATTAAAGCTGAAAGAAATGAGAGAAGAGGTGGAGAAATACATCTTGTGAGGGGAAGATCTCAAACTAGGGGTGGTGAGGGACAAAATAAGAGTGGCAAGAAAAATGGTAGAAGTAGGTCTAAGTCACAAAGGAAGGCGAAAGGTAGAAAATGTTATGGTTGTGGAAAAACATGGCATTTTTATAAAAGATTGTTATGCAAAGAAAAACAAACAAAAAGAGAGAGAAAAAAATGAGGCCAATATTATTTCTTCTCAATGTGAGACCGGGGAAGTATATATGTTAATGGAACTTGAACCCTCTAAGATTAACCTATCTATGAACTCCCATATACATGAGTGGATTCTAGATTCCGATGCATCTTTTCATGTCACGTCTCATAAACAGTAGTTTGAAAACTTACATGAGTCTGATCATGGGCATGTCATTACGTGTGATAATGTTGCTTATAAAGTGGTTGGTGTTGGTGATATAACTGTTAAATTTGAAAATGGCTTTGCACATACACTGAATGGAGTCAGGTACATTCCATGAATGGGTAGAAATCTGATTTTTGTAAGGAAATTAGAGAAGATAGGTTTTATGAGTGGGGTTGGCAGTGACATGATTAAAATGTTTAAAGGCGCACTTAAAGCCTTTAAGGCTGTTAGAAAAAAATGGCATTTATATCACTTATGTTGAAATAATTAGTGGCACTACTCCCACTATTGCATCTATTGACATTGATCACACACAAAAGTGACATAATAGATTGGCTCATCTAAGTATTAAGGGACTTAAATTCCTTAACGATAAGGGTGTGTTTGATAAGAATCAAGTGTCAGATTTGCCCTTTTGTGACCACTGCGTTCTTGTCAAACACCACAGGCTTTATTTCTCATCTAGTAGTCATAACACATCTAGAAATCTAGAGTACATTCATATGAATTTGTGGGGTCCTGGGAGCAATCCCACTTTTGGAGGTAATAAATATTTTTATCCATCATCAATGATTAATCTAGGCGTGTTTGGGTTTATCTACCCAAAGAAAAATCCGATACTTTTCAAAAATTTAAAAATTGGAAAGTACAATTTGAAAATCAAACTGGCAATAAAATAAAATTCTTGAGGATGGATAATGGTCTTGAGTTCTATAATGCTGATTTCGATAATATGTGCATTGAGAGTGGCATCACTAGACATAAAACAGTTCTTTATACTCCACAACATAATGAAGTTGCTAAAATGATGAATAAGACTTTACTTGATAAAGTTAGATGTATGATGTTGAGCTCTGGTGTGCCTAAGTCATTCTGGGGTAAAGTGATTATGACTGCTTGCTATTTAACCAATTTGACTCCTTCTGTCGTTTTGAATGGTGATACTTCTTATGAACGTTGATATGGTAAATGTGCTGACTATTCTGTGTTGAGAACTTTTGGTTATGTCGCTTTTTCTCATCAGAGTGAGGGAAAGCTAGATCCTAGAGCTAGGAAGTGTGTTTTTTTAGGTTACCCTGAAAGTGTCAAGAGATATATGTTATGGGATAGAATCCAAAAGGGTGTTAAAATCATTATTAGTCATGATGTCACATTTAATGAATTAGATATGCCATGTCTTAAGGATGAGTCTGATTTGGTGAATGAGAAATAGCAAAACAGTGTCAATGAAGAGTCTGAGGATAAGGTGGAGAAAGTGAGCATCCACATTCCCGTTACCCCCGAGTAAGGTGGAGAATGACACACAAGATTAGCTTATTACTGAAGAAGAGCGTAGTAAGGATATGATAGAAGAACATCTTGATGACCATGACCTTCTAACCAATTATCAATTGGCTAGAGATAGAGAGAGAAGACCACATAGAACTCCCAAAAGATTGGGAATCGATTACAGTCTTGGTTATAGCAGTTATCAAGAATTAGTTGACAAAGAGTCAAATTCATATGATGAGGCAATTAAAAGTGAAAACTCTAAGAAATGGATCAAAGCAATAAAAAAAGAGATAAGGTCCCTTTATAAAAATCAAACTTGGGAATTAGTACCTAAGCCGAAGGACAAATCCTTAGTGGGTAGTAAATGGATTTATAAAGTTAAAGAAGGTACTAGTGGGGATGACCTAATAAGATTTAAAGCTAGATTGGCCCAACTAAGGGATTCACCCAAAAGAATGGGGTAGACTATAATGAAATATTTTCTCTCGTTGTCAAGTATACCACTATACGTGTCATGCTAGCTTTAGTTGCATATTATAATTGGGAACTTGAATAGCTTGAAGTGAAAACTGCATTCCTGTATGGTGATCTTAAAGAAAAGATTTATATGTCTCAACCCAAGGATTTTGAAGATAAAGATAAACCTAATCATGTGTGTTACCTTAAAAAATCATTATATGGTTTGAAACAGTCCCCTAGGCAATGGTACAAACGCTTTGACTCTTTTGTACATTTCATTGGGTTTAAAATGAGTGAATTTGATCATTACCTGTATTTTCAGCAACATGATAATAACTGTGTGTTCTTATTATTATATGTTGACGACATGCTTTTAATTGGCCCATATTTAAAGATGATAAATGAGACAAAAATAACTCTAAATAAAGAATTTGATATGAAAGACTTTGGGAATGTTAGAAAAATCTTAGGCATGAAAATTGAGAGAGATAGATCAAATTCATTTATTTTTACATCAATCATCTTATGTCTTGAAAATATTGAAAAAATTTGGCATGCATGATTGTAAACCTGTCACCTTATCTCTAGCTAATCATTTCATATTGTCTAAAGAACAGTCCCCTGCTAATGAAGAAGAAAAAGAATACATGAGTAAAATGTCGTATGCTAATGTCATTAGATCGGTAATGTATTTAATGGTGTGTACTAGACCTAACTTAGCTCATGCAGTTAGTACACTTAACAGGTTTATGTCTGATCCTGGTCCTAAACACTAAGAGGCACTGAAATGGTTATTAAGATATCTAAAGGGTTCTTATGATAATGGCTTGGTGTATAAACACAAAACTGAAAGAGTGAAATTGAAGGGTTTTATCGATTCTAATTATGTGGGTGATTAGGATAATATGAAATCTACGTCTTCCTATGTGTTTACCTTGTGTGATTCTTGCATTAGTTGGAAGTCACAAATCCAACACATTATTGCACTCTCTACCACCGAATCAGAATATATAGTTGTCATTGAAGCTATTAAAGAAGCATCGTGTTTTAAAGGCTTACTTAAAGAATTAAACGTTTTAAGTAATAATGTGATCATATATTCAGATAGTCAATCTGCTATTCATCTGTGTAAAAATTCAGTATTTCACGAATGCATCAAGCACATAGATGTCAGACTTCATTTTATACATGATATTGTGTCTCAAGATATTGTTAGGCTTGAGAAGATATTGTCTGAATATAACCCTTCAGATATGGAAACTAAGGTTCTCGCGTTGGCCAAGTTTAGAAGTTGTCTTACACTTCTAAACATTGGTAAAGGTAAGTGAACATTCCAATTTGTTTGGTACTTTTGTCAACTAATGTGTTGTTTACTTGTGTGCAGACTGTTAGGATTTATGATCTGCTGATTATGTGCATTATGTTTGCATTTTGATATATGCATTTGGGTTTCATCTTATTTTCATTTAGCTAACATTTAAATGTGTATATGATCTGCTGATTATTTTGTGGGCCATTAGCCATTGGGCCAAGATCTATTTTATATGTCAAGCCCATTTTCATGTGGCCCAGGCGATTTGCCTCAGCATAGCCCGATTGCTTGCTGCTATACAAGGGCAGCTTCATGAGCTTCATGCCCTAGCTGTTACAAATCTGCTATTGCTCTCTTATTATTGCTCGTGCTCTCTCTCTCTCTCTCTCTCTCTCTCTCGTTTGAAACCCTAAATCTGCGACGGAGACACACATCGTGAATCCCTTCTGTTCTTGGCAAGAAAAGGCTACAGGTATTGATAGATCTTGATGAAAATCGCCTAAAGGCGTGTGAGATTTGTTGGTAAGAAGCTTGATTTGTTTCTGTTACTCACTCTAAGAACGAGTTGTATTTCTGTAATATGTTGCTTCTGTTTTGATTTCGATAGCTTGTTTCTTGTGGGATTCAGTTGTAATATTGTGTTGTAATCATCTATAAATAGTGGATTGACTAGAGGCGGAGCCTCTACCGTGAATAGGATCTATTGATCCGAACACGTAAAAGCTTTGTGTTCTTGAGTTCGTTTCTGTTTCTATTTTACTGCACTTGCTCTTGGTTGGTTTGGCCAATTGTACAGGGTTGCAATATATTAACACAGACCTTGTTAGGTATCAAGGTGGAGATTTGTTAGGGTGTGATACCCAACAAGTCCAAGGCGATGATGGTAAGATCGAGTAAGTATAAAACTATCATAGGCTTCAGCCCGAGATTGATAGATTTAAAGAACGGTCCAAACTCACTTATAGGAAGCCCGATAAGAAGATGGCCTAAGTAAAATTATCTTGTCTTTAAGGAAAGCAGGCTTGGCCCAGTTGCTCAAACAAGGACCAAACCGAGTATGTTTTGGTCTAAGCCCATTAGATGCTCTATCTTAAGCCCATTATTCTTCTTATCCTAATGTAGCCCATTTGATCAAGGAGATGAAGACTTGGTGATCCAAGTCGTTTCTCTCCCAGGTTTATTCTCCCCTTTTTTTTCACCCTCATCTCATCACTTTCGGATACTTAGGGAGCTTATCATCGTCTTGGTGAAATACTATCTAGTTCTTCGATGGTTATCTATATATGGTGGATATAGGGATGGTTTTTTTCAAGGGGCGAGAAAATGGAGAGAGAGAGAGAGAGAGTGAAAGGGATAACCAAGAGTGAGAAGAGAAGAAAGTGTGGCTGTTGGTATTCTCTTGTGTGGGGTTTTTCGATCTTGTGTGCTTGTCATTCTCGGGTTGGAGCGTTTTCTTCCAATTGGGCAAATTTGAGTTCGATCTAAGGCTGGTTTGGGTTTTCCTTGGGACCGATTCTTGGCTTCACCTTAGTGATTTTTTGGACCGATCAATCTGAGCCTTAAAGCCCCACCATCATCTCCTCCATCATTGGTGATTCATCGGAGTACAACAGGGAGTTTTTTGCTTTTGTTTTTTTCGATTTCTCGTTTTGTTTTAAACTCACTATATTGTGTGATTTTCTTCAATCTAACTTGTGGGTTTTGTGAGATATTTTCTCTAAGTTTGTTTTTTCGTTACCTAAAAGTGGCAATCTTTATTTCCTTCTTCTGCTAAGTGAAAAGTGTAAATCTATATCCAAGTGACACATGTATGCAAAATGAGCAAACCCAGCCTCCCACGGTCTCACCCCACCCATTAGATTAGACTAAGAGCATCTCCAATGAATACACCATATTGGCGTTGGGCAAAAATTTCAAGCACAAAAAATGAGATGGATGAACAATTAGTTTGATAAAAATTGGGTGAAAAAAATAATTAAAAAATTATTTGTAAAATTAATTAGAATAACATATTTTGTAAAATATTTAAAAAAATTATGATAGTAATTATTATTATTTTTATAAAATGTGACTAATTATTTTTATTAATAATAATATTTTATATTAAATAAATTAATTAATATTGATTAAACAATTATTTATAAAATATTCTTTGAAAATGCTTTTTGTATCAATTTAGTGTTGAGCACAGTAGAGTGGAAAAAAATTTAGTGTAGATTCCTTCTTGACACCATTTGTCAAGTTTGGAGATGCTCTAGCCAGGTCTAAATCCACACCAACGTTCTTTCGTAGTATTCAGGTGCCATATGCACAACTGACAGCATCATCCCCACTAAACTCCAACATTAGCCCCTTCACTTCGCCCTCAAACTCTGAATAACATCGTGACAATCAACCGACCAAAGAGGGAGGGAGAGCGAGGCAGCTCACAAGAGCACTTTAAATGAAGACCTTTTGGTGGGGGCATCATCCCTCATAAAGGCCAGGTGGTCACAATCTGTTTTCTTGTCAAGTGATTAGTAGAGCTGCAGATTTTTCCAAACACAGTTCATATTCTACAAACAGTTGGTTTCTGAGGGAAAGTAAAGGAAAATGGGGGAAAAGTGGCCAAACCGTGATTTCAATCGGAACTTTGGTGTCGACACGGTGCTGGTAGTAGAGATCGATGTAATCGGTGCCGAGCCGCTTCAAGCTGGCCTTGCAAGCCGCCCGGATGTAGGGCGGATCGCCCCTCACGATCCTCTTCCCGTTTGGCGTAAAGCTGATGCCGAATTTGGTCGCCAGCTGAACCTTCTTCCTGAGCTCTCCCTTCAACGCCTGCCACCAATTTCCCCAATCTCTCAACTCCATTTACACCGAATCCAAACCCAAAAAAAACAATCAAAAATCAAAAAACCACAGAAAGCGAAGCGTAATTGACCTTACCGAGGAGGATCTCGTTGGTGCGACGGCCGTAGCTATCGGAGGTGTCGAGGAGCGTGACGCCGGTGTCGACGGCGTGGTGGATGAGCTTGATCATGTCTTCTTCCGGCTTCGGAGGGCCGTAGAACGCCGACATCCCCTTGCACCCGAGGCCTTGCGCCGAGACCTCGAGGCCTTGCGATCCGAGCTTAATCCTCTTCACTTGTGCCATTTCTCCTTCTTCCTCCAATCCTCCGCTGCTCAAAACCGTTCCTCTACCTTCCTCCCTACCTCAGTAGCTTTGGGCAGTGGATGGTTGATGGAAGCGAAAGATTTCTTCTCTCTCTCTCTCTTCACTGCACCGGCGAGCAATCTTAAAACAGAGAGAATGGATTGGCTGCGGCGCAGCCTTCCACGGTTTTTCAACGGACGACCGCGACGACGATGATAATTATAATAATTAATTTACTTCATGGAAAAGCAACCGAAAGCCCGACGTCAAGAAGACCGCGTCAGCGCTTACGTTCGGGCGGGCTTCTCTTCCGGATCCGGCAAGAAATTCATATTCCATCTCTGTTGGGTAAGTTAATGGTTGTTTGATTAAAATTGATGGTATTTGAATTTATAAATATATATATATGGATTTTTATTAAGAAAGGAGATTGGATTTGGGACGCTCCATTGGAGTATGAGGTAAGAACCCTTTATCTCTCAAAGGTATGAGATAAGATATTGCTAGTGGGGAGTGGTAAAGTGACAACTTGAAAGTTTGTCTAGAGCCTTCCAATGTGAGTTTGATTCTTGAGAGAAGTAAAATATTTTTTTTTAGAGAAAATCTTGAGAGTGACATTAATGGTGTCAAAACCTATCACTATGATCATTTGAGCACATTCTTTGATTTACTTCTTCACTATAGCTTTAAGGGTAGGTGGCTGAAGATGCTAATAATGAGGCGTAATTTAAAAAAAATATTGCGATTGGATATAAGTAGGCCTACTCTACTCTATTATCAATATTATAATTCAATAACAAAGGTCAAAAAATGTTGAGAGGGATGAAACTGACACTGTTCTACACATTGTATATCAATTTGGTGCATCATTTTTTGTGTTTTTCCTTCAAAATATTTGTATACGTACCTAATGAATAACATACTAATACCTTATCAAATAATAGATATGCATCATTTAAATTATGTTTATTTATTTATCTTAAATTTTAAAAATTAGAGTTATAGCACTTTTTCCGCAATTGGGCCACCCATGCTCTTTTTGTCTATATCGACTCTTTTAAACAAATTTTTAGAGTAAATTACATTATTAGTTCCTAAATTTTGTATTTTATAATAAATTGATCACCATACTTTAATTTTTATTAGGCCAAACTTATACTTTTACTTATGTACTTTCACTTTTTTTTTCGTGTGACTATTCAAAATTTTCATTGTTTTAATTATATCCGTACACTTATATTTTTTAGTCAATTTTATTTCTTGTACTTTGAGTTTTTTTTTGTATAATAATCTAATTTTTTATTTCAATTATATTATTAAAGTTGTATTTTTGAGTCAATTTAATTCTTATACTTTGATGTGAATAGAGTGTAACTTGTACTTTATCACCTTACTTTATCTTTTTTTTTTACACATGAAAGTATAAGGGATTAAATTGAGTTAAAAATACAAGTCTAATGGTATAATTGAAATAGTAAAAATTTTGAATTATCACACGAAAGAAATAGTAAAATACATAGATTAAATTGACTTAAAAATCAAATTTAGAGATATAATCAAAATAATGAAAAATTTGAGTGACCATACAAAAAAAAAAGAATCTGAAAGTACATAGATAACAATATAAATTTGGCTATTTTTATTGCCACAACTACTAAACTTTGATTTATGTTATAATATAGTCATTATTTTAACTTTTCATTAAATTTTGGTATGTTATATAATAATATAAATTTTAAAATTACTTGATTGTGAATTTTATGTTAATTTTAACATTGAGTGATTTTTAAACTTATATATTAATATATAACACATCAATTTTTATTAATAGAAACTGATTAAAAAATAAAGCAAGAAACTAAATTATAATAATAAAATTAAAATTTAGTAGCTATGAATAATTAATTTATTATGAAATCTAAAATTAAACTAATTTTGTAATTTAACCCAAAGTTTTATATTCACACCCGCCTTAAAATAAACCGAATTAGACATTCACGAGTTGCACTTTGCCCCTCAACCTTTCACTGGCTTTAGTTTTGTCAAGTGATATTCGGGTCAAAATTACCCGTAATTTGTTGGCCCGGGTAGGCGGGTGGGATCGAGTGCTCCGTTAACTTTACAATTTTCGCGATCCCTTAGGTCTGATTAAGGGCTCGTTTGTCAAAGCGATTTGACTATTTATAAGCTGTAGTAATTTTAAACTATTTAATTTATTTATTATAAGTGTTATCACTCACCAGCTTCTGAAAAAAAAAAAAACTGCTACTAAATAAGTTGGGTTAATCAACTAAATGACCATTTTACCCTCAATCTTTTAAAAAAATTTCGGCCGTTGTCCTTCTTCAACATTTTGCCTCCCGCCTACCACTGTCGTTGCCAACTTTTTCAGCCATCGCCATCTGCTATCACCCTAGCTTTTTCAGCCATCGTCCGTCACCCTCATCATCCGCCATCTTTCTACCTCATCGTCTGTCCATCTTCTCGTCATTGTCTATATATATATATATAACAATAATTTTAACATATATATACATTTATATACCAATAATTTATAATTAATTTTATTAAAAATAAATATTTTTTCTATTTTTTTATATCATTCAATAATATATCTATTTTCGTCTTTTTTATTATAGTATGATAGCTAATCAGTTATTTCAAACTAAATACATAACTATTAATTAATAATTTAAAAATATATTTTATCAAATATATTATCAGTTTAAATGTTATTTAATTTAAACGATACTAATAGTTTAAATATTATCTAACTTAAAAATTATAAAAAAAATACATAGTCAAACTGGCCCTATTGTCTATTGTTGGTAGGTAGGGCTTGCCTATTCACATTGGCGGATCCCATGTGGTGTCATATTTTTTATAAATAATGCTATTGGTACACCACTTTTATGTACAGGTTGGGCTACATAAAGGTGTTTCAATGACAAAAATATCTCTCATGAAGTGCATAGAGACGTGTGAGGTGCATGAAGATGAGGGATATTTTGGTCATAATATCTTTTTATATAGTTCAAGATGTACAAAAATGATGTATATCTAGCATGATTCATTTTTTATAGCTAAATGTCAAGTAAAATGAAACCTTTCAAACATGGACAAATAAAAGAAGATGCGGTCGCTGTCAAACACTTCATTAAATAACATAAGTTGAAACGAAATAAAATTCTCCAAAAAAATTATGAATTAATTTCATTTTTTTATTTTAAAAAAATTCAGATATGAGGAATACCAACAAGCCATTAAGAGATTATTTTTTCAATAACTTGAGAAATTCAAGGGGTTATTGATCATAGTCAATCTTTAGATCGAACCTATTTCACTTGTTCTTAAATTTATGGTTTGCCTATTTTAAGGCCCTAGATGAATGGATAGAATTGTTGTGAGACAGGTCTCATGAGTCTGATCCCTCGAATTGACATAATCGATTATGTATTTTTTCACGGATGTAGAATTAAACTCACAACTATACAGTATTCTAAATTGCCTAACTAGTATGGTGAATCATCTACGCTATCCCCGAAGGATTATTAAGAGATCTTTTACAGGTTTTTTGCTATTTAAAGGTGAGTATTCGATCGATTTGGTAATGTTGAAATCGAAATAATTGAATTTATGTAAAAAACTAAATTGAACCAATCGAAGAAATATAAAAATCAAAAAACCCAATCAAATACAACAAAACTGAACCTATCGGAAAAAAAAAAGTGTTATTTGAGTAAAGAAAATATTATTCGATTAACATTTATGAGCAGATTTAGTTTAGAAATATTACTCGATTAATTTTTGTGAGTAGATTTCAATTCAAAAATATTACTTAACTAAAAAGATTTATTATTCAAATAAAAATGATATTACTTGGTTAAAAAGTTTATTTTACTTAAAGAAAAATAACATTTCGATCGGTTCAATTATTTCTTTTTTTTTCAATACAAAAACCAAACTGAATCAAAATTGTCAAATTTAAAAATCGAATTGAATTAATTCTTAATTTGAATTATACCGAGCCAACAATTTTCGTTAATTCAATTCGATTATTTCAATTAAACAAAATTTTTACTCACCCGTAATAAAAATATAGAAAACGTTAAGTATATGATAACCTATGTAATTTTTATTTTTAAAATACAAGACATATTCTTTATATTTTATACACAATTTTAAATAATAATAATAATAATAATATGATATAATTAAAGATAGACGCGTGGGTGATTTGAGGAAAAGTGAAGAATCGATGACGACAGTAGCTTCAAACCCGTTCCTCTACCTTCCTCCCGATCACAGTAGCTTTGACCAGTGGATAGGTGACGTGTTGGAACCGATTCGAAGGATTTCTTATGACAGAGACACAGAGAGAATGGATTGGCTGCGGTCAGACGTCACGGTTTTTCAACGGACGACCGCTACGACGATGATGATAATAATTATAATAATTTGCCCCATGGAAAAGCAACAGAAAGCCCGACAAGAATACCGAGTCAGGGCTTACATTCGGGCGGGTTTCTCTTCCGGATCTTGGTTCGGATCCGGCAGCAAATCTATATTCCACCTCGGTTGGGTATTGTTATGGTTGTTTGATTAAAGTTGATGGTATTTGAATTTATAAATACTAGGCATTATTCTGTGCGCGAGTTTTATTGTAAATAGATAATAATAATAATAATAATAATATTTAAGTTATATTTTTTTTATAAATATTGTCAGTATTAATTTTTAATTTTTTTGAAATAAATTTTTGCTTTAAATATATTATAGATTTTGTTAGCTTTGTAGATTGGTGTGGAATATTTTCTGTTATTTTATTCTTGTTATTTGATATTTTGTTTATATAATATACGTATATTTTAAATTTCAGTATCGTAGTTGGATAATTTGTTTTTTTTTTTTTATAAAATTTGAATTGGATTTGTGAAAATAAAAAATATACTTTTAATTAGAAAAAGACTTCGATGGACATAAAATGAACTTAATATAGTTATATAGTTACTTGTATTTTTTTTTATAATTAAGTTTTAATATAGTACTATTGTTGTTTTAGTTATACATCATTCAATAGAGTGTAATTTTGTGCACCTCATTTGACGATGGGTAACTTTACCCACCGTTAAATTAAATAGAGCGAGAGAAATGAAATTGTGCAAGACCCAATGCAAGTTGACCCATTTCTTCTTCTCTCACTCTCTCTCATACGAGACACACACTCCCTCTCTTTCTCTCCGGCTCTCTCTCACACTCTCTCTAGACTCTCCTTCACAAATACCAAACAAACATATATATATATACCCTCTTCTTCATAGTTCCCATCCATTTTCTAATCTTCATTTTCTTTCTTCTTCCAAAGCTCCATTCTTCTGCCATGGCCTCCGTCTTCTTCTCCGCACCCACCTTCTGGTGTCTCAGACCCCTCAACAAGCCCACGGATTCCAGCTTCTTCCAAACTAATAAAAAAATTACTTAAAAAATGCTTATATTTCGTTAAGAAGGAAGTGATCCAGGCAAAGAATATATAATATACAAGCCTATGACTTAATTCTTCAATTCTATTTAATTATTAATATCATATTTGGCCATTAATTTGTAGAAAAGTAATTTTAAACAAATATAATTATTTTTTGAGTAATTTTTTATTATTAAAAATAATTTACGTGTTTTATTTTTTTACATATATGTTTAAATTTTTTTTATTATATGATAACATTATAAATTATCACTTATAATACGTAGAAATAAAAAAAAAACATATTTTGATTGTAAATGTTAAAAACATAACTTTTACCTCTCCATTATAATTTATTTTACAAAAGATTAAAATAAAATCATGTCCTGTAATATTATTATATTATATAATATTTATCATATATTATTACATATAATATTTAATATTTACCCAACAATATATTTCAGCAAAAAAAGGTTTTATTTGAGTTTTATAGTGTCCAGGTAATGGTATATAGTTTTATGAATTTGTTTAGTTTAAGCATTAAAAAGATTTTAAAAAGAAAACAAATCATAATTAATGATATGCTGCTGTTCAAATTACACCGCGTAAAACATAAATCAAACAAAATCAAAATCAGGATGAGTCAGGTCTTCTCTGTAAACCTAAATAATTGATAAACCGCCTTCACACGCCGGAGAGAGTGGATGTCGGAGGTGGAGGGGATGTCGCGGACACTGTTGGAAGGGACACCCGAGGACCACAGTCGCTGTTGGAGGGGACGTCGGAAAGAGAGAGGACACTGGAAGTGGAGGGGACGTCGCGGCCACTGCTAAATGGGACGTAGAGAGAGAAAGAGTGGAGAATCGCTACTAGACGGACGCCGAATATGGAAGGCCGCTGCTGGACGAACGCCGGAGATGGAAGGCCGCTGCTGGAGAGAGAGATGCTGGAAAGAGATTAAGTCTGTGTGTGTGAGAGAAAGAGAGGAGAGAAAGAGAGTTGCGTGAGAGAATGCAAGAAGAAGTGTGCGATCGCCTTGGGCCGCGTAAAATTAATTAAATATTTTTTTTTATTCCTCTAATAACTCTCTCTATTTAATTTAACGGTGGGTAAAGTTACCCACCGTTAAATGAGGTGCATAAAATTGCACTCCATTCAATCTTTTCATAGTACGTGAATGTGTATGATTAAGATGTGATTATTGACATGTCTTTTGTTGATAAGAGTTTAAGTTTAAAGGTTTATTATGTTTTGATGATAAAAATTAAAAATATCATAAACAATAAGAAATATTATATATTTTTGTTACTTACTATAAGCACTTAGATAATTACAAAATATAGAAATAAGATACGAAACCTAACACTACAAGTAATATGCTAATTAAATTGGAAATTTTGATTTTTAGGTATGCATTCTAAAAGAGACGCGAATTGTATTAATATGTAACTTGTGTGTACAAGTAGTTTGGCTTCATAATATTTTATATTTGAATTTAGCTGTTTCAACATCAACGATACAGAATGGGCATATTATGTCCATATCTTTTTCACCTTGTATTGAATTTTTTTTCTTTAGGTTCTAATGGGTTTCTCCTATTAAGATGCATGTTTTTGTTCAATGAATGTATTCATTCTTTTGTGGCGCTAGCATGGTTCTAAAAGTTTTTTTTTTTGTAATTGTGTAGTCTTTTTTTGTCTTGTGAATACCCTAATAGAGATTGAAATAAGTGCACTCATTTGTAACGATTTGTTGTTATTAGAGCAATGGCATAGTTGTATGTCTCTTGAGAACTACTTGTTTTGCTTGTCATTCTAAGTAGGAACTGTAGGATTACCTCAATTTCTTTTAAATTATTATTAAAGAATAAGTCAATCCTCAATAAAAAAATTATTATTTGATTTTTGACTTTACTTAGGGTAACATCTCGATATCTTGGAAAAAAAGAATAAATAATTTATGTATTTGAGATGATTTATTGGTGATTTATGGATTTGAGGAATTTAGTGAAAGAAATTAAAATTATTGTATTTTGAATAAGGGGAATGATTGAGGGTTTTTGGAAATTTTCGGGGTTTAAGTGTTATTTCAAAAACTAAGGAGCTGGTTTGGTATAAATTAATTATTGCAGATTCGCAAGTGTAAATGGGCTCGTAGTCTGGTGGTTACTGAGAAGAATCGCAGGTCGTACGTTCGAGACTCGTGAATGACGGACGCACGATTTTATACTGGACGAAGGCTTGAATTTATTTCCAACGCTAGGGAGGTTGAAACGACGCCGTTTTGGGCACTAAAGAGGGCGGCTATGAGATGTCCCTGCTGCGCCACGTGTCAGCTCACTGGGGGAGGGGCCATTTGGCCAATTGTTGGAGCATTAATTTAGAAGTGAGAGAAGCAAACGTTGAAAGAGCATAACAGAATGTGAATTAAATATGTGATTAATTTGATTAGATGATTCTGGAAACTAAATGACGATAGCACGTGAAAGAGAGTTAAAAATTTATTAAAATAATTTTAAAATAGAAAAATAGCAAGGAGAAAAGCTTGGCATTTTCATTTAAAGAAAGTGCATACGAGACAGAAAGCTGAAAAAGGGTTAAGAGTTAGTAAATTGGGCAAGTCAAAAAGTTATGGTAATCCTTTAAGGTATGAGGCCTAATACTAGATTTTAAAATGATTTATTAATACTTAGTTAAAATAGTTTTTTTAATTTATTATATTTAATTTTGAAGGAATTTTTTAAAAAGAGCTATGGAGGCATCTGTAAGGGTTACCGTATTTTTTTGTATGAATTATATTATCATGACTTTCTTATGAAGACAAAGGAATGTTTAGGTACGAAGTTATGAATTTAAAGACTAAACAAAGCTCATATTAGGGTATAAGAAAAATTATATGGGGCTATTAAGAGTTCGGGATGGATGAAGTGGACGAATCTATATTCATAATTTATTTCATATTTTTTTATATTTATTATGAATTATAATTTGTTATTTTAAATATTACTTTTATTGAGTCTCTGGACTCATCCCCTCATAACTAACCTTATAAATAGCTCAGGAAAAGTAATAATGGTGGAAGGATAGTCGGTGGATGCGGTTAATGAGCCATGAGAAGATCTTGTTTATTTGTGGTTATTTGAGGTGAGCTTTTTTTTTTTTTTTTTTGAAACTTGTAATGAGCATGTGTGAAATAAACGAAATTTTGAGCTAGAAATGGAATTTATGAGTATTTTGTTGGCGATTAATTTTGTTTTGGAAAGTTGTTCTTTCTTCTGTCCCATGACCTCATCATGCCTTTGTAATAATTCTAAGATTTCAAAGTGTGTAGCTCGACTGAGATTTGAGTGCCTTTTACTGCTTAATTTCTTTTGGAGCTCGAGTTCTCAACGAGTGAAGGCGATAAAATCTGAATTCCACCTAAGACACCCAAACTTGTAGGGGCATAGCCGACCTTCAAATTCAGCCTGTGATCATGATTGTAATCGTGGCTTCCCGTAGCACTCTAGAGGTGGGATCGAGGGCGCCACACTTAGCTTGATTAATAGTGATCTTCCTCCGAAATCAAGTAATGGTATGCGGATCTCAATGTTCTTTATTTGTACCTTAACCAATTTGCATGGAAAATGAGCAAGTTGGTATAATTTTTTAAAATTGAAAATAAATTGAGACAAATAATAGTTAGTAACCAATATACTGAAATAATAAAAGTTGAAGATAATTTTGTTATCAAAAACTGATTGTTCCAAATGCATTTTCCTTATCAAGTAATACTTTGTTGATAATTTCTATCAACATGTCATGTGGTAGTGTTGTTGCAAATCAAGTTGAAACCTTGGTTTCTTGGAGTTCATTTTTGAGTTCATGGTTGTGCTAGATGTTTAAATTGGTCTTTACTTTTTATTATACATATTACATATAGATAATAAATTTTAAAAATTATAATAAAAAATTCAAAATAAGTTTTGGAATATTAAATTAAATAATATTCATAAATAATAAGTTATATATATATATGTTGATGTGACCCACTAGTTAAATTACTGACCCGTTAACCCAATTTTCTCATTGGGCTAGCTCTCGGTGGGGTTTGATAACACTATTTCAATGTGTTTAAGACATGAGACATACTTATAGTGTAATTTGTAATTGACTTTACTGCATTTTAATTAGGAAAAGCCCATCCAAGGGATAAATGATATATGCAAAGTTATAAGCTATTAGATGTTAACTTGAAAAATACTTGAGATTGACTCAATTCAAATTCAATTTTAAAATTATTAAAAAAGTTTCTTTGACTTATTGAGTTGAGCCAAATTGAGCTCTAACTTTTGAAGTATTTCATCGAGTCGAGCTCTAGATCTAAAAATAATACTCAATCGAACTCAAATGGAGTTTTGAACTTTGTAATTGTGTTAAGCTTGAGTCTGACACTATGTCAACTTGACTCAAGTTGATTACAACCCTAATTTCATATTTTTTTTATAAAAAAAATTAACCCAAGAACCATCACATATTTATACATTTAGACCCGTACAAATAACATAACTGTTATAATGTCTGACCTATTTGCAAACTATCACTGTTAAGGCATTATTACTACCATTCTATCTAGTATTCCAACTACACATAGGTTTTCCGTCATAAAAGTTTAAAAATTTAAGTAATAATAAACTAACCAAAATTTTAGATAATCATTTATAATGGAAAAGTATGTAGTTCAGTATATTTATTAAAAATACTTGATAAAACTTACAATTAAATTGAATTTATAGTTACATGTCATTAAATTACAAAATGTTTATCATAAAAGTTATAATACTCTATGTTAAATGATATCTAATATGAGTAGATTAATTTTTTCTTTTGTTTTTGTTTTGTTGTTCAGTTTCGTCTTCATTATTTTGGTCTGGATCCACTTTGTTATTCATATTTTGTTATAAAATATTTGGAGAAAAAAGAAAAAAAATAAAATTTTAGAACGCTTACTAGTTGTCCTTCAAATGATTGACAACACTCAACTAATCTTTATATATATATATATAGATAGATATTTAGGTGGATCTAACTTTAGTTACAATAAGTATGAATATGAAGTATTATTTAGATGTGTAAAGTTCAAGATACATTATCTCTATTTTGTTGTTAGGATAATTGCATTAAACTAATAGAAAATTAAATGTATAATGATAAGATAAGCACAATAATTTTTTAAATAAATGATAAAACTTAAATCTATTCTATTTTATTGATCGAACAGTGAATTTGATTCTAAATTTGTTGAACACTACGCCTTTATTAGGTTTAATAATATTATTAGATAGATTAGATTAGATATATTCAATGTATGCACTTATCTATATTTAAAAAATATATACATTTAACTAATTAATAAAATAATAATGATTAAATTATAAATAATTTAAATTTTTAAAAATCTAGAAATCACCACAAAATTGAAAAAAAAAATCTAATACTAATTCAAGAAAAATCTAAAATATTCACTTATTACTATAAAATTAAAAAAATAAAATACTCATAAAAAATGTTAAATTCAACCTTAATATATATATATATATGAGTTTTTATTAACAAAAGAGATTGGATTTGGGACACTCGATTGGAGTATGAGATAAAAACCCTCTCTCTCAAAAGGTCATGGGGCGGCCCAATCAATAGCCAACACTATAATTTAATAACAAAGGTCGAACTATTGTGCCCATTCCATATGAATCTGGTGCATCATTTTTTGTGTTTTTCCTTCAAAATATTTGTATACTTACCTAATGAATAATATATTAATATCATATCAGATAATAGATATATATATATATCCTTTAAATTGTGTTTACTTATTTATCTTAAATTTTAAAAATTAAGGTTATAACACTTCTTCCGCTATTGGGCCACTCATGCTCTCGTGGTTCTTTTCTTTTTTTGTCTACATCGACTTTTTTAAACAAATTTTTAGAGTAAATTACATTATTAGTACTTAAATTTTAAATTTTATAATAACTTGATCCCCATATTTTAATTTTTATGAACTTATACTTTTAGTCATGTACTTTTCATTTTTTTTGTGTAACCATTTAAATTTTTTATTATTTTAATTATACTCTTACACTTACATTTTTAAATCAATTTTAATGTCTATATTTTGACATTTTTCATGTGATATCTCAAATTTTTCGTTATTTCAATTATACTTCTACATCTATATTTTCGAAACAATTTAATCCCTATACCTTGAGTTTAATAAAATATAACGTGTACGTTGTCACTTTACTTTATATTTTTTTTAACATAAAAATATAAAAGATTAAATTGACTCAAAAATATATATTTAATAATATAATCAAAATAATAACAAATTTAAAATATCACACGAAGAAATATTAAAATATAAAAATTAAATTAACTTAAAAATTAAACTCAAAGATATAATTAAAAAATCGAAATATTATCCCATTCTTCTTGTTTTTGGAGTAATCACATTATCTTTCTTCCCAGTTGCACAGCCGCATCGAAACTTTCCCCAATGTCCCTGCCTTCATAGGACTCTCCAGCCATGAATGCAATTTTGTTCACCTTCTTTTAATGGGCGAACGCAATTAGGGGGTAAAAAAGTCATTTGGGGGGTCAGCGAGGGAGAATGCAGTGGCCGTTGACACGTGAGAGGAGAGGCGATGGGTGAGGCGGCAGCGAGAGGAAGGTGGCGAGAAGCGAGAGCCTGTATACAAGTCATGCGTGATATCAAAACATATCAAAATGTAAGAACCATAAACAGATCATTTTCCATGCGTGATATCAAAATCTATACAAGTTATGCATATGAAAGAAATTTGAAAGAACAAAAAATGAAGTTTAGCATGAAGCAGTTATAGTAGAAGATTAGAGTCATTGGGAGCCTGTATTCCCTCCTTGAGGTAGCCTGTTCCTTCAGCAAATGCCAACAATGACCACTTTCATACCTCAACTTTTTAGCATCTGTTTCCTCAGTTCCAAGACAAATCAACCACCTACTTCAATTCAGATCCATAATTAAGGAGTTTCACTACTCCATCTTACCGGTGTTCCGCCTTTAATTAACATCATTAATGGTGCTGGTTATGAAGCATCAAACGACGTCGTATCTCTTAGCTGGTTGGAGGGCCACGTGCTGTAACCGCAGCTGGCCAATTGGCAGCTGCTGGATAGTAGTACGTGGCAACCATCAGCAGCCTCAATCGGCGCCCGCTTGATCTCTCTCCTACCAGATCCTAATCTCTGCTATTTCTGTTGGAATAATCAATCATGCTTGCACGATTGAATCTCAGTCATTCTTCAGTGCTTTATGAGGATCAATCCCAGCCATTCTTTGTAGCTTTTAATCTTGCCTCGGGATGTGTTCAAACAAAAGACGAAAGATCGAGAAAAATGTGAGAAGAAGAAAGAGAAAGACCAGTCAGGTGTTCGGTGGTTGGCTCTCGCCCTCGGGCTAGGGTTTCTTGGTTTGCTCTCGGTTTCCTTTTTTTTTTCTATAAATGCTTTGTATAGAGCATGTTTATATTAGGAGTGTTCAAAAAAACCGCTGCACCGCGGTTTCTGGCCGAACCGAACCAAATCGGACCGAACCAGCCAGTTTTTGAATTGGCAGTTCGGTTTGGTTTGAAAAACTGCCAAACCGCGCGGTTCGCGGTTTGGCAGAGCAGCGGTTCGGTCCAAAACCGAACCGCCCATATAATATATAATTTTAAAAAAATAATTTATATATTATAAATATAAAAACGGCAGTAGCAGGCGACCTCTTTGCCTCTTCCTCTCTCTTTCTCTCTCATTTCCCCCCAACAAAACCCTAATCCTAAACCATTAGCAGCCACCCGCGCTCTCTTTCTCTCCTTTCCCTCGAACATCGCCAGAAACAGGGAGGACGACCAGGAGAGCTTCTGGGTCTTGGTAGCGAGGCAATAGTACTTCTCTGTGGTCTTCCACCACCCTGCAACTGAAGGACTGGAAGAAGAAGAAGCAGGCAGCGAGCTGATGAAATCGGAGATCGCTGGGCGTGCTTGAACTGGCCGTACCAGATGAGATTAACGGAGATTTTACCGTAGAGAAGGGGGCCATTGTGGACCTGTGGTATTGCAAGGTGAAGCTTGTCTGGTCCTGAACCAGTTGCTTGAGGTTTCTGGCAGCCATGGACAGATGAAAGAAAGAGATTAGAAATAAGCTGCGAGACAAACTGTAAAACAAACGAAGCCATTTTTGATTTCTAAACTGTGAAATGATCGGATTGAATAGTAGAACCGCGACAAGGAAGATGAGTGATACTGTATAAAAATATTTATGTGGTTTTTTTTTTTTCAATTAGTGTATTTAAATTTTGAAACCGTGAAACCGAACCGAACCGAACCGCAAAATGCAGTGCGGTTCGGTTCGATTTTTTGCACCAAATCAAACCGTTCGGTTTGATTTGGTAGAAAACCGAGTTCACGGTTCGGCGTATTAAATTGGTTCAAAACCGGCCAAACCGAACCGCGAACACCCCTAGTTTATATGGTTCGATTAGGTTGCCTTTAATCTGTATTAAGTGATTTTAGGGCAAGTTTTGTTTCCTCGAACTATTGTATGTACAGAGTGATCGAAAGGCTTTATATGTGGGTGTAATCTCTGATTTTTCATAGTTCAGTGAGCTCTCCTCACCAGAGCTCAACGTGGACGTAGCCTCGCTTTTTAGGTGAATCACAATAAAATCTCTTGTGTTTCGTTTTCGTTTTTTGTTTCAATTTTGTGTATGTTTTATTTTTGCTTCCAGTTGTTCATCAATCTTTAGCGATTGAATTACTCTAAAAAGCCCTAAGGTTTGTTGTTAGATCTCAACAAATGGAATTCGCCTAAAATCAAACCAAAAAAAGAAAGAGAGGAAAAGCAATTCGGAAAATGTAACAGTGTCAAGAGTAATCAATCAGCCGATAACGAATTACGCGTACGATGATCGAGATGGAAGATCAACAATCCATCAGTTGCGATGATCAATTAGGGACTTTAGGAGGCACAGCCCTAGCTTGATCGAGCAAAACCAATCCCCAAATTCCCAAAGTAAATCAAGAGAGACGGATTCGAAACTGAAGCGAAAACACAGATCTGGAACTGACCTCGGACAGACAGACCGCGACGGCCAACGCGGACCGGCGGGCAGTGTGAGCGACGGGGCGTGGAGATAACGCAGGAGGGGAAAGAAGAAGCGCGAGGGAAGATGTGGGAACTGTCCGCAACGCATTATGAGAGCATATAAATATGCATAGAACTGTCATAAGCAATTGGGAAATTCTATTTACAACCATAAATTTTGCTCTCCGTAACTATTACACTTAAAATATTAAATTTTATTATTCGCAACCACATTTATCACTTTGTCCAACCATTTATATACCAAATATACCCTCTAAACATTCATCCCTCAAAAAACACACCCCACGCGCATACAAGTTGTTTTTCTTCACATCAAACCTTGGTCTTCTTCCTGTTCTCCTTCTTCGCGCACCAAACCCTGTTATTCTTCTTCTTTTTCTTCAAACCACTCTCACAGACCACCGCCAACCTCTCGTCATAGCCTACTTCGCTTGCCTAACCCACCTTCTTCATTGAAGTTCCCTGAAATCGTAGAACTAGATAATGCCCCTCCTTCGGGGGGTTAGAGGTTCCTGAACCTTGCGGTTCGGGGAACCTCGGGTTCGGGGAACCCCCTAACCCCCCGAACAACGAGATTCGGGGGGTATGGGGTTCCCCAAATCTTACCTTTCAGGGGTAAAGGGTTTCTCGAAAAATATGAAAGCAATTATACCAATGATATAAAATATGAAAGCAAATGATGTACAAAATTGAAACCGAACTTACCTAATTTTGCACGGTCGAATTTGGATCAGATTAGGTTGAGTTATTGGTATCAAAAATTAAAATTAACTCAAAAAAAAAATTAAGATTAAAGCAACATTAATTTAAGAAAAAATAAATATAATATTAATCTAAAGATTCGAGACATAATAATTTAGAATAATTTATATACAAAATTATTATATATATAATAGTATAATATATATAATATATAATAATATAATATACATATAATAGTATCCATTCTCCCGAACCCATGGGTTCGGGAGAATGGATGCTATTGCATTCTATATACATATTATATATTATAGTATAATATTATATAATTGAATTAGGGAGAATTGCATTCTCCCGAGCTTATGAGTTCGGGAGAATGCAATTCTCCCGAATTCGTGATTTTGGAAAAAATATTTTTTCTCGAATTTATGGGTTCGGGAGAATTGATTTTTTTCGAATTTATGGATTTGAGGTGCTTATCAAACTCTAAGGTTCGGGGTTTGGAGTTCCCCAAACATCCAGAACGCTGGGGTTCGGGCGATTAGGGGTTCCTCGAACTCCAAGGTTCGAGGAACCCCAAATTGTTCGAATCTCAGAGTTTGGAGCATCCCCCAAGTCTCGAACCCTGGGGTTCGGGACATCCCCTAACCCCCAAGACAGTGTATTTTTTATTTTTAATCATTCTTATTTTTTTAATTCATCTGTCATGTATGTATATGTAAATTATGTGATTAAACTAGCGATAGATGTTATAAATTGTGTTTTTTCTCACCGAAACAGGAATACTCATTATTTTCTTTGTCAAACTCTGCATAAACATTTGCATATAATAATCATCAATCCCTGATAGTAATGGCTATGGTGAGGAGAACTCGACTGAGTAATGTTTGGTGTTGAATAATAGTGGCTACTGCTGGGTGTTGAATAATAATAGTTGCACGATGTTCAGTTGTGAGTGAAAAAATGGTGTGCCGATCGTAGTCGAGAAAGTGAGTGTACACGCTTAAAGAGTAATGATGGGTGGTTGAGTGTCAAATGTTTAAATGAAGGGCAAATATGAGTTTTCATTTCAGAGTATTTTAGGAATATTAAAAGTGGGTTACAGAGAGCAAAACGTATGGTTGCAAATAGAATTTCCCTAAGCAATTCTCTACATGGAAGCTCGGTGTGACCAAAATGACGAAAACACCCCCCACCACACCGAGACACCCAACTCCAACCGTGTTTCACAAAAGCACGAAAATGTAAATAAGTTACATTTATTATATTTTATTTTTAATAATGAAATAATTTTATTAATTTATAATAAATATATTCATATTTTGAATTATTTAAGAAATAAATAACATTATTTAATGTTAATAACATAATATGATAATGTACATTAAAAAAATATTTTTAAAATATGACTATTTATTATATCTCATTTTTAATTTTTAATTGGTCTATGCTAAAATTAAATGCATTTATTATAAAAAAAATAAATAAAAAATATTTAAATCTAACAATTCATTGTTTGAAAAACCAGTGTATAAGTAAATTCTTTTATATATTATATTAATTGACCTTATTTTATTTTTATATTTTTAAAATAAAATAACATGAATTGTTATGGTATATTTTCTTGGTCTAATACAATAAAAATGTTGTTGAGAGTTGATAAGGATGAAAATTTAGGCTTTAGGGTTCAAGATTATGTTTATTTATAAATTTATTTTTATTATTTTTTTAGATAAGAGTAAATTATTTTATATCAACTATTTCTTTTAGTCATAACATAATATGTGTTTTGTTTGTTAAAATATGACAGGTGGGCTACACGCTCTTCTACCCAGAGAAGCAAGTCCACACACAAGATAGGTTCTAAACTCTAAAAATATTAAGGGAGATTTCATCGAAAATCTAGCTAAATTATCAGAAAACTCAGCTTATATAAAAAGAAAAAACTCAATAGATAAAATTATCTCACATTTATCTTCATAGATTTATTAGTATTCACTTTAACTCATTTTTAAATACTAACTTCACTCTCAAAGACTATGCTAAGAGTCAAAGTTCCATCTTTGTAAAAACTTAGATGTTTAGACGTAATTGATGACCTCTCCAACGAGAAACACCATGACCTAGTACTATTGCTTGACATTATTTACCTCAGCCCAGGCTATGGGTGGTTCAACTTATTTGACATTTATTTCATACAGAATTATTTTACTATGATACCATTGTCTATGAAACCAAAGCCTCAAGTCCAATGATTACGAATTGAGCTTGATGGTACTATCCTTTTACTGTTTTACATGCTTTAATGTGAATATATTTTAAGATTAATTTTATGTTTAGATTTGATAGTTTCTCTTGTTTTTTTATAAGTTTTTCTTTAGTTTGTTTACTTTTTTTTCGTGATTACTCGTGATATATCCTCGCGTAAAACTGTAGATGCTTTGTAATTTTTTTTATTAATATATTCTTACAGGAAAAAATTATAAATTATTGGTCTTTAATGCATATAACATTCACTAGCATTTGGATTTGGAGAAGTAGGCATACACAAGGGAAGGAAAAGTAGTAGTAAACTAGTAATTGTTTGGTTTACAAATTAGTATATCATAGTGATACTATCAGCGCTGCTTTCTTCTGGGTTTTTGGCCCTCATTCAAACTTAATTCTAGGGAAGGAATGCCCAGATAGCATGACAGGCAACGTAGTTATTCATAAAAATCTCCAAACATAGTCTTAAACAAAAGCCTGTGATGGATGTCAAACACTCAAAAGTAGAAGCATACAAGTATTAAGCTCTTCTAAACTCGGCAGCATGCATGCATGGTTTTCATTCAGCTTTCCACGATGCCAAGGGTGGAGTGTCTGAGTTCTCCCAGGTAGAGACCAGGCCACCATACCTGTCACCCTTCACGGCCTCTTCGGTGGCAACGGATTCGAGCTCGGCCATTTCTTCTGGTGTCAGCTTCACTGACAAAGCCCCGACGTTCAGGTTGAAGTTCTCGACCTTGGTGGTTCCAGGAATGGGGCACACGTCGTCGCCTTGGTGGAGAACCCATGCCAGGGCTAGCTGCCCCGGGGTGCAGCCCTTCCTTGCGGCGATTTCGTTGACCCGCTCGAACATGTTCTTGTTGTGCTCGAGATTCTCGGGGTTGAACCTTGGTAGAGTCTAGAAGAAATGGAATGCGTTATTTGATGTAAAACCGTAAAGGGAGCTACCATGCAACAGGATCAAACAGCAAACAAGTGAAAATTTGTGTCATAAGATAGAAGCAGCAGTGAAACAATGGTGAAAAGAAATGATTTGACATTTGGTCATTGGTGCAGCCTAGTTTATGCATCTATGGAGCAAAAGGGAAGCTAGAATTCCAGGATAAGGACCTGAAACTTGGTTCTTTTTAATGGAACATGGACTAAGGAGGGACCATTCAATTTCTGAAACAGGGATGTACTTTGTTAGCCAATAAGGCCAATTACTTGGCTATGATTGTAGTGAAGTTAGAAAAGTACGGAATGTTCAAAACATCGTTGTGATACTATTGCATGCCATTGCCTAACACATTATTTCAGCTTGAAAGTTAAACAGTGCACGTTATATATGCACAAACCTTCCGGGCATCGTCACTTGCCAAACTATCCATTATCTTGGGGCCGGCTGAAAAGAATCCTCTTCCCAATGGACTGTATGCGACAATCCCAATGCCCAGCTCCCTGAATAATCACAAAGGTCATAAAACTGAAATCTGATTTGCTATCACTCCCAAAATGTTCATTTTGCAGAATAAGTGATGCCAACCTGCAAGTAGGAATTACTTCTCTCTCCACATCTCTCGACCACAAGGACCATTCAATTTGTACCGCTGTAAGTGGATGAACAGCATGTGCCCTCCTAATTGTTGCAGCAGAGGCCTCAGATAGACCAACGTACTTTATTTTGCCCTCCTCAACCAGTTTCTTGAGTTCTCCCATCTGGTGAAAAGATGCCAAAAACAAGTCAATAATGCTAGATAGAAAGCTTGTTTGGTTATAAGATAAAGGGAGAAGCAGATAACAAGTTTCAAAGAAAATTTTGAGAGGAAACAAAGTACAAAAATGTCATCCTGCTAAAATGATCATGGATGCATATGATGATAATATTGGCAACGACTAAAGTTCATTGATCTCCAAATAAATGACTATAAAATTTCAGTTGGCCTAGTTGATTCCAACCGTTGAAAACAATTGAACCATGGAAATGAGATGAGAACAAACTGCAGGTTACCATACTTGCATATAAATAGTCACCCTACATCATAATAGTACATTTTCCACCCAGCAAAGGAAGCAACAAGGTAGGCTGTAGGCATTGTGTTTTCATATCATGATTACTAGCAGTAAGCCTGGAAGATGCACTGGATAAGAAGATTATTGAGAAGAGAGAGAGAGAGAGACGGGGGGGGGGGGGGGGGCGCAAGTTCAAAAAAGCAAGACCAGGGACCGTTTGAGCGTGACCCTGCCCCCACTCACACCCCATCCCCCTAGATTAGGCATTGCAGTGGCCCCGTTGGCATGACGCAAGCTCCAACGGGGGTAACAAACTATATTCAATTTGCCATAATCAATTTAACACTAAAACATTAATACATTACGAGAATAAAATATATTCAATTTTCTCAATTCATTTTAATCTGGTATTATGCTTTTGAGTTGCTCTTCATGCCATAGTGAAGAATATTTTCTCTGCAATTGCAAACAAAACAAGATTCAACAAATCTGGAAAAAAAAAAAACTCTTAACAAACTTTATGATAAAAAAAAAAAAATCAATCAAATACACTAGTCAATTATGATTTGCAAAATGGTTTCATTTATGTTGCATAGTATTATTCAAACTCCAACCAAATTTATCTCATTTAATAGCGACTGTAAGTTTGTTTTTTCGTGACCTAAAAGTGACGATCTTTATTTCCCTTTACTGCTAAGTGAAAAGGGTAAATCTATATCCAAGATGTATGCAAAATGAGCAGACCCAGCCTCCCACGGTCTCACCTCATGAGGGCCTGGTGGTCACAATCTGTTTTCTTGTCAAGTGTCGATAGTCAAGAATGGGCTAATTCGTGAAGGCATTTTTGGAACAACCAAACACACCCTAAAGTATTTTTCAAGTGATTAGTAGGGCTGCAGATTAGCCCAAACACAGTTCGTATTCTACGAGCAGTTGGATTCAGAGGGAAAGTAAAAGAAAAATGGGGGAAAAGTGGCCAAACCGTGATTTCAATTGGAACTTCGGTGTCGACACGGTGCTGGTAGTAGAGATCGATGTAATCGGTGCCGAGCCGCTTCAAGCTGGCCTCGCAAGCCCCCCGGATGTAGGCCGGATCGCCCCTCACGATCCTCTTCCCGTCCGGCGCAAAGCTGATGCCGAATTTGGTCGCCAACTGAACCTTCTTCCTGATCTCTCCCTTCAACGCCTGTCCACCAATTTCCCCGATCAGTCAACTCGATTTACACCGAATCCAAACCCAAAAAAACAATCAAAAATAAAAAAACCACAGAAAGTGAAGCGTAATTGACCTTGCCGAGGAGGATCTCGTTGGTGTGAGGGCCGTAGCTCTCGGAGGTGTCGAGGAGCGTGACGCCGGTATCGACGGCGTGGTGGATGAGCTTGATCATGTCTTCTTCCGGCTTCGGAGGGCCGTAGAACGCCGACATCCCCATGCACCCGAGGCCCAGGGCCGAGACCTCGAGGCCTTGCGATCCGAGCTTAATCCTCTTCACTTGTGCCATTTCTTCTTCTTCCCCCGCTGCTCAAACGTTCCTCTACCTTCCTCCCGATCTCAGTAGCTTTGAGCAGTGGATAGGTGATGGAACCGAAGGATTTCTTCTCTCTCTTTACCGCACCGGCGAGCAAGCTTATAACAGAGACTCAGAGAGAATGGATTGGCTTCGGTGCAGACTTCACGGTTTTTCAACGGACGACAGCTACGACGACGATGATGATAATTATAATAATTTGCCCCATGGAAAAGCAGCAGAAAGCCCGACAAGAAGACCGCATCAGGGCTTACGTTCGGGCGGGTTTTCTTCCGGATCTTGGTCCGGATCCGGCAGCAAATCTATATTCCGTCTCGGTTGGGTAGAGTTAATAGTTGTTTGATTAAAGTAGGTAAATCAAACTAAAGGTCACAAAATTTTGGTTTTTTTTCAGTTTGATCACTAAACTTTAATTCCTTATAAAGTGATCATAAAATTTTAAAATATTTTATAATATGGTCACTAAAGTAATTTTTGAATAATTTTTGGTCAAAATTGTTGAAGTGGCAATGGCTACATCATCGCCACGTCAGCGCCACATCATCGTTACGTTAGCAATTTTGACTAAAAATCATCAAAAAATTACTTTAGTGATCACATTGTAAAATATTTTAAAGTTTTATGATCACTTTGCAAGGAATTAAAATTTAATGTTCAAACTAAAAAAGACAACAAAATTTTGTGACTTTTGATGTGATTTACCCGATTAAAGTTGATGGTATTTGAATTTATAAATATATATATGAATTTTTATTAACAAAAGAAATCGGATTCAGGACGCTCCGTTAGAATAAAAACCCTTATCTCTCAATACTGGGGCCCGGGTATGGGGCAAGCCAATCCCGCTCTATTGTCAATATTATAATAATTTGATTACAAAGGTCGAAAACCGTTCGGATAGATGAAACGAATGCTATTTTATTCATTGTAAATGAATTTGGTGCATCATCTTTTGTGTTTTTTTTTTTCAAAATATTTGTATACGTACCTACTGAATAACGTACTAATACCATATTAAATAATAAATATGCAACCTTTAAATTGTGTTCATTTTATTTATCTTAAATTTTTAAAATTAGGGTTATAGCACTCTTTTGGCTATTGGGCCACCCATGCTCTTGTGGTTTTTTCTTTTTTGTCTATATCTACATTTTTCAACAAATTTTTAGAATAAATTACATTCTTAGTTCTTCAATTTTGCATTTTATAATAAATTGATCATTATATTTTAATTTTTATTATCGCGACTATTAAACTTTGATTTATGTTATAACACAAACTTTTTTTAAGTTTTTGTTAAATTCTAATAGCAAAAACTATTATGTTATATGTTAATATAAATTTTAAAATCATGTTGTTGTGGGGTTTATGCTAATTTTAATTTTAAGTGAATTTTAAATTTATATTTTAATGTCTTAACACATCAAATTTTATTAATAGAATATGATGAAAAATTAAAGCGAGAGAGACTAAATTATAATAAAAATTAAAATTTAATAGATATGATAACAAAAATTAAAATACAATAACTCATTTAATATGAATCTAAAATTAAACTAATTTTGTAATTTACCCAAAGTTTTATATTCATACCCGCCTTAAAATAAACCGAATTAGACACTCCTGAGTTGCACTTTGCCCCTCGACCTTTCACTAATTGCAGTTCACGGCTTTAGTTTTGTCGAGTTATATTCGGATCAAAATTACCCGTAATTTGTTGGCCCGATTAAGCGCGTGGGATCGAGTGCTCTGTTGACTTTGCAAGGATCGTGATCCCTGAGGTCTGATTAAATTCATTATTATAAAACGAAAAAATAGTCTGTTGTTGGTGGGTGGGGCCCGCCTGTGGACGATTGCGGATCGCACGTGGATCCGTATTTTTTATTGCGAAGTGTCACGTGAAACGGAACAGTTTCAAACACTGACAAACAGAAGAAGTGCGGTCGCTGTCAAACACTTCATTAAATAACATAAGTTCAAAAGAAATAAAATTCTCAAAAAATAATTGATGAATTAATGTCATCTTTTTTTTCTTATTTAAAAAAAAATCAGAAATGAAGAACACCAGCGGGCCACCAAGAGATATTTTATTTTGATAACGTTACAAATTTGTGGAGTTCCTCCATCTTGGGCAACTTTTTAGATTGGACTTATTTCATTCATTTTAAAATTTATAATTTAGATATTTTATATTTTTAAATAAATGAATAAATTTATTACAAATCAAATTTTAAGAGATTGACTCATTAAATAGACATAATTAATTGTGCATTCTCTTACAAATATAGAATTGAATTTGCAACCTTACTTACGATATCTTAAGTTGCCTAACTCGTGTGGTGGACTATCTGTGCTGCCCTTGAGAGATTATTAAGTAATCTTTTATAAGTTCTTGCTATTTAGGAGTAAATATTTGATCGATTCAGTAATATTGAAATCGAAATAACTGAATATATGTATAAAATCAAACAAATACAACAAAATTTGAATCTACTAAAAAAATTAAAAATAAATGTTACTTAAATAAAAAAAATTACTTGATTAATCTTTATAAGTAGATTTAATTTAGAAATATTATTTGATTAAAAAAATTATTAATCAAATAAAAATAATATTATTTAATTAATCTTTGTGAGTAAATTTCAGTTTAAAAATATTAATTAATTAAAAAATTTTATTATTTAAATAAAAATAATATTATTTGATTAAAAAGAGTAAAAATAATACTTTAGTTGATTCAATTATTTTAAATTTTTAATACAAAAATTAAACTAAAATTAAAATAATTAAAATTATTAAATTTAAAAATCAAATCGAATCAACCATTAATTGGAATAGAATAGAAGTGTCAATTTCAATCAATTCAATTATTTTAATTAAATCAAAATTTTACTCATCCTTAATAAAAATATATAAAACGCTATGTATACGATAACCTATGCAATTTTTAAAATATAGACATATTCTTTATATTTTATACACAATTTTAAATAATAATAATAATAATAATATGATATAATTTAAGATAGACACGTGGGTGACTTGAGGAAAAGTGCCTAAGCGATGATGGTGACACCTGTACCAACCTAATCAATCAAGAAGAAAAGAATACTGGAGCAGCAGCCTCACGTGTCTAGAATTGTGTAATTATTAATATTAATGATGCAAAAAAGTATTTTTTATAATTAATATTATAACATTTCTAATCTAATGAAAATACGAAGGAAACGTTACTTCCATACCTAATTTATATATCAAGAGTGATATTTGGTCAATTACATCTTGAATATTCAATAGGATAATTTTTGGGTATATACTAATTACATCTTGCTTTTAATATCCAAATAATTCTATTAATTGATAATAAATATATTACATTTTAAACTATTTAATTAATATAATTATTTAAATATTAAAAATAAGATAAAATAAATTCACTCTGTCTAATAATGGTTAGCATTATTTATTGTTTAAACAACGTTATTATTATATTTATTTAAAAATAAAAATTACATTATAACTATTAAATGTAGCACTCTTGAGAGCGTCGTTTCGTCATTTTTGAAAAATTTTCTATATTGAAATATAAAAAAATACTAAAAATTTATTTTAGAATTGTTTATATAATTTAAAAATATTTTACAATCATTTTATAATATTAAAAAATACATTTATGTCCGTAAAATAATTAAAGATGGAAAAAATTATATTTCTTGTCTCAAATTCAACATTTTTATAATTTTTTATTTTTTATTTACGTATTTTCTGATATTTTTATTTTTTATATTTTTTAAAATATTATTCTCTTATTTTCCTTCTATATCGAATTTATTTTTTTATTTTTATTTTCGTATAACTTAAGAGTCGAATAATGAATTTTATTATATATTTATATAAAATGGGTTCTCTCTCTCTTATAATAAGTACTCAATGACAGTGATGAGTTGTAGAGAAGTAAACAAATAAGCGGATAGTGGGTGCAGAAGAGAGGGTCAAGGAGGTTGAAGAGTCCTTCTTTGCCGGCTCTGCCATTTTAGAAAAGTAATGTACAATTGCAGTCAAATAGGCTATGAACTGTTGTACCAACCACTTTGGCTTTTGTTGACTATGGCTTTTTCCGAGCACCATCAGTTGGACAAAATTCATATATAATCTAAACTAAACTAAATTAATTTAATTTAATTAAATTCGGTGTAATCCAGTTTACTACTTCTAGGGCGCTGTTTGGATGTAAAATTATTATCATAATTAATCAAGATTATCTGAGTGACCCCTCTTGGGTCCGAAAGTCATATACGTACCAAGTCTTTCAATTTTCATTAAGAGAGTAGGTACATTGATTGTCCATAAGATTTCTTTATATTGTCTGTTAATATAAATATTGGGATTGAACATTTACCTACCTATTATTTATATGTAAAATTTTCTAATAGACTATCTTTTACAGTATTAAATTTGTGATTCATGTGACAACGGCACTATCAAGTGAAGAAAATAAAAAAAAAAAAAGTTACAATTACTTGACTTTGTAGATAGACCGACCCATTATTATTAGTTTTCATCAATTAAAATTATGGTATTATTTCTCCTTTTATGTAAAAAAAATATTTATTAACTAAAATATAGATTAAAAAATAAGATATGAAAAGATTTTTATTTATTTATTAAATTTATCTAACGATCTTTAAAAAATATGTTACGTGACTTTTTATTTAATATCTTTCAAACATACTTATGTCTCTCCTTTACCTTAAAATAAGCATATTTTAGACTTTATAAATAAGAAAAAATGATACATATGTCCTTCAATATATTTCAAAAAATTTAACAAATAATATGATAAAAATTTTGAAATATTTTTCAACCATATCTTGATCCAAAAAACTTCCATACCTTATTTTAATGCAAATTTATCTTATTTATTTTAATTACAAACATTACCTAAGCAAATAAGGTATCATAGTCTTATGAAATACTCTTTATGTATAAAGCCTCATCCATCTTTAAATTTTTCCTTAAAAACCTAAAAACTAGGAATGCAAGTTGGTTTAGAAAATGTGTTTTCAAACCAAATGATAACTAAACCACTACGTATTTCAAACCATCCAAATTATAGATTAATAGTTATATTAGAGTAATGTTACTCGTTTGTAGTAGAGATAAAAAGTGGTGATATGATAGTCCATGTGGACTGCATAGTTGTCTGGGAAAGATAAAATGAAGTTTAACCAATTTTTTTTTTTATATTTTAAGTAGATGTGTAATGTCAATTATACAGTTTATATGAATTGTCACATCACCGTTGTTCATCTCTACTAAAAATAAATGGTATTACTCGTTTTATTAATTTGAGAAATGTAAGTCATCAAAGTTCAAGAATTAATACACACCGACAAAATTAAAACAATCTCATAAAATATCAAAAATCACAAAATAAATAAAGTTCAAATTACAAGAATATGTCAATGCTTCGGACACATTTTTTTTTTTCAAATATCAAATTAAATCATTGCCTAGTTTTTTTTTTTTTTTTTGTTAAATATAATGTTGGGCCAACAATTATAAAAGGATTTTTTACGCTTCAATTAAAGAACAAGCAGATAATTTTACATATTCATTTGTCGAAATATGAAACTGAAACCCATTACCCATACTTGATTTTTCCTAAACCCCAAAGTGTCACTAACCACCTAGATCAAGAGAACTATAGTTTAGTGGTCTGGGTCATTTTGGTTTGGTCAATTTAATTTTTTTGTCAATATAGCCTTAGGAAAAACCAAGTTACAGCTATTAATCCTTACTTAATAAATTTTTTTTTCTTACACATACCTAACACGAATCATATAATATATGTCTAATTATGTAATAATCCTAGTTTAGCACAAAGACTTCTTCTAACCTCACTCATATTAAACTTCAATCATTTATTTAGGCTAAGGTGGCCAAATGTGAGAGGAGAATATCATAGTTTATACATATGTTCATTTCCTACGCAACCAAGTGTAAGTCTACTGGCTGCCGCTAGCAAACAAAGGAGTGTTCTTGCCAACGAATTGTAACATATTTAATGTCATATCAAAGGTGACAACCACGTATGCTTTAAAAGTTTAATATTGTATTTATTATTATTATCACTTCTTTCACCACTGCATTATGAAAGTTATCATTAAATAAAGAAAGATTTAAGGTATTTAAAGGGTATCTGTATATTGTGTAACATAAAAAGGTGTTTATATGATATAGAAGATATATATATCATATTTTCTATTATATTTTATTTTTTTCATCATGTAATATATTATTCATGGTATATAAAAGACCGAAATATCAGTTTAGGCTAAGAAAAATATTCAAAAGTCGTTGATATGTGAAATGTCTCCGAAAACACGATTTTTTAGAGACTATAACCAAGCTTTAAGAGATTGTAATATTTCAGAGTTTGTCTTGTAAATTATTTTTTTTTTTAGAGGTCTCAAATAAAATATAAATATGATAATTTTGACATTTAAAATTTTCTCAAAGTGCTTCACAAAAATGATAGACATTATTCATAAAAATCCAGTAGATCTTAAGATACCGAGGATACTTCTCTCAAAGTCACATACTCTTCTATAAATAGAAAAATCCTCATTCTAAAAGAGCATCCATCTGATATTGATTTCACTATTACATTTAAGTATTTAATGAAATTTATTATTTAACTTAAGAATCAGAGTGTTTACGTAAAGACTGTCATACACTCTTTAATTATTCTCTTTCTTTTATAATTTAAACAGTTTGTATATTTGAACATTCATAATAAATAAATTATTATTATATTTAGATGATAAGAAAATATATAATAAAAAATCATAATATTATCTTTATATTAATGAGTAGTAGGTGAGGACATCTTGTTTGATGCAAATATAGTCTATGATTGTCGTTTTTAAGTTAAAACTATGTTGATACACATCTCTCATTAAAAAATATGTAATATTTCTTATAAGATACACTCATATTTTGACCACATCAATACATTTATTTACTAATTTCAACTATTTTTAAAATTTACAACATCACCACTTGAAAATTGTCAATGATACCATTTTCCCATGATTTATGCTTTATTGCCCAACTTTTGCCACTGCACCTTCCACGTTGTTGGATAAAAAAATCATGGCCTATTTCTTAATCCCAAGAGGGGAAATAAATTTGATGTGCACATGGTATGGTATCTCCTCGATACTAAATTGTGACACGACATTCAATCAATCATATGTTTATTTTTTATATTTGTGTTTTCATGTATATGTATATTTATATTGTGTATTGGTATGTACATATATATATATATATATGCGTGCATGTATATTTATTTATATAAATATATATTTATAATAAAATTATTTTTATCACATCTCCCGTATATTTTATTTTCCATTAATTAAGAAAAAAATTGCATCAACTTCGTCGAATAATATAAAATAAATGAAAATATAAAATAAAATGAAGCATAAAATTAGAAAATAATTATTCAATATTATTGACGTTCAAAATTGATCGACCATGATTCGTTGGCCCGCACTAGTGTAATGGATCCTCGAGGAAGAAAGAGGTTATCTGTTTTGATTTGTTGACCTGCCGGCCAATCACGCTTTACAAAGTACTCCGATGCTCAAGTCAGTAAGCGAGTGAAAATATGTAGAGTATTAGCAAGTTGGTAATAAAAAACATACCATGGTTCTGGAGAGACCTAGCTGATATATAGGAGAATGAGATGTCCTCCTGCTTGTGTTGTATGTCTGCAGGTGATGAGACAGAATATCCGGCACTGACGAAAGCGCCCATGAAGCGACAAGGTGTCGATGAAACCCTCATTAATGTAAATGAGATCCGTCATTAATGACTATGAAATCTAAAGTGAGCGCACGAAAATCCAGAAGTAGTTGTAATGATGTTGTTGCAAGGGGTCAGGATGAGATTGACATGGGCCGATCAAATGGACCAAGAAGACAAGGCCAGGTTGGGCCTGAATGGCCCAGTTGGGACGGCCCCTAACCCATTAATATTCTCTGTTATATGACATTCTCATTATGCGAGCTGATCCGTTAGGCCGACGAACTGCAAGAGTCGTTGGGAGTTCGCTTGAAGTGTAGTTGCGAGTTCACTAGTGTAAAGGCCATTTGGTTCTGCGATCTGAGCTTGGGCTCCAGCAATGTGCGAGCTCATTTCAACGAACTCAGTTTGGAGTCTACTGAACTTTATACGATTAGATTGGCGTGCTGGGTTGAGCTCCACTCATAAGGAATAGAGCGAAAAATACTTGTAATAAATATAATATTACTGTTATTTACATATGGTGGTGTGTTTGTATAATATCATATATTTGAATAATAACTCGTCATTTATTTATTTATATATATATTTAAAATTTTAAAAATATCTTTAATTGCATTAAATATTTTCTTGTGAAATTGAATGGCCTAGTTGTACGTACAAGCCCGATGTGCATCCTTTAACGTTTAAAAGTTGTTTCAACTTTCAAGTGCGCACGACCATGGCAATTGATGGAAGCTCAAGCTCGTAAATCCGGAAACAACGCACGTGGTCACGTGCACGGCAGGTGCGGTGAATCCTAATAAAGGTCAGCGTCCTCCAGATATGGCCCCCAGCCCGTTCACATGCACCGGTCCCCGTCCAATCACTTCCCTCCTTGTGGATCCCGTGTTTCTCGATTCCCCACTCACTCCCTCAATTTCCCACTAATTACACCAGCGCGCCCTAGCCCAATCTTTTCGCAATATTCCAAAACTAACGGGGGGCTACTGCAAAATGACAAAACTCTGGCGTCGCCTTCCAGTGGCTTCATTATCTTTTGCCATGGCGTATTATAATATTAATAATAATAATATTAATATACGACGGGACGACCACCCCAGAGGGGCTCCTTGGTTTCGCAGCTGTATATAAGCAGTCACACAGCCACTCGATCTCAGCGTCTCTCCGATCTCTTTCTCTCTCCTTTCACCTTCTCTCTCTCGGTTCCGTCTTCGCAGAAAACCTAGATCGAGAAGCAGCGGCCGGAAAGACGATAAACGATGGCTGAAGCGCAGAGGCCGAACCGCCCCAAGGGCCGCGCCGTGGTTCTGGCCATCGGCACCGCCACGCCGGCGAACGTCGTCAACCAGGCCGATTATCCGGACTTCTACTTCAGAGTCACCAACAGCGAGCACCTCACCGACCTCAAGAAGAAATTCAAGCAAATATGTAAGCCCTCCTAATTTCTGTAACCACTAATTAGTTTGTGTAATTATGATTAGTTGGCGAATAATAAGTACAATTAGTTGAATTATATTATTGAATTAGAATATAGAAAGCGGAAATGATGGTTTGGTTTTGGGAACGTTTGATGAACAGGCGAGAACACGACGATTAAGAAGCGACACCTGCACTTGACAGAAGAGATGCTGAACGACAACCCGAACATAATCATGCCGACGGCGAACTCCGTCAACGCCCGGCAGGAAATCACAGTGGCCGAGGTCCCAAAGCTCGCCAAAGAAGCCTCCCTGAAGGCCATCGAAGAATGGAACAAGCCGCTGTCCAAGATCACACACATCGTCTTCTGCACCACCTCCACCATCGACATGCCCGGCCCGGACTGGGACCTCATGAACCTCCTGGGCATGGACAACACCGTCCAGCGCTTCGTCCTCAGCCAGCAGGGCTGCTCCACCGGCGCCACCGTCCTCCGGCTCTCCAAGGACATCGCCGAGAACAACCCCACCGCTCGGGTCCTGGCCGTCTGCTCCGACGTCACAGTCCCCTACTTCCGCGGCCCCTCCGGCGACGACGTCGACGACCTCCTGGTCGGCCAGGCCTTCTTCGGCGACGGCGCCGCCGCCATGATCATCGGGTCGCAACCCGACCCATCCGAACACCCCGTCTTCGAAATCGCCTCCGCGACCCAGGTCACCGTTCCAAACACCAGAGACGCCATTGATGTCACCGCCCGGGAAGCGGGTTTCATCGTCCACTTATCCAAGGCCTTGCCGGGGCTTTTGGCGAGCAATATTGAGAAATGCTTGGAGGATGCTTTCGCCCAGAAGGGAATCAGCGATTGGAACTCGTTGTTCTGGATTCCCCACCCGGGCGGCCCGGCGATCCTGGACAAGATCGAGTCGAAGCTGGGGTTGAAGAAGGAGAAGCTGGCGCTGACCAGGGAGGTGTTGAGGGAGTACGGGAACATGGTGACGCCGAGCGTGGTGTTCGTCATGGACGAGATGAGGAAGAGGTCCTCGGAGCAAGGGAAGGCATCGACCGGCGAAGGGTTGGAGTGGGGGGTTCTGTTCGGGTACGGGCCAGGTTTGGTCTTGGAGACCGTGGTTCTTCGGGCCTTGCCGACCGGCTGGACGAACTGAACCAGTGATCGCCGGCGGTGGGTAATAATTATGACGGTATGTTACAATAAAGAAGCCAACGAGGGTTAGAGATTGGGGAAAGGTTGATTCAGGGCAATTCAATGCAGCTGCTGTTGATCTAGTTCACTTCTTTTTCTTTTTCTTTTTCTTCTTCTTCTTCTTCTTCTTCTTCTTCGCTTAGCTGTGTCATTTTGTACGTGCACTTGCTCTGGGATTAATGGAATTCAGATCCAATGTTTGAGGCTTTTGTCTTTATTAAGGGCGTATATACGGCTAAAATGGCATTCAGTACATGAATAGCCCTCTAATCTACAATCCCTTAAGGGCAATCACGACGTTAATTAAAGGCATTAGTGACTCATTTTTCATGATAATCACAAGGTAATATGTTGACCATTCTCACCTCCTTTAGCTTTGGACATAAAATTGAGTCGAGTCGCTCTACAGGGCCCGACGGTCGGGGGCAAAATGACGATTTTGCCCCCGCCTGTTTTGCAAATTTGCAAAGCGGGCCACTGCCCCCCGGCTCTGCGCTCACCTGCCTGCCATGGCCGCCGATCGAGTCTCCACCGTGCCTCCCTGCAGTCGCCCGGCCTTGCCTCTGTTGCCTCGCTGACAGTCGCTGCAAGGCAGGTAGGTGAGGCGCAGAGCAGGGGGGAGAGAATCATGGGAGGGGGAGGGGGAGAGCAGGTCGTGAGGGCAAAATGATATTTTTGCCCCCTTTCGGTAAGCCCGTCGGGCTATCTAACATTTTCCCATAAGATTTACAAAAAGGGTGGTCAAATGCTAATCGGGATAAGGTAAATTGTATTTATCTACATCTTGTTTGGTTACCATTGCTTGTTAAATATAATTTTTTTTAAAAAAAAAGATATAAAAAATATATTTTTAATGTGTTTATTAAATTTATTCGAAGATAATTAAAAAATAAATTACATGATTTTTTATTTAATTTTTTTTAAAATTTATTTATCTCTCATTTCTTTCAAAACAAGCATATGTTGGATCTTACGTATAAGAAGAAAAATGATGTTTGTGTATTTTAATATTTCAAAAAATTTAACAAATAACTTTATAAAAATCTTATAATATTTCACTCTTATATTCATTGTTCCATATTTTGATTTGAAAAAATATTTTAATTTTATCTTGATATAATTTTATCTTACTTATTTTAACAAATGTTACCTACTCAAGATATAGACTGAAAAAATAAAATATGGAAAACATTACAGACTTTTGTCTTTTTTAATGTGTTTATTAAATTTATTTGACGATTCTTAAAAAAGAATTCACGTGACTTATTATTTGACAATTTTCATATATGATTTATCTCCCCATCAAGATAAGCATCTATTGGATCTTACAAATAAGAAAAAATGACGCATTCAGTGTATTTCAAAAAATTTAACAAATAGTTTAATAAAAATCTTGGAATGCTTCATAGTCTTATAATGACCATTTTATATTTTGGTCCGAAAAATATTTCAACTTTATCTTTGTCGACGTTTAGAATTAGCCAACCGTGATTTGTAAGCTTACAATGAGAAAATAAGCTAAAAATGCAAGGAGGAGGAACATAGTAGAATGTACATGGAAAAATTTTACGTGGTTCAGACAGAACGATACTTATTTTACGACTGTCTTCTGATCATTTAGGCAGAGTAACAGTATGTTATTATGGTTGTTTTCACTTTACAATGGTGTTTTAACCTCTATTTATAGTGAGGTGTGTTTACAATTGTATTAAAATAAAAAAATATAAAGATGATATTATGGGGGACAATCTATCCTTATCATCTCCATAAAATTGGGAGTGGACTCCGCATTATCAGGTATTTGGGATGCCTCAGATAAAGTAGGTGGGTTCCTGCCTCCGGTTGTTCCGCAATCTTATTACTATGCGAGCTGAATAGTTTTACCAACGAGCTAGACGGTTAGGGTAGTGAGCTAGAAGTATCGTTGGGAGCTTGTTGGGTATATCGCTAAGAGCTCGCTGGAAGCATTGCTATGAACTCGGTTGGTTTCGTGATTTGAGCTCAAGTTTCAACAATGTGTGAGATTGCTCTTACGAGCTCAGCTTGGGCCTACCCGCTAGATCAAGTCTAACCCGTAAGGAATAGTCCGGGAAATATCCATAACAATCTTAATTTAACTTTATCTTTTTTATTTTAACAAAAGCTAAGATAGTGTTCTCTTTGTGTTTTAATTTTGTGTTTTGAATTCATTTTAAGTTTTGTGCTTTGAAATTTTTGAAAATGCGTTCTTTTTGTCATTCTGAACAATTATTTCTCAAAACAGAAAATTAGAAAATTCATTTGTTTTGAAATTTTAAGAACGTTTTTTTTTTGTTATTATGATATTTTATTTAATAAATTTAATTTAAAATAAATAATAAATATTTATTAATAAATTATAAATTTGATTCAAATACTTTAAACTATAAAATAAAATTCAAATAAAATAAAAAAAATTGACAACCTTAGAAATATCATTTAAAAAAATTAATACAAACAAAACATATCACATATTCAGTTTAATAAAAAAAATAATAATACAAAAAACAATCAAATTAGGAGCCACAACCCATCTTCTTCATCTAGGGTTTTCTGTGGGGGGGGCGCTATTTGCAGTGGTAGTTGAGGGCATTAGTAGCTGTGGCGGTGGCAGTGGGAGGCACTGGTCGTGATGGCGGTGAGGGGTATTGGTCGCGATGGCAAAGGGAGGTGCTGGTCGCAGTGGCGATTGGTGTGGGGGGCTAGGTTGATGACGATGGTTGCGATATTGGTCATGGTGGCGTTGGGGGGCACTGGTCGTGGTGGCGGTAGAGTTGAAGGTCGATAGCGGTGGCAATGGCTGTCGATGGCCAAAAGAGGAGAGGAGAATGGAGAGAAGATAGAGGGGGAGAGAGAGAGAGAGGGGGAGAAGGAGTAGGTCTGTGCATGTGACGTGGGGGGAGGGGAAGGTTGTTTTCCTTGTTTTGCATTTGTTTTGTATTTTCAGTGTATTTTCACTGAAAGCGTCGTTTTGGCTTTTCTTAACAAATTTTTTAGTTGTTTTCAAAAACGCGTTTCGAAAAATAACAAAGAGAACATGTTTTCAATGTTTTCAAAAATTGAAAACAGAAACGGCCCGAAAACAAGAAAGAGAATAGGCCCTAAGATATTTACATTTATGGGTGTGTAAATTTTGATCTATTCTGAATCGAAAATATTGTTTATGGTTTGGCCTCTAATTTAAAAACAAGTAACTTTTAATTAACCTTTAGAGGTAACGTAAATAGTCCAGCGTATATGTTTTGGGACTTGGGTTGTCCCCGTGCAAGTTATGATAATCCATATCTATTCAAAGAGTCAGGACTTTGGACTCCGCCTCACAACTTATCTATGAGTATACTTTGGGCTAAGGTGAAGTGGATCGTGGATATTAGAAAAAGGTGATTCGATCTAAAATTATCATATTGATTATATATTATGTATTATGTGTTTTTTTACTTTAATTTTTTTTAATATTTCATATTATTTAATATAATTAAAATATATTGTTATTAATATGTCATGACCATAATTAGTTTTCTATGTTAGACCGAGACTAAATTAGACCAGAACGAACTATAAACTGATTGTTATTAGTAAATATACTATCATTTGGGTCTACGTATCCGATTGGGCCAAGCCCATCTATGGCTTGTATTTTTGTGGAGGCCCAATTATTTAGAGGCTAATCCATTTCTGTGCCAATAGGCCTTACTAAATCCCAACGACCCATTACAAGTTGAGTGACTTGGGCCCATCCACATTGAACATGCCATCACCTAAAGAAATATAAAATCTTTGTTGCCGGCCGGCCGGCCCATAGAAACAAAATTTATATAAAGCCCAATCCAAAGTGAATTAAAGATCCAACAATCTAAATAGAAGAATAGGTCGGAGGAATGGTTTTTTTCTTTTTTTATAACGTGAGAAATTTGAGAGTTGCATCAATTACATAATTTTTTGTTCAAACTTATTTTATTTTTTCTAAAACTCATGATCTACTTACTCCACACTTCTAGATAAATAAACAACTGTCTGATTTTTTCATTTACGTAGTCCAAAAACTCAAGAGTCTCCTGAGCATAAGTTACTCAATGGACTTGAATAGCTCTTTGGAATCACTTAGAAACATTTATCAGGGCACTTTCACCTCGAAGATTTTTCTAAACCCTCCAACCTCATGAAAAAGTTTGAAGACTCAAACATGGACCCCCGCCAAGTGTCTATAAATAGTTGTCGTCCTCATGGCAAACAAATCTTCTTGAATCTTTTTGGACCCTCACTCTCTCTCACTCTAAGACTTACCTAAAAGATCTTCTTCGTACACTATCTTTTTAGATACCGAAAAACTCCATAAGACACAGTATATACACATCTATATATTTTTACATGATCATCATATATTATATTTTTTGACTTAGGCATCAGAGGACTTGCGTGAGAGAGTTTCCTATGTGTCGTTCTGATGTCCTTTGTGATTATAGACTTAATCAAAGCGTTAAACCCTAAAGACCTACCAACAACCTTTCTTGGACGCTTTTTGGGTTCATTCTCTCCTTTAGCCTCCCAAGACCCTCTTGAGCCAGCAACGTCAAGGATCTCAAAAATCCCATTCAGGTCCCTTCAAGCTCTGACCCAATTAATCTCACTAGTGACATCTCAAACTCTTTGATTTCGTTGAGAGACTTTGCTTTAACTATTCTCAAAATAAATAAATTAAATTATTATAATTTAAAAACAACAACAACTTCCACATAAGTCAATCTTTAGAGATCTAATTTCTCGAATAGATATAAATAATTACAAAACTTTACACAAAAATAAATTAAAATCCATAATTTTACCGTACCAAATCCTCAAGTACATACCATAAACTGTTTGCATTAGTTTGAGGAGTCAATTTGAGAAATTTTTCACCCAGAAATATACATATTTTGTTTTGTTTTTGTTTTAAGAGGAACAACAGCCTTTGATAAAGGGCTGAAGGAAGAAATATTTATATTTATAACTGGAGCAACCATAATAATAACATTTTGGGGGGAGGCATTGTCAGCCGCCACAATGCATCATTGCACTCAAAGTGTACACGAACTTCAAACAAGCGTGATTTCATGGAAGGATCATTACGCTCAATTGATTGCGCTTCCGCCCCCCTCAGGGTAGGCTACGCGTGTTCCCATTTTCAATTAGCCTCAAACCTAAAAAGGACGCAACGCAATTGGAGGATCAATAAATCTATTTGGATAAAATTTCAGATAGAATTATTTTTTTATTATTTTATTTACTAACAATATTATTTCTAGTCACAATTTTTAAATTTTTTATAAGATTAAAATTATTTTTTTATTTTATTAAATATTATTAAAATATTATAACATAATATAAAATAAATATTAAATAATTTTCTATCCAGATAGATTTTAACCATTTAGAAAAATCCCTTAAAAAAATTCAATTAGAAAAGTCGAGCACATTTTTCTGATAAAATAGTCCCAAGAGATCCTCTGGCCTCTTTCAGATACTCTTGAGAGACTCTCCGATCATGAGGAACTTCTTAAATTTTGAACTATTAAGAGTGCATTAATTTATTTTTAGAGTTATCGCTTAAAAATGTGAAATGAATAATTCTCAAATATATGTATGTTCTTTCTTTTATCGATATTAATTTTTTATAAATAAAAAATAATTTATCAAATTAAGATACATAATAATTCTTACGTAAATTATTTAAATATTTTTTTATTTTTAATTAAAATTAACTTAAACAGGAGTGGAATAGCATAAGAAACACCTCACGTTTCTAATTATTTTTTATTTTATAAATCTACTAAAAATTACAGACTGAAGAAGAATATTCTTTATGTAGCAATAGATTTATTGTTGCAATTGGACAATAATAATTCATAATAATTTTATTAAATTTTAATAATAGTATCTTTTAACTTATTTAATATTAAAATAAAAATAAATTTACAACAACCAACCAACCAAAGTACTTAAAAATAAAGTGACCATTCCGCGGATAAAACTCAAATTACCCAACAGACCCAAACCAACCAATATAGCATAAATTTACTAAACTTTCACCCTTTTTATGGAGACACCCTCAACTTTACTTAGTTTCAATTGCAACCTTGAATTATTTAATTTCACGTTATATGAATATTTGGCTAGTTTTGAAACTGTAATTGATATTCACATGCTTCAAATAACTTAAAACTTATTGCCTCGAGATTTGGATTGATCGTACAATTTATTGTACGGTCTACTCTAGTTTTAGTTTTGAAGCTTCACGATCTACTCTAGCCATATAATACTGCTTCTACTCTTGCTCCATCTTTCAATAAAGATGACGATAGTGATAAACATGAAGGTTGTTATTGCTAAAATAAAACAATAAAAACGTATTTGGATGGAAGGAAATTGTCATATGAAACTGAGTGAGATGTTGATCTCTGAAAGTATAATTATTGAAAGGGCTCTCTTGAAGAGAAGGTTCCCCAAGATAAGAGAGTTATGGAAGGGCTGAAAAGGCCTTGCGAATGGGCTCTTCAGAGAGAAAAGTGCTTCTCAAAAAGGTATGATTGGCTCGACGCCTGAATTCAGTTTACGACTCTTGGAAAGGGTATGAAACACCTATCAGAGTCGAAGAAGGTCTGAAACACCCATCGAAAAGGAATCGATTAGCTTCCAAAAAGAGAAGGTGTCTTTTTCAGGAATGTGCTTAAGGGCCTCGGAGAGAACAAATGTTTTCTCGAAAAGACAATAATTACCTGAGCTCAGCTTCTGGAAGAAGTACAACACGAGATAAATATTAGAAGACTTGCGGGAAAGATTTCCCACAAAGACCCTCCAACGATCAAATTAGTATAAAAAAAGAAAAGGTCGCAAAAAGAAAAGTAAATGACTTCGGAAAGAAAAGTTTGAGAGAATCAAGATTCAGTTACTAGATGTTCGGATCCCTTCAATCATGTTGTGTCTTACCTTTTTATTGAAATTCAGATCTCAATGATTGATTATGACACATGTGCAACAATTTTGCTAACCCCTTCGAAAAGCTTTCTAAGAGAGTTTATCAACAACTACCGAAAGGCCTTTGCAACCTTCTCCCCGAGAGGGAAGGGTACGATAAAGGTGTTGTGATTGGATTGGAAAATGGGTTGAAAATTTGCTTAATTCTATTGGTTTTTGTGGGTGAATTTTAATGCTACAGAAAGACTTATTTTAAGAAGAAACACAAAAAATTGAAATTGGATTAATTTCTTTTATTGGTTTTGAATTTTTTAATATAATAAAATCTACATTATCAACGCTAATAACTTATCATTCTTTATTAAGTGAATACACATCACACATTGTAAGTTACACTAATTAATTATTTATATGATATGAAATTAGTTAGTTCATTGATTCAAAGATACAAAAACCAAAGAAAGTTAAAAGTGTCGTAATAAAAAAATGTGAAAGTTGAGAGAAGAATTTACGGTATGAACTGATTCTAAGATAGCAATTAAAATTAAAAATGTCACAGATAAAAAAAAAAATTAAAAGTTGAGCGAACTACAAATCCTTAGTCATCTTTATTAGGTTCAACATATCTGTCTAATCAAACAGAACCGGATAAGCAGCCGTACACTGCCATGCAGAAGACTTGCAGAGAGGCAGGAAGTTAGCTCAGTGGCCGTATCGCTGACCCCAACATTAAATACATTCAAAACCAAACCTCGGCAGCGCAACGCCGCGCCACGCGTCGGGCTGATGCAAACCCTCCACCAGGCCCCCAGCGGCAGCGGCGGCAGCCGCAGCCCCATTCAAACTACACTTTTTCCGTAGAAGCACAAGCAGACAAGAGAGGCACAAAAAGTTGAAACCCAAACATACCCGAAAAGCCATGCATATGATGTTATATTAACTAATCCCATCAAAGCCATCAAAATCACTGTAAAGCAACAGTAACGCAAGACCAAACAAGGAGAGAGAGAGGATTACACTAAAAGAAAGATCATCAAACCCCATCATTACCATTGTTTTCATCGGTTTGAATCTGGCTGTGCTTTTTGGAAGAGCCTTTGCACAGACTCACTGGGTATTTGATGGCATTGAGTTCCAGCTTACGGAGAGCAGCTTTGCCAAGATCAACCCCACAGATGTCTGACAGCCTGACAAGATAGAGCAATACGTCTGAAAGCTCCTCGCCCAGATGCTTCTTCTCTTCTTCCTCCCAGCCGGGCAGCCCTCTTGGGACCTCTCCCTTCCACTGGAAGATCTCAGACAGCTCCCCCACTTCTCCAACCTGACCCACAACGGCGGTTTCAGTCCCCATTAATTGTATTTGATGCCGAATGTTACAAGAAACACGAGATTCAAGACCGCTTACAATGGGCAACCATTATTTGTTGTCCATTGTTGACAGAAAAACACACTATTTACTTGTAGAAAGAACTGCACATACGATAAACTTATACAAGAGATAAAACAATAAATAAGAATAAGCTTGAGGATGAATAATGCATTGAAGATATAATAAACCTACGGTATATAGAAAGAGAGATAAACTTGCACTATAGTGTAAAGAGACAAATTCAACATAATATTGATGGATAAATCTAACACCCACTTTGTAGTTCTTAAACCTTGAATGGAAAAGAGAATTTTTTCCAACTTTTTGGAGAGAAAAGAGAGTTCGAAACAAGATCAAAAGGCATAAGAACATCGATTTGGGATGCTGAGAAGCGTCAGAAAAATGGGATTTAAATTCCGTTTTCTTTTTGTTTGGGAAGAGCAAAGGGTGGAAAATACCATAAAGGAGATAAAAGTCGCGGTGCATGATTTCGTTGCTTTTCAATTTCCCAGAAATTGAAAACACGCATTCTAGAAAGCCCACCACTTTGCATCGAAAGTGGCAAAAGGCACTTTCTCGCCGACCTTTTCCCAGGAACCAAACAGTCCCGCAGCGCCGAAAAGCACTCGTTCTCAAAATTACTCTACGAAGTTCACCCAAAACTATCAAATCCATCAATGGGTATCGGACAAAACAAGAAGCGACGAGAGATAAAACGGATATTTCATAAACAATACGGAAATACCAGAGCGAGAAGGAGATTTCTAGGGCTATGAAACTGATCCCAGTCTCTCTCTCTGGCGAAATCGGCCATTTTGGTCTTGAGCTCGTTCAGTGTCACGGCCGCCGCCTCCTCGTCGCTTTCTCTCTCTAGACCTCCCCTCATCTTCCCGTCGCGCTCTCTCTACACTTGTCGGCGGGCGGGTGTATGTATCACCGTACAGGGCCGTGCCGTGTGGATGGGGTTGAAGACGAAGCACAGGGCGAGAATAAAACGGGCGGCCCGGTTACCGGACAATTCCGGTTTCTAGTATGTCGCAGATAACACCGACACGAGTCGGTTGGCTTTTGGATCCGGAGGAACCGCTGGTTCCTTCTTGGCACCGTGGGCCCGGCTTGATTACGTGCCGCTTTTTCTTTTTCTTTTTTTTTTCTTTTTTTAATATTTTATTTTATTTGTCCATGGGCGGGCCCTGACAAGCCATTGGGCAGTGGGCCTACACCCAGCTTAGCTCGTGGGCCGGAGCCTACATTGTGAAATTAACAGACATGGCCCATTTCGTATAGGCCTAAACCTATAACGGGCGGGAAACGTAAATAAATATAATATAATTTTATTTTATTTTATTTTGATAAAAAATAAAAGAATTTTCTTTTGCGCCTAAAATTGAGGTGAGAAAGAAAGACGATTTTACAATAATGATGTTTAGATTGTCAAATCTAACTAAATTTGATTTAAGAAAAGTCAAATTAAATTGAGCCAATCACATTAATTTAATTTGAATCTTTGATCTACTTGAACTCGAGAAAGTCCTAATAAAAATCATATTCTAAAAGAATTACAAATAAGAGTAAGGTTACATTTTGCATAGTATCCTTAAGGTTTAATTAAAAAACACCGATCTCTCTTCACTTATGTAATTATGATCACTTTCCTTTATTATCAAGAAAAGTCTACAAACTCTATCTATATATTTATAAAAAAAAGATACTAGCAAGTCGCAACCATGGCTATTGTTGGTGACGGAACTTAGATTGCGGGAGTCTTCCATGGATAGAGGGAAACGAAAAAATAAAGCACTTGAATAAAAATCCAATTGGAGATGATGGGGTTACTCAGGGAGAAACAAAGCAGTTAGATAGAAATTCAATTGGAGATGATGGGGTCACTTGGGGTAGAGACAAACTCAATTGGAGATGATGGGGTCACTTGGGGGAGAGACAAAGAAAAACATAGAAATTTACTGTTGTTTAAAAGTTTTTTCACGATATGTCTTGAATTTTCTTTTATATTTTTTTGTATCATAACGGGGTATTTCATTTCATAATAATTGAACCTTAGGTGGTTGTTGAATGATGAAGAAAGCGAGAAGGAGACGAAGAGAAGAAAAGAATAGAGTATACAAGAAAGACAGATATTTCACCATTATCAAGTTAGAAAAAGAAAAATAAATAGACAACAAAAATAGGAGGGAGAGAAAGAAAGGATATAAATATAAGAGTAAAATGGTCTATTCTCATATTTAACTATCGGCACAAAAGATTAATATTAATTTTAAAAATATAAAAATAATAAATACTTTTTCTGTAAAATCTAAAAGTTAGATCGTATGAAAACGAAAAATAAATATAATGTGAAACAAAAATACAAGAAAATATGTAAATAAAAAAATATATAGAAGAATTTTTGTTTTTAAATAAATTTTGTCTCTAACCTCTTATTGGATTCTAAATTAGAAATGCATTTTAAATATTTTTTTAAGGTTATGAAATAAATTTAAAATATATTTAAATTTGTAAAAATAGTAAAAAATATTTTTTTTGTGTTTTTTAACATTTTAATATAAAAAATATTTTAAAACATTCTCCAAACATTTTCGTGCATTATAGTCTAAAAATGCATCCTATAAAGTCTATCTAAAATAAAAGAAAGAGCATTAAATTCATTTTAGTGAATTCAAATAAAGAACACCAAGTCTTCAAGGGCATAGTCAAGTGGTAAAAGGATAGGCTGAAAAGCTTGTCTGAAAATTTTTAATGTGGGTTCGATTCTGGGGAAGCAAAATGTTTCCTTCTAGGGAGGATGTTATAAGTGATATTAGTGGTGTTTAAATTTATTACCTTGATTACTTGGATATATCTTTCGATTTATCTTCTTAGTATAATTTTAAGAATAGGGTGATCGAAAACGTTAATAATGAGACGTAATTAAAAAATAAATAAGTAAAGAGCACCAACCCAAATAAAAGAGGGCTGGCAGCTACAGCCTACAGCGTGGTACATTGGTAGAAGAAGTAACCAAAATGGACGGTGGTGGCCTGGCCGTGGAGGCGGTGTTAAATGATGATGACGATGGCGCCAGTAGCGGAGGTGGAGGGCATTGAGTGAACGTGAACCTGAACGTGAACGCGGTCGTGGTGGCACCGGGACTGGCACTGTCAATGGCATGCTCCGTCACCATCATTCTCTCCTTCAACGCTCCTTTCCACTCCCCACTCCCACCTCCCCCGCCCGTCCAGTTCACATTCCTCGCAACAATTTATGTTTTATTTTTAAATTAAATAATTATTTTTTTATAATTTTTCATATAAAAAATTATATTTTTTAAAATATATATATATTTTTGTTATTTGCTGGTTTCTTTCGCATTTTCATTTTTTTCTAAAAAATATTATTTTTTATTTTTATTTTATATTATATCCGTTTCTTATTTTTGTTTTCATATAATTTATTGGGATATGAGGCATATCACCATATATGTTACTGGAATTAAGGTGACACATTTTCGTTCAATCATAGTTTAACGAAAATATTGTATTTATAAATAAATTTAGTAAATAATTTTACAAATTAAAGTGACATACTTAAATTTACAATAATTTTATTAAAATTTATAATAATTTAATTTAAGATTAATAATAATGAACTTTTGTTAATTTTGGAAGGAATTATTATAAATTAATATGTGTCATTTTAATTTATGAGAGTTATTTATCAAATTTATTTGTGAGTACAACATTACATTAATTATTTGACCACAAAGAACTCTTACGATCATGGTTAGGGAAATACTATACTAATTGTTCTACTTCTATCTCTCTTTTTTTAATTTATGTATATATATAAATGTGATAAAGAACTTATGCTAATATCTTTTGAGGTGAGGTTTAATTATTGGAACACTCTTTTTATTTCGGGAATAATAATATCTCAACTATTACTAAAAACAAAATGATCATTTTCCCCCTCTCTCTCATTCGTCTCTTTCTTTGTAACTACATAGTAAAAGTTAAAAAGAAAATGACGACTAACATTGCTTATCGTTAGTGAAAACACCACGATTTGAGATTTAGGATTTTTCGCATGGTCTTGTTGGAAGACATAAAGGGAGAAAGAGCTACATAACAAAAGGAAGTGACAAAGAGAGAGAGAAATAACCAAATCAAATAATATAAATAATTGTAAAATTTGTTAGATTAGATAATATAAATTTTAGATAAATAGATAATTAAATATATAGAAATTATGTTACATTGCTAAAAATATATGTTTTAGTGATCCAACATCGGGTTGATATAGAAGTGGAGTGTACCAAAAAAATTAGCCTCTATTTGATTAATAGAAGAAGAATAATGATATTTGCTTCAAATCAAACCATTATAGTAAAATAAGAGAAAATTTACCAAATATCATTTAAAGTTTGTTTTTCATACTCAAATACTTTTTAAATTTTAAAATTTATCTAATTAATCCCTGTACTTTCTTACGTGGATCATAACACTCTCTAAAATGATTTGACAAATTTTAAAAGGCCAAACTCATGTGTTTTCCTTCATAAACTTTACAAGAATAGCATATTAACTTTATTTTGATTCATTGAACGTTTAATATTTATAATTTATATTTAGTGTCTATCTAACTTAGTTTAAAATAATATTTGAGTTACACACAATGTGAATTAGAAATAAGAAAAAATAAGAAGAAAGAATTAAAGAAGTAGAACCAATTGCACCGATCTAGTGATTATTCCTTCCTTATTCCCATTCTCGTTCAGTTGTCGACATTGTCTTTGTTCCCATTTTTTATTGACTCAAATGAAGGAATCAAGTCTCTCGTCGGGTGTCACTTCTCAATTGAACTTTTTTTTCATTTTGCCTTTCTTTTCGTCTTTGCTCATTTCTCCTATCTCTTATCAACTCGAATAGAAGAATTGACTCTCCCATTGGCTATCCATTGCCATTTCGACCAATCTCAACCCTTCCTCTTTGCTCCAACTAGTGATCTGTGAGTCATGATTCCCTTTATCTGACTGTTGACTTGAAATTGATCCAACATTCCCCTTCCTATTTATTTCAATTGGCGACCCATGATTGATCCACTATTTCTCACTATCTTTCCTTCAATTGGCTATCTGTGAGTTGCAATCGACTTATCCTTCCTTTTTGTCTTTGCTTCAATCGGTGACTCAGCTATTGACCAACCCTTTTCCATCATCTTTGCTCTAAGGCTACCCACAATTTACGTATATAAGTGCGCGTGATAGTATGTGTATATATATTTTGATTTATTTAATAAGATATATGATAATTGTTTATGTGTTTAATGACATGTTTATTATGCGTTTAATGTTAATTAGTAATTAGGGAGTCAATAGGTATAAATTATAAAGGTTGTGTATTCAATATATTAGCCTCTATGGCATAAATTGAGCAGTCGAATGAGTAATATGTCGGTGTTAATCTAGTGTGTTATGAGTTCAATTTTTATTTTACGTAAGGGTCAAATGTTTAACTTGTGATTTATCTTTCTTGACATAATCGATGGGACGACTATTAGAGATTGCGTAAAGATGATCATTATAAGTATTCATATATTAGATTTAAAATTGAAAGAGAGATAAACTTCTTATGTAAAGTGAAAAAAATATGTGACTGACTAATTTTAAAATTTAAAGAGTTTTTGAATTTTTCTATGATTACTTTATTAAAAAATTAATTAAGAAAAAAAGAGAAAAGTACCACGCGTAATAAACAGCGCGTGAACAAATGCCATTACAACTCATGACGTCGTGTCTCTTATTGCCAGCCTTTTCATCTTCTTCTCTTCATCTCTCTCTCTCTCTCTCGTTCGGTGGTTCCAAATCGAGCTGTAATCTCCCAAATCTAGGCAGAATTGGAGGCCGCCTCAAGCTCTCTTCTGCTTTTTCGTGTGTCTCTGCGTTGTATAGTGGACATATATGGATTCGGACGAGGAAGGAGAGGAGTACCTCTTCAAGGTGGTGATAATCGGCGACTCGGCGGTGGGGAAGTCGAACCTCTTGTCCCGCTACGCCCGCAACGAGTTCAATATGCATTCCAAGGCCACCATCGGCGTCGAGTTCCAGACTCAGAGCATCGACATTGACGGCAAGGAGGTCAAGGCCCAGATTTGGGACACCGCCGGCCAGGAACGCTTCCGCGCCGTCACCTCTGCCTACTACCGCGGCGCTGTCGGCGCTCTCGTCGTCTACGACATCAGCCGCCGCACCACCTTCGAGAACGTCAGCCGCTGGCTCGATGAGCTCAAAAGTGAGTCCTTCTTCTACTTCTTGTTTTTCCCCCTGATTCCCAGTTCGACTGGTCCTAATGCGTTGATGATAATTCAAATTAATTAAGATTTATCGATTAAATTGTTACATCATTTTGCTAGTTTAGTTATCTCAATCTTAAGTAGCATTTTCTCTTTTTTTTGGTAGATTTATCTCAGATTTGAGTTTCTATAAATAGGCTACTTGTTTTTGCAGTTGCAAACAACGGGAATTTAGGGAGAATACATTTTTGATGGTATAATTGGAGTATTGTTTTAAGATTATGGCTTGATTGGCTTAATTTAATGTCTGGCCGATGTTATTTTGTTTGATATTAGATTGTTTCTATATGTTCGAGTAAGTAGATCTGGGCCAACTAGGATGTTTTGATCATCAGAACGGAACAAAAGTTTAAAACCAAAATTTTTGCTGTTCTTACAAGGGCAATTCTGGCATTGTTGGTGTAACTTAAAAGACCTATGACTTAATTATGGTATGCTAAAATTGGATTAGCCACCTTTTCCCTCGCATTAAAGCAAATATGGCCCCCCTTAAAAAGAGAGAAATGGGAACCCAAAGAATTCCTCCTGCTTGAGTGTTGTTCCTTTATCTTTTTGAATATGGGGCAGGGAGATCACTTTCTCTTGCTACTTTCTGAAATCAAACTTGATTCGGAGTCATTTCCTAACAGCAACAAAAATCATAAACCTTAATCCAACTTGATCCAATTCCTGATCCATCTAAATTACTAGATCACGGAGATCACTATTGTTAGGATGATTATTTTATTTTTGACGTATTGCAACCTGAAAGAATGCCGTTTATTTTCCCTCATTTCCAGAATTTCTGGATCTTTCTGTCAAATTGACTGGCTAGCTATGTAACATATGAAATAACCCCATTAACGAGGATGTGAAGAATAGATTGAAATCTTGCCTCATGAGCTGATTGTATTCCGGATGAAGGTCTTAGAGTTAGCTAGACAACTTTCTGCAACAGAAACATCTTTAGATTCCAACCAAAAACAAAATTTGTGCACTGTTGTTGGGTTGATATGCTGTGTTGCACACTTATTATTGTGAAAGAGACATGGACATTTTAAAAGGGGGCATGTTGTGTGATGTTGGCTTTGGGTTGGATTTTGAGATCATAACAACCAAGAAATTCCATCCAGACTTAAATTCTTTTCTCCCTGCATTTTATCAATGGATGATGTATTACTTAGGATTTACTCATTTTTGTTTGCATATTATGTGAGATTCAAAGCATAGAATGATCTTTCACATAATTCTTATTTATGTTGCCAATTGTTGGTCAGTTGATTATGAAGTTTTCCATTGATGCGTGTCCTTTTTTTCCATTGTTTTGAAGTGGTGTTTGAGTCTTGTTTTAAGACTGGCTTGATTAACTATTTTAATATCTGGGCTGATTATTTCCCATTTTGGTGTTATATATTGTTTTATATATTCTGTGCATGTTGATCTGACATGTTTTGAATGTAAGAACAGAACAACAGATAAAAGACCAAATGTTATGCTGCTATTATGGAGGAGGATTGTGGTTTTTTCAGTGTAATCTACAATATATATCCCTTAACTATTGTATATCGATATTGGAATAGCTACTTTCTCTCTTGCAGTGGAGCAAATATAGGTGACCCCACCAAAAATGGAGAAATGAAAACACAAAAGGATTCATATATGATTCTTTCCCTTTCTATCTTTTTGAATGCATTTTGGGGATAAAAGTACTTCTGAAAGTAGATTATTTTTGTTGCCCTTATTCCTCTTTCAACACCATCTCTGCCCTTGTAATGATGGCCAAACCGCCTTGCACAGGCCAAGCCCCCAAAGATGCCAAGCAACTCCTTCGTTCCACTATATATTAGCCACTGTTGTCATTCCTCATGGCCTGTACCCGTACCCCTCACCCTTCACCCTTGATCATAAACAACTGAATTGCCCCATCACCCATTCCTACTGAATCCATATTTTCAATGCTTGATTACAGACGCCAGGAACTTATTGTTAGCTAACGTATTCACCACCCATAACATCCTCCTTTCTCTCTTTTTTCCCCAAGCAACTCACACAGCAGATAGCCCCCCCCCCCCCCCCCAACAACACACACACACACCCCGGGAGATGAAACAACTTGTTCAAAATTTTCTGCAGTATCATCACTATCAATCTTCAACTTTCTCTACCTTGATGGAACCAACCCACCACCTGATGTTGGCTCCATTCACCACCAACAATCCTAGCCAGTGCCCATTGCATACTCTTGTCAACCTGCTTTATTTCCTCCACCACTATCTTTAAGCTCTAAAAGACCATCACCGCCAAATGAATCAAAGTCCAAAAACTACTTTATGGTTGGAATAACAAGTCCCCATATTTTTTGTGATCGTAATTATATGGGTTTATCTATGTATATTCATGTTTGATATAATCTGTACATGTGTGCTAATTTGTTATAATCAGAATCTCTAAGTTATTGCCCTTAAGGTTAAAAAGTAAGGTTTTGTGCTTACCAAGTTCAATCTTGATTGTTTGATTAATTAAATAAATTTCTGGGAAACTTGTTTAAATTTTTTCCATCTGATTTCAAAAGTGGAATTTTGCAATTAAAACATGATTTTAGGAAGTGAGGACAAAGCAGTCCATTTATGTTTCCAGTTAATTTTATTAAGCGACAAGAAATTATGGGAAATTTTTTCAAAACCAAGAATAACATGTGTATTTTGGTTATCTTAAGTTACTAAGGGAAAAGGTTACCATAGTTCATGATCTGCTGAAGGTTACTGTACATAGGAATTTCAAACCTGGAATTATCTTCATCTGGAATTCCAATATGGTGCTGAAGGTTCTTGGTCTGTAAAGTGTTTGATTCTTAACAAATCAAGTGCAAGAATAAACACTAATTCTGTTCCACATAACACATCAGTAATTAAAAGCTACATAAAACAAAAACCTTTAGGAAGTTCGATAAATGCAACAAAATACTGTTGAAGTGTCCTTGTAGCATCGGCACTTTGGAGTTCATAAATGTAAAACATCGCGGAAAATCATTTTAAAAATGCTAACTTAAAGTTAACTTTTGGATTCTTAGAATCAAGTAGTGTACTCAAAACTTTTTTAATAGATTATTGATATAGGATTAGGTATTGGCAAACTTCTCTCGTCTTAGGCTTGTCTTCTTAATAAGGCTATCTATAAGTCTTGCTTCACTGTAATTTTGATCTGTGGCCAGCCTCAAATATTTCAGCTTGGATCACAACCATATGATAGTAGTTTTGGGTTGATTTTGATATGTCCTCTCTAATGCAACAGGCCCTTGTCCAAAACTTCTAGCCAAAGTTGATTTCTTTGGGCTTTTGGGGACAAGTTACGCATCTACAACTTTCCTGGTATTACTGATGTGAGATTACATCGTGATCCCTTTCTTTAGTTCTTGGCATCTTTGCTGGGACAAATCTCATTTTATTGTAATTTTGATCAGATCAATCTCAAGCATACCATTTTGCATTGCTCCAAGTTGGCTTTGATCTCTCTCAGCAACACTAGCTTGAAGTTTACTTTTGGACTACTAAGACCGCCTAATCTAAAAAAAAATTGTCTCTAATACATTATCAATGTAGCGTTGGGATACCACTTCAATACGGGTTCTCATCTAGGGTTAGTTGACAGGTCTTTAGAATTTTAATCTTACACTAAAAATGTTTTCAATATTCTATGGATGTGATTGGGTTGTTCAAAACTTCCCTGTTTAGACTCTGTTGTTCTTGACAAATCTCATTTTGGATCCATGGTTAGCATCAAACTTAGCATCTTGGTCTACATCTACACGGAAGTGGTCCTACTCCACGTTGGTACCTTTTGTAACACTATGTTTACTTATTTAAAATAGGTAGCTTGAAGTTAACTCTTGAATTTCTAGCATTAAGTAATATATCCACAACTTTGCCAGCGGACTATTGCAGCAGTGTATGGTTGCGAAAAAAATTCAGCTAGCTGCTTAGAACTTTTGAATGACGGCCTGTGGTGTTATAACAAACATCCACATCGTGTTCTTATAAAAAAAATTTAGTGCACTCCGTCTGATCCTTGCAGAGGAGCATGGCTAAGCGCATTGAAGTCTCCCAATGAGGCAGCGATACCTTGGCGAGGCTATATAGATGGTATATGATTAGAACCTGGTCGCTTGTACCAGCGGCAGCTTGTTTGGCAGGAAATAACTGCTGCATTCTTTCGGAAAACAGTGACCCATTTGCATCCCGTTGTGATTTGCATGAAGATTTTCAACCATATTCATCTTTCATACAAGTTCATTATATTAACCAATATATGCTTGTTTTCTATGTTTTCTACATCTACACTATAATTTTTCCGCCCATCTAACCTTTTTATTTGCTTCTGCTTTTAGAAACAATTGATGATTGAAGTCATGACTGCTTTTTATGCAGCACATTCCGATACCACTGTTGCATGGATGTTGGTGGGAAACAAATGTGATTTGGAGAACATTAGGGATGTAAGTGTGGAAGAAGGCAAGAGTCTAGCAGAAGCTGAAGGATTGTTCTTTATCGAGACATCTGCGCTGGATTCCACCAATGTTAAGAAAGCGTTCGAGATTGTGATCCGGGAGATCTATAACAATGTGAGTCGGAAGGTTCTAAATTCGGATTCATACAAGGCTGAGTTGTCTGTCAATAGGGTAAGCCTCGTAAAGGATGGTGCTGACGGATCAAAGCAAACTTCATGCTGTTCCAGATGAGACCTCTTATGCTGTTTTTCAAGGTGAGCTTTGTGTGTTCGGATGAGACCTGGTTTTGGTTTTTATGAAGCCGAGCATTCGGGTTGTTCCCGGCGAGAACTACTTGGGCTAGTCTCACAAATTGGTGTTCAAGGACTCCCCCTTTGTGCCTGATTTCCTATACAGTATCTTGAGAGTGGTTTTCTCTTTTCTAATAAGATCATAGAAATTTTTCTGCCTAGGAATTGAATACCTATCCTCTGAACTGTAATAAAACTATAATTTGTTCAACTGATATAGTGAATCTTATAAATTTTATTGTTGGCTGGAATGTCTTTATCTCCATTTTACTTGAAAGAAACAGATTTGTATCTTCTGGTTTTGAATTGTCAAGAGTCAGTTGCATGCCTGACTACAATCCCATTTCTTTTGAGACTGACTCTGGAAAATAATGATATTCGGTCCAATTCAATCCCAACTTACGGTCCCAACGGGGAAATCCCCATTTGAACAGTCAGACTGGATATCAAGATCCTTAGTTACTAGATGCCATGACAATGTGGAGCACTTGATGGAGTGTGACTTACTTTCGATGCCAAATCCAAGGATAAATCATGATTTATTTACTTATTTTTCCTAACGAACTTTTTTTTGAAAAAACTTGTATTTTTGTTTTTGTTTTTTTTTTGTTTTTTAGATCACTTGAACTTTTTATTATTTCAATTATATTTTTAAATTTGTATTTTTTAGTCAATTTAATCTTTTCATTTTGATGTGAACAGAGTATAATATATATTTTATCATCTCATTTTTTTTTTATTCTATATATGAAAGTATAAAATTAAATTGACTTGAAAATATAGGTTTAGAGATCTAATCGAAATAACGAAAAGTTTTAGATGTTATATAAAAAAAATTAAAGTATAAATGTTAAATTAATTAAATAATTAAATTTAAAAATATAATTAAAATAACGAAAAATTTAAGTGTGACACCGAAAAAGTTCAGGTGTTAAAATTGTATGAATGGTGTGTGTGTTCATTCATCTTTGTTTGAGACAAATTAGATGAAATTTGGTGTAAGTAATGATGGAAGGATGACTTAGGGTTTATGTCATGAAGTAGAAACGTTAATTTTCCGGGAAAGCAGGGAAGGGAAGTTGCTGCTTTCATGCTTCAATGTGACCCCATTAACTTTTCTCAGTTGCCAATGCAAACGTGAAAGCCTCTCCTTGTGTAATATATCTCGCTGACCATCAAACTTTACTCAAAGTTGTTTGGATTAATTATATGTGAATTTTAATTAAAAATAAATAAATTAGAGAGAGAATTTTTTTAATATTATGAAACCGCCGTGAAATGTTTTTAAAATTACTGAAACAATTCGAAAATATTCTTTTGGTCTTTTTGGAGTTTTGAAAATAGAAACATTTCGGAAAGGTTGAAACGACACCCTCGAGATGTTTTTATGCATCATAGTCGTACCAAGTCAACTTAATATTATGGATTCAATTAACAATTCTTAAAAAAAAAAAGAGTAAAAACACACAAGTTTAACCAAAAATTGATACTTAGAATAGTAGTTTGTTAATAAATTTGATTTTAGTAGTTGAATAAATGTTTTTATAGACAAATGGTTGTTCTAATTCTACGATTTTAAACAAATGTTTTCGACTTGAATCAATAATAATACTGAGTCCAAATGAAAATGGAAAATGAGTTACCTGAACTACTAAAATGACAAAAATATCTTTATTTTTATAATGATCATTCGGATCCAATCTCACTATTCATCTTTAAAATATCATTAGCTATCCAATTTTACATATTTTGCCAATTTTTTTTTTCTTTCTTTCTTCTCCTCTATTTATTGGTCAAATTTATAATTTTACTTTTATACTTTTCACTTTTTTTCGTGTACCTACTCAAATTTTTTATTATTTTAATTATACCATTAAACTTACATTTTTGAGTCAATTTAACTGTTATATTTTAATCATTTTTTTATGTGGCGATCTAAATTTTTTATTATTTTAATTACACTTATGAATCTGCATTTGACGTAAACAGAGTATGACGCGTATTTTATCATCTCACTTTATTATTATTTTTTTTCATATGAAAGTACATGGTTAAATTAATTAAAAAATGTATATTCAGAAGTGTGATCGAAATAACAAAAAGTTCAAGTTGTCACACGAAAAAAAAGTCAAAATACACGAGTTAAATTGATTAAAAAATTAAATTCATGAATGTAATCAAAATAATAAAAAATTTAAATAACTACATAAAAAAATATAAAAATATGAGAGTAAAAATATGTATTTGGGTGCGTTTATTTAAAGATAGTTGAACATTTGATTACAAAAATATAAAATAGGGGCGTGGGCCAGCTTGGAGCTGTTTCTGAAAATAAATTAAGAAAATGACAATGTGAACGACAAGATCTGAGCAAAGACCCATTAATAAAGCTCTGAATCTGATTAATTAGCCATTCATCTCTGCAACAAATTATCAATAATTTATAATGAATGTTTCCACTGAATGACACCTCCATAAAGCACCAAACCAGCCAGGGCTGTAAATTCATGGACATTTCTTCCATAACAAATGCTTCTTCTCATGTCCCTTTCCTTAATTCATTATTATTATAATTAGAAACCCATAGTGTTGGCCCCTTTAATGCTTGCTCAAGCGAATCTCCAACTGTGAACATTGTTTTCTTTCTTTTTTTTTTTTTATAATAAATGAAACCGATCATCAAATTCTGTATTGATGTGGGTATTTCTATCATAACAAATATGTAACAGGTAATACGAGTTAGATGCTTTACAAGCTATGATAATTGAGAATTATTTTTGAGATTCACGAACTTAATTATTTTGAGTTAGCGGATAACTCATCGGACTGAATCGAGATAATGGTTGTCAAATTCTCTGACATTAAAATTTGAGAATTAGATTTTGAGTTATCTCTTGAATAATAAGACAAGTGTTGACACTTTATTGCTCTAGATAGAAACACGCAACAAATTGTGATTTGTCGTTATTAGATTGTTTCAATCGATCCGTAATATAAGGAAGGATTTCGATTCAAAACTCATTTTAACAAAACCTGATAAATCCGTCAATAAAAAGTCTAGATGATAAGTAAAAAAATGACACAAAACAAAAAAAAAATTATAATTATCAAATAATGTGCTAAATTTTGTAATGAATGATCATTAAAAATATAGCAATGAATGATGTTCTACACAAGTTGAAGTTAATTCAAATTTAAGCATTCTTCCCTTGCAAGACAAGTCAAAACAAAGAGACCAATTCACGATTCATTTATTTAGTTGAGAAATAAAAATAAAATAATTAGAAAAAAAAATTAAGAATAGCAATCGGAGAGTTCAGCAGGTTCTTAAATTTACATGGGATGTCAAATTTTAATCGGATTAAATGTTATTTATTAAATATTAACATCTCACCTAAATTTAAAAACTCATTAAGTTTTTTAAATTTTGATCGAAATTAAACTTAGAAAAACGAGACACTTAAAGGTAATATCAGACATTGATATATTATATACTCGATTTAGTTTTTTGATCACTTAACTAACTTTATTTAATTACTCGTTTAATCTTTCTCGTTCAAGTCACTCGATATACCGTGAGTTTATTTTCTTATGTTTAATCTTGAATGTAACAATATGAATATTATTTTTTAATATTAAAATTAAATATTTAAAAAATAATATTTTTAATATATTAATATCTGACACAACTGCTCTGTCCACAAATAATAACCAAAAGGGTGACGGGAGGATGAATTCACCCTAATCATTGACCCTCTGCCATTTGCATTCTTTCCCACCCTTTGATTGGCAAATTAAGAATATATTTAAAAACTGAAAATAAAAAAAAGGGAAATATGTATATGTATAATATACCTCGTAGGTTGTGCCAGACGATAGCCTATGGGAAGGCAACGCGTGGTTAGTTGGGTCAAATGATTGATTGTGCATATGTTTGTGTGCTTCAATGATTGATCCTCACGTTGGATCAAAGCGCTTTCTTAATTTCTCCTTTGTTTTGATCTCATGGGTTCCCTCCATTAATCTTTGTTTATTTGATTCGGGTTTAATGTTTAGGGTAATTCATTTTTATTGTATTTTAAATAAAAGTTTGTTAAAAAATTAAAAATTTTAAAATAATTTTTTAAGTTAAAAATGCATAATTTTTTTTGTTAATCGAGAGATCTTACATAATGCACAAATTAAATAATTTTAATATTTAAAAATCTCTTTAAAATTCTATAAAGATGATAGACATTATCTATAATAAATAATTTTAATTTTAATAAAATTTAAAAATATCAAAATAAACGTTACCCATAAAAATTATGATCTTAATGGATTCTAAAATATTAAAATAAATATTATTAGTAAAAATCATACTTATAAGGGATTTAAAATAAATTCATGCATCTTTATAAATAAACAAACTCTCATTTTAAAAAAGATATGCTTCGGCTATTGTCTTTAATATAATATTTAAATTCTTAATGTCTAATTCAAGTATTGCAGTGTTTATATGAGAATTTTTCTACATTCTCTTATTGTAAACTTAAACTTGCTTATGGAAGCATCTCTGCCGACATTGTGGCATCTTTGAAATTGGAAGGTTGAAGAAATTAATTACTCTTGAAGATAGCGAGACGGAGATGAAGTGAGAAGAGAGGAATGGATGGCGGTGGAGTGGTCGGCAATGAGAATTTGAAGCACTGTATGTAAGTAGATATAGATAGGAGACGCATTGGTGGTTGTTAGATATTGACTGTGTATGTGTGTGTATATTAATTCACATGTGAATTTATATATATATTAAATAATTGGGGAGTCTTGTAATTGATGTGATGATGTAATAAATCATCAATATTAAATAAAGGTTGACATGGTTATTGAGTAGAATGGGGTGTGTTGCAATTACAATAGAAAGATAATTCAAAAGGTGTTGGGAGAATCATTCTATACTTCAAAAGAATTAATCGACAAAAACTAAGAGACATAACGTAAGTAGAGATATACTATACGATTGTATTAGAGGATAATGTTGTTGGGTAAGGATAAGGGTAAAAACTTGATTGGAGAAGAACAAAAAGGCGATGTTTTTATACTTCATTGTGTCAATCCTTTTATATATACTTATATAGGCATCAGCACGATGGAAGTTTGTGCCTTAAAAAGTCTTTGACGTTTGTACCTTTATCTTGGATAGATATAACCTCTTCTTATCTTTTATCGGATGAGGCAACTCATTCTCGAATGTTTTTCTTGGTCTAAATTCACATGATAGCAGTAATTTTGAACTGGCTCTAATATAATTTATAATGTCACTAAATTTTACTAAGATATGTTAGTTAAGAGATATTAATAGATCAAAAGATCGATCAACATTACTAAAGGAAATTATCGTTGACTTATATATTCAAAAGATCGAAGAACATAACTAAGAGATATTAATACATCAAAATATTTAGAAAGACACAAATACTCTTATTTTAAAGAAAAAATCATTGTTGAAGAAAAGAAAAGTAATAGAAAAAGATGAAAAAGAGATTTTTTTTCTTTTTCATCATTTTAGTGTAATAAGACCATCTCTAACCCAACCCCAAATTTGGGGTAAAACTCCCTCCAACCCACTCCCAAATCTTATCCCAAATTTGGGGTAATACTATTCACAACCCCAAATTTAGGGTAATATATTTATTCCCATTTTGTCCCCCCTCATTTTAACTATAACAAAATTTAATTTTTTTTGTATCCCACCTTTATATATTTTTATATTTTTATTTATTTATTGTTAATATTAATAATATTAATAAATTATAATCAATTAATAAATGCACTAAATTAGAAATTACTAAATAATAATTGATTAATAATTATTAAATATACTAAAAAAATTACTAAATAAAATTTACAGACATGATAATTAAAAATGAACTGAATGAACACTACAACATCATACATCTTAAAAACTAAATATTATTGAATTTTAAATACTACATGAACAAAGACAATAATTTAATAATCTTGTAAATCACTTCCGAATCCTCTAATATCATTGAAAAATTGGCCAAAAGAACTAGAGAATAGTTTATAATAAATAATTTACATTATAAAAAAATGTTTAGAACCCAAAAATAAAAAAAAATAAACTATTCCTTTATCCCCTCTTACCCCAAATTTGGGATAAAGGATTGGAGATGACCTAACATCTATACATAAAAACCCTTTTAATAAATTATTAATCTAGAATTAAGTCGTATAAAAAAGGTTTTTAATTACGTATTTATGGTAATTATTATCTGCATGTATATATAATTTTATATAGAGAGAGAGAGAGAGAGAGAGGGGGGGGGGGGGGGGCGCATGTGGGCATCAACAGGGATGGGATGCCCTAACTGATAAACTAGCTAGGACCCAATAAGGACCAAATAATCACCATTAATGAAATGATTCTTAAGATTGAGCTTTCAGCCAAACATTGCAATTAATGACAATGTAAGGAGAGGGACAAATACAAAATATCAAAATGGGAAGAGAAACTAATTCTTTTTGGTACCTTTTGATTTGGGTCTCATCGTGGTTAATTTCGGTATTTCCAATTCCATGCCCTTAATTAATTCTCAGATAATTAAACTTGTAAATTTTGAGGGCCTCTCATTTTTTTGCTTGGTTTTTGTTTTTGTCACTAGCACTATTTGTTTTTTTATATGTTTTTTGCATGATCTATGTTAGGTACGTGGGTTAAATTTATATTTTTTTGTCTTTATACTTTGATCTTTTTTTTATATGATCACTTAAAATTTTTTATTATTTTAATTATACTTTCGAATTTGATTTTTGATTCAATTTAACTCTTATATTTTGACTTTTTTTCATGTGGTAACTCAAATTTTTTATTATTTCCATTATACTGATAAACTTATATTTTCTACACTATTTAATCCATATGCTTTCATGTGTAAAAAAAAAAAAATTAAAGTGGGATGATAAAATATATGTTATACTCTATTCATATCAAAATACATTAGTTAAATTGACTAAAAAATGTAGGTATAGGAGTGTGTTTAAAACAATAAAAAATTTAAATTATCACACGAAAAAAAGTTAAAATATATAAGATAAATTGAATCGAAAATACAGGTCCATGGTATAATTAAAATAACAAAAAATTTGAATAACTACATAAAAAAAAAGTAGAAGTATAGGAGCAAAAATATAAGTTTGGCTTATATACGTGTGAGTTAAAAATAAAATATTTTAAATGAAGGTTCGTTAAATGACAATTGATCATTAAAGTTTCGTTTCTATTTTCTTAGAAAAGATTAAATAAAAATTATATTTAGCATGGTGGTGAACTTTACTTTAAGTATCTTATAATTTGAAGGTTATGGGTCTAAATTTTATTAAAAAAAATTATATTTAGTTTTTAAAGAAAAAAGAGAAATCTAAATATTAAACAACACAATGTAATATCTTCTAATTCAATATGACTCAATAAATTAGTCATTTCGAATATTTAAAAAAACCCACTCTTAGAGATGTGAAATCAAATACAATCTTTGTTTTCAAGTGTACAATTACGATTTTATTGGTAATTTCTTCTGACATGTTTTCTTTCTTGCATATATTATGAGTGTATTATCTTGAATGGTAGTTTAGACTTTGTTGATTCTATTTTATTCTTTTTCTTTTTTTGTGATATTCAGAATATGCCTCAACTAAAAATGTAAATTATTATTTGTTTAATAAATTTTTACTTATAAAAATCATAAAAGACAATACAAAAATCTTCCATCCTCTAAAAACTTAGATCGATGAAAGATCGTGGTCATAGTCTAGTTAGATTATGAGCTCGATTTTGGTTCTTAGCACGGATTCTCTCTCCTTCTCTTATATTATTATTTGATTATATATTTTTCCTATTAACTTAAATAAAAAAAATTGTAAAATTAGCCCAATCTCATCTCATCTCATCTCCTCTCCTCGGACTCATGGACCCCATGAATTCTAACATATGACAATGCAGCTGGAGGTGTGTTGAATGGAAATTGGAATGGAAGTAGAAGCAAAGCTAGCAATCACTGCCACTTTACCTTGCGAACTCTGTCCCTCCACCATAAGTAACAAGAAAAGAGGGAGAGTGAAAGCAAAAAGGAATGTTCCTTTTCTGGGTCTGGGTCGTCTCAGCATCTATATACATATATATATATATATATATTGTTGCATAATCCATCTAAGATTGTTGAAACAAATTACTATTACCACACCAGTAGATTCTGAAATCAAATTCCCTCTTTTGACATTAAAGAAATCATTTTCCTCCACCGTCTATCGCGGAGTTTTTGGGTTCAGATCTTACTGTAAACACTCGAATATATATATATATAGATATATAAATCTTTTTGATGGATATATATATATGCATATAAAATTGTATTTGCAAAAGGTCAAACGGACAGTTTGTTTTCTTTATATTTCTTTCTTGCTTCCCCTCCACTTTCCTCCATTTCTCTCTCTCTCTCTCTCCCCTTCGTTTGAGCTTCCATCACCCTTTATCTTTCTGGGTTGAGTGAATCGCAAGAACAAACCACAACCCACATTTTCTTTCACCTCCCAAGTTTGTTTTCCTTGCAGTTTTCCCGAGAAAAAAAATCCTTGCTTTTCTAACGGATTCCTGTCTGTTTCTGTTGAAACTTAGCAACTCGATTGTGTAGTTATCGGTTCCTTTTCTCTACAAACCTCTGAATTGAATTATCGAATTTGGTGAGATGGAAGAGGAGAAGATGTTTCCGGGGTGGAATTCTTCGACTTTCGGGATGGAGATTCAGTCCAATGAGCTGAATTGTGGGTTTTTGAATCCCAATTGGGAGAATTCGATGGATCAGAGCGATCCCTTTGAGTCGGCCTTGAGCTCCATAGTGTCGTCACCGGTGGCCTCCAATGCCGGCGGCGACGGCATCGTGCTCAGGGAACTCATCGGCAGGCTGGGAAGCATCTGTAACTCCGGCGAAATCTCGCCGGAACCCTACATTGCCGGCAATAACAGCACCAACAATTCCTGCTATAGCACGCCGTTGAACTCTCCGCCGAAGCTCAATCTCTCGGTCATGGATCTCCAAATGAAAGGCAATTTCCCAATTCCTGGAAATAATCTCCCAAACCATCCAAATTTGACGCCTTTTTCTTCAGATCCTGGATTTGCAGAGAGGGCCGCAAGGTTTTCCTGCTTTGGCAGCATGAATCATGGAGGGCTGAATGGCCAATTCAGGCTCAATGAAGTCGAATTGCCTCCTAGAATGGAGCCAGGAATGGTTTCTAGGGTTTCTGGGAACCATTCTGTGAAGTTCCCTGGATCCCAAATGGGTGGAAATTCGGGTTCTGACAAGAAATTCAGCAGGCTGTCAAGGTCTTCGACGCCTGACAACGCCGAATTCGGCGATTCGAGGGAGGAATCTTCGATTTCTGAGCAGATCCCGGGTGGGGAAATTGGGATCAAAGTCCAGAGTGATGCCAATGGCAGGAAGAGAAAAGCAGTTCCTAAAGGGAAAGCAAAGGAAAATCCTTCACCTAAGGTATTGTCCCTTTCTTTTGTGAATTTTATCGGTTTCCCAGTTCTTATTTTCCCGGGAAAATTGAAGTTGTTCTGTGCCCTGCAGGCTGCTGCAGAGAGTGATGAATCCAATGCTAAGAGAAGCAAATCAGATGAAGCCAATGGAAATGAGAAGGATGCTGCAAAAGCAAATGATAATGGAAACCAGAAACAAAGCAAAGAGAGTGCAAAGCCACCAGAACCTCCAAAGGACTATATCCATGTCAGAGCCCGGCGGGGACAAGCTACCGATAGCCATAGTCTGGCCGAAAGAGTACTAGCTCTTCTTCATTATCTCATTCGCTAAGCAATTTTTCATTAGTAGAATCAACTGACATGTTCTGTTAAACCTTCGCGTGGCAGGTTCGAAGGGAGAAGATCAGTGAAAGGATGAAGTTCCTGCAAGATCTTGTACCCGGCTGCAATAAGGTAACGATTTGTGTGCTTGAATTCTATGAGAAAATTGGGCAGTTTGATCTGAATTCAGCTTGAATTCCTTGTAACAGGTGACTGGGAAGGCTGTTATGCTCGATGAAATCATAAACTACGTGCAGTCACTGCAGCGTCAGGTTGAGGTAAATCGAAATTTTCCCAGTTCGAAACTTTCCATTATAGTTGCATACTTGTGGTTGAAAATGCTAAATTCATATTGGTTGATCTACTTTTTGTAGTTCTTATCGATGAAACTAGCAACTGTAAATCCAAGGACGGGTTTTGACATGGAGGCTCTTCTGTCCAAGGATGTATGTAATACTATTTATCGCATTTGAGTTCTTCCAAGTTATCTCATTTCCATATGAATTTGTCTTTTAATTCTTGTATATGTGACAAAAATTCCAGATCTTTCAGTCTCGTGGATCTGAGCCACACAATATGTACCCGTCTGACTCCACATCGCCTTCACTCCCATTCGGGTACTTATCTCCTCAAGGGCCATCCCTGCACAGTGGCATATCTAATGGAACAGAGGCTGCCTTCTCAGTCCACTCTCTGAATGCTGGGATGCAGCGAAATCCAACTATGCAAGTGCCTGCAATCGGTGGATTTAGCGAGGCTGCCTCTCAGGTGCTTAGATCAGAGACTTGTCATTTCTTTTCACAACAATTTCAGTCATAGTTTCATACGATTCTAATAGGCTTGTGCTTGTGTTTCCAGCATTCAGCGTTCTGGGGGGATGACCTCCAAAGTGTTGTTCAGATGGGTTTTGGCCAAAACCAGCCACAGAACTTTCATGGTGAGTGAAAAACAACCAAATAAACCAACAAATCACTCTAGTTTTTATCGCTTGAAATCTTGATACCAATATGCACGAACTTGTTGGATGCAGGGACAGTGGCAACGGGGCAAATGAAAGTGGAGCTATGATTCGCCCATCACCCATAATCAACATTGTTAAATTCATTTGAGGCCCCATCTGAGAGTGGCTTCTGTATATACAGAGACATGGAACAAACTTGGATTCTGAGACAGAGGACATCTTCCTTTTAGTCTTTTTTTTTTTTTTTTCCTTTCGTCTATATAGCAATTGTTTCAGACTGATACTTTGGGAGACTTCTTATCAGAAAATCCATTGTAAACTCATTAGGACTAATTGCAACATGTGAGATGAACAAGGTAAGAGTTGTGTTGAAAGAAGAAAGAGAGGGGGAGAGAGAGAGCGATGGTCATCTAAGCTTTTGTTCCATACTTGTTCTTCACATTTTCTTACCATTCAGAAATGTTATTATTAATCCATTGAGACAGTTAGCCCTTGGGAAAAATCTTGCTTTCCCTTTTGAGCAGGAAGTTTCTGTTTAGATTGGGGATCTTAGCTCAATCATTCCAATGCTGAAAAGCGTTGTAGAATTGCAAATTTTCTTATTTTTCTCCTTAATTTTCTCGGCAACCAAATGCAAAAGCTTTCTGACGGTGATCTTTTCCTAGAGCTGTCATAATCAGCAAGAAAAATTCCACAGCACAACCCGACAATGGGCCACTGTGACGATAAAATCGCGTGACTTAAGGAAGATTGATTCTTAATTGTAACCAGCTGTTAGTGGGGACAAATGGTCTGTTAAGTCCAAATGATTGATTGATTAAAAATGATCTCAAAGAGTACAATGAGCTGGAATCCAAAGTTATTTTGGTAATCCCTTTAGTTTACTGTGTACCAATAGCTATGTTTATTTGATTTTTATAATGGGGCCTGATGAGGAGCAGCATCAAAACCCAGGTTGGCAGTGGTGAACTTTTTGAACATTATGGAAGGGAAAACGAACCTGTTTGGATAAGCAGAAAAGAAAAGAAAATTTTGGGGCATGAATATGCTCAGATTCTATTGTTTTAGCCATTTGGGCATGAATTAATTGGGAAGATCAGTATTGGGTTTTGGAGTGGTTGAAATGATTGGGGGTGATTGAGATTGATGAAGAAACACTGATAGGCAAATCTGAAAAGATAGAAAGATGGGATCAGAGCAAAATCCTCAAGGTAGGTGAGAGCTGAAGTTGGCATTGAATGAACTTTCAAACACCCTTTTGTGACCAAGTTCCAGAAATATATCACTTTTCTTTATTTCTTGTACAGCATTTAAATGGTCATTCAACCCAATTCAAGTGAGCTGTTATCCTTGTCTTTCAGGAGGACAGTATTCCTAATTTCACCAGAGAAATTGAATCATAGCATCCTCTTTGTTTCCTCATTTTTCAGTCTCTTCTTGAACCACTATTTTTAATTCGGACTATATTTAGTACTTTTTGTAGTTTGGGGTATAAAATGTTTTAAATGTGCTTAATAACTCTTTATTTTTATATATTTTATTAAAAAATATTAATAATATTCCGTCATGAATTACAAAAAGTAAGGACAGACTGAATTGAAAGTAATTTTATTTTTAAATATGTAATATGTATATGTATATATACCTTTGCTTTACAAAATGATTATTTCTAGGACTCGATTAAACCTTTGAGCTTACTATTGCTACCAACCGTACATGTGTAATCATGTTCAGGACATAGTAAATCTAAAATGAATAAGAAATAAAAAAAAAAAAATCAGGATGGCAGTGATTGGAATTGTTACTGCAAGGACAATATGGCCTTGCCATTGATGACAATGACCCTAAAATTAACTTCTTCCAACCAAGTAGTTGGTACCAGCTCTACAAGAATCACTTAGACAGTGACTTCAAATCTAATTGTGTAGTAAATTAATATGAGAAATCTAGCCATCAGATCAAGCCAATCCTCTTCTTAGAAGCAGAATGGCAGCTGTAGGTTTGGCCCAAATTTTCAAGTCAGTGAGTTGTAAGACCAGTCGCCCTCCCTCTACCCCTTGTTCTTAGAGGACTTGAAAGAGTTGGTTGCATCTCTATGGTCAACTTATGTTGAACATTTCAGATGTTTTGGGTTCAAACAAAACAGAAAGGAGGAGATTGTCTAAGGCAGCACTGTGGACTTGCCTAAAGACTGTAATTAGAAGATGAACTTCCTTAGGCTCGCCGCGACTAACGGCGGGGCGACGGGTGGCAGAGGGTCCAGGGCTGGATGGAGAATGGTTAGGAGAGATTGATGGAATGTGTTTTCTTGTGTTGGGTTATGATTAATGATCATTAGAGAGGGTCCATTCACCAGGCTGTCACTCTTGCTAGTATGGTTCACATATCACACCTTCCTTCACTTTATGTCCCTTTCTTTCACTTTAAGAAGCAATATGCTTTGAATTTGGGTTGGTGTCATCTTTGATCGGGAGAAAACACAGGCTGCGACTGTGAAGCAGCCATCATTTTTGCTTGTTTTACTAGCCAGATCTAACCCAACTTATCAAGAAAAATCCTCCATGAAGAGAAAGGCCAAAACCAGTAGATTCAGTGATACATGGTTTAATTCTTCATAGGTGTGCCCAGCTTTCATTTAATTTAGTCTTCTCCTTGCACTTGCTTTGTTGCCCCTTCTGAATCATTGGCTTTGTGTCATCCACATGTCCCTTTCACACCCATTTCTCTCTTTAAATTTCTAAGTAACGATGTCTTTCATTTTTTCATAATAAATGACATTCACCACATATCAAACTTATATTTTTATTATGTGAGATTCAGTACATACGTTTTAACTTATCAGTCATTTTTATATGTTATGTTTTTCAATAATAATTCTTATATCTTACACTTTAACTATTCTGTCATTTGTCTAAAATTCATGCTCAATGCAGCCCTCCTTCAAGTTTGGGACCACTTATCAATAGCTCAAAGAAATTAAAAAAAAAAAGAAAGGAAAAGATATTTGTTTTGCAACTGGATAATGGATGGCTGGGGTTGAGGGCCATATTTGCTATCTGCAGTTGCTGTAAAATGCATCATGTTGAAGGAAGAACTGGTCCACTGGTAGGGAGAGATACATGTCAGAGAAGACAAGGCCACAAGCTAAACCTGCCTTATGGTCTCTCCATGACAAGATAGACTCCCACATCAGGGAGGCTGCCAAAGTGAACACTTGTGGACTGTCTGTCTATGCCTTCCACATGACACAAAAACAAGCAATGGACATACTCCTCTGATCCACTTGAAGATTGCCCCCTATCCTCTTGACACCAAAACCAAACAAATAAATGATCTAAGCTTGTGAACACACATTATCTTGTATTTTAAGATCTTTTTCAGACCCATTGTCTACAATGGGTGGGTCCATCCTATCCATAACCATCCAAGCTCCAGAAAGCTATGTTTCAATGCAAATTAATGGAACTCGTATCCCCTTTTCCCTACTTGGAACACAAATGTGTGTCATTAACTCAAACTATGGAGATTTTGATGATAAAGTGAAGAACAAGAGAAAAAGCAACTTTTTTTAGCTGGGGAAGTTGGGTTCAATAAAGAATACAATCACTGATTCATTCATATTTTTATGATTCAAGAATCCAAAATGAATACAGAACACAAAGAGAACCAATACATTGGCCCTCACCATTGGTGAGAACAACCGATATACCACAATAACTGCTACAAGCTCAGTGCAATGCACGCAATCGCAACTGTTAACATATACAAGAGAATGCCATTACATATCCTGTCTATATGTTGCACCGATCGTACCCAGAGAACCAAGATGATGGTTCTGCAAGTTTAGTAGTTAACTCACCTTCTTTGGTTTTATAAAATGACTCAAACTCTTCCTGCCATCGTTGATCGCCTGTGTCAGGGAACTCTTCAACATCATATTTCACCGTTTCACAGTCATCATAAGCAGGCCGTGTTGCTTCTCTAGGCAAACGAGATTCTGCGAGTAACTGATTCAGAGAAGTTACCTCTTTCTCATGTTTTTTCTTCAATTTATCAATCTGCTTGTAAGCCTTCTCAGTCTCTTGCTCAGCCTCCATTGCTCGCTTCTGAAATTCTTCTTAGAAATTAAAAATCAATAAAACATTCTTTGGTACGAGTTTGTACAATAAGAAAAACCAAAAGTAAGATTGATGCTGTATCATTAAGCAACTGTGCTAATCACTTTGTAAAAAGTAATCACAACTGGCCCAAAGCAAACAAGCAGATTGTAACACATGCTTTGTGCATCTGCAACTATCAACTGCAAAAATCTGTGCATCATGCAACTGTCAAGTTCCAAGACCTAGTATAAGCAAATTACAGATGACTAACGTGACATGCACATCTTCTGGCAATGGGGATTCGTAGGCCTGAACATACGGGGCTCTTAGGGTAAATGTAAAGAAATAGCCCAAGGGAACTGTGTGAATACCAATGCAATTCATTGACACATGCATATTATATCACATAAAAGCATGTGCTGTGCATACAGAGAGTCCTGAATGGATCTGTGCTTTGATTATAATACATACAAGCAGAAATATTTTCATAATTCAGTACAAACAACTACAAGTGAAAAGGGCAGTGAAACAGAGACATTGTCTGCAGGATAAGCCTTCAAGTCCTAAGGATAAACAAGAATACAGGTTATGGGGTAAACACACCATCATAAATGAAATAGAAAATTTCGTTCACATGTCATTAGCCCCGCCAACCCATAATCATTTTCAACGAAGGTTGAAACAATACACGGAAAATATAGAAAAGAAATGAGGCTTGAATGTCAAAGTACAGAGAGCATAAGAAGATGCATGACTGACCATAGGAATGATAACCTTGGTGAGTACTTAATAATATGGAAACAGTAATACAAATGATTGTCGAACCCATCAGACATCAATAACAAGAAGCATAAAAATATCAACCTAGAAAAGTAACAAAAGATAGAGACAGAAAATTCCAGACTCACCTGGGCAGCAGCAACAGCTTCATCTGCTTCTTTAAGCCGCACAAGTAGTTCACCAGCGGCCTGGACGGCCTCAGCAGTATCCCTCAGTTGAGCCTGCAACCCTTTATTCTCATCCCTGAAATATCGTCTTTCTTTTTCTCTTTCCACTTTTAGTGCAGCAATTTCTGCAGCAAGGGCATTTATGAACTTAGACTCGGCACCTCTCACACCTGCTCTTGCAGCTGCTTTCTTAACATCATCTATTCCATCCTGAATATTCCTATGCCTTGCAAGCAATTGGATATGTTTCTCTTCAAGGTCTGCATATTGTTCAAGCATGCGTGCATGACCTTCCATGGCCAACTGCATTGCTTCCTTCAGCTCCTCTGAGCATTTCTTCTCCAAATCTAGCTCATGCTTCCGCTTCTCAGCTAAAGAACGACTAGATTCAAGTTCAATCTTCAATTCTTCAGCAAGAGAAATCCACTTGCTCTCTACCTCTGACCAACGAATTCTCTCCTGCTCAAGTTTTTCTTCAACAGTCTCCTCAGTTGACTCTGGTATTGTGCACAATGGTTGAGTCGCACTTGGCTCGTGTGAATAAGTTAACTGCAGGAGAGAACCTCGCTTTTGAGACAACTTAGGTGAAGAGTCTATATAGTACTGTAGCTGGCTTCTTAGATCTTGAATCTCTTCCGATAAAACATCCCGCTCGCCCATATCAAAAAAGTTCCTATATCGTTCAAGCTCATCTTGAACTCTTTTTAACTCTATTTTTGTCCTTAAAACTTCTGGATAGTTTTCATATTTTTCCTTCAGAAGCTGTAGAAACAAGATGGAAGTTTGGATAATGCACAAAGAAAAATACAGGCTTTGAAAATGCTGGAACATTAGCTATCAGACTGAAAAAATCAAAAGCGTACCTTGTACTCATGTTTTAGTGATGCTAACTCATCCTCCACAAACTCCTCATTAGTTAAAATACCATCCATTAGACACTCCAGCCGAACAATTTTCTCTTCCCGTGTCTGTCCAATAATTGCATTGCATTCCCTCTCATGCTTGTACTGCTGGACCTGTAATAGGCAAAGGAGTTGAAGATGAAGAAAAAGTTCAGTGGTTCTAGCTACTGCCTCATAACTTAAATGAGACCTACCAAACGATTAAGTTGCATAATTTCAGAAGTCTGCTTGGCAATGAACTCTTCCAATGCCATCTCTCTACGAAAAGCGCCAGCTAAGACTTTTTCTACTGCCTGCAGGAGAATTAAAGTTGTCAAACACACTTGCAAAAAAACATTGAAGAGCAGATACAAATATCACCATTCCTATTAATGCCCTCAGATACATACTTTGGGGACTAGCTTCTTAGACTTTTCCGTTGTCTGCGACCCATCCACAGGTACCAACTGCAAATTCGAAGTGTCATTTGCATCTTTGAACTCTTGCTGAGAATTTTCATCCTTGCATTTATCACACAAGGAAAGCAGTGGTTCCTTTTCTTCTGATATATATTCAGGGACAGTTTGTACACCCACATCAACCTTGTCAATTGGCAGAATTGGCCTAATGTCAGCAGGTTTATATGAAAACCTAAATGAGGATCGCCTGAGAGCAGAACTTTGACGATGGGTATCAATAATTTCAAGCCCACGGTGGAGACTAGCAGCCAAATATTCAGTTGGGGGAGAACAACTTGTTTGAGCAGACTGAGATTTCAAAGAGCTGGTTTTTGTGGCTTTTGGAAAAGATACACATACATCTTGTGAACCAAACTTATCCACATCTTTGAGATCTTTATGGGAAGGAGTTAATGTGGATGAACTCCTAAGACTTTTCCTGATGTTGTTACTAACTCTTGGTGAGACACTAAGAGTGGGAGATTTAAGAACTGGGGACACTTCACATGGCACTAGGCTCAGGTTAGGAGGAGAAACTGGATTGTCAGAGCTATGAAGCAAAGCATTAGACATGTCTTCTACAATATTATCTGCAGATGCTTCACCAGCTGACTCTGAAAGTAAGTATGTGGAACTATGACTCACTTGCCTAGTTGTTGATTCCTCATTCAGCAAATTACTAACAGAGGAGGCAAGACACTCCTGACTGGGCTTCCCAGTAGAATCTCTGACATTTCCTTTAGCATTATTGGGATGGTTTTCTTGAAACATCATAGAAGCTTCTTCACAATTAGCAGTGATAATTTCATGCTTGTCAACTTGGTCAGATGTTTCTTCTTCCATAATGATATCTGTGTCCTTGGAGCCTTGATTCTCAATACAACTTTCAGATGTGTTCGTCCAGAGTGCTGCAGAAGTTCCTGCTTCTGTGTCCTTACAGGTCACATGTTGTGAGCCTAGTTCTTCAGTTTCTAGATGGCTCACATCCATGGCATTGTTTGCGTCAACATCTTCTAATTGAGTACTATCTTGATCAGCTTCCTCAACAATTTCCATCTCTTCATCACTGTCATCATCTACATGAGGTAATGTCATTGGACGGTTAAGACTAAATTTCAGAAGATTCAAGCTTCTACGGGCATTCCACCCTGTTGAATAATTTCCATTAGGGTCAGTTTGGTTTCCATCTGCCTTCATCCGAAGCAGTTCATCCTGTCAAACATAACAAGTTTTCATACTTCTGATATAACTAATAAGAGATGTGATTTCCCACCAGAAAAGAAAAAAAAAAAAATCAAAGCAAGAACAAAAGACATGGGCATATACTTTTAATTGCCGTATTACTTCACGCAAGAAATTTACATCATCCTGCATTACTTCATTTACGACTGCTTTGTTCTTAATAGCTTTTGCACGCTGGGCAAATCTCAGTGTGCTCAACGTCTCACTCTTACAGCTGCATGATTACTCCATGTCAATTTCAAGAGCAATAGAAACAGGGAAAGAAGGAAACACATATTGAAGTAGTCGCCATGCATCACCTTTGTGCAGGAGAAATAGCACAGACCATTGCTAGTTTTGCATTTCCCCCAAGAGATTCCTGCAGTAAGAATGTCAACCTCGAATCTCTGTAGGGAATGTGCCTCTGCTTTCCTGTTTGGGAAACTTCCGCGAGAATGTTTATCAAGTTCCTGAACTCATAGAGAATTGCAATCAGCACACCGTTCAATTACTAATCATCAAGCAAGTTTGGAACAGGACTCCAATATATTAAAATTCCATGAAGATTTTTCTCAGAACAGAACAAGAAAGATTTTCTTATATTACAGGAAATCCTGTACTAGGCAGAGAAGATAATTTTTTGATGCATATGCTACCTTTTGTTCCAACCAGCATGCTATCCTTTCTAAACTGACTGGTGCTGGCTTTAGATCTAAACATATGATAAGCAATTTAATTCATCTGCCTATCAAAGAAAAATGATATTTCCTCCAAAAATAACTATCTTTTAAAATGCCACATCAAAAGGTACCTTATTTCCTCCTCTTCTTTTTGCATCACTTGCTGCATATTTCAGGTGGTTTTTCTCCAAAATATTTCAAATCTGATTGCTATTTCCTCCATGTATGCTATCTTAATTTATTTATCTAAAATACTCTCAATCTAATCAGAATTTCAAGAGAAAACACAGTTTAAAGTACAGGAAAATACTAAGACACAATGAGGAGATATACTGCCACAACTTCCCTAACAACTATCAAAATAACTAACTGCTACTTTATCATTTACGTATGGTACTGTTGCTACCTTATTCAATAATTCATCATCCAGCGGTCATATATTATTTTGCTATAAGACACAAGATGTATAGACAAAACATTCATTAAACAAGAATAACAATTATAGAACCTCCAATTCTGATAACAAAACTAATATTTCTTTTAGCATATGACCAATATGCAGCCCCCAACATATGATTATTTGGGGATTTATCTATTACTAACCACTGCCAGCTTTCATTTCAAATAGCAGAAGAGGGTCTCAAAACAGGAATACATTAAAAATTTACTCAAAGAAAGAAAGAAGGTATGGGGGAATCAAAAAAGATGGTTCAGATATGATTCATTGACGAGATATTATTGAAACTAGATGTTCTTCCTCAAAGCAATAAAGCATGTACAAGAATCAATTTTCAAATTCAAATAGTTACTTTATAATACTCTCTTTTTCCCTTTACTTTCAATGGTTTTACTCAACAAACAACAACATATCCAGCTTTTATCCCACTATTTCAATGGTTTTCCTCCATCCTGCAAAATTAGAAGGTGATTCTGAGTTTGATTGCACCAAATATGTGCAGAGAAAAAAAAAATTAAAGGGGAGTGGAAAAGTCAAAAAGAAGCAGCATTCATAACCACAAATTATAGCATATTTCTCCAGAGTTTTTGTACATAATCATCCCCACCATCTGAACAGTACTACAATATACACGCAAGTTGGATTGCCAATATAACCCAGTAGCCAAGGTTGGCAGCATGAATTCTATCTATCCAATCAGCTCTATCCATGGTCTTATCATCTGTAAGGCCATATATCCCATATCAACCAATAGAACATATGAAGTTTCTTATGCATAGAGTGAGTTTCATACATAGATCAGGACATTCTTTTTAATTTCAGAATCTCTCTCTCTCTCTCTCACACACACACACACACACAATTTCCTAAAAGCAAATACATCTTCATTAAGCATAAACTTTGTCAGTTATCACCTGAACAAATAAATCAAACATGGACAGAAATCATCTTTCTCAGGATGCCTTACAAATATCACACTAAACTTTTGCACTTATCTTCTCCAACGAACTTTGCAAATGTAGTAGAGCAGCCTTACCTTACATGAGCAAAAAAGCATAGATTACAATGTCTTAATGCAACTAAATAAGTCAATCGCTAAAGAACTGGAGTCTTAAACCTATGTTAAAACACTCTTTTAAGCACTTCACATTATATGCAAATCCTTACCCAAGCTGTGAGAGTGATCGGTTGATGTTTCCTGCTTCCTTCAAGCGCTCTCCAGCTGCACCTGTGAGTTTCTGTCTTTCTGAACCAGCAAGATCTACCAGGTTTATTCTACTTGTCTTGCAGCAGCTTAAACCATCTGCCGCACTCTAAAAAATTCCAATGTGTAGGTTAGATAACAGTTTCCAATCATGATATGGAGGATACAAAGAATGAAGAGTGGGGAGTGGAGGGTTCTATAAAATATTATCATCCAACTTTTAATAGCCTCTGGTAAAAATAAACAACTTAATGATCTGGGTTGCATTACCTTGCATCGTGATTCAACAACGCATGTAAATACACTGTGTGAGCGGGAACTCTCAGCATTTAAACTTGTTGCACCAGTTCTCCGGTGTGACAATCCCTGCATAATTTACCCAGAAATTATGAACGGTATCCAAAACATCAAATAAAAGAATAATATAGAAGAAGATAATATCAAAATTCTGAATCTATTGCAATGACTGAATCGTGTAAATCAATTAAAGAATTGACAAAATTTAGTAGGAACAATCAAATTCCATTATTTACTATTGATAAATTTTATTTATACCCTCTCTAAGGTCAGAGCTGATAAAAGTGGTCCATGATTACACCTGTTGGATGAATCTCACAAGAAGATACTGTAAATTATACCATGATATTAGTAAAAGCCTATTCTAACCTTCATTAAAATCTGTTTGACATCCTTCATGGTAGATACACACTCCTCCGTCAAATTCTCGACATATACACCAGATTTGACATCTTCTCTAATCTAGCAAGGCAAGGTAGAAAACATGTTAGCAAGTTATCTAACAAAGGGATAGAATCATAAGAATTGTCCCATTTAAGTAGTTACCTGGAGGTTTCTTTGGCTTGGATCCAACAAATCAGTGATTTGTTCATTATAAATCTGTAGGTAAAAAGCTTATGGATTAGATTGATGAAGTAATTAAACTACTAATGTTTACTTGACCAAATAAATTACATTCAATTACTTAACCTCAAGAAAAGAACAGCGACACTGATACATGAGTTGCTTATTAGCATGCTTAATTTGTTCCTGTGAAAAGAAAAGGCAAAGGAAAACAATGAGAACATTATATAATGTTATCGTCGACAAGTTAGACAATGAAGAAACTAGAAGCACACCTCATTTATGCGAGAAAAAAGTCGCTCAAAAACACGAGGGGTCAAGCCTTGTTGATCACTTGATAGGTTTTCTTCCAATAAGGCATTGGCAGGTCCCCACATTGTATAAGTCTTTCCACTCCCAGTCTAAACAAATTGATATGTAAGTGTAGAAAAAATATAAACACCCCCATTTTCAGTGAATAAATATATATTACATCTGTTTGTACACATTTCTCAATCTATTTATACATATATATATATATTCTGTATGAGGAACAGAAATGAAGCAGATTATACCTGACCATATGCAAAAACAGAACTGTTAAACCCAGCAAGGCAATTTTCTACAAGTGGAGCTCCAACAAGCTGGAATATATCTAGCTGGAAAGTACACAATCAGAAATGAAAACTTTAAGTAATTTGTTGACATCAATTTAAGTGCACCCACTAGCCTAAAGTAAATATCAATAAATTTGATCTTGCCTGTGTTGACTCGGAGTTAGCAACAGAGTCAAATGTAAATGTCTGTCCAAGGATTGACAAAGAATCATTAGCAATTTTCTGAACTATCAAGTCTCCTTCCTCCTCATCTTTATTTGGTGGCCGGACTCGCACTATAACCTATTTTATACATCAATAACCACAAGAATCAGCAAGGATGAATAAGGTCGTGTTTGCAAGCCTAGTAAACTCTGGAAAGAACAAGAAAACAAAGAAAAATATTCAGAACCAAACAATTTAATCATGGTGCTCTAAGAAACATGACCTGCCTCATTTCAGTTGTTTCACTATCCAAAAAAAATTCAAAATTTTGTTCTCTTGTTGACCGATGCATCCTCATAGAAAAAAAAAAAGAAATTAAGGATTTTTTTTTCTTCTTTTAGCTATAAAAGGAACAACATGCAATTTCTGAAATCCCAGTCTATTTATTCATCATTGTTGGTGGGGACACACGTACACTGACCTAACTTCGGAAACAATTACCACAACAATAAACGAAATTCACCCAATTAAAGTTAAATTCTGGAGAGAAGAAAGAAAAATAACCTAAATCCACAGATTTAGTCATCAGGCATTTGCCGCATTTCAAAACACAAGATATGAATACACACGTATATATAATCTGTCCTTGCCGGGAAGTTCAAACAAGAAAAAAGAAAGAACTTAGATCTTAGGCATGAAAACCATATGTCTCACTCTAATTCCCCTTTTCAGAAGTGTAACAAAAGATGTTAGGATAATTGAAGCCAAAAAAGGCCTTGGAGCTTGGAAAGTTAAGGTTTTGGAGAAACGCAACACCTTCACTTCTGAATCAGAGTATCCAGGAACTCCATTCTCTGGAATGGACTCGACGTTGAGCTTCCGCTTCAGAGGGTTCGAGGACGGCGGCCTCGGCGGCAACGGACTCCTGATCTTCGCCGCCGGCGAGGGCGAGGGCTTTCCGGCCACCGAGGGAAAGTCTAGAATCGCATTGGGATCTGTAGTCGGGGGAGCGTTCTCCTTGGACGACTTGTGCTTGCGCGAAGATCTCTGCTTCAGAGAACTATGAGGGTTCGGAGATGCCGCCGATTCGGAAGACGGATGGTTCTCTCTCAAGATCGCGCTTCTTGGTTGCATGAAGTGCTTCATCGTTCAAGAAAGTAGCGGAGAGAGAGAGAGAGAGAGAGAGACTAGGGTTTGATCAGACAAGGCAGCGAGAGAGAAGGGTTTTGAGAACACAGAGAGAGAGAGAGATGGAGCCGTTGGAGGGGCGTGAATTTGAATTTGGGTTTCGGGAAACGTCATAATATAATAATTCACATGATGCCACGTCACATGTTTGAGATCTTAACTATTTAAATAATATATATATTATATCAATAAATAAATTATATAATTTTACACAAATTCATAATAATTATATCCAAAATTAACAATAAACTTACTTGTTCCTATAAATCATTATTAATTTTAAATAAAATTATTATAAATTCATGCATGTCAGTGATGCCACATGTTATGGATATTTTTCGAACTACTGCTTATGAGTTGGACTTTACCCAGTAGACTAGCCCAATCACCAAAAGCCCAATAGGTAGGGTTCCAATGGTTCGATTTGATTTTGATTTTTACTAAAACCAAAACTAAACCATTACCCATTGATTTTAAAAATTAAAAACCATAACCAAACCATTCAACTTCTGTTTTTACCATGATTTTTGTAGTTTGATCCATACCAACAAACAAAGTCAAACACTTGCAAATAACATTCATACAAATTTTTGATAACTCCATAACAAACAAAAATAAACTCTAATAAAGTTACCTTCTTCTTGCATAAAGTTACAAATTAACTTCAAACTTCTTAGATATAATTATTTGATTGATAAAAATAAAATAATTTAATATTAAATTTTTTTTATTTGTTAATTACTTTATAAATGTTAAATATTTTATATATTTGTAATGCATTAGTTAAAATACTTATAAAAAAATACATTAGTCAATATATATATTATATATATAATATATTAAATAAATACATGTATATTTTGTTCGGTTTGATTCAGTTACCCACACATTCGGTTCGGTTTTAGTTCGGGTTTTGATTTGAATTTAGTGAAAACTATAACCAAACCATACTCATTGAAACGGTGTTCAATTTTTCCTCAAATCAAACCATTACCCAGTCAAACGATTTTTAATTGCATTGACCAGTTCGGTTTCGGTTCGGTCCTCACGATTTCAATTGCAATTGCCATCCCTACCAGCAAGCCCAGCCGAGCTCGTCAGAGCAAGCTCAATATATCGCTTAAACCCAAACTCAGGTCATGGAATCAAGTGAGCTTCCAGCTCACCAGCCTAACTTTTCACCTCGCATAAACAACATTACTATTGAATAACCAGAGGCAAAGAGTCACATACTTTATCTGAGGCAAATCAAATCCCTGGTAATACGGAGCGTACTCTCGATTTTATAGAGCTGATAAGGACATTTTATCCCATGATGTCCTTTTTTCACTTTTGGATTTTATGCAATTGTAAACACCACTCTTTATAAATAGGGGTAAAAAATACCATTGTAAAGGAGAGAGAATAACAAAAATAACATACTGTCACTCTACCGGGATATCCAGATAACAGTCGTGAAGTAGGCATCGTTTTGGACGAACCACAAAATTTTCCTGTGTACCATTTACCTCTGCTTCTATCAATTATTTCTCTTTCCATTTGTGCTAATTTTATCATTGCCTATGAATCACAGTCGACTAATTTAAAATGTCGACATCGCATTAGTTTGAAAGAATTATTTGTCATATTTGTTTATAAGTATAATATTTCCAATATATATGGGTAATGTTGACCAAGGGTGAACAACATTTCAATTAAATTGAAGTAACCGAATTAAATTGACTAAAATTAACGATTTGTTTTGGTTCAATCTATATTTTGATTCGATTCTATTTTCAAATTTTAATGTTTCATTTATATTGGTTTATTCTATTTTTATAATGAATAAAACTAAAACAATTGAACCAAGCCAAATGTCAAAAATAATTTTGTTTTTAACCAAATTTTTTATTTTTTAAATTTTTTTCAATTTATTCGAATTAATCATCTATTCGGTCAATTCAATTTGACTCTTAAAAAAAGTTCAACCTATTTGGTTTAAGTGATTTGGTCAATTCACCATAGGCATTTTTCAATCATGCGAATTTTTTTATTTTTGTTGAATTTAATGTGTTATCTATCATTTATATTAACTTATAATTGCACAAAGTGACATATAAACTATTACATTTTGGCCGCGAGACTAATCTGACTATTATATTTTAAAAATAATTAAATGTGTACTTTAAAAAATTTCAAATAAACTATTATATTTTTAGATCTAACTATTATGGTGCTTGCCTTTTTAATATAGTCTAATGACATTTTAATTTGACTAATGATATCTATTTTATCCCAAATCACAATAACCATACTCAGTCGTTAACATGGCCCACACACTTGGAATTTGTGTATTTTAAAAATACAATGATCAATTTAATCCTAACTCTTTAAAATGTAATAGTTTATTTGATATTTTTTAAAATACAATGGTCAAATTAGCTTATTAAAAATACAACAGTTTATTTTATTTTTTAAAAAATATAATAATCAATTTGATCTCAGAGCCAAAGCACAATGACTTATTTAGCACTTCCTTCTTTATAATTGAAAATTACACTACAGGTCTCCTGAATTTTTTTTCTTAACAAACTGATTATTGTTCTTTAATTTTTGATATATTTTATTATTTTTATAATTTTTTATCCAATTATGTTAACAAAAATTGACATGATATACAATAATACAAACCAAAAATTAATTAATATAAATTATATAATCAAGTAATTTTAAGATTTATATTAAATAATTTTTTATGCAACAAAATTAAAGTACATGATTGTGAGTCATTGTTTATAAGAGATGGGAGTTGGGGGCATTAGTGCCGGTCATAAAGGAGAGGGGTGAGGCCGACGATAAAAAAGTCATTTTTTGCACTAAATTTGAAAGTATTATTATAATTATAACATCTATTATATGAAGTAAGAAGGTTTTCATTCACTTTGTGATGAAATGAAGCTTCCCATCAATGTGAGGGGATGGATCATTTCATTCTTTGATAAAAATAAATAATATTTTATGAGAATTTTACTTTCATTCTATTCCATCAAACATGTGTACCTATAATAGCTCATTAATCATACTTTGATAAGGGTGAGCACATGCAACATTTTTGTCAAATCAAAATAATTGAACCGAACTAACGAAAATTGTCGGTTCAATTTACAAATTTGTCAATTTCGATTATTTCAATTTAGTTCAGTCTCTGTACTAAAATAACCAAATTGACCAAAAAATTTAAAACGACGTCATTTTTGCATTTTTAAGTTTGTCAATTTCGATTATTTTGATTTGATTCAATTTTTATATCAAAATAATTAAACTGATCAAAATGTCTAAAATGACATCGTTTTGCACTTTATTATTTCATTTTTTTTTATCTTTTCGATAAGTTAGGCTCTTTCATTTTTTTTAAATTTTTGAATTTAATAATTTATTCAATTGATTCAATTTTTATTTTTGAGACAAATTTAATTTATTTAATTTAAACAATTCCATCGCTTCAATAATGGAATCCTCACCCCTCCACAATGAAGCACTCCCGTTTTGATACGTTGTGATTAATGGCACTTCTATTGCTTGTGAGGTTTGGGCTTAGTTGAACAAGGAAAACCTAATTGGGCCCTGTGGAAGAACAATTTGAACTTCATTGGGCTCCAGCCTCGTCAGGTCCTTTGCATATGGGCCCGTGGGCCTAACCCAACCTTTTTACTGATTAATAGAAAATTTCTTTAGAATGATAACAATTGCTTAACAAAATTAAGGATTTTTTTTTCTTATTTTCCACTATTTATAAATCAATATTAAATGTATTTATCCCAATATCAAATAGTTTATTATATTAAATCATTACAAAATTCAAATTAGTTAACAAGATAATATTATAATATTAATATGATAATACTATCATTAATAATATTTTCAATTTATCTTATTTACTATTAGAGCAAATTCATATTTTTATTTTTATGTTTTTTTCATGTGATTAATCATACTTTTTGTTATTTTAATTATATATGTGTATTTAAATTTTGAATCAATTTAATAATATATTTTTAGTTGACTCGAAAATATAGATACAACGGTGCAAGTGAAATAATGAAAATTTTGAATGGTCACATAAAAAAGTGAAAATACAAAAATAAAAATATGAGTTTAACCAATAATATTACTAGTAAATTACCATCATTAAATTATAATGTTACCAATATCATTGATACTATCAAATAAGAGTGGTCAATCAAACCCTGGAACATAGCTCAAGCAGTTGGACAAGCGATATGTATCTATCTCGTCGCTCTACACAGTAAGGCAAAACTTCACACATGCAATCTATTTTTTTTAACATAATAAAAAATACGAGTACAAGAAGTCACGTAAGAACGATTATCTCAAATGTGGTCAATCAATCCACTAAAATCAAAACTGATAAAAATTTTAGACTAACTAAAACAGACCGAACCAGCTTACCTCGATCTTATTAAATTTGTATATACATATATACAATAATACAACTAAAATATAACAATAGTAATTTATTTGGTCTTCAGTTTAAAAATGAATCAGATTGGACCAGATCAAGATTTTTTGTTTGGTTTGGTACCGAAAGAAATTTGAACACTCCTAACATCAAATTTATAGTAACGAATAATATAATTATTGATTTTTAATACTATAAGGAGAAATGTTCTCCTTACTCGACGTGGGCAGGGACTGAGGCTCACACCCTTTTATGATTTTGTTTAGATCAGAAAAACGTTATATTATTTAAGGTGAGTAATATAACAATTTCATAATAACATAATTAATAACAATATATTATTATATTTATTATAAATATTTCTCATATCACTATTTTTGGGCTAGACATGACCTAGCAGACTGACCCAATCATGAGAAGTCCAGTGGACTCAAGTTGAGCTCGTCAAAGCAAGCTCACATTGCTGAAACCTGAGCTCAGATCGCAGGACTAAGCGAGCTCCCAATGATACTCCCAACTCGTTAGTCTAATCCTTCAATTCACATAGACAATAAAACTGTTGAACAATCAGAGACAGGGACCTACTCACTTTATCTGAGACAAACTAGATCCCTTGTAATGAGGAATCTACTCCCAATTTTATATAGATGATAAGAATATCTTATCCCTCATTATATCATCTTTATACTTTTGTATCTTATGCAATTGTAAAAATCTCTCATTATAAATAGGGGTAAAAAATACTATTGTAAGAAAAATAAGACAATCATAATAATATACTGTTGCTCTATCGGAATAACTAGAGCACAGTCGTGGAGATATCGTTCTGATTAAATCACGTAAAAATTTCTTGTGTCTATTTTATTTTATTCTTCCTCTTGTATTTTGTCTTATTTATTCACTGTAGACCTAAGAATCACGATTAGTTAATTTTGAAAGTCGACAGTATCATAAATAATTAGAATTGGGTTTTATATAATCATCTAAAATAGTTTTTATTTCTGAAAACAAGAAAAAATATGAATAACTATAAATATATATATATATATATATATTTATGTTATCTCTGAGTCTGAGTCCGAGATAACGTTGAAAGCGAAAGCGGAAGAAGAGGATATGCACGAAGACAAGATTTTTGTGGTTTATGCGTCACGGACATGCAGGCCCGTGAGTCCAGTGTCTCTATCCATCCATATACATACATACATATATATATATATTGTTTTGCTTATAAAATAATATATAATTATAATTTTTAAATTTAAAATTATTATTATTAAAATATAATAATAAATTTATTTAATTAAAAACCTTATCGTTAAGTTACCTAAATCTATAAGAGAGAAAATGGTCAAAGGGCACTAAAAAATTTTTGTACAAATATTCTAATATTTAAGTCAAATACAAAAAAAATAATAAAAATTATATTAAAATTAGTATCAGATGTATCTATTTTTTAGAATGAATACCTGCTTGTTCATAAAAAGATATATAATAATTATAAATAATTTAAGATTAAAAATTTTATAAATAATATCTATTTTATTTTTTTTTTTAATTTTGTTTGAATTAAAATTCTTACAAATAACATATATCTTAAATTTTTCTAATATCTTTTAAATAATATTTATTTATTATAAATAATGTTTATCTTCCCAAATAAATTTTTAAATATCAAAATTTTCTAGTTTGGGGGTTGCATGAGACCTCCCGTATACAAAAAAATTTACATCTTTAGACTAACAAATTATTTTAGTCTTTTAATAGATTTTTACTTATGATGCAATAAAAATAATTATTAATATTAAATCATCAAATAAATTACACATCCATTTGATAGAAAGATAGAGATGCCCTTTATATTTAAAAATAATAAATATCTTTTGACTGTACAACTTTATATATATATTTTTTCTCAGTCACTTCATGGATGTTTAACATTTGAATATGACAATAATATCTTCTATTTTTTTTCCTCTCTCACTCTTCGTAAAGCATACTGACCAAAATTCGATTCTTTGTTGGTCTCTTTCTCTTCTAATTGGCAATAATTTAGTTATCTCCAAATAAGTGAAACAACAAAAAAGAGAAAATTTGGTTACTACACCATCGGAAAAGGACAATATATGAGAATTTATTTGGGAACACCTAATGTTTAATTCTAATTAATCATCTCGTACGCAAAAAGGTGTCCATAGATATGATTAATTCGAATTTTATAGTAATCTAGACTAAGCCCATCTCGATTGAGTTCATAAAATTATACTTGAAGTCACATCAATCACAGCTTAAAAAGCCAATGAATTATATTAAAAGATGCCATAAATATCTTCAAAACTTTTACCCAAATAAATAATGCTAAAAATTTGCGGAAACTCCTAAACTACGCTAGGAGATTTCCAAAGGTTTGCGTGCTTAAGCAACCATTCCATTGGCGGCGGCCTCTCCAGTAATAAGCAACAATCTATGGTGGCAAAATTGGAATGGAGAAAAATGGCGCGTCGATCAAAGTGGCCCACCTTTTTTGAAAACGCGGCACGCCGTATGGATTGCCACCCTCTCCCATTACGTGTCAATCTCTCTCTCTATCGCTCTATACGTATATATATATATATATAGAGATACACAGATTGATATTTATACACCTCCAATATCCTTATTCATCCAACAGTTTCACAGATTTGGATCTCACCGACCTGCTATGAAGTTGGTTCCAGCGTCGATTCTTCTGCTCTGCGTCGCCGTCGTCGTGGCCGCGACTTCATTGACGCCGGCGGCGGCGGTGGGGGGTAAGGTGGGGGGCAAGATGAAGGTGCATGATGTGAAGAAGAACGAGGAGATTCAGCAGCTCGGAAGGTACTCGGTGCAGCAGTACAACCTCAGCCGCCAGAAGAAGACCGGGGGCGGCGGCGGCGGAGGCCCGCTGAAGTTCGAGGAGGTGGTGGAGGCGGAAACCCAGGTGGTGTCCGGAATTAAATACTATCTGAAGATCGCCGCTACCGACAGCCGAGATGGGTCCCGGAAGATGTTCGACGCAGAGGTCGTGGTGAAGGCCTGGCTTCACTCGAAGCAGCTCCTCAACTTCGCCCCTTCTCCGGCGGGGAGGGTTTGAATGGACGGCCTCCGGTTTAAGCTGTTCTATTAATTACTATAATTATATAAGAAGCATAATCATTTCGGAAGATCATATCTCTGTGTCACTTTCTCTGGGAATTCTGTGTGTTGTGTTGTGGCCATATCCGAGGTGTCTGTTTGAGTAGCATGCATAAGGATTTTGATTAAATTAATGATGAAGTTGCAGTTCCTATTGTAATTGTCACATAATCATCCTCCATTTTCCAAATTCCTAGATAAACCCTTATAATCCTAAATAAACATTCCTACCTTAAACTTAATTATTAATGATTGGATCTATAACACTATAAACAACAAAATTAAGAGGATCAGATGATAGAACTCATGCTTATTGATGTCAATCCTAAACCTTAAATTATGGGGATCACAGGATAAGACTCATGCTTATTGATGCCAACCATGCAATAGTCGCTCCATTGATTAGGTTAGGTTGACATCCAATTCACTTGGCATCTCTAGAAGGTTAAACTTTCCAACAGAACATCTAAAGTTACATCCTCAAGAACACCAACCTTACTCATTGATCCTTCAAATCATGGAAACCTTTTAACAACAAATGTTGCCAACTCATGAAAATGGATCCATGCCTAAGTAGAGAAAGGTTGAGGAAAATAGATCTCATTTTGTGTTACCTGTCAATGAGTGAGTCAATTTAGTTGAACCAAACAGTGATAAATCTTCAGATCGACAAGCCACACCTAGGACTTCTACTCTTTTCAGATTTTCATCATTAGATATGAAGGTTGTGCCATATGGAAGTAAATTGACTAGTATACCAACCACTCTAAAAGTAACAGCTTTACATTCTCTTTGCTTTACCTACAACCGCCATCTCTTCTCGTCTCTTATCTGTCATATGGGAATTCTGAATCGTTCTCGGTCACCTTGAAGGGCTGAGGATGCTGGCCAGAGCAGTAAAGCTTCCACATCCTGAAATATGCTCGCTCAAGGTTCCTCACCTGGACGTTGTACAATGTTGAAGGGAGTTTAAAAGGTCAGAATATGCAGCTTGCTACCAATCACAAAGAGTATCATTGGCCAATTATAAGCTCAATTGGTTGTATTTTACCCATTTGAAATGTTAGCAATGTTAAACACTACTCCACCTTCCCTGACGTGACGCCCCATGAAGGATCCTTTAACGGTGAGTTAGAGATAGGGGTGTTGAATGGAAATAGACAGTAAAAAGGGTTCTCCTTTGAGAGGAGAGGGGCAATACTTCCCATCTGTTCTCTTGTAGATAAGTCTAAAACAATGGAATTTAAATACAAAAGATTATGAACTCACCCAACGTGCTGCGTCAAAAAGAGGGCAAGTCCAACGAGCTGCTTTTAGCCTGTCAGTCAGATCCTGGAGCTTTTGGGAATTTAGTGCCAATGATACTGCCTTCTCTTCATACTCCTTCATACTAGAGTACACCAAAAGCAGCACGTGAGCCATCAATTGCAAACTAGAGCTAAAACAGAGGAAACAATAAACATGTAATTTGCTCCCATCGATCCCCAAACCCAATCACCCACCAAAAACAAAAATAAAACAGAAAGAGAAGGATTCACTATTACTCTATTTCACTGATAAATCAGCATTTCCAAGAAAGAATTAGTAACAACTTAGATTATGCCTCCTCATTTCTTACTAATCGTGTGATAAAATCCTTACCTGTTGACAATCATTTCCTCCCCAACACCAGTGGCTAGACAAAGTGAACCAGCAACTCTAGTTGCCATTTTCTCAAGGGGAAGAGTCACCATTGGGAGACCAGCCCACAGGACATCTGTTCCAGTTGTGTGGGCATTGCACAGTGGCCTACTCGATGAAAACCAAAACAACTTAGCATGATGGCATTATCACTAAATTAAAAGGATGGGTAATAGCAATTTTAGAAATCAATCAAGCAGGGTGCAATGTTCTTGATATGAGCAAACAAGTTCATCATATACATACGTGTCGAGGAACAGATCTGCCAAAGAACTTCTTCTGATATGCTCATTTTTCATGGCAACATCCGTGAAAATAATTTGATCAGGTTGCACACCCTGTGCGGCAGCATCTGGACATGATAAAAGCGGTCACAATATTTCTATGCTGTATTGCTATATCATGCACAAATCATAAAAAGAAACTGGAAGCTGTAAGTTCAAAATAAAATGGTAAGCATTATCCTTAGCTAGTAAGAGGAAAGAAGTTAACAAGTGTACTCAATGCAAATTATTTTTACTAAAAAAGCCCCACATACACGCTCGAAGTCTCATCTCGCCTGCAGCAGGAAATCTAAGAAGCCAAAGTGCACTATTGCGGACACGCTTAAGAATATTGCACCTGAAATAGTTTTTAAGCCCAACTCAGAATGGCATCACATCATAACAAAAATAGTAATAGCATGTGGGAACCAGAAATTACCATGTCGTGAAAATTTCAGGGTCCATCTTGTACAGCTGATTGAAACAAGCAAATATAAACTTGCCGTCAGGCAATCCATAATCTGAACGCTTGGGTTGGCATTTTGGGTCCAATACATCACAGTTTTTCTGGTAAGAGTTGTAGAGCAGATTAAATTCACACTATAATAGAACTTTGTTCCCCCCCCCCCCACCCCCCCCAACAAAAAAAAAAAAAAAAACACCTTAAGTTCACCATAAAATAAAATCTGATACGAACCTGCTTATAATCATTTACAAAGTAGCAATGAGGTAGATGGACAAGCTTCTCAGAATATATATGAGAGAAACGTGTAGGGGAAACAAACTGCCAAATAACTAGTAACATATCAAACCGAATACAAAAAGAAAGATTACAATATACATGTAAATATAGAACTTTTTACTAACCTCGTCAGTGACCAAATAATGTATGTAAGATGCCCCTGTTGTTCCTGGAAATCCCATGTAGGAGACCTGGATGGGAGCAGGCTGCATGGCAAATATTTCATTTCTAGCTCCCTGCACAATGAAGGAAATAAAAGCCATGAAATCAATCCAGATTTTGGGCGCAAGGGGCAAAACACAAGAACCACGAGAATATTTGATCAGAAAAATGTTCATAAGATATAAAACCTAATACCTAAAATAACAATTACAGGAAGTCAAAAGCAACACACATAATTTCTCCTTATTTCCCCCCAAATAATACAAGAATACTAAAAAACAAGTATACAAAGGAATACCTTGGTGTAACCATTAAGGTTGACAAGGATTTGGATCTGATCATCATTAATCATTCTAGCAATCATATCAGAAGACATGGAAGAAACATCTATAAAATGCTCAGCTTCCATCTGGATGCGCACCCTCCATTCAGAGCCATCATTCGGACTTAAAGCATAGCAGAACACCTAATGCCACGATGTGTTACTCGCCATGGATAAATATATGAGAGTAAAAAGGTGTCAAGCAGGACAATAGCTTAAGTAGATAAGCAGTTAAAACCTGCACACCTCAATGTTTTCTCTGTCATGCATGCCAAATACTGAGCCCATAAGATGTGATAATGGATGGTTCCCAAAGTCACTGCTGACATATCTGAAAACAGGGAAAATATCACATCATGTATAAGTTCATCCTTCTTTTTTTTTAAAAAAAAAAGGACAAATGATAAGTTGAATGGAAATAATGCAAAAACAGGACGATTTCAAAACTTACCCAACCCTTAAACGGTCATTCCTACCACCACCCTTTATGGGTAAGGGGGTAGGATGGTTGAAGGGAGGAAGCGAGTAACGGGCAGCAATCACTGTGCAATGTGCAGCATATTTGCGACTGCAATAACATAAAGAACAATTCAAAGATTATGAGAAGTTGCTACTGATGTCAAAAGTGTCAAACTTTAATGGATACCTGATTTCCAGGGCAAGCATTGGATCAAGGGGATAGGCAATAGCATGGAATGGCTGCACACTTGGAATAACTGACATCTACAAGAGGTAACAAATGTTGTAACATAATCAAACAAAATTAACAGAAGAGTATTTCAAGTATTAATATCTGAAATTTTTGGGTGGGAGAAAGAAAGAGAAGGAATCAAATAAATTTGCTGAAACCTTAATCTGCCTTCGTATTATCCCTTCAACTTCAACAAACATCTTCTGACGATCATCCCAGTCACAAACACACTGTCAATACAAAAGCAAACCCATTGAGACATACCACAACTAGCACATTCAGATATCATGTAATCTGCATTTGGTAAACTGAGAAGTTGGTATGACATCAAAACACTGGTTCAACTGCTATAGACAGAGATATATGCTCATAATGATACAGGAAATTGTTTTGAAATTGTCTAACACCATGATAAGCTGAAAATTTGAACTTTCCGCTAGTTGAAAATCATCTCAACAAAAGAACTTTACAAATGACAAAGAAAAAGTAACAGACAAAGAACAAATGATAATTGCAAATTTTATCCACATCCACATGCATCTTACTCATATGATTTAGACACAATGAATATCTCAAGTCTAATATATTTTTGGACTGACAAAATGAAAACGGTAGTGTGACATCATTTTCATGGAATCCATTCCATATCAGCCCGTACTACCATACCAGAGTAATTCTGGGGCCCCATACGCAACAGTAATTGGTCAAAACTGAATTTTGCCAACTTAACAAAATCTAAATTTGAATACCAATGTCTCGTATCACAACTCAGTATAATAGCCTTTTTTTTTGGGGGGCGGGGGTGGGGGGGGGGGGGGAGGGGGGGTGGCAATTATTCAGTATGCATCTCAAAAAAGAAAAAAAAAAGAACATTTTTTTGGTGTCAGTTTATGCATTTCTGTGTAATTATATTGATCAACACAAAAAGAAATTTGAAATTTCTTCCGTACATTTTTGCTTTCTTTATTCTTTTATTTTATTATTATTGTTTCTGCTTCAATTGCTTGAGTGGATTTTTGCCTCTCTATATCCAAGGGGCCATTTGACAAAACTTTCAATTTCCTATTTTCAATTTTTTGTGTCCAATTGCAGTTTCACTTTTTAATATGTTGTTTTACAACTTTCTGTTCATTTTTAGTTTTGTATTTTATTTTTCTATCCTACACCTAACCTCACTATAAATGGAGGAGAAGCTGAAGATCATCAGCAACTCCTCCAACCTTCTCCTCACTTGCAGGAGTTGGCAAGACTCCTATGGTAGTCATGACACTCCCAGATCTAGAAGTCTTGCCAACTCCCATCGAAATCACTGACAAGTGAAGAGACGAGTTCGTCAGCGATCTTTGGCCAACATCAAGTTGGAGCAGTGAGGAGTGTGCGAGGGGGGAACAAATAAAAACAAAAAACCGAAAACAGAAAACATATTTTTAGAGTTATCAAAAATTTGGGAAAAAAAACATAAAACAGAAACCATCCAAACCATTTTCAGTTTTTACTATCAAAATAGTGAAAAAGATTAAAAATAGAAAACGGCAAGCCTTCCAAATGGGTATGTTTGGTTTAATATTTTAAGTATATATTTTGTGTCATCTTTTTCTTTTTTTTCTATATCTATTTTGTTTTATATTGGTTTATATTAGTTGAAATTTGATTCTTTAAGTGATTAAGGTCAATAATGTCTCATTGATACCCAAAAAAAAAAAAGTTCAGATATTTGTTTTAGATTTATTTATATGGTTTTGTTTATATTGTTTTGTAACAATGACACCTGCTGGTACCAATACCATATCATACCATCCCAAACCGGTATCTTGTTCAGTACAATATTAACAGCAATGTGTGACATAAGACAGCAGAAAGGAACAAGTAAACAAATAGATCAACCAATAAATCTTGGGAATGTGTATCCAACACTTGAACTGGAGGAAAAATAGTTAAACTTTGGAATAGCTTCAACATTTGTCACCTGTGACCTACTAGTATTATGCTTCAGAAGCAGAACATATTTTGTTTCCCACACAAATTAGGATTCAATCCTTTATGACACAGTTTCAGGAGAAACAGGCTATGCACTACCTTCAAGCATGACCCTCTTAAGAACATTTGTTCTTTAACATTATAGGACCATACCAAATATGGCTCAAACATGCTCCACATAACAGTGGCCCCTCATCCATTGGATAAAACACAGCTATATCATCTCACCATCATCCAGTTAATAAGAGACAACCATACCTTGTATAATACTCTGGACCTATTGTTCTCATGACCTACAAAAATATTGAGCATGAACAAGAGGCATATCTTGACACACCTGCATAGTGTGTAGTAGATTACAAGTTGCTTCTGGAAAATCTGGTCGAAGACTCAATGCTTGCTTATAACTCTTTATAGCTGGTTCAACAAGCCCACTACAGATTGATCATATCCAAAAATCAGATGCATGCCAAAAAAATCAACAGACAAATCATAGACAATTGGACTGATGTATGATAAATTTATGGAAAAGTTTCGTATAATCTCCAATATTAGTTGAACAAAAACACTTCAAACGGAAGACTGTAAAGAAAAGGTTGATTGCATTGACAACTGCACTTTCACAGAAACCCCCCACATTAGGACCTCTTTTTTTCATTGTAACAGTTAACCTAACAGTTTTGGTCAAGTTTTGCAATCTCAGCCCTCCACTTTGTTTACTTGCCCTGAAATGAACAAGAACTACCATCTCAGCCCTCCACTTTGGTTTAAAATAAACAAGAACTACCATCTCAGCACACAGATTAAATCTAATAATGCTTAAACTTGATTGACTCGATTAAAATTATAATTTTATCCCACTAAAATTGGAATTCAATGGTTGGGGATGGTTTGACACACAAATACTAGACCGCACTGGATTAAAGCTATCTTTTTTTCTTAGGTGATTAAACCTACCATTTTACCTTCTCTCCATCTTTCGCCCTACTCAATGACTGAATGCACATTACCATTGCTTCCAGATCCATCTCTCCCCCCAACAGACCATTTTAAATTGTACATAACTTAAACACACACTTAAACATCAAAGTAGTACCTATCCATCTACAAATATACAACTGGGTACATGGGTTAGCGGCAAAGTGGGATGGCTACTGGGTTGTACCAAGTAGGTTTGAGGAGGTTTGGTGTGAGTTCATTGGGATAAAGAAGCAGTTCTTGTTGGCAGTAGAAGGGAGGCTCACTGGTGGCAATTTTACGGATTGTGCTCGCCATTGGGTGAAGGAGGCTTAAGGGCTATCAATTGGTATGAGTTAGTAGCAGCTAGTTGCAGGCAGATCTCATTAACTGTCATCTTAAATTTTTAATAATCATCAACAATATTATTACCACATACTAAGCTATCTCATCTCAATTAGCTCTTTCATTGCAATTGTAGAAAAATTAATTTACATTAAATCATTTAATCAACTACTGTGTTGACCTACTATTAAAAAAAATCTCACATTGAAGCAACTTTTACATTATTTTTAGGAGAAAAATGAAATTCACGAAGAATGAAATTCACAATATGTGAAGCTAAATTGTCTGTTTCTTATAACTCATGCACACCAAAGGACAACATTGCAACTGGACGACTAGTAACAGAGATAACCATTAAAATTTGGTTTCTTTTTTTTTTTTTTTTGGGGGGGGCGGGGGGGGAGGGGGGGGGGAAGATACTTGAGTGGAATTTCATGAAAGTACAGGGTGCTTGACATAAGAAAATTATACCTATCCTTGTAAGCTGAAGCAAGATTTGCATGAGCTTCAGCCATGGTTGGCCGAACTGCAATAGCCCGTAAATAGTCTTGAACGGCTTCACTCACTCTACCAATCTCCTTATACGTGTTTCCTCGGTTGACAAGGGCATCAGCTGCCAAAGGGTCAATTCGAAGAACTTCACTGTAGCAAGATATTGCATCAGCACAGTTCCCCTGTATTACAATCAGAAAGCAAAAAAAATAAATAAATACAGCTGGAAATAAAATACAAGAAAGAAAGAATGCAAAATATCACAACAGTTGCTAATGCAGTAATGCTATAAATTTTCACAGTAGTTGCTAACGACGGCAATACTATCAATTTTTCTTTCATATCGAGCACTTCACACGATTTTCTTATGGTAATAATGAAACCAAAGCATCTTCACTATTTATGTGTGCAATTAGGGGAAAACATAATGGACAGCAGGGTAGAGTTCAAGAGATGAATAAATGCCCCTGCCTGTTGTTTGTAAATTATTGCCAAGTTATTGAAAGGAGAAGAGAGCCCTGTTGTTACAGATAATGTTGCCCTATAACATTGTGCAGCAACACTCATCATGTTCCTGCAAGATCAAGAACACCTCATTTGGAAACCAATTGCACATGTACAAGAAGATAAAGAAGGGAAGCCTCCATTTTCCAAAAAAAAGTAACAAAAATTAAAAAAAACTCAACAGTACATCAGGAATGACATACCATTCCATGTATATATTTCCAAGGTTAGCAAGAGCTTGAGGATGGTTGGCTTGCAAAGCGAGACATTGCTTCATATGGCAAATAATGTCATCAGAACAAATGGTCAAGAAAAGAAAAGGAAAGGCAAATTACACACAGGAGAGTAAAACCTACACGGTAGCAGTGAATTGCTTCCTCAACTCTACCAGAATCTTTCAGTGCATTACCCTTGCAATAGTAAAATAAAAGAACCATGATTTCATCAAGTCAGTACTAAATACAAAGTTACAATGTGCAGAGAAAGGATCTAGTTAGAAGAAGGTATGGAATACCAACCAAATTATTGTACGCCTCCAAGAAGCCAGTGTCACAAGTAATGGCTCGCTTGTAATGGATTATTGCCATATCCAGTTTGCCTTGCTCATAATATATACTACCCAAATTACCTGCAAATTGTAATTTCTCAAATTGTATTATGGTAGAGGTAAAACAAGAATCACCAAGCTATTCAATCTGTTAGGTATAAATCAATAATAAAAAAATTTAACTATCAAATAGAATTGCATTCTCTTATTATTTTCCAATCAATTATGTTCTAAGTAGACACAGCTCATAAAAAATTGGATATTAACAGATTATAGTGATAGGCACTATGGTTGTTATCCAACGCAACTCTAGGCAAAAAGTATCCAATACTTTATCAGTTTACACCTAAATTATAAAAATAAGAAAACTTAGAAGTAATGAGTTTGGACATTCCAAACTCATCTACTGTGCCTTTAAAGGTACAATCACCAAATGGATCACTTATTCCCCGGTCAACCCGCTTAAACCCTGACCTCTGTAACCTAAGTTGGAATACATTGGGAAGAATCATATTCAACATTTGGATCAGAAGTTCCAAAAATCAAAAGCCAGTAACTTCACACACTGCATAAACACAAATACACAGACAGAAAACAGAAAGCCAGCATTCTCACCAAAGGCCATAGCATAGTCCGGACGAGCTCGAAGAGCATGTTGATAACAAGTGATAGCCTCTTGAGGCATTCCCAAAGCCTGGAAAATGCAAAACAAAGGTCTTTGTTTCTACTCCAAATTTGTGTCCTTGCATTTGCAGCTGCCCAACCATATGAGCACAGTGCACAAAGAACTTACCTTGTAGACACTTCCCAGGTTCAGGTAGGCATCTGCAAATGTTGGTTTAAGTTTAACTGCTTCCTGGATATAAATATGCTTTCATCAACTTTTTAGTAGATAAAATCAGATTCAACAAAAGATGGAAGGCACAAACCCAGACAAAGTGACAAACCATAAAAATGCCAGAGACAGACATCCTGTATTTCTTACCTTGTAATATTGAACAGCCCTGTTAAAATCACCCGCCTCCATGAAAAGGCCAGCAAGGTTGGACCATGCTATGGCAAAATTTGGTTGGATGCGAAGAGCCTCAATGTAACAATTATATGCCTAAAAAGCACGCTCAAGCTATTCAGAACATAACAGTCAAAGAAGATTAATTGATCTCAAATATCAGCAAAAGCAATCAAGGGAAAAGAAGAGCAATAAATGCAAATTCAAATGGAATCTTAGACGCATTACTACCAATGATCATCTCTGACAAAAGAAACAGACAAGAAACAACACCAAGTTTCCAGATGAGACCATTGTCTGTCTGTTTTTAAACACAAGCACTCAAGAGATGACCTTTACTGAAAGGATAGATGCAATAACATCCTGTCACATGCTCCAAAACTGACTAACGAAATCATTAAAGAATCTCCCACTTGAGCCAATTTCTTGGAGACCCAATCTATGTCATGGCTATTGTCATTCGAGGCATAAAGGAGAGGTTATTACCTCTTGCACTAAGCCTTGAGCTTTCATCAGATTCCCAAGGTTACTGTGGGCATCAACCTACAGCAATGGATAAGAATCTCATAATAGCATCACCAGTTTACCAGTAAACAACTTAGTGAAATGGAGATAAAAATCTACCAAACGAGGGTTTAATGCAAGAGCCTGGCGACAACATTGGGCTGCCTCATTAAGCCTTCCTTTCCGCATGTATGCACTAGCTAAATTGGACCAAGCATCTGCAAAATTGGGACGAAGCTGCAATAGACCAAATTCATAATTAATGGTTATCACACAAACATTATAGAAGACATCTTATAATGCAAAACAAGGGCGTATAGGGAATGTGTAATGGTAACAGCAATTAAATGGAACTGAAAGGAAACCTCGAGAACAATAAAAAAAAAGGAGAGGTCATTTTATATCTGACAAGCTGAAAATGGACGTGACCAGAGGGAAGGGTTTCATAAAACATAAAATAGAACTGATAACTAGCAGCTCCAGCATCTTACAAAACTTCCCATTGAAAATCCTGACAAAAGGCTCCATTACTGCAGTTCAATAACAGTTTCTACCTATTCAATCTTGTCAAGTTCAACATTATCTAATCCAACAATTAAGGTGTTTATGTGTCAGAGATCCTGTCATGATATTACACGCATGTTAAACAACAAAGCAGACTCTAGACAGCTCTGCTGTATCAAAAGAACAATGATGGCTGCTCGTCTTCAAGTTACATATGTTAAGGTACAATTGGACCATACACTGTCTAATTTATTGTGGGCAGATTGACCAGAAGCAAAAATCCTATCAAACTCAAATCGAAGAACGAAAATGTACAATGTCCAAATGATCATCCGTACCATAGCATTATCTAGGGATGTATGTTAAATGTTATTGCCCCAATAAGAGTTCAACTGAATTCTAAAGAAGACAATACCTGAAGTTACATATATGACGGACAGCTTAATACTACAATAAATTCAAAAGATGTTGTATCCTTCAGTATTGACAAGATAAATCATTTCTTGACTCAAGAAGACTTCTAATAGTAACTTCAAGTTATTATGTTTTTTCGAAGCACCAATTTTATCCACCAAAACTGCAGTGTTTCACAAACAAACATTTAAATTATCTCCTCATGCAGAAGTAATCGTCATTGAACTTCAGAAAACCATTCCCACAAAGAGATTCCAGAAACAAGTCATTATGCAATTTTGAAGTTTGATAAACTTGTTCAAGAAAAAGTTTAAATTGGAAATGGGATGGACTAATGATGTACTAATGTTTAATTTTGTATCCTCACATGGATTATCGCTCTTCTATTGCTACTTTATACTTGACTATTAGGTTAAATCAATGTGAATCAGAATTTACCAACTGCAACAAACCAAGTTAAAACACATTGCAGACAGAGATGTAGCCAAGATCATACTATAAGCAACAACAAAACAAGGGGAAGAGCAAGTTCTTTAACAACTTAACAATGCATCTTATGGGTAAGAAAGTGAATACAAAGGAATCAGTTCTTCTCACAATAGCATCTAATTTAGAAACCTAACTCCTGCTGCTAGAGCAATGTGAGGAATTCACTGTGGATCATTACAAAAATTTGCAGTAAGACTCAGGAAAAATCAATCAGAAGTATGAAATTTTGTTTGGATGGACCAAATGAACAGAAAAAGAATGCAGATAAAGGAGGGTGGGGGAGAGAGAGAATTTACACAAAAAAAAAAAAAACTGAGCTCCCAGCCCTGAACATTCTCTGTAGTAGTCATGGAGGAAATGAAATGAACATGGATAACAAAGTAAAGAGCTGTCTACAAACCTCAATAGCAATCAAATAATAGCGGATTGCCAAATCAATGTTTCCTTTTTCCTATTGGCAAGAAGATCACAAAATCACAGTATCAGAATATATAGAAGCTATTAAAAAAAATGCAGCTGCAACATATGAATGCAGCTTACCTTCCAAGCATTTGCCATATTACCGTAGCACTCGGCAAAATGTGGGTCAATTTGAAGAGCTTCTTCATTCTTAGCAATGCACATATCAAAATCATGCAACTGAAAAACAAAGAATATAATATATAAGAGGTCAGGTGTATATAATCTCACAACCAACCTGCATAGTAAAGAAGAATGAAGAAAGAACTGCCATGTTCTGACCTGATAATACACTGCACCTAGTAAAAGAAGGTTATCAGTTCGTTGTGGACTCCTTTCATAAACAGCAATGCTATGTTCTAATGCTTGGTTGTAGTTCCCAGCTTTGTAATTCTGATGAGCAAGGCCCAAGATTGTGTCTTCATCAACTGCAGTACGTGAAGAAAATGAGAATGATAGCTTCCAACACTTAAATCAAGTAAATAGTTGAAAAGGGCGCTGAGAGGAGAGATTGGGCATGAAGAATGGCAGTTTATTGCAAAAAGGCATCAAATAACATCCAATGTCCATAAAAAAAAAAATAAAAACAAATAAGGATTTCAACTTCCAACTTTCAAGAAAATCCGACTTTGATCAAGTCACCAATATTAGATATGCCATGCAGTGTCTTACACATATATTCATTTGCCCAACAAATATGCACGTCCAAAACATGTCAAATGTAAATATTGAGATCCAATCTTAAATTTGGAAATTTCATACTTTTTTAGAATAATCTTGAGTAGAGTGTTACTGGATTGGGCATCTGAGGAAGCACTCTTGTTCATGGTACAACAGGTAGAAATGGACGGAAGGCAGCAGATAGAAAATAGAGGAAGAATCTTGGCTAATTCACATTCCTCCTTAACTTGAATAGGGGCAAAGAATTCATTTCCTTGTCCAAGTTCTTTGAACCAAGAACACTACCAAAGGGCATTGTTTAGGGGGATCCAGAACTGTGATATGGCATCAGAGAATTGTGCTATGCTCCCTGATTTTGTACTTTGGGAAACAACACATTCAGTCCTTCATCTTTTAGAGTATTGGATACATCTTTACTGACAAGTTCAATCTTTGTTTTACAATTTTTTTGGATACTATTGCTCAATTTTAAGAACATCAAAGAAAAACATAAGAAAATTTAACAACTTGGATCTATTCCCCATGCAAAATCAATGTTTACTTTCCTATCAGGTACTAAGCAATTTAATCCAGCACACAAACGTTAGCTTCTCCGAATCGAGATCTATTGCATAAGTAGGAAACAAAATAAACCAAAATCTAAACAAGTTCCATTTAGGGGTTAAATTCTTACATCAACAATTTAAATCTTCAAATTCACATTCTAACTAAAAACACCAAACCAGTGCAATTTGTTTCTTAGAAATAACAGATCAACCACCCAAAGAATCATACATGGTACTCCAACGGCCATTTTCACAAAGCACGTGGATGAAGCACTAATAATATAAAGTACGATCAGATCAAAACTAACTCAAGCAATAAGCTAAAAATCCTTCTTAAACACAATTTTTAAAATATTCTAGGAAGGACAGTAAAAATAGGCAACCAAAAATAAAAAATATCAATACAACAGAGTACCATTCCCTACCTTAAAAAGTCAAGGAATGAAGATCAGACAAATAACAGTGTTTTCTAGCCAAGGAGTAAACAAAATTTTTCCACTTTACTCTCCACCAACTATCTTTGAACGCCAATTCTCAGGAAGAAACATTCTGCTTTATATGTGTACACACACATACGCATACAAACAGGACTACATAGTCCCGAAACACAGTAGTGACACATCAAATCCCGAAGGCAGACACGAGACTAATCAAATTTGAAAGAAAACAAAAAAAAAATCCTTCGCCAAGAACCCAAAGCATCGGGAAAAATTGTAATCGAACCCTAAGCCCTAAACAAAAAAAACACCAAAGAGTAGAAAACCTCAACCTTCATTGGACTCTGCCGCCTGCGGGAGCTTGAGATTCGCGGGAGGCACGGAAGACTGCGAATGCAGAACAAAGGAATCGTCCCGCTGCTCCCCATTGTATGAAACCCTCGGAACCTGAGCCAGCAGGAGCTGCTGCTGCGCCGGCTGTTGCTGCTGCAAGTGGTGCTGCCGATGATCGTTCTGCAGCGAAATCATGATCGGCCGCCGGGAAACCCCACCGTTAATCTGCAAACGGATCGCCGAAAGCAGGGAACAATAAATTACAACACCAATTCCACGGAATGCCGAGGCGTTCCAGTGAGATGAAACGCATAAAAGTGCACGACAACGAGGGAGGCAGATTTTTCCCGGGACGCGGTGAGATTTTCCGGGAAAATTGACGCGAATTTTCTTCAGAAAGCTGGAAGAAAACGGACGGAAAGGCAGATTCTTTATTCGTCAGATCGGCCTTCGGTTAGCACCGATTATGACCTCTCCCCCTCCGCATTAAACAACGGAGAACAAAATTTCTGCAGCTTCCCCGGTGTCTTCGACGCCCGTAGCTTCTCCAACCAGGAGACGACGCGTGTGCCTCGCCGAGGGTTCTAGAAATTCCGAGTGCTAAAATTACCAAAATCAGTATATTTGAGTCGACGTGCCCCCACTTGATGGCCTTGTTGGGGGAATGTTTGGAGGTCTAGCGCAGGGGATTGGAGCTCCGGATGGACAGCTCCGATTATTTAATTTTTTTTTTGGGCAATTTTATTTTAATCCGACAGTGTGTTTTTTTTACTTTTTTGTTAAATTTGGGCATTTCTTTAACGTTTTAAAGCTGGAAGCTCGCGAGGGGCTGACACGTAGAGCTGTGGCGAGGTGGGGTTTGCTGGCGTGGTTGACTAAGGGCCTGTTTGGCACGTTAATTTCAACTCACAAGGCCACGTAAACCCCCCTCTCCGACTTAACTTCTTTGTTATGCTGTTTGAATTTTTATTAGAAAATAAAATATTTAACTTTCTTTGTGGCGTGTTTGGCTGAGTGGAAAGTGGAAGCAGCTGGAATGGATGGGTCTTTTGTTTTTTTTTGGGGGGGACTCGACCCCTTTGTTTGGTGTAAGTTCTTTATTTGGATTGCTGTTAAGGCTCCCTCTGTTTCTTGAAACACAAATTTTCAAGAAGTGTTTTTTTTCTTATTTTTTATGTTTGACGTCAATAAAATATCAATGGGAAAATAAATCATTTTTTCAATAGAAAGCGAGTTTCTATATGTATCAAAAAATAGAAAAACTTATTCTCTTAAACATAATTGTAACACTTTTTACACTTTTATCTAACTTCATCAAACTTGCCACCACTAATCTTGGCCAACCTTTGTTAGCCGGTCCTTATGTCCAACTCTTCATATGTTGTTGATGTTCATTAAGTCCTTGTGTGTATCCATCATTTTCATTTATATTGGGCTCTCTATTATTATTATCGGTATTATCATTTTCTAGTTGTGTATGTTGAGTTTTGTCTAAATCATTATTTTTATCAATCTCTCAAATGTGGCTTTTTGTGTCATCATTTTCGTCATTTTATGTTCAGAATTGTCTCTATATATACGTCACCATCTCTGTTTCTATTATATATTTTTGTTTTTATGTTATATATTTGATTATAATAAAATAAAAGTATTATGTTTATAAAAGTGTCAACTAAACATTAATAAAAATATCATCATCCAATAGTCTTTCTCAGTGCCCTCGAAAGACCCTTCCAATAATTTATAATTCATTCAATAGCTACTATTTGAAAGATTTTCATTAGTCGTTCAAGGTTTGAGACTTCTCTCGTAGTCACGTAAGATATTATTCTAAGAGATTATAAATTTTTAGAGGTTTAATCTACATACGCTACTCACATTAGATTGTGAATAACATAATTAATAATACCTTCAAGATGTTCGCCATTAAATTTATGAAAAAACTTGAGATACTGGTACTAAAATTGTGAATCTTTCTCCACCTATGAATCTCTCCCTCTCCATAAATAAGGAATTTCTCATTTAATAAAAATACACTTACAACTCTAATTGATACATTATCTCAATACAAAAAAATTAATTGTTATATTTAGACAATAATAATAATAATTCTTTAAATATAATATATGTCGACGTTCAATTTCAGTCGAGTCTGATTCGTTTTGGGCCGCACTGAATAATTATGGATCACGGTAAGAAGAGAGAGAGACCTTTTTTTTGGAAGCTAATGAAGAACACTTAACGATTTTCTCGTGGTTCGGTCAGAATGATGCCTACTCCACGCCCGCACTCTGATTATTCCTTCAGAATGGTGGTTGTTCTGATTATTCTCCTTGTCCCTTATGTTACTTCTGCCCCTTATTTATCATTTTTGGGGACTTTTACAATTTCAGATATTATATAGAAGCAAAAAGATGATATAATGGGGGATAAACAGTCCTTATCATCTGTACAGAATCGTAAGTGGGATCTTCATTTCGAGGAGCATGGGTTGTTGCGGTGGATGGTCCCTACCTCTGACTCCTTAGCAGCTTTTACCGCTTTATGCGAGCTGATCGTTTTCCCCGGCCAGCGACCTCGGTGGTCCAGCGATCTGAAGGGTATTCCCTGGAGTCTACTCGTAGGTCGCTTCAAGCTTGTTGGAGGCGTATTGGGAGTTCGCCAGATACCGCTGTCCGAGTTTCGGATTTTTGGTAGTGACCAGACCTCTCATAGTGAGGTCGTTCGGGCCTTCTCGGTTTCGGGTGATCGGGTCGGGCCATCAGAGTGAGTCTGGCCCATACGGGAAACACGTATAACATAAGCCCTCCAGTTCGCAGTGCGATCCTCGCGCTGGGAACTGACGCGTGCCAGCTGTTCTTCCGCCTCTTCGATGTCTGCCCAATTGTTTTAAATCTCGTCTTTCCACGCAACACGCCTTGTCTGTAACGCATTTAATGTGCACTTTCCCCCATTACGGCGCATGATTATGCCCGTGGGACCCATAGGCTGTCGTGTGACCGTTGGATGCGGAGTATGCGGTGAGTCGCATTTGATCCGACGGTTGAGACGTTCGAACCCTCGGTATAAATAGTGAGGGGCGTCTTCTTTTTCTCTCTTTCACGCCATTTTTGAAATCCTTTCCAGATTCTGCCTTCTTGCTTTTTCCTTCTCTTCTCGAAGACTTTTGTGCTTCCAGACGCTGGTAATCTCCGTCCAGTGCTCGTTCCGACGTTTTGTACAGGCATCAGACTCATTTGTTTAGTAAGTCTGCTATGACTTCTTTTCTTTCTTCTTCTCGCCAGTTGACTATCGACGGTCCTGCCGATCGATATTGTCCCCGCTTATGGGAAGACGGCTCAACTTGGTTTGGCGTTTGCTGGGCCTTCGGGTTTAATGACCTTAGGATTAGATTTCCTTGGAATACCGGGCTTGCAGCTGCGGCCCCTCCGCTTTAAGCGGCATCCTGTTGCAAAGCGCTCGGCCTGAAAGATCTTAGGGGGTGTTTTTAGGGTTTTTTCTAGATTCTTGAGGTCTGGTTCGCGATTTGCGACCTGACTGTTCTTTATTTTTTCTTTGTAGATGTCCGACCGTCACCACGGAAATTCAGGTCAAAAGCGCTGCAACTATATCGTAGGAGAAAACAACACTTCGAACTCGGAAGATTGTCTTATCATGGAGGGCCAGAACTGTGAGGGTGCGAGCTCGAGGTCTAGGGAAATTGTCGTTTTGACCTCTTCAGAAACCGACCTGGAGATTCACGATCAGATCGCTGAAGGGAGCACTAGGCGTGCGGTCTTCAAGAGATTCCCATCCAGAATCAAACGTCGCGAGGTGACGGCTTATGTCCGGGAGTCCCGTCTTCCCAGGGGCTGCCAAGTATACATCCCTACTTCGAGCTCTCACGCAGTTTACCCACCATCCAAATACGTAGCCGTTAGTCATCAGCATCTTGAGTCCGGCCTTAGGTTCCCAGTAGCTCCGTACCTTGTCGCCCTTTTGAACAACGTTAAGCTCGCTCATTTTCAATTAACACCGAACTTGTATGCCCAGCTTACTTCTTTTGTTGTTTTGTTCCTTACGAATAAACTTCCTCTCCCTTCGCCGAAATTGATAAAATTTTTGTTCTCTTTCAAAAACGCCAAGGACGGGCTATACTACCTGGCAGCTCGTCCTTCTCCGTACAAGGCCGCCCTTCCTCAGGGTAAAGCGAAGGGGAAGTATAGCGTGGGCGATTACAAGTCCAGTTGGTTCTTCGTGTCCTGCTCTTCGCTTTCCCTTCTTAGGAATTATAGCTTTGTACTGACCCCTGGTAAGTGAATATCAGTCCACATGAATTTTTCTTCTTCCGATTACTTGCTCTAACCCATTTGCGTTTTGATGCAGACTTTGGGGGCAAGAGACCGACTTTGTCGGCTGAGGAGACCGACATCCTCGACAGACTTCTGTCTGCGGGGGCAAGCTCAGAGATCCTCGAGCTTTCAGATGACCTTCTTCGGGAAAACAAGCTCACCCCTCCTCTTGATGTCGAGATCATTCAGGGGGATCATATCAAGGACTTGGGTGCTGACATCCCCTCGTTAGCTCTCCAGATTGCAGGGGCGAGTAGTTCAGGAGGAGCTGTCCAAGACGAAAGTATGTTTGACCTCGACCTCCTTGAGCCGAAGCGACCTAAGGCAAGATCGAGCACCACCTCGTCATCAGCCCCGAGCTCAAGCTCGAGGGACGGCAGGTCGGAAAAACAGCAAACGCGCCCGCAGTAATAGCAAAACTGACAAGTGTGGGGGGGCAACTGGAGCAGCAACAAAGGGCTCTGCCCCATCAATCCTAGCATCAGAGGGAAAAACACCATCAGCAAGGGCATCGGGCCCCGGTACCCCAAGATCACGGTTCGGGTGGGGGCCGAGGGAAAGAGGTTGTCGTGGCTCGAGACGCCCCTGTTGCTGGCTCAAAGAGGGGGCCAGACCACTCGCAGCTGAGGGAGGATGCCAGGGGCAAACGGGCCAGAATCCCTAAGAAGGAGCTGCCCCTAGAGGCCCTGCCAGGAGGGGTCTATGTTAACTCTCTCCTGAACTCTGCGCCCGACCTCTTGGGCGCGACCTCGAAGCCTCTTGACGACCCGAAACTAAAGGGGGTCGCTCTCTGTGACTTTATGGCCCGTCATAACCTGGTGGTAAGTAAGAAGATATATATATATATATTTTGTGGCGGGGGCTAACTTTTCTTCTTTCATAGGCTTCCCTTACTGCCATGAAGCTTCGTGCTCAGTATAAGGATTTTGACGACCAACTTCGTACGATGAGCACGTCCCTTTAGGCTGAAGTAGAGAAACTTCAGGACGTGAAGAAAACCCAGCAGGCCGAAATAATGAAGATTTCGGACGAGAAGAAAACTCTCCAGGCTGAGCTTCTTTCAATTCAGAAAGAGGTGGAGGGCTCTGAGATGCATCTGTGTGCTGAAGTTCAGAAGAATAAAGACCTCGAGGAAGGGCTTCGTAGGTCAAAGGACATGTGGGAGTCTGTCAACTCCGGGCTCACTACCGAGCTAAATAAAGCGAAAGAGGAGTTGCGGAGGGCTCAGGAGCAGCTCAAATCGGTCGAGGTGGAGTTGAAAACGGCGAGAGAGGAGCGGGCTCGGGCGGATGATCGTGCGGCCCGATGCGAGGAGCTCGCCCAGAGGGCCATAGACGATGTAAGAGGGGAGATCGAAGCTCGGATGGATGCTACGCGTCGTAAGGCCAGATCTGACACCTGCTCGGCGTTCCTGTACACCCTTTGGGTGAACCATCCTGAGATGAATTTCTCCTTCTTTGGTGCGCAGGCCGTCGAGGAGGTGAAGCAGTATGCTGCCGAGGCCGCGGAGGACGCCATCGAAGTTGATCCCCTTGAGTCGTCTGTGGCTCCCCTGGACGAGGTCGAGCTATCTGGGGCTGTTGCTCCTCAACCCGGAGAGGTCGCTGAGGAGCCTTCTATGGATTCTCAGCCGGTTCTGCCTGCTACAGTCCAATCTGCTGAGGTCGATTCTGTAGAGGAAACCGCCCCTCCCAACTAGGACTTTCTCATATGTATATGTACATTTTATTTTTTTTTTTGTAATACCAGCTTCACTCAATAGAATGAGCATTTTTTCATACTTTGTGTACATTGCTTCAGATTTCTTCGTGAGCTCGAATCAATTTAACTTTTTAATGAAATAATAATTCAAAACACTCTTCATGATATGTCTCAGAATAGAGTTGATACCTTAAAAACAATCTCATCAGGGGAAGTCTTCAGAATCATAATTTGAGGACGAACATAGGCTTGAACCAGGTCGTCCATGATAGTTGTAATAATCAACGCGAATGCTTATACTTAGACAATTTCCAAAAGAAAATTCTTCTTCAGCATGTTTAGATAAAACGACAGGGATTTATGCAAAGGCAGACTCCCTTGCTGTCTTGGTTTAAGTATAGTGGCTGAGAAGCTCGCGATAAACGGTCAGGAAGTGTATCCAATAGGTCGCGAACGATCTTATTTATACAAATTGAGACGGATCTCGGCTGACTCGTTTGAACATGAAGATTTTGCTTAAACATGAGGTCATGTCATGCCCTCGACTAGCATTTTGAAGCACTTGATAATTTTAACAAATTCGGAGTAAATACTCAAGTAGGTCGTAATTCAAGGCTTTCTGCCAAGATAAAGGGACCCCCGGTTAGAGAAATCTTGACCCAGCATTGCCAAGCTAGATGTTCATGCAGGTCATAGGGTGACCCCAGCTAACATACCATGGCTTGCTATTTCATTCACTTGCTGAGCCAAGATATGTGTCCAGATAAGTCGCGTTACGACCTCAGCTGACACACTGTGGCTTCTGCAATTTTTATTTGGACCGAGAGAAAACACCCAGGTGGGTCACAGACCGTAGCTTTAGGCTAAGATGAAAGGACCTCGGCTAGCGAACCCAACTCGGAGTTACTTGTGGAGGTCGTTGCTAAGAAATTTCCAAACCATGACATTAAGTCAATATGAATGGTTCCGGCTTCAGACCAAGACCTGAAGGAGGGACCAAGGTGAATGCTCAGTTGAGCCGCAAACCGTAACGTAGTGGTTAGGTTATTTAGGCTCTAGCTCGCAAACCATGGCTTTTCGATTCCTCGTTTCAGGGATATTTAATCAAATATCAATAAGGATAAAGTGCAATGAAAGTTCATGAATCTTAAACAGAATCACGAAAATTATTTGTAATAAAGAAGACGAAGAGTAGGTGGGAACCATTACACTTATTTGAAGTAAGGACGGAGGTGCTCCGCATTCCAAGCTCGTAGGAGAGAGAAGCCGTCCAAGTTTGCCAAATGGTATGCTCCGTTACTTAGATTTTCCTTGATGATAAATGGACCTTCCCAGTTAGGGCCTAGTGTGCCGTCACTAGTTGTCCGTGCCCCTAGAGTACCAGATGTAATATCGAGTCTCCGACGTTGTAACGCTGGATTCGGACCTTCCGGTTGTAGTATCGTGCTACCCTTTGCTGATAAACGGCGACCCTTATGCGAGCCATATCTCTTGATTCTTCGAGCAGGTCAAGGTTAGCTGCCAGAAGCTCGTTATTGTGATCTGAGCTGAAGGTGGCCCTTCGGTGGCTGGTCACTTCATTCTTGGCAGGGACCATAGCTTCCGACCCATATGCCATTGAGAATGGGGTTTCTCCAGTGCTGCTCCGAGTTGTTGTTCGATAGGCCCACAACACCGTTTGCAGTTCATCCACCCAAGCCCCCTTTCTGGCTTCAAGCTTAGTTTTCAATATCTGCTTGATTATTTTGTTGACAGCTTTAACCTACCCATTGGCCTGGGGGTGATTAACTGCGGTAAAACTCTTTTGGATCCCCATCGATTCGCAGAATTGGATGAACTGTTCACTGGTGAATTGGGTTCCGTCATCAGTTATTATTTGCCGCGGCACCCCGAACCTGCAGATTATGTTATCCCATGTGAATGCTTGTACCTTCGCACTGGTGATCTGTGCGAGCTCTTTGGCCTCCGCCCATTTGGTGAAGTAGTCCACTGCTACTATGACATGCTTGCACCCTCTGCGAGCTGTTGGGAGTGGCCCGATTAAGTCCATCCCCCAAATAGCGAACGACCATGGGCTACTCATCTGCTGCAGATAAGCTAACGGAGCTCGGGGAATTTTGGCTAACCTTTGGCACTTTTCGCATTTCTTGATTGTTTCTAGGGCATCTTGCTTTATGGTGGGCCAATAAAATTCTTGTTGGAGGGTCTTTTGTGCCAACGAAAGTGCCCCCGTATGATTACCGCAGTGACCTGCATGAATTTCTTCGAGTACAGTCCGGTAATCGGTGCCATCAATGCACCTCAGGAGCGGGGCTGAGAACCTCCTTCTGTATAATCTTTCGTCGTAGATGCAATACCGAGCTGCTTGAGCTCGTAGACGACGTGCTTCTAACTTATCTTCAGGTAGTTTGCCGTCTTGTAGATATTCCAGGATATGAATCATCCACGAGTTTTGGGATATGGTGATCGCCATTTTTTCAGCTCGTTGCTCTATACTTGGGATAGCTAAAAAATCCATGGGTATGTCTCCCGAGAATTCTGCATCCCGGGCAGTTGCAAGACGAGCTAATGCGTCCGCATGGGAGTTCTGGGAGCGGGGGATTTGGTGTATTTCATATTTTTCAAGGAGGGCAAGGAGCTCGCGTACCTTTTGCAAATATGCGAGCATTTTTATATCTCTGGTCTGGTATTCTCCTCGTACTTGGTTGACAACCAGCTGTGTAATATCCAAGTATTTTAAGAATAATAATTATTATTATTATTATTATTTTGTTTGTATTTTAAATATTTTTACTTCCATTGGAGATTATAATTGAGAAAATTAATGAGTTAAGTGAAAAAAAAGAAAGGCTAAATAAATGGGCTTATAGTTAGTGGGCTAAGTTAAGAAATGAAAGGTTAAGTAAATGGGCTTAGAGTTAGTAGGTTAAGAAAGTGGGCTTGAGTTTATAGACTAAATGAAAGAATAGTCCATTCAAAATAGGATTTAGTTGAAAAATAATAATCAAATATAATAGGTGAATTAATGGAGAATATGGGAGACAAAATATGGTGTGAATAAATAATCAAAGATAATGAGTGAATTAATGGAGAATATGGGAGACAAAATATGGTGTGAATAAATAATCAAAGATAATGGGTGAATTAATGGAAAAATATGGAAGACAAAATATGGTGTGGACAAATAATCAAAGATAAAGAATGAATTAATGGAGAAATGTGGGAGACAAAGTAAAGTGTGGCCAAATAATCAAAGATAATGGGTGAATTAATGGAGAAATGTGGAAGATAAAGTAGAGTATGGACAAATAATTAAAGATTATGAGTGAGATTTAGTGGAAAATTAAATAAAAAAATGATAAAATAATAAAAGATGGTGGATCACTACAATTAAATTAAACTTAATTCAACCTCTATAAATAGAGAAAACTTGAAAGGTTGGAAGACTTGAATTAGAAAGAGAAATGTTGTAAGAAAGAAGGATTTGAGAGTAAGAGAGAGATTTGAAAGAAAGAAAGAAAGAGATTGTGAGAAAAATTGAGCTTGTGAAAGAGATTTGAGAGGAAGGAGTAAAGAAGAGGAATTTGGGCACATCAAAGACAAGTTTGAAGAAAGTGTTACAAGGTAAGTGTAAAATATCTCAAATAGATGGAAGTTGATAATATTTTCTTTTATCTTATTATGTTTAATTTTTTGAAACATTTCAAAAAAAATTAGGTGTTTTATTTTATGAATTATTATGGAAGAAATTTATGAAAAATGTGGAAAGAAATATTTATTTGGTAATTGTTGGGATAAAGAGAATTCTTGGAAAATAGAAGAAAATAGGAAAAAATTATGAAAAATTCCCATAAAATTTTAAAAGATTAGAAATGTTGTTTTATGAATTTTTGTGGAGAAAAATTAAAAATGCTTGGGGAAGTATTTATTTTAGAATTATTGAGGAAATAATGGGGAGAAATTTAAGCGATTGAGGAAAAATTGAGGAAAATAAGTTTTAATACCCTTGAATAAATATGATGTCCAGGAATCATTGAGACTAAAGTTTGGGTATAACTAAAAGTCTAGTGCGAAAGTCAAGACGAGCACGTTTTTTAGATTAAAGTACATTTTTCGAGACTCAAGCCGATTTCAAAGGTAAGTTAGTATTTCTCAAACTTAATTTGGCTATGAAAGGTAATTTCTAAAATGCACTATAGGATTTGATAGAATGTTAAATGCGATGTATGTTGCAAAGTATGTTTCGACATGTTGACATGGTATGATGTGTGCATATGTCACGTAGATGCATGTACATAAAATGATGATGATATGCATATGTTCACATGTAATCCATCGTTACTCATGCATTGCATATGTTTGAGAGTACGGGTGGGCATCGCTGCTTTACCAAGGGTGCACCCATACACCTCGGCCTGGAAAGAGCTGGTCGTAAAAATGGTAAGTGGCATATGAAGTATGGATGCCCGTCGGCTCAAACAGGCCAAATGACAAGACATTATGCATTTACATTCATTCATGAATATTATACTCTTACTTAGATGGCCGATCATCTAATTGGGCGATGCCCCTGGAATATTTAATGTTCCAGATGGAAGTCATAGCAGAAACGAAGAAAATGAAGGCATGTGATGGCACTCGTTGAAGTGCGTAAATGTATCGGTTATGCATATAACCTACCATGTTATGTCTTGCTATGTTATCCATGATGTTAAATATGATATTTCGACATGTAATATTAAGGAATGATCATGATTGTGTTTAAACACTAGTACGTTTGAGAATAATGTTATGATTTTATTATGAATATGAATGTACGATTCTGATGTTAAAAGCTTGTTAAGTATTAGGTTGCGATCTATCATGTTTTCGCTGTTAGCTATGGTTACCCCAATGAGGAGAATGAGAGAAAGAAAAAGAAATATATGAGATAGAATTGATAAAATAATTATTAATTAATAAATGTCGGGGTAAGAAACACTTCAAGAAGAACGGGGCGTTACAAGCTGGGAGTCACTGAAGATTTTCAAGGATTCGGCTCGTATTTCTTTTGCCAGGCGGAGTCCAGCTAACAAGGCTTCGTACTCAGACTCGTTATTAGTGGCTGAAAAATCGAACCTCAGGGCGCAGAGGATTTTGTGACCCTCGGGACTTATTAGCATAACCCCAGCTCCTGCTCTCTGTTCGCTCGATGACCCATCGACGTATAGCTCCCAGGATGGTTCCTTCAAGCTTTCTGTATCCTCGTTAATTGGCCCAGTAAACTCGGCGATGAAGTCTGACAATGCTTGACCCTTTATCGCTGTCCTTGGTTTGTATTCTATGTCGAACTGAGCGAGCTCGATCGACCATTTCAGTAAGCGACCCGAGGTATCTGGCTTTTGCAAGATTTGCTTCAATGGGTATTTGGTCATTACCTCGATTTCGCGAGCTTGAAAATAAGGTCGCAGCTTTCTTGATGCCACTATTAGACAGTAAGCCAATTTTTTGATTGGTGCGTACCTTGTTTCTGCGTCAATCAAGCTTTTGAAGATGTAATAAATGGGGTGCTACACCCCTTCTTCCCCCCGAACGAGAGCCGCACTGAGAGCCTGTTGGGATACTCCAAAGTATAAGGTCAGCTTCTCTCTGTTCTTTGATTTGAGCTTCTCTCTGTTCTTTGGTTTGGCGAGCAGTGGGGGTCGTCCCATGTATTCTTTCAGTTGTTGGAACGCAAACTCGCACTCTTCTGTCCATCTGAAGTCCTTCTCCTTTTTTAGCAGCTCGAAGAAAGGGGCGCACTTATCGGTCGCTTTTGAAATGAAGCGACTCAAGGCTGCGACCTTCCCATTGAGGCTTTGTACCTCATTCTTCCTTATGGGCGACCTCATATCGAGCAAAGCCTTTATTTTGTTCGGGTTGGAATTGATGCCTCTATTGTTTACCATGAATCCAAGGAATTTTCCGGAGGCTACCCCAAAGGCACACTTGAGTGGGTTGAGCTTCATCTGATAGTTTCTGAAGATTCCAAACATTTCTTCCAGATCGGAAACATGGTCCGTTACTCGCTCGAATTTTATCAACATGTCATCAACGTACACCTCCATGGTTCTTCCAATGAGTGTTTCGAACATCATATTGACCAGCCTTTGGTAGGTTGCTGGCTGCACTCTCACCCTGCAATTAAAACACAAAACAAAACACAATAAAAATTTTATATATATATTTTTTTATATTGGTGAGAGGTTTATACTCGTCAGTGTACGAGTGCAGTTGTAGTCCAAATTTAAATTTATATTTTCTGGATGAGTCCAGGTCGTCCACTGAGAGATTTATTTATGGAAAAATAAAAAGAATGTCACAAACACACACACACATTTGGATGAATTGGAAACAGGAATTTTTTATGGATTTTCAAATAACAGGTGCTAGGAAATAAAGTAAAACAAAAATTAAATAAACACTGAATGTGAGATTATGAAATTGGACGACACTTGAGTTAAGACAATTTCAGCACCAACCCGTTGATTCCCAATTTTTAGCAGAAGAGTTTAGCAATATTAATTTAATTTCAAATATGAGGGTTTGTTATTAAATGCAATTAGAGATGATGATAGTTCTAGTTTAAGCAATTCCCATACATGATATGTGAGATTCTAGTTTAAGCAACTACCATAAATCCAATTACAATTAATATACAAAACAACTAAATTAATCATCCGGGTTTGGGTATGATAATGTTTCCAGTTCTAGTAACTCTCATACGTGGCATGAAAGCTCTAAGTTAGGCTTACGCTCCAATCCAAACTTAGTGATTTCTTAATTTAAAAATACACACTCATATTGAAATTAAAATTAATATCACTCATTTAAAGCGTAGCTTTCTTTGGGAATCATTGGCGTTGGACACTGTCCTTGCCTTAACCCAAGATTGGGTTTAGCTACTCATCTTTATTTGTAAATTAATTAACAGGAATTTAAATGGCGTAATTTAAATGACAGAATTTAAATGACAGGAATTAAAATAGCATAAACTAACCGGCCATTTAGGCGGTGAATATTTAAAAGACAAGAATTAAAATTGCAGAAATTAAAATAGCATAAACTAACCGGCCATTTAGGCGGTGAATATTTAAATGACAAGAATTAAAATTGCAGAAATTTAAAGGCATAAATTAACCGGCCATTTAGGCGGTGATTAATAAAGTAATAATAAATGACATAAGAATTTAAAAGAAGAAAGAAATGAAGTAAGATCACAAGAGAAAATAATAAAGAAAATGAGAAAGAACAAGAACAATTCTCAAAGAGAGAATTCTAAGGAAACAACTAAACTTTTATTCAAGAATAATAATCACACTTACAAATGCAATCAAGTAACCTATTTATAGGCCACAAGATGCAATACAAACCACACAATTTTTAATTATTCAACTAGACATAATTATATCTAATGGGCACTCACACACTTAAAGTTAAATGGATTTTAGCTATAATACATAATTAAAGTTAAATGGATTTTAGCTAAAATACATACCTAATAAAGCACTCATAAAGTTAAATGGATTTTAGCTATAATACACAACTAATAATTAAATGGATTTTAGCTAAAAGACACACTTAATAAAGCACTCACATCAAAAAATAAAAATAGATTTCTATAAATTAATTTTTAATCTTCATTAGGATTAAAAATAATCATTGGGCCTTCTTCAAATGATATCTTTCATGGGATGCTCAAGTTGGGTCTTAATTCTTCATGGACTTTAATTTTTTCATGGACTTTAATTCTCCATGGGCTTGAATTCTTTTTTCTTCATGGGCTTGAATTCTTCATGGATTTGAATTCTTTTTTCTTCATGGGCTTGAATTCTTTTTTCTTCATGGGCTTGAATTCTTCATGGACTTTAATTCTTTTTGGGCTTGAATTCTTTTTGGGCCACCTTCTTCATACCTATAAATAAGCAATTTATTAATAAATCATCTATTATATTATATATATATTGATATGATATATTATATAGGATATTATATGCTTATATATTATATAGATAATCCATGCATGCATTTCATTGAGTATATATATGTATTATATTTATATGTTTATTATAATATATTATATATTATATATATAGATATATATTACACATAATTATTCAATTAAACCAATTTAAAATCAAAATGGGGGTTATAATTATAACAAAAATTTTACAAAATTAACCACTAATCAGTTACGCCAGCATGCTTCAATCCAAAGGGCATGACCTTATAACAGTAAAGCCCCCGATCAGTAATGAACGAGGTGTGCTCTTGGTCATTGGGATCCATGGGGATCTGGTTGTATCCTGAATAAGCATCCATGAAACTAAGGAGCTGGTGACCAGCCGTGGCATCCACTAGCTGATCGATTCTAAGGAGAGGGAAACTGTCCTTAGGACACGCCTTGTTCAGGTCGGTGAAGTCGACGCATGTCCTACACTTCCCGTTTTTCTTTTTTACCAAGACCGGGTTGGCCACTCAGGTCGGGTAATGGGCTTCCTTGATGAAGTTGTTCGCCAAGAGTTTGTCCACTTCTTCCTTAAGGGCGGCATAACGCTATGGCGTCATTGGCCTCCTCTTCTGTCGCATTGGCCTGTAGCTCGAATCTATGTTAAGCTTGTGTGACATGACTTTTGGGGCGATTCCCACCATATCCTGATGGTTCCATGCAAATACGTCAATGTTAGCTTTAAGAAAATTTATAAGTTGTTCTTTTACCTCAGAAGCTAAGTTCTTTCCTAGCTTGAGGTGTCTCTCTCCATCTGCTTTACCAACTGGGATATCTTCGAGCTCTTCCATGGGACCGGTGGGTTTGTCGCAGTCGACGTCGCGGGGATCCAGATCGTGACTAGTCTCCCATTGGCTGGCTGGTCGCGGGTCGTCTTTTGCAATTATGTTCACTTTCTTTCCTTTTGCCCCCATTTTTAGGGCATCTTCATAATAGCGTCTCGCGAGGTGCTGCTCGCCCCGTACATTTCCTATTCCGTTGGGGGTCAGAAATTTTACAATAAGCGACCTGGTTGATGTGACTAGGTCGAGGTCGTTCATTGTCGGCCTTTCGAGCACGACGTTATATGCTGAGGGGCAGTCTACAATCAGGAAATCTGTCAAGGTGGTGGCTTGGTATTTTGTGTCCCCGATGGTGAAGGGAAGGTTGATCCGTCTGACAGGGATCACTGCGTCACCTGTGAATCCATAGAGCGGCTCGGGTGACGAGCTCAACTGTTCTGTTCCCAGGCCCATCTGATCGAAGCACGCTCTGTACATCACATTCATCGAACTTCCCGTGTCCACCATTATTCTTCGCACTTCGGAGTTACCGATTTGCGCCCGAATAATGAGTGCATCATTATGGGGCCAATGAACGTCGTTGGCTTCTTCTTCTGAGATAACCATGTTCTCCGGAGTTGGGCCACCCCTGGATCGCTTCGTAGGAACCGACTGTTCGCCCGACCTCGCTACCAGGACATGGTTAGCTTCTCGTACGTACTTGTCGCGGGATTTGTGGGAGGATCCCGCGAGATGAGGTCCACCATGAATCATGTAAATAGTTCGCACGGTAGGCAAGCGTTCATCATCAGGGGGGGTGGTTGTGCCGGTTGCTGGCTCGGTTGATTGGTTGGTTGCACTATGTAGTCTTTTAAGCAACCTCTTCATATCAGATCTTCAATGGCGTCCCTCAGGGCCCAGCATTCAGAGGTGGTATGACCTGCCTCGTTGTGATATGCACAGAACTTCTCTTTGTTTCGGAATTTGTTGGGAGTTCTCAACGGGATGGGTTTTTCGAACTCTTCCTTGTTTCTTTCCATGGCGAATATCCTATCTTGAGAGTCAGATAGGACGCAATAACTATCGAAGCGTTGCGGTCTTGAAGGTCGTTCATCCCACTCCACCTTGTGAGCCCGTTTAAACATTTCACCGCTCGAGTGATCTCTTCGAACTTCCCTTCCGGTGTCTCCGTTGTTCCTTTTCTTATTTTGGTTGGAGCCCCTGGCTTCTTCTTTAGGTCTTATGGGCTTCTTTGACCCAAAGACGTCTTCCCACCAGACCTCCTTGGAGGCTCGTTCGTAAAATTCCCCCAGGTCCTTGACTGGGGTCCTGTAGATGCTCTCATAGAGCTTGCCATCTTTTCGGAGGCCGACGGAGATCGCCGTGAGGATGCTCTTATCAGATGGATCCTCAACATTGCTCACCTCGCGTCTGAACCTAGCAATATAGTCCCTCAAGGGCTCGTTTGCCTTTTGGAAAACAGTGGCGAGGTGGCACAGTGGTGCGAGCTGTCTTCTTAGGGCCTTGTATTGGTTGAAAAATCTTTGTTGACATTCCTCCTAACTGTTGATGCTGCGAGGCGAAAGGTTTCTGAACCATGCGCTGGGAATATCACCCAGGACTGCTGGGAAGGCGCGACATTTAACCTGCGAGCTGGTTGTTTGTAAGTCCATTTGCACGTTATACTCGTCCAGGTAGTCATAAGGGTCGCTATCCCCGTTGTACTGTGGCATGCTTGGGACTTTGAATCTTCGGGGGAGGGGCTCAAGTTCGACCTCTTTGGTGAACGGTGTTCTGTCTCCATGACCATTACTTTGGCTGCGGACCCCTTGTCTCTCCTCCAACTGCCAGACTCTCTGATATAATTCCTCCACAGTCGAGTCCGGGCCCACCGATTACTGGGCCTACGACCGTCTGCTCCTTTCCCGGTCTGGGGAGCGGTGATTCGAGAATGGGTAGTTGTCCCCAATATCTTCTTCTTCAGGCGGAGGTCGTTCTTCCCGCGGTTGGCGGATTCTCCGAGGCGAAGCCAGTGGGTCATGAGTGGCTCGTACTTGGGCTTGGGCCAGAATTCTGACCGCATCGGCGAGCTGCATTACTGTATTTTCTAACGCCTCCTGACGTTGCTGCCAGTCCCGGATCGTTCCGGTCCCAGAAATTTGGCTCACGGGTTGAACAAGGATCCGTGGTGGTATTCCAGCAGCATCTCCGGTGGGTGGCTGTAAAGGGCTGTCTGCTGTCGGAGCAACGGGCCATCCGTTTGGCGGAAAATCTCGCGGTCTGTCGCGGTGATTTTCTGGAGGGTCGACTGCTGCCTCGGAACTTCAAGTATTCTTTCCTCTTGCCATGGCTATTGATCAGAGCGGCCCTCTTCCTCTAGCGCCAAAATATCGACGTTCAATTTCAGTCGAGTCTGATTCGTTTTGGGGTGCACTGAATGATTATGGATCACGGTAAGAAGAGAGAGAGACCTTTTTTTTGGAAGGTAATGAAGAACACTTAACGATTTTCTCGTGGTTCGACCAGAACGATGCCTACTCCACGCCCGCACTCTGATTATTCCTTCAGAATGACGGTTGTTCTGATTATTTTCCTTGTCCCTTATGTTACTTCTGCCCCCTATTTATCATTTTTGGGGACTTTTACAATTTCGGATATTATATAGAAGCAAAAAGATGATATAATGGGGGACAAACAGTCCTTATCATCTGTATAGAATCGTAAGTGGGATCTTCATTTCGAGAAGCATAGACTGTTGCGGTGGATGGTCCCTACTTCTGACTCCTTAGCAGCTTTTACCGCTTTATGCGAGCTGATCGTTTTCCCCGGCCAACGACCTCGATGGTCCAGCGATCTGAAGGGTATTCCCTAGAGTCTGCTCGTAGGTCGCTTCAAGCTTGTTGGAGACGTATCGGGAGTTCGCCAGGTACCGCTGTCCGAGTTCTGAATTTTTGGTAGTGATCGGACCTCTCCTAATGAGGTCGTTCGGGCCTTCTCAGTTTCGGGTGATCGGGCCGGCCCATCAGAGTGAGTCTGGCCCATACGAGAAACACGTATAACAATATATAAAATAAATAATATAATATAATACTACATATAGATAGATAAAAATATATATTTTAGACATCCGATAAAATAAAATATATGAATAATTAATCAAGGCTAATATATGAAATGATGGGCTCCAAGAAGACGGACCGGCCCAATAATAGCCCTTGGGACCAAGGCTTGGCCGTACTATATATATATATCGTAGTTAGGGTTTTTCTAAGTCTCTTTGTTCGCGGTAGAGGCCGATCAGGTAAGGCAACCGATACCGGCGGGTAGCAAGACAGAGGGCTCCGCCGTCTCGCCGCTGCTCTACAAAGATGGGTAACGCCGCCATTACTTCTATCTCTATCTCAATCATATACATTTGGGTGCATTCTCCGGTCTGCATCTGGAAAGATGGATAATCACGTCTTGATGGTTGCTGCTGTGGTGTTTGTTGGTTGGTCTAGGGATTTCTCGAGATTCGATGCACAAGAGGCGTGCAACTGGAGGCAAGAAGAAGGCCTGGAGGAAGAAGAGAAAGTAAGCAAACGACCATGAAAATGTCATTTGTTTTTTGTTTGGCTTTGGCGACTCTTTAGCAAATTTCTAACGGCTAAGTGGATTGTTGCTTTTATTCGGCATTTAGTAATGGCTTTTTTGATTCACCTGAGTGAAAGATTCCCTGCTTACGATGTTATTGTGTCGATATTGATGGCTGTAGATTGCTGGATCTGTTAGCTACGATCACTGAGTGGTTGAAATTTGAGACTGGTGTGCTCTAAAGAGCTGTACCCCTGTTTTTGGCCTATGTTGTATCCGGACCTTTACTTCGATGGAGTGAAAATCCTTCATACTGATTTAATCCACATGCTTTCAGATAGGTTTTGGGAAATTGACTCTGAAGTTGTACCGGTGGAATCTTTTCCATCTTTAAGCTTGTCTAAAACGTTTTTGAAGACACCTAGAAAATGGAGATTATTTGTAAGATTCACGTTTTTCTTTTGTTTCTTATGTATAAGTTGATATCTGTGATGTATAAACAGAGACACGCAGTACAAATACGACAGGACACATGAACATGCCGATTTTGGAAAATTGCTGGACACATCACAATACGGTCGTGCATAGAGTATAGGCACAAGAAAATTTTAATATTAACATAATGAAAGTACAATAGATTATTGAAATTAAAAAGCCACGACACTATCATCAAAGTGGGCAAGAAGAAAAGTTGCTGTAGCAGAAACCAAATGAAACTGTTCTGACATGATTCATGAATCATGAATCATGAATCATGAGCAGATGTGCATACACACTTATCATCAGATCAGTTGGAAAATATATTGAAACATGTAAAAATTATCCAACTGTTTTGAACCCACAATTATAGAGCATGAAGCTGAAGTCAGTGAGATAAGATACATATAACTATGATAGTGTCCAACAAATATTCGAAAAAATGAAATAGTAGTGAGAAATTAGACCATGCCACCTGGCAAGTCAGACAGATATTCTAGAGTGTCAAACAGTATTTGTTGCAATGTGTCACACACAGAGATGACTCTCCAAATGAAGTGTTGCTTCCAAGATAGCTACTTTACATGATCGTGACAACAGATGTTGGCTTGAGGTGTTGTGAGGAAAGATTAGAATTCCTGAGCCTATAGAAAGAAAACTTTCTTCTGACAGGATGTACTCTATGTATGTATCCATCCGAAAAGTTGTCTGCTGAAGTATGCGATTTAATGCAAAGAAACTGATTAACAAGTATCACAGGCCTGAGAGTTAGGCTGATGCAATAGTTCAACAGTATCAACTTAAGACATTTGGCTTATGTGTCCATTTATTGTATAAATTTGTAATAGTTGCATGGCAATGTGAACTTAGATACCAAGTGTTAATTTTTTATTTCATCTTTTTATGGTTTTAATTTTCATTGGTTCTTGAAGGTATGAGCTTGGTCGTCAGCCTGCAAATACTAAGCTCTCAAGCAACAAGACAGTGAGGAGAGTTCGTGTGAGAGGAGGCAATGTTAAGTGGAGGGCCCTCAGATTGGACACTGGGAATTACTCGTGGGGTAGTGAAGCTGTCACCCGAAAAACACGTATCCTCGATGTGGTTTACAATGCCTCTAACAATGAGCTTGTCAGGACACAAACCCTTGTGAAAAGTGCAATTGTTCAGGTGGATGCTGCTCCATTCAAGCAATGGTATCTCCAGCACTATGGTGTTGACATTGGCAGGAAGAAGAAGGCAGCTGCAAAGAAGGAAACCCCTGAGGTATTAGAAGTTCTAAAAAAAGTTTAATTCATATACATGTGCTATTATTTTGTTGGTGTGAACTTTTACTCTTTCTATGATATGTATTCTGCTCAGTATTGAAAATTGTTCCAAACCCTGTGTTACATTTTATTGTGTGCCTCTTTCCCTTTCTAAATTAGGAGTCTGTTTTTATGTTCTCAATGATTTAGTACACATATGCATGCTTTATTCCCATTATTGTTATCTAATTCTATATTCTAGTGAGTTTTCATTTTAACCCTAAGGGCCCATTTTATAGAGTGCCCACTTCTTAGCTATCATTTCCAAAATTTTAAAGAGCCAAGATAAAAAATGGTGTTTGGTAGTCCATTTTCACTTTGGAAAAAATTTAATATTTTAGATTGTTTTTTTAAACACACACACATGAGAAGGTAATGTGCAGTGTTTTTCTTATTCTATTATATTTTCACTTTTTTTTTTTCTCTCCCATGCATGACTTCTTCCCTTCTTGGTTCTGCCCTTGTGGGCCTCAACTTCCTAAATTATTCCCTTGTCGTTCACAATCTTAGCCTTTTCAGCAAAGCCCAGTGTTGTCCACTTCTTCCTTCTCCCATCACCTTTCCTTCTTTATTTTTTTCTTCACTGAACATTGCTGAAGCCAGATTCACTTTATTTGCTGAACCTAATTTGGGTTAGAACTGGTTATCCAATGGGCTGTTACTGGCAAAGAATAATAAAAGGAGAAAAAATCAAAATGTATCTAAGGGTGGGACACTTTTGTCAATCTCAGTTGAATTATTGTATACATTTAATTATCAGATAAAATAAGTAATTTTTTTATCTAATCCCATATTCAATTTATATTTTCACAAATTTGAAAAAGAAATAGAGTTATTAAGGACATGTTCTGTTTTTTTTTTTTAATTTCCTTGGGAAAAAGCAAAAATTGAAGCTCCAACAAAATCCAAAATCAAAAGCTGAAACCTGAAAACAAGTGTAGAAACCTGTTATGGGAGGGTGTTGTCAAAATTCTAATTGGCTGCTCTATTTTGAGGATTTTATTCACAAGAATTCAATTATTCACAATTGAATATAAACATCATATATGTTGATTCTGAAAAATAAAATGTTTGAAAGGGGAAGTTCAATACAATTGATATTTTCAGTTGTTGACTACTTCTCAGTCTTAATTTGTCTCTTACCAGACTTCAATGTTTAGGCATCAATATTTCCTCTCGGCTGACATTTATTAGTATGCCGTGCTATGGAGTTTGATTTTGGATATAGTTTTGCACAAAAGGATTGTCAATCTCTCCTTTTGGGACCATAATTGTTTGTTGTTGCAAACCCTAAATTGTTGAGGGGTGTGTTCTTGTTGGTGGTTGGTCCTATTGTTCATGACACCTGTGTGCAGGAAGGAGAAGGGGCTGCAGAGGAAACAAAGAAGAGCAACCATGTTCTCAGGAAGCTTGAGAAGCGCCAGGAAGGCCGTAAGCTAGACCCACACATCGAAGAGCAGTTTGGCAGTGGAAGGTTGTTTGCTTGCATCTCGTCCCGACCTGGTCAATGTGGCAGGGCAGATGGGTGAGTACAAAGAGCAAAAGTGTTCTCTGCAATCGTATGTGCTCTTCTGTCTGACCTCACATCGCCTCCTCTTTAAATTTCCACTGCAGGTATATCCTGGAGGGCAAGGAACTTGAATTCTACATGAAGAAGATCCAAAGGAAGAAAGGCAAAGGTACCAGCGCCGCCGCTTAGTTGCAAAACTGGATTGTCAACCCATGTGATTTCTGTTCTTGTGCTGGGATTTGAGTTATTTAGCTTTGCTGCTTTTTGATTGTTGTCTTAGGACAAATGAGTTGATGAGAAAAATACTGGAAGATGTCTGATTTCTAGCTATAAATGAGAGATGAATTTGCTTTTGCTCAGTTATGCAAGTCGTCATTTTTGACCTAAATGACAACATGCTGGATGATGGTTTTGTCTTTGATTAAGCGTCGGTTTACTTCTTGGGGCTTATTTATGTGCACACGTGAATTTAAGCAAAATTAATAATATTTAACATTTAATTTTTTTGTTTAAACAAAACAATTTAACTTCAAGAAATATATATATATATATATATATATACAAAAACTAACCATAATGTTGATTGATTGTAACGATCTGGGCGCTATCTCCAAGAGAGGTCGATGAAATAGCCATGTCTGTGGATAGAAAGATCCTATAAAGCTTTGTTGGTCTCTAAGATGGGCTTGGGCTTTGGGCCTTTCTTGCTTAGCTTAAGTGGAAGGTCCCTTTTTTTTGGGGGGGGGGGGGTGAAGAGTAGAATTTTAATTTTGTGTTAAAATTGATGAGTTAATTAACAATCTTAGGTAGATAGTTTTTATGGGGCATAAGTCTTCTAAGAGATAACGAAGACGTATAAAGGTTTTTTTGAATTAAACAAAAATTGTCTCTCAAGTGCAAAAACAAAAATAAACTTAACTGCAAGACTTATTTATTGAAGAAGGACAAAAATAAGTCTTATTGATTTGATAATGTCGAATAAAAAAGTAATCGCCCAATAAATAAATGTTATTTTAGGCATAATTGGTCGATTTTCTTCAATAACTCACAAGGAGGTTTGACATCTCAATGTTAGTAAGCTTACTAACTCAAGCCCTTGGGGCAAAAAAAAAAAAAAAACCTTTGCAAATATTCGAGCTTGGCCATGACATGTATAGTGGGGTGAGGGTGAATTTTGACTTGTAAGTTTAGGTCAAATGAGTATCCTGTAAAGTAAAGCAAATTGAAACTTTGGGCCATGAGATGATCATCAAGTACCATCAAGTTAATAACATCAAAACTCTTATTTATTTTTTATAATGTAACAGATAGATATGGAGATTTAAGGTGTTATTTATTTTTTAATTTTTACTTAATTAAATTAAATTATCACTTCTATTATTTTTTTGAAAACCTAATTTTTGCACATTGATATCATTTTATATGAAACTATTTACTTTAAAAAATAACATTCAACTCAATTTGACCCATTTTGTATTAAATGATGGGTTTGATAAAAAAAATTAAATAAGATAAATGAATTTAAATCTCTTTAACAAAAAAATCAAATCAAATATATTGATCTCAAGATATAATTAATCTAATTCAGACCCGACCCGCGGAATTCGGGAGACCTCAAAATGTAACCCATTAAATATTTCAAGTTCGGTCAATTGGTAAAGACGGCAAGATTATGGGAGAGATCTGAAAGGATGAGAAACTTGACGGGCTAAAGTGCAGTTACCCATACCTGACTTTTATGTTAAAAAACCTTCCAAATAAATATTTGATATTTATGACTTTATCACTACTTTCCTTCTCCATATTAAAAGAGTGTTAGTATAGATAAAGACTTTAATTGTTTAAATGATATTTTGTCAAATAAAATTATAAAACTATTAGTTCAAGTGGTTAATAATGGATTGTAAACTTATAAAGTGAAGCATTTAAATCTTGAAATATTATTTTTATTATATTTTTGTAATAATACTTTATTAGATTAATAATGCTATACTTTTTATTTGATTTAACTTATTACATGGGTCGTAAATAGTTTCTGTTTAAGTAAATAATCTTAGATTATTATTACATATTCAATTTCTGTTATACCTGTTATTATTAACTTTATGATCATATTTCAAACTAAATACAATATTTTTATGCATCAATTTTACATATTAGATATAATTGGTGAATGAATGATCAATTGCTTTAACCTAATTCTACTTACAAAAACATCCAACCTAGACAACAATATTGGACAATAACAAAAAGTTGAATTGGGGGAAGAATTTGGAAAGATGAGAAATTTGACGGATTAAAGTGCAATTACAATGAAAGAACTTAGGAGACCTACGGAGTTGGATCCAGAGGTATAACTTCTTTTAATGGGGGGCGTAACAGCAATTAATATATATGTATGGGTAATATATGATAATATAATAATACAAACATAAATAGTCTCTGGTGTATGTATGTATGTATGTTACCCTCTTCTCCATTGCATTGCATTCCATCCCATCTCTCGTCTCCGATCCATCCCCTCTCTTGCGGTGACCCCTTTCCCCCTTCTCTCTCCATCGCCGAAGGGGTCGCCCCTCTCTCTCTTTCTCTTCTCTCTCTCTCAAAATCTGAAATTAACGAAGAATCGAGAAGAACCCTAGAAGATGTCGGAGATGGCGCAGACAGATCCGGAAGGGATCGATGGAGTGCGGATGACCTGGAACGCCTGGCCGCGAACAAAGGTGGAAGCTAGCAAGTGCGTTATCCCAATCGCCGCCTCAATTTCGCCGATCCGGTCGCATCCAGACGTGCCGACCGTCCCTTACCCTGCGCTCCGGTGCAAGACCTGCGTGGCGGCGCTCAACCCGTTCTGCCGGGTGGACTTCGCCGCGCTCATCTGGATCTGCCCGTTCTGCTTCCAGCGCAACCACTTCCCCCACCATTACTCCTCCATCTCCGCCACAAACGTCCCCGCGGAGCTGTACCCGCAGTACACCACCATCCAGTACTCGCTCCCGACGCCGTCTCCTTCTCAGCCCCCCGTTTTCGTCTTCGTCCTTGACACCTGCATGATCGAGGAGGAGCTGGGGTTCGCCAAATCGGCCCTCAAGCAGGCGATCGGCTTGTTACCCGAAGACGCTCTCGTCGGTTTCGTTTCGTTCGGAACGCAGGTCCAGGTTCACGAATTGGGGTTTTCCGATATGTCCAAGGTTTACGTATTCCGGGGCTCGAAGGAGTTGTCGAGAGATCAGGTTTTGGATCAGTTGGGGCTCGGTGTCGCGGGGCGCAGGATTGGGCAGCAGGCGTTCCAGAAGGCGGGACCGACCGGGATCCCGACATCGGGGGTTACGAGGTTTATGCTCCCTGCTTCAGACTGTGAATTTGCCCTCGATACGGTCAGATTTTGTACTTCTATTTCACGTTTCTATTCATTTATGCAGCGATTTCATTTAGATATCTGGAACCTGATTTCCGTTTGTTCCAATATCAGCTCTTGGACGAGTTAGGAACAGATCAGTGGCCTGTCCCACCTGGTAACCGGGCATTGAGATGCACGGGAGTGGCATTGAGCATTGCTGCAGGTTTACTTGGAGCTTGTTCAGCTAGCACTCCGGCTAGAATTATAGCCTTGGTCGGTGGTCCTTGCACAGAAGGGCCAGGCACGGTAAGTCCTCTGGTTCCTTTGTTACGTGTTCTGCAGAAGACAAAAGAACCACTGAGATAACGAAGTTTTAATCAATTAGCACTCTGTTTTTACATGTTTAGTCTGCAATAGTTACGTTCTTTGTTATAACCAGGGTTTTGAAAATGTGTTTTGGATTGGAACAGGAGAGCAACTTACGTAATTATTGCCTTGTATTTTGGTGATAAGCATGCCCGCTCGTGGCTTATGGATTTATTTTGATTGTACCTAATATACGATTCTGATAGGGCGCAACTTATGGTTGATAGGGTATAGGATTGCATCCAAATAATTGATATGTCTAACTGTAACGGCATGAATAGTCAATGTGTATAAAAGTTCCACTGCAAGACATTAAGCATTTTGTTTCAAAATGTTTGAGTATAATTTATTGGAATAATTTGTCCCCGCTTCTTGGAAAAGAGGCCCTGAAATACGTAATATATACATATATTATAATACATTTATAATATAATATATTATATTTCACATATATAACATATACATTATATATCAAATTAAAGTAACATATTTAATTTTTTTTTTATAAAGTTAATATGAGGCTTTTTAGAAAGTAGCATAACACCAAGTTTTTATAAACCCAAAGGGCAATTTTGTCCTGGAAAACATCACCCGGGAAAGTTACTTTCCCACCTCTCCAGATGGGAAGGACATTCTCAAAAGACATAGGAAGCTGTTGCCCATCGGAGAGCTACTTTCTTGGGAACATGACACACCTAATGTGCATATGTCTTTACCAACAATTAAATTTCCAGGAAAGTAACTCATTTTTCTCATACCGGATGCCACCGCAATTCTTCAATCTGAAGATGAAAGTCGTTACATTGGTTTGCCTAAGTTTGCTTTTTCCCTGGAATGTTTTTGTTGAAGTTTGCCTCGAGTTTTGTCCTAGAAGATAGCAGAACTGGAAGGAGCATGAAGGAGGAGTCTCGGCTGAAGAAATTAGGCAGCTAGGGGTTAAGTGTAATTAGTACATTTTGTTGGGGTTAATATGTAATTTCCCTAAGTTAGTTACTTGCCTAGGTGTGTCTGCCTCCTCTATAAATAAGAGGGCAAGGTGCCTGCTGAGAAAGAATCATTCTGTGAGCGCTCTAGTCCTTTGTATTATGGGTGCAAGGCATTGTTCAAGAAAAAAAGACTGTCTGTGAGTCTTGGGTTCTTTTTGGGGAAACAGTGTGGTGTTGTACTCGGGGGTTTGTAGGCTATGAGGGCTGTGATGTACTGATCTTCTGTCTGGAAATAAAGGCTGCTTGAAGGGGTGTTTGAAGGCTGGATGTAGGATTGCCAAAGGCATTCCGAACCAGGATAAATCCGCGCCTATTGCTTGTGGTTTGATTGTTTCTTGTTCTTATTTTCATTCTGTTTTTTGATAGCTTATGTTTTCTGTTTCAATTCCTATTATTGCTGGGTGGATTTGGGAGTGTTGAGAGAGGCATATATCATCTAAGGGTAATTCCGCATAGTCCTAGGATAACAGTTTTTAGGCTCTTACTGCAATGGTTTTCTGGTATGTCCTAGGTTATCTAGGATAAAGTTCTGGTGACCTCTCACATCCTTCCTTTTGAACCCTTCACAATTTTTTTTGGTTATGTTTTCTCCTTATTACTTTTGTTTCAACTGGTTGTGTGAGAAGCAAAATGTTCTTGTCAGGAGAGTGGATGGAGTGGAAAAATTTATTAGAAAAAGAGGTAGAAGAAGATCAAGAACAACTTGGTTGAGGACTCGTAGGTAGGATATGAGTAATGATGGCTTTGCCAAATATAAGGCCACACATAGAAATGATTGGCGAGCTAAAATTAATGTAGTTGATCCCATATAGCAGGATTAAAGCTTTGACATGTTGTTATAGTTTTACTTCAACTTTCTCATTGTCTACTAGGTTTGTTATAGAAACCCCATGTGTGCATGCTTGTATAGAAACTATTTTGTTTGTTGTGTCCTCGGATTTTATGAACCTTAGGTTTTTAACATTTGAACCATATGCTGGCCACTTCAAGAAACCAAACTTTTACCTCTATTTTGTTCTTTTATGTTTTTAACTAATCCTTACTGCAGAAAATAAAAAAAATAAAAGAGAAATTAATTTGGTTGGTTGGCATTTAATCCATATCCAGTTTGTATTTTTATTCTGTTATCCTAGGGTTACTAAAATATGAATCTTTAGCTGAAAACACACCTCTCACATACACAATCATTCATGGTTTGAATGATATCAATCAGAACAGAAAACACAAACAGAATTAAAGCCAGCAGTAAATACAAAATGAACAGAAACAGAAACAGAATTGAAAGAGTAAGAACGCTCAAACCAAACATCCACAAGAACACCGGCATTATCCTGGTTCAGACTGCCCTTTAGGACAACCCTACATCCAGCCTAAGAACCCTCCAAGAGCAGCCTTATTTGATTGAAAGAACAATGACCAGCACAGCTGGTTGCACCCCACGATTACAAGCCTTCTCTCAAGATTACAAAAGCTATTCTAAAATCACAGCCTTTCTTCTCTCAAAGCTTTCTCGTGAAACAATAATATCATGCGTTAATGATGCCTAGCCCCCCTTGCCCTATTTATAGAATATTAGGGCAATAACTCCTAGGCTATTACAAAACCGGGTATTGATATTACCAGATTGCCCTCAACTTAACAGCTAATTACAAGTGAGGCCACCGCCTATCTCTACCCTCTAAAACTGCATAATAACCTGTGCAAAGACACTGCTATCACTACCATCAATACTTTAAACAAACTCTAACATATTCGATGCTGTAGACATTTTTTTGTCTTTGAGTCCATAATTTTGCATGCCTGTGTCAAATATTTGGTTTTGTTTTTGGGTGTGAATAAGATGTGAGATTAGACAATGATAAGATCAAGGTGTTTTTAGGTCGCATATGAAGTTGACATTGAGAGAAACAACAAAAAGGCAATGAATCCATCTATTTCATCAACTTGCCTCATAGGCACACTTATTGTTTGGAAACTTGATATTTGCATGCCAGTGGTAGTCCTTGATGGCTTAAGTTAATTAGCTTGCCACCATCAGTGTAGCAAGTATTGAAAAATGTACTAAGTTAATTTATGTAATTTTATTTATAAAGTAGAAAAAAATTGATTTCTTAATGTTATTTTGTTCTGGGTGATCTTGTAGCGCTCTTGCCATTTTGATGATTGTCAAGCATTGATTTGTTGCTTACCTGCTCTCATCTGGCTGAATACAGATTGTGTCAAAAGATTTATCAGATCCAGTGCGTTCACATAAAGATCTTGATAAGGATGCGGCTTCATATTTTAAAAAAGCAGTCCAATTTTATGAGGAGCTTGCGAAACAGTTGGTCAGCCAAGGTCACGTCTTAGACCTTTTTGCTTCTGCTCTCGATCAGGTATGTACTGGCTGTCCTTTTCACATTTGGTTGTGTTTTCTTGCATTTTTGGACCTCATTATTGTACTTGATACATATGCTTCTGCATTTGCAATTTCTTTGTAATGCTAACTTTTTTCTTTTTCCTTTTCTCCACTTGTTTTTCCTGAATAAACAACTTTTCTTTTAACGGATGTGTACCTTTTTAAAGGATGTTTTCTATTGCTTTTCAGGGAAAATGTTAGGAGGGAAGCAATGATAAAAATATTAACCTAGAAGTCACCTGTCATGACATTGATTGGCTACATTCTTGTCTCACGTGGATCCATTGTTATAAATTGGTCATCTGCTTTTCTCCATTCCTCTTGTCCAATCAATAAAGGATTGGAATTATTTTTCCATTCCTTTTGTGTTCTTTCACTTCTGATGTTTTAGACATATTGGACATGGAAATGTTTCAGAAACAGTTCATGAGCAAACCAGGTTGATGTGCATGGTACATCAATAATCCAAGTGTAAATTGATGTACATTTTTTTTTTTTTTGCTTTCTTTTTCTGATGCATCTGCCTTGCACTTTTCCTTGGATCTCTGGGGAGTGTGAAGAAAAAAATGCAAAGCACCTGTGTGAAATGCAAGTTTTTATATTGGACATGATACATATGTTACTGTCTTAACTGGGTAACTTCTGTCATCTTTTAGCTGTGGCATCCTATATAGGGCTTGAGGAATATTTGTCAAATACTGATTCATGCCGGCTTCCATCATTGAAGCCACGTATCTGATCTAATTTGGTGTAACATTTTAGGTTGGGGTTGCTGAGATGAAGGTGGCTATTGAACGAACTGGTGGTCTTGTTGTTTTAGCTGAAAGTTTTGGTCACTCTGTTTTTAAGGATTCTTTCAGACGAGTATTTGAAGATGGAGAACAGTCTCTTGGCCTCTCCTTTAAGTGAGTTTATCAGAAACTTATGAAAGAATTGTCACGCATTTATAATTTTCTTTTGATTGTTGTTTATTTACAATATATTTGTATTCCATAATACTAAATTCGTTTGTGTTGCGCAATTATTTCTCAAGTCAACTATGTCTCATCCAACCAAAGCATATTGAGTGATGCATGCCTTTCTTTTGGCATGGTATGCTGTAGATTTAATGCTTAGTTGATTATTCAGTTTTTTAAATGTTTCCATTATATAATGTTTCACCATGTAGAGATGATCCTTGCATTTACATTGGCTCCATAAATCCTAAAATTACCTATAAAAGGAATCTCTAATTTCCCCCAGTTTTTAACACTTTATCGTATGGAAATTCTGTATGGAAGCTTAGGTGGTGTTCTCTTCGTGTTTCAGTTTTCAGTTCTGAATTTATTTTTAGTTTTATGTTTTGAGTGTCTGTTTTGGGATTGCTGAAAATGCGTTCTTTTTGTCATTCTGAAAAAGTGTTTCTCAAAACTGGAAACTGGAAAACGCGTTCATTTTGAAATTTTGAGAATTATTTTATGATATTTTATTCAATAAATTTGATTATTCATTAAATTGAAACAGTTTAATGCTAGTATATTATTAAATAATATATACATTTTAAAGTTGATGAATGTACAATTTAAAATGTATAGAACGCGTTTTCACCCCTCATCATGACAGCGCCATTATCATTCCGTATATGAGCAAAAAGAAGAATAATTTTTTTTTTTTTTAAATCTACCTTGCTCGTGGTAGGCAGAACTTTGAAGGGAAAATGGCTAAAAGGTGAAATACTATTTTCACCCCTCATTGCCTGGCCTGCGGTGATGATGGCTGTGGCAGGCGCGTCGCTGGCCAACAAGGAAGAGACCTAGTCGGATCTAGAATAGAGAAGGATGAGAGGAAGTCGGATGGTGGTGACAGGCGTGGTCCACAACGGCGAGCAACGGTGATGGCCGTGGTAGGCGCGTCGCCAGGCAACAAGGAAGAGACCCAATCGGATCTGAAAGAGAGAAGGAAGAGAGGGAGTCGGATGGCGGTGACAGGCGTTGTCCATGATAGCGAGCGATGGTGATGGTTGTGGCAGGTGCGTCACCTGCCAACAAGGAAGAGACCCAATTGATCTGGAACAAATAAGGAAGAGAGGGAGACTCAAATTTGGGAGAGAGGAGGCAACAATGAGCGTTTTGCGCGTTTTGGTTTTTTGGCTGTGTTTTGGTTGAAAACAGCCAAAACGGTTTTTTGTTGTTTTGGATATCCTTTGCAATTTTTTTTTTTTGTTTTCGAAAATGCGTTTTTGAAAACAACAAAGAGAACATGTTTTCATTGTTTTGGAAAATTGAAAACTGAAAACGGCCTGAAAATATCAAAGAGAACATAGCCTTAGCTTGGGCTTTTGTAAATTTAGGGATGACAGAGGATATGATGATCTTATAGAGGATATGGCTATAGATAGAGATGGCTGGAAGTGTAGAATTCTTCATAATCGACTCTGCCTAGTGAGATTAAGCCTTGTGATTGTTGTTGTAATTTAAGGACATCCCATCACTAAGTGGACAAGGGTCCTAATTTTCTTGTGTTTTATATGAAGACCATATCAAAGGATGCATTGCTAAAACCTGAGCTCTCTCTCTCTTGTTGGGGTTATATTGTGGATGTTACATTCTAATTTTCACATTTTACTATATTTTGTTTCTGAGGGAAACCCTTGATAGCAATAGTAAGGTTGCTCCCATGTGATTCGGAAGTCAATAATATATTTGCGAAGTGCGGGTAAGGTTGTGTACAAAAACAAAACTGCCCTCCCGACCCCCTAAAGTGGGGAGCCTCATGCATTTGGGATGGTCTGGCTATAATCTGCTTATGTTCTTTGGTGTATAATTTATTTGCCTAGAACTGCTCCAACTATGCCAGCAAACACTGAAGTCTAGACTAAGAGTGTGCCTATTGCCTTAAAATTAATATGCTTATGTGTAGTCTTAAGTTTTACCCCCACTGGGCACATATGTATACATAGACCTTTTACCCATGCTACTGTTGGCTTTGAAGCTTCCGATAACTTGATCATTGATTCCTTTTGGGATATATAAACTAACCACTGATTTGTTTCTCCAGTGGCACACTTGAGATTAATTGCTCCAAGGACATTAAAATTCAGGGGATCATTGGACCCTGCACATCTGTGGAGAAGGTTGGTTTGTCTATATTTTTATCATATCTGATTGTTTTGATGATGATGGTGCTTTATGTGTACTTGGACAGTTATTTTCTGCTGACTGCAACATTGAATGGATTAGATCTTATATGTGATATCTGTACTTACTAATGCATCCTTGCAGAAAGGCCCTGCTGTTGCCAGTACAGTTATTGGACAGGGAAATACTACCTCCTGGAAGATGTGTGGTCTCGACAAAAGTACTTGCTTGACTGTTTTCTTTGATATTTCATCCAGTGAAAAATCTGAGCCTTCAGCAAATGTAAACCAGATGTTATACTTACAGTTCCTTACAAGGTGTGTCAGTAATCTATTTGCAGCTTTCTTTCTTGGAAGTTAAGCCAATGCACTTCCTTACTTATGCAGCTGTTAACTGTCTCATTATATACAATATATGGAATGTGGCAGACCAACTAGGGAGCTGCACCTGTGTGTACCGCATGTAAAATATGCCTGTATTTTTAGATTTCTCTAAAAGCTGGACGCATTTTTAACATGTGTGGCATGTCTTTAAGATTGGTGAAAATAAAATGGAAGGCAGCATTTATAAAATCCCCTGAGACGTCTTAATATTGAAAATCCCATACCTTCAAAATTTCCTATTTTTGAGCAGATAGATGGGCTTTTAATTGGAGGATTTAAGACACTACACTCTTGCTGTTTTTCCTACCTATTAATATAGAAAAATGATCTTTTATTATTTTCAATGGCATATAGAAAGAAAGAAAATATATTAGAAAAGGATAAACAAGTTTTGTTGATGTTATCATATGGACATAAAGAAGGTGCACTATAAGGTTGCTCCATTGTGACCTTGGGGTCACAGGTTCAAGTCAGGAAACAACTGTTTTTGCCATGGGTAAGGCTGCACACAATTGATATTCCTTATAGCCTGCAATGTGGGAGCCTTGTGCATGGGTGCACCTTTATCATATGAATGTAACATAAACAAAATTTTGTTCTTGTTCTATCTGATATGTATGTTCATATGGATTGTGTATTATTTTTTTTTTTCTTGTTCCATTCCTGCAATGGCTATGTACTTTTTAGAAATTGCCATGGCATGTTTGGATCTTTTTCATATTTATGTCCATTATTATATTCATCTTTTCTAGATAGTTCCTTATTTGTTTATCCAGAAAGAGATTATATTTTGATGTTTTTGGTGAAATATTGAAATGCAGTTACCAAAGTCCTGATGGTCAAACAAGGCTGCGAGTTACAACTGTTAGTAGGAGATGGGTGGACAGTTCTGTCGGGTCAGAGGTAAAAAGTTTATTTGTCATATCGTGAAATTTATACCCTCCAGATAAAGTGAAAAAAGGTGGTTGTTTGAGAGCCATTTTTCTGTACCCTGCTAAATTTTGAAACTATGCTGCATTTGTCTTACAGATGATGCTTCTTATATATTTATGTATGGTAGTGAAGCATGTTTGTCTGGTTGATACCCTAATTGTTTAAAAGAAAATTTTAAGCTAACGAAAAAATGTAAACTCATGTTATCACACCAAAAAAAAAAAAAAAAAAGGGTTCAAATTAAGAATGATGATGTGATAGATGATTTCAGATAGGTTTGAGGGTCTATAAATATCTGAAATAGTTGAATTTCGTTGACTGAAGGTTCAAGCTGAATTTTGTCTGTGTCCAGATCTTTAGCTAGTATATTCATCCAACTCATTTTGTGACAAACTGAATCCAACGAATAAAATTTAAATCCTCCTTTAATCTTCACGGGAATAGAAGATAAATATAGAGCCTGGGTTTTCCAATGCATGATGTTTTTCTCTGTTATTCATCATTTGTGCAATCAAGAACTCTGTTTTTCTCCTAAGCTCTTTCTAACTGCCTTGCATCTTGCTGATTTTGTAAAATTTGAGGGGACTACAGTTGTAAAGGCCAATACTGACATAAAACATTTTGCTGCTACAGGAGCTAATACAAGGATTTGATCAGGAAACTGCTGCTGTAGTGATGGCAAGATTTGCTTCTCATAAGATGGAGATGGAGGTATTTTCTGATTTTGGAAATTGTGTTGAAGTTTCTTTGCTTCATTTAGACACAAATAAAATTTATTTGTAGTTTAGTTGTTTGTTCTTTGGTTCTCCCAGCTTCATGGTTGATATTTTCTTATATCATTGGAAGGAAGAATGCAGATTGTGAATAGCAGTTGCTTAATTTTGCTTTGAAAACAACATAGCAAGCCTGAATCCCACTATATCAGCTCGGCTACATGATTTCTAGCTAGTGCTTACTAATCATTTATATCTATAACTTTATCTTCTATAAGCTCTTATAACTCATAACTAATAGTCTCTTACCAAATTTTTCTTATTTTCCCTCTTTTGCTGGATGTCTTTACCATTTTATCCACCTGCTAATTCAATGGGTAAATAAACTTCATTAATTTTCCTTTGAAAGGAAATAGAAATTTATATTGAAAACTAATGAATTATAACTACACTGGTATAGAGTTCTAATCTAATTTTGTGGATTTCCTCAAATTTTTTGTTCAATATTCGCTCTTATTATCATCATCATTGTCGTCGTCTGCTGCTACTAACACTGATTCCTGTTTTCCTTTTTCTGATGCAACTTATATGATCACATAACTGATTACTTAACTTACTTTTTCATAATTTGAATGGATTTTTTACATTCATCAGGAAGGATTTGATGCCACTAGGTGGTTAGATAGGACTCTTATTCGTCTCTGTTCCAAGTTTGGTGACTACCGGAAGGATGATCCTGCATCTTTTACATTGAACCCATGTTTTTCTTTGTTCCCTCAATTTATGTTCAACCTGCGACGGTCACAATTTGTGCAGGTAATTATGACCTACCAATATCATTCTTTTGCTTCAATTTTCAACTTTTTATCATATGATTCTCTTAATTATTGATTTCTTTTTTTATTCTCATATTTTGTCAACAGGTCTTCAACAATAGTCCAGATGAGACAGCATATTTCCGTATGTTGTTAAACAGGGAAAATATAACAAATGCAGCGGTCATGATTCAACCATCACTAATATCATATTCATTCAATTCACTGCCTGGACCAGCATTGTTGGATGTGGCTTCTATATCAGCTGATCGTATCCTCTTACTGGATTCTTATTTCAGTGTAGTTATTTTCCATGGAATGACAATAGCTCAGTGGCGGAACATGGGCTACCAGAATCAGCCTGAACACCAAGTATGTCATACTCTCTTGGTCTTCTTTGATAGTTGAAATTCAAATCATTTCTTGATTTCTGCATATAAGTGTAGACTCTAGCCATATTTTATCATTGGCATATGAAAGCAACCCTGATTATGTGTAGGCACGATGTAGGACACATTCATCTCCTAAAGATGCATGCCAAGCTGGTTTCTTTCTAATATAACTCTCACCTTAGAAGGGAGCAATTCCTCAGTCTGTGATGACTATGAAAAGATGGGCTCCAGTTTTCTTCTAATGCATGCAACTTTTTTGACAGTTTCATTCTCTATTACTTCTCATCTGTAATTCCATCACAAACAAGTGGTTCAACTCTTTGTGACCATTAAGTTAAGATGAGGGAGACAATAATAGATTCTGGTTTTGCTGTGGTAAGTGGTTTGAGCTCAAAGCCAAATGCTATTTTGGGAGATGCAGACCTCTTTGTATTTTTCTAGGTTATTTTATGTTGTCAGGGCAGATGTGGATTATATTGGGAAATGATGTATTAATGCGCTGATTCTGCAGTGGTGTCAGAAAGAGCACCTGCTTCGAGAAATTATTGTAAATAGTCTAACTTTGTTTAATTATGGCACCTTCTGGGGGTCGTAAAGCATGCATCTAGTCACTTGGAGCTCTATGGTGCTTTCTTTTGATTAAAGAAGGTGATAGCTGAATGCATCTTTCTCTCATCGAATAAAATGCTAGGTCATTTGCTCCATTTGCCACTATGCGTTTTTACTAATACTCAATAGTTTCTTAAATCAGATTATCCAATAAGCAAGAAACTGATCAAATTAGGATGAAGTTCATTAAGCATTGTCTGACTAGTTATTACAATAAAATCGACATGAAGCAGTGCTAATGGGGCTTTTGCAGCCATTAATATTTGGCATTTCTTGTGAAAAAAAAATGTGAGAGAAAATGGAGTTTAATGGGTTTATATATATCAAGGGGATGGTGGACCAAGGTTATAAGCATATTTATCCAGAGAGTTTCTAGGATGTGTTTCTTATTGCTGTGAATGGGAAAGGGATGATGTTTATGCAAATAGTTTAGGGTAAATTAGTAAATTACAGATTCAGTCCCTAAACTTTGCACTTTGTAAGAACTAGTCACTGTACTTTAATTTTTGTAACAACAGAATTTGGACTCTGATTTTTGTTAAAATTCAGTTGCTCTTTTTTTATTTTTTTTGGGGTCAAATTCTGTAAGCAGAAATTGGCATCATATACATTAATATAAACCCTAAAATCACCCAAAATTAATCTAAATCCCCCAATCAAGTGATTTTGGAGGTTATATTAATGTATATCATGTCAATTTCGTTAACAGAATTTGACCCAATATCAAAAGATAGGCTGAATTTTAACAAAAATCAGTTTAGTGGCTGTGGTGACAAAATTAAAGTACAGTGTGACCAATTTGTTATAGAATGCAAAGTTTAGGGACCAGCAGTGTAATTTACCCAAATAGTTTACATGCAAAAGGTTTTCAATGTGTTTGTTATAGCTGTGAATGGCAAATTTGATTGCTGGGTCTTTGAGTTTTTACACTAGAATTATCCATTTATGGAAAGAAAGAAGATGATGTTATTGTGTTTCTTGAAAATTACGCATTTTAAAAAAGATCAGACCAGATTTTATCAAAAAAGACAGGTTATTGAGGATGATATTCACATAACAAATGCTGCAGAGTGGAAAGAAACTTCCTCTTCTAGACATGTATTGCTCTGAAAATTTTATGCTATTTCCTTGTTTCTGTTACAGTTGATTTCCAAGCTGATTCTGTTGCCATTAATATCTATATATATTGACTTATGTCCTTTGAAAAATGTTTTCCTGTGTTTTGATGCTTTTTATGTTGTTGCCAGATGAAAGTTCCAGATTCTTGTTGCTTGGAATTGAACTATGTTTTGAAAGAAGCAACATAATTTTCTCTGTGAATTGACTTTTTCTATGTACTAAATTGCAACCTTTTCTACCTTAAAGGCATTTGCACAGTTATTGCGAGCTCCTCGTGATGATGCTCAGATGATCATCCGAGATCGGTTCCCTGTTCCCAGATTGGTCGTTTGCGATCAGCATGGTTCCCAGGTCATAATTTTTGTCCTTCAGTTTTATCAAGTTTTTTACTCTTTTCAGGACGCATTGTGAATGTACATGCTCTTGATATGCATCATATCAGTGGTGTAATTAGGAATCTAGAGATATTTGTTGATCTTAGACCTTTTTGGGGTAATTTGAATTGGTAATGAACTGACGCATTGTTAGATGAACCAAAGTTTCCATTTGAACGTTGAGAACAGAAAACATGGAATAGGCATGCTAATTTCCTGAAATCACATTATTAATGGGATTCCTAATTCTACATCCTTTTTAGAGTACTTAAAAAACTTATAGGAGAAATAAAATTTAAAACAATGTAGGCCAGCCTGTTAATTTCTATGAGATCTGGGAATGTCAGACTCTTGTTCTGGCTTGTATTCTTACCTGTTAGATAACTCTCCATGTCACGACCCAGTCCAGTTCTCCGGTGACAAATACTGGTGGTGATTGTTCATCGAGCCCTCTAGATAAATAAAGAACAGATTGGTGGAAAATCTTTGAACTACCTGACAAGTGACATGGGACATCTAACTGATAAAGAGGATTAATTATTTCCTTGAATTGACTCGCTAGGAGTTGATAAAAGCAGTGGAAACGTGAAAAGATCATCACTGACAACCCCTAGTGAGACTTGTCATGTAGTCCACGAAAATATAGGTGCTTACTTGAGATCAAGGACAAAGTTCGGTAGTGTGTGTCTGGATCAATAACAACCTGTGACAAGTATCATAATGACTAACACACATTACAATTTAGCCTCATGCTAACTACATACATATTTGGCAAAGATAAAATGAACCATTCACTCATTTCCAGCAGTAAGGAAACTGAAGCAGTGAACTTAGTTGAGCGTCTGGCTCATACATCAAAACAAAATGCATACGCCCAATCCAAATTTATTTCATGATTATTGATTACTCTTGCCCAACTTGTGGATCTAAATTTATTTGATGGTTATTGAACAGGCAAGATTCTTGTTAGCAAAGTTGAATCCATCGGCTACGTACAGCAATGCTCATGAGATGGCTGCTGGCACAGAAATGATCTTTACGGATGATGTCAGTCTTCAGGTGTTCTTTGAGCATCTTCAGAGGTTGGCTGTGCAATCTTCCTGAGAGCAGAAGAATAAAGTCGGGAAATTTAATGGTGATATATGATGTGGGGTAATTTGTTGTTTTTATGAGGATTAAAAAATGCGAAAAATCTGCGCCCCTCCCTGGTGTCCTTTAGTAATAGTAAGATATATATATTGCCTTCTGTTTTGGGTATCATCTTATCATGATAGCTAGGCTAGCTAGCTAGCTCGGATGCCATGCCAAAATTATTCAAACCACAAGGGAAGCACCTATCATTCTTTTGAGTTGCTGGGGAGGTATTAGCTTCCTTGGGAAGAATAAGGGAACAAGGTCAGTTGATTTTGAGCTGTATGGAAGGAAGGAAGGAAGGAATGAATGAATTAGGAAAAACATGTGAGAATGTAAGTTAAAAAAGAGGTCAGAATTCAGAATCCAATTTGTTTTCCTTATTTTTTTTGGGGCTCACTTCATCTTCTTCTTCTTTGTATCCAGTTTTTTCTTCCTTGTGTATTGGAATATTAAGGTTATCATATACACTACTGCATGCGGGGGCCTCTTATTACCCAGGTTGAAAGTTGAATAGAAACTTGTGCTTTGTTGCTCTCTGTTCTTTCCAAGTATGCATCAGCCTTTGTTGCTCTCTGTTCTGTATATGCTCCTTCGGTAGATTTTATCTTCTTTGTTCTCTCTGCCACAATCCCACCATTTCATATGGCCCGTTTAAGGTTTAGGAATGGATGTAAATGGGTTCTCAATGGCTCTGATTAGGGATGAATGTAAATGGGTTCTCAGCGGGTTTTAATTAATTCATTTAAATTGGAAATCAGATAGGCTTTGATTAGGGAGGGAGGGATGGGTGGATGTAAATGGATCCTCAGAATTCAAACGGCTTTTTATTGGGGATGGATTTAAATGGATCTTCAGGGAGTTCTAATTAATCTATTTGAAGTGTGAATTAGCATGAAAATGAGGTGTAGGTAATAAAATTTATTAAAATAAACATTTAAATGAGTAAATTGGGGTCATTTGCCAATGGCATCTGACCTTTACAAGTGTTACCAATGGGCATCTTACTTTTATGTCCACTATTATTATATTCTTAATGTTTTTTTCATAACAAATAAATTGATGGATAATTTAATTTGAGAAAAATAAAAAAAATATTATATGGTTGTATTTGACCTTATGTAATAAAAAATTAATTATATTTGCCTTATCTAAATTAAAATTATATCTTAAAGGGGATAAATTAATTTGAAAATGTTGGTTAGGTGTAATTAAAATAATAAAAAACTTATGATGTCATGAAAAAAAATGGTTAAAGTATATATGAGTAAAATTAATTTAAAAATGTAGATTTAGAAATTTAATTAAAATAATAAAAAATTAAATAATTATATGAAAATATCAGAATAAAAATATAAGTTTATATCTTATTAATATTAATAGTTAAATATAAATAAAATTCGCGCCAAAATTTGAACGCTGCAACGCCATTCCCTTCCTTTCCCCTCCCTTCCCTTCCCTGCGCGTGCTCTCTGCAACTCTCTCTCTCTCTCTGTAGACAGCAGTTGACAGCTCTCGGAGATCGCGAAGCGCAATGTACTTGTACGAGCCAGAACGGCACCGCTACCAGCCACCCATCGAATCACAGCCAGACGAGATCAACGGAGACTCGGCAGCATCGCCATCAGCGTGCGCGCAAGGCCACCGCTCGTCCCTCAATTTGCAAACCCTAGAAGGCGGCTGCATCTGCCTGGTCTGCCTCTCCAACCTCATCTCCAACCCTCGCTCTCCCGTCGTCCATGTCTCCTACGCCCTCTCCCAGCTCTCTCGCGCCCTCTCTCAGCCCGCTTTCCTCCGCGACCTCCTCACCTTCCACCCTCACTTCCTTGTCTCCCCCCTCGTCGACGCCCTCTCCTCCTTCGACGACGACCCCCTCGCCTCCCAAGTTATTGACCTCGTCTCTTTGCTCTCCCATTCCTGCGGTGGTTCTCTCTGCGGCGAGTTCGTCGCTCGGATCGCTTCTCGGCTTTCGTCCCGTGCCTTGGCCTGGAGCCGTCGGCAGGTGTTCGCGGTAATGTTTCCTTGCCTCTGCCGTTACGTTTTCTTTATTCGAGTTTAAATCTTAAAAAGTTAACACCTTGTCTCCGTGTTTGGTCAATGAGAAAAACAAACACGTAATAATAGGCACTTTCTACTCAATCGAACCGAAGCACAGTTATTGAATATACTCAGATTTTAAAAGCATAACTTTCATATATGTCATAATTTGGAGAAGTTTTGTGAATAAACAGTGTAAAATCTATCTAAGAATTAACATTTTTTTTCTGGGTTTATTTGTACTTGTCCAGTTCTATTTTCTAAGCTTAGTTCAATGGAGTTTCTCTATTAGTATTCACATACTCTAATGATATTTTTGGGTTTGGACCTTCTCTTGTATATAATTTGTTGAATTACCTGATATCTAGATATTGTAAAACAAAAATCACGACATAGAGAAGTAGTTCAAAAGTTTGTTTATGCCATACGATTCTACAAAATAATAATAATACAGAGAAAGAAGAAAACTTGTAGCATCCACTCATATTTTAACAAAAGAAGCATATGCTCCAATTTGGCGGTTTGGAATATACCATCTCTGATGAAATATATGGACGACTGAATTTTTAACTGCAGTATCCTACATGCAACTGCTTTTCCATGGATGTTTGTGTTTATGCTTCAAAATTCATTCAGATCAGGCTTTTAGATGTTTGCTAGATGTTGGTGCTCAATCAATTGAACCCATCCGTTTGTAGCTTAAAGACTAGTAATTTCTGTGAAGGCAAATTTTCCCTTTAAGCCTGAAACCTTCTTTAGGGATTAAAGGTTGGATGCTGCATATAAGTGGGTTTCTTACCAATTAACATTGCCAATGTGCTTAATGAGAACTGTTGCTATTCTAAGTAACATCTATTTTGATTTTTCTTCAAATGCAGCTTCACTGCTTAGGCATTCTATTGGGTTGTCAGAAAAATAACCTCTATTCCTACATCAAAGACAAAGATGCACTAACTTTAAACCTTGTGACCGGTCTTCAGTTGCCAAGGTAGCAGCTGGAGTAAAACTCTGGCCTTTAGATATCTCCTTATATACAGCATTTCATATTTAACCTTTTAAGTCTTCTTCATACTTACTGTGTACAGTGATGAAATCCAAGGGGAGATCCTCTTTGTTCTGTACAAAATATCCATCCTCCAGTATGCATGCAAGGATGAGGACGCAACTGATGTTTTCTGTCTCTTTTGTCCCAAGCTCTTGCAATTATCATTGGATATCCTAACAAAGACTCAAAGTGATGATGTTCGCTTGAATTGTGTAGGTCTGTCAACTTATTCTGGAATTTTCCTTTTCTTGTTTCTAGAATACTTTCTGCTAATAAGCGGAGCTGAAATAGGAGTTTAACATGTTAAGGCTTGTCTTGAACAATGTAAATTCACCATAGTTGTGCAGTTGGCTCAATATTTGTATTGGTGGTAAGTTAAAGCGGCAACTGAAAATTAATGCAACAGTAACAATTCCCTGAACACGGATATTGTGGTTTCTTTTGGGCTAGTAAGGGAACACATGGTTGCTAACGGCATTCTTTGGCAAGGTGTATTTTGGTGTTAGCTGAATGTAACAAAACTGGATTTTTAACTGTTAAGTAGGATTCTTGCTTCTTGCTTCATAAGTTGCAGCAAAATACCATGAAAATTTGGGCTAAATTACACAATGGTTATACTACCTACTGTTCTATCCCTTCTAGTACTGCTAAAAATTTGGGCTCACGTACAGAGTTGAGACAATTTACTCTGCACACCCTCCTTCTCATTTTATCATTTTCTATGGGCTAACTTGTAATTCATTTTCACCTATGTAGCGCTTTTGACAGTGTTGGTTCAAAGGGGGTTCTTTCAGATTGCCTGTGCTATTGATTTGAGTTGCAAGAATTCTTGTGAAGCTGACAACTTCATGCAAACAGCAGAACATGCAGTTGATGGGCCTCCTCTGAACATGTTATTTGCTGAGGCTGTCAAAGCCCCATTACTATCTTCAGACACTGAAGTGCAAGTCAGCACATTGGATTTAATCTTTCTCTATCTGTCCCAGGGAGGTGGTTCAGGCAATGAAATCCGAGAATTTGTGGAAGAAAATATTGCTGATTACGTATTTGAAATACTGAGATTGTCAGGTAAACATCACCAATAAACAAGGGGTACCACTAGCAACCAATATAGACCTTCAGTTTGAAAAATGGTCTTTCATGTAGGGTTCATCATAAAACTTGGCAAAATTTGATGGTTCTTATCTGGATATTATTTTAGTCTTCTTGAACTAATTATTGCAATTTTTTTAGTAATCCAAGAATGAAGAATGAATCACAATAATTGATCATGTTATGTAATCAAATTATTGGACGATTTAGTATCATGCATTCATGTCTACTGCACCAAAACTTTTGCATGGTTTATGATTTTATCAAAAACAAACCTTCAGTTCTTACACAATAGCAGCATACCAAGTCTTTATCCCACTATATGGGTTCAACTTATCATCTATCAAAAATATGGATTCCACCAATTCCAGTTTTTGTTGAGAGTGACCTTTTGACTGTAAATTTACAGGGTACCAAGATCCTGTTCTGACGTCTTGCCTTCAGGTTCTTGACCTTCTATCAACAGCTGATCAAATGTTTGGACAAAGGCTCGCTATTGGATTTTCAACTCTGGTTCCTTCTCTGGATTATGTAGCTGAAGTTCCTTATCATCCTGTCCAAACGCAGACACTAAAGCTCATTTGGAACTGTGTTTCAAGTTGCCCTGGGCTAGTATCCCCCTCTTGCATTGAAGAATTAGGCCTTATCTTGACACGGATGGTTAAAAAGCACACTGATGGGGAGATGGGCATGCTCACGGAGACATTCTCTATGGCCTGCTTAGTCCTTGTAGCTATTATGAAATCACCAGCTTCTCAAGGAACTCCAAATTTCTTAACATCAGTCCAGGATGCATCAAGACATGCCATTCTTACTTGTTTGAGTCACCATAGAAACAATTCCATCCAACTTATGCACTCCCTCTACCTTCTGAAAGAGGCATATGCGTATAGTCATGAAGGAAATTCCACCAGCACTAAAACAGAGCTGCAAAACTCTATTGTAAATATATGTAAAACAACTTTATTGCCTTGGTTTATGACAGCCATAAATGAAATAGAGGAGGATGTTGTCCTTGGTGTACTGGAAGCTTTTCACTCTATACTGCTTCATGATTCTGATGTCCAGGCCACAGAATTTGCAAACTTTCTGGTCTCATCTTCCTGGTTCAGTTTTTCATTTGGATGTTTGGGTTTATTTCCAACAGAGATGATGAAATTGAGAGTTTATCTGATGTTCAGTTCAATAGTGGATGTGATTCAGGGAAATAACTTTGGGCAACCAATTAGAGATGCCGCTTCCCATCTGCCATCTGATCCTGTAGATCTGCTGTTCCTTCTAGGGCAAAAGAGCTACAGGAATTTAGAACTGCTTTCCTGTCAGTCTGCGGTTCTACTGATATTGTACGCCAGCTCATTATACGATGACGGGTAACCTTTTTCTCACTTCTTTAACTTCATGCAATTGATGTTTAGTTTTATCTGCCTTTTCTTCACTGATTTCTTCCTCACTCAGGCTTGCAGATGAGAAACTGCTTTTAGCTTCTCTCGAGCAATATATTCTAGTTAACAGCAGTGGAATCTTATGTGGTGCTGTTGAGTCAGTGCCTATGGAGCTTTTGGTTAATCTTTATGGCTTGTATAGAGGTCTTGCGAAGATGAGTTACCAAATATCCTACAGCCTGGAGGCCGAACATATTCTGTTCCATCTGATGGCAGAAAAAGTATGGGATTTGCTTGCCATGAGAATTCACCCAATATCATTGAAATGGTTGTTTCAACAAGAGAAAATCTGTAAGCTGTTATCTAACCAGATCCTGGAGTTATGCAGGTGCAATAGCTCGTATGGAAATCGCTTCATCATGTATGGAGGCAGTAGCCAAAAGATAGATGTACATGCTATAGCAGAGTTAGTAGCATTGGAAGATAACTTTGCAGCTAGATTATTGGTATGTCTACTGAAAGAGCTCTTAGAAGAACATGAAGAGGATGACATTGTTTCAGTAGTCAGTGCAATGGCAGTAATGGTAGAAAAAATTCCTGCTGCTTCAGATCAGTTATGCTTGCATGGGATAGGCAGTGGTATCCGGAGTCTGTGTTATCAGTCAAGGCATTTTTCTTCTCAAGTTTTTATGGTCACCTGTCAGCTTACTTTCTGCATTCTGCATTTAGTAAATTCTGCATCACTGTCTGATAATGAAGCTTGGCTAGCTATCACAATAGAGGTAATTATTCCACTATATTGAAGTTTCTTACTAGTCGAGGATATTCGTTTGTTTGATTCACCTTATGTTTTTGTAGTTGATAGAATACCTAGTCCCCAGAGTTGCTGCAGACAGTTGGACTGAAGAAAGTTCCATAACAACTGGCATTCTTTGCTTAATGTTGCACCATTCCACCAATAAAGCACTGGTAGAAACTTCAAAATCTATACTTTTAAGCAGTTCATTGGTCTCGATAATGAACAACACAATCCATGTAGCCTGTTCAAGGGGACCTGCTTTACTCGATTGTGACGAAGGAACGAAAACTGGTGAAATTCTATTATTGGTGCTCTTGCTAAACTTTTTCTCATTGCAAAGGTAAGGACATCCACTAATTAATTTATATATCTAATTCCCAGCAATTCAAGATCTAACATTGTTGTTGCATCAGCATACATGCTGTTCTTCCAGGGTCTGTGGACTTGAAAATTTTACTTGACCAAGATAATGGGAAGCAGCCACCATCATTTGTTAGCATTCATTGCCACGACTTATGCAGGTTGATGCATTTTGGTTCTACCATGATCAAGGTGGTTGCTTCATGTTGCCTCTTGGAGCTGTTTACCAGAATATCAGACCAGGAAAATGAAAAATCAGATAAGGTAAATGATAGACCGCAACACCTATTGTCTTTAATGGCTGCATTAGAGGGCCTAGTTTTCTGCAGTGATATAAGAGTGGCCATGAATTGTAGCCTCTGTTTATCGATTATTCTGGGCTGGGAAAAGCTGAACATGGAATTACAAGCCAATCGAAGAAATAACTGGTGCAGGCTGATTGTTGAAGAGTTGGCAATGTCATTGGCAGTTCCATCTTTGGCATCAGAGTCATTTATGATTCATCACAAACCTGCCGTTTATGTGGCAGTCGCATTGTTGAAACAGCAAAAGGTTCCCGACTGGATGATTTCTGTTTTCAATGATATCTCTGTGCGTGGTATAGTTGAGAACCTTTCAGCAAGCAATGTAAGCACTGAGATTGTGCTCTTATTCCGAGAGTTAGTGAATGCTGGGTACATCAAACCTCAACATATTGCTAATCTCAATCGGCTGTTCCAGGTGACATTTTGTTGCGGCTCTATTTCATGCCCTTCTGTTGAATTACATTTTCTAGGTTGTCACACAAGTCTTTAGGGGGCAATAAAGGCATAAACTAAACTGAAACGGCTTTTGTTCAGCATTAAGTTGATAAATATAGTAAAGGTTCAAATACCACTAATTTCCCTTAAAATTTATAATTTAGAATATTTAACCCCTTTATAGTTATATTTTTGAATGAGAACTCTCTTTGACATCATTTTTTGGCCACTTCCAGTTGTTTGTGGGTTTGAATCCAAAAATTTGGACTCTTCAAATGTCTTCCCTAAATTGACCATTGGTAGAATCAACCATAACCAAGAATTAATGCCTCAGAAAGGTCCCCACATGGATGCCCTTAAGAAACAGGTTACCCAACAACTTCTGCATTGTATCTCCATAAATCCAATTCATAATTCCAAAATTGATGTAGCAAAAGAGGACGGACCAAATAGAGGAACTCTCAACAAGTCCTATATTTCAGCTGTATAGAATAGACAATCCATAGCATGCTAAGCCCCAACCAAAGTCCAAAATGTAGCCAGTGAATTGTCCCTAAAACCAAATAAGAAATATTAAACAAGTTAATTTGCTTCTGTGATTCAAAGATAAATTGGATTCTACTTAAGTTATAGACTGATTGGTTTTTGTGATTCTTTGGAGATAAATTGGGATTTTGCTTGGGTTTAGGAATTGATTGCTGTTAATGGTTACATTTTCCACTTTTCTTTATTTTTCCCTCTCAAATCATTAAATTGGTGCCACTTTCCTCCATAAGGATAAGTTTGGTATTTCCATATTTAACTGATTTGTAAAAATAGAATTGTGCGCAATTCTTTAAGATTAATTGGAGCACTATTCTATTTTTCTTTTTCCGTCATCTAAATTTTTTGGCTGGAAAATAATGTCAAAAGGTTTAGGCCCCGTTTGATAGTATTTAGTTGGAAAAGAAAACATTTTTCAACTTGCATGGAAAACAAAAACCACTCCCCCCTAGATAGAATTTTTCATAGAAAATAAGTCAAAACATGCTTTAATGATTGTACTTTGGAATTCAATTCCATAGAAAATGTAGTGTGTCAAACAGTAAATATGGAATTCAATTCCTCAAATGTGACATTTTTGATGGAATTTCGATGCTATCAAACATAATCTTCGTGAATTTTAGCCAATAGTAAAATACATCCTCTATAATAATATTTTAATCTCTTTTCACTGCTCTTACTCTGTTATTAAAAGTAACAAAATTCCATCCTTGATTTTTCTGAAAAAAGTTTGCAGTAGTTTTGACTCTGAAGCTTGTATTCTTTGTTGTAGAGTTTTGAGTTCTATTCAAATTGTGTGTATTCATTATCACAAGATATTGAAAACTGAACAAAACTAATCTGAGGTTGAAAAGGATGTGCTCGGGTACCTGTAAATGTTGTACCCGAGAGCTTAGAACAAGTAGGGAGGAGATTTGAATAAAATGAGGACTGTTTTCCTGCCATTCCTTGATCTCAAGTGGGGTATTTATACATGAGTAAATCTAATATCTTCCTAAATACAGGGATACATGATACATGAAATCAAACAACTTTGAACTTGAATTTTTCTGATAGGATTATCTGTGTGATCTCCTTCTTTCTTGGTGCTTTATCTTCTTATCTCTTATATCTTTTAACTTAAAAACTTTATCCTCAACAACCTGATCACAAACCAAGTTTTATCTTTTTATCTCTTATCTCCTTTTTAACTTTGAAATATCCTAACAACCCTGGCCAACTCATGTTCCCAATTTTTCCAACAAAAACCAATCCTAAGCTCAGTGAGATTAGGATTTCTGACATATTCCTTCTCTACAAATACTTATTTTTGTGTATTTATTGAGTATGTAGTTTTTATCTCAGTGAGATTTGTGTGAGACTTGGTGTACTGGGGTTTTGAATTGAGAGTGAAAGTCCTATGTTCTCTGTATCTCTCTTTATTTTCATAGTGGAATTTTGCTCCTCCACCCATGGATGTAGGCATATCACAGAATTTATTTTCTGTGTTTGTGATGATTTTTCCCAACATTCTTTCATATTGCAGGCATGCAGGAAATACCTGTACACAAATGATGTTCATGATACCAAAGGGAAGGAGGATATGGACAAGGAAGTTGCTGCCATCCCAGGTGATACAGGAGAAGTACGTCAGGTTCTTGTTAGAATCATGTCATCCCATTCATTTATAGGTACAGAATCTAATGGATTACCAAATAGAAATAGATTGTTAGAAGAAATAGAACTGTTTTCTAAAAGTTTGATGGAAGAAGATGGCAGCTAAGTGGAGTTCTTTGAGATAACTTTTACAAGCAAGGCCCTGGTTCTCATGGTTGAATTCAAAAGATGAGTGCCGCCTTCCATTAAAATTGTGTACTTAAGTCATGTATATATCCATCAGATTCAACTCAAACCAACTCTCTAGCTACCTGGTTGGAGAATTGACTTCACATGGCACAAGTTCAATTCATTAATAACATGGCACACAATCAGATCATAATTCTCATTCTGTTTTGTACTTGACGTAGAAAGATTGTTCTTGTCCTCCTCTTCATTCTCTATTGATCTTATGCAACTATTTCTAGTTGGTAAAATATATTACTTGATCCTTAAGTAAGGTAGTTTACTGGAGAGATTTTAAATATTTTACTTGATCTTCAAGAGCTAATAAATAAGTCAAAACACTTTTAAGGGAGAGCCCTTAGTGTTATAAATGGTATTAGAAGCAAAGATAACCTAACATCACTATGGAGCAGGTGAAGACCAAGAGAATGTTGAGACTAACCTCAATCAAATTTATCAGATATGAGATATCAAGATTGATGAAGGCGCCCCTCAATTTGTCATAATTCATTCCTACAGTGGTAAACTATTGGAAAAATCTTAAATATATTACTTAGTTCTACCAGCCAGAGAGTTAGTCTTTTCCATTATATTAAATGAAATTATTAGCCACTATCTTTTAACCATGTGTTAACCAGTGTTAGTATTGATAGGGATTGATTTATCTTGTTTTGATTTATCATTATCATTTAGATGATAGAGTTATATTTGATTTAGATATTAGAATCATATTTTGATATTCTTTCCTATTTTGGTTTTAAAGAGTAGATTTAGTTTTGGATTAAGATTTATTTTATTATCTTGTTATTTTGATCTGTTTCCATTTTTTGATAACTGTAGATATGATAAGATTTGGATTAGAATCATATTAAAATTGAGATTCCTTATCTACTACTGATAGGTTTAGTTTTGGCTATAAATAAGGCTTATGCTGTTCTCTTTTATTTTATTCTTGATATTAAATTTCTCTTGGCTTAACTTTCTCTTTTTTTCTTTCTTCTTCTTCCCAAGTTTCTGCTTCTTTTTCTTAATCTCTTATCTTTCATTTATACTTTCTACATTTTTCCCTACTGTCTCGCGTCAAGTATAAGTTGGAAAATATAAGTTAACAGAATTACCTCCTTTTCAAGAATATCAAGAATCTCCCCAAATCACAATTCTTGGCCATTTCACAGAATGGCTTTATAGTATGTACTTCGGCCTTGGATAGCTTGACTGGTCTCTGGGCTCGCTGAATGGCAGACTTCAGGCAAAGACATGAACCGGGGAGCATACACTTCAATCAGCTGCTACCATATTTATTAATCAAGTCATAATCTAACTGCTGCTATCAACTAACCGTAGTATTAGAGCAAACCTATACAAGACACTATGCCATAAGCAAAGTCTAGAGAGCATAAATGGTACAGTTACTAGTAAACTAGCAGACACGCATTTTGCAGCATAATATACAGTGACCAAAGTTCCCTCAACTCACTTTTCAGTAGAACTGGTGGGTTTCTTCTCATCCCTCAATATTATGTCCACAGAGGTAGTAAAAACCTACAGCTTCTAAGGTATTGAAGAGCAGCAGACAAATGGTACCCAATATGGTCTCCCCTTGACTTTCCTCTTATCTTTCTTGCGGTCAGTAGGATACCTTGCCGGAGAATTCCATTCCGCTGTCGCCGCACTCTTGGCAGATGGTTTGGCTGGTTCTTCAGAACCCAGAAGTGAGCTCACTGTTTTGGCCAAGTTCTCATGGTTTTTTGTCGGCTTTTCATCTTTCTTCCTAGCTGGTGATTCAACATTTTTTGTAGTGTTTTCATCTTTCTTTACCGTGGTTGGCGTTTCAGCTTCGCCCAGAAGGGACTGCAAAGGAGTGTGTTGCTTCCCTGTAGTCCAGTTTGTTACCTTGGCAATGATCTCTTCATTTTTCTTTCTTCCTTGCGAGTCATTGACAACATCGGTAAGAGATGGAAACCATGCAGCTTGTAGAGGATCAGATTTTGGCTGTTGAGCATCCGGTTCCAAGAGTATGTCAGAAGGAGATTCCTGATCAACCCTACTTTCAGCTTCTATCAATGTCATGAAAGACGGGGGCTCAAAAACATCTGATTTGCTAGAATGGTGTCCGGCAGAAGAAGCTTGGGGCTTCTGCAAGGTTACCGTCACTGATTGTTCCGGTGCCTGAGAATCAGTTGGTGGTGAATATTCAGCATTCACTGCTGTTGCATCTGATTGCGCGGAAACTACTGGACCTTCCATCAAGAACAACCAAACAAACACAAGTTAAAACGCATCTCGATCTATTAACACGCCCATGTTGGACTTCTGTATAAGTATTATTCCTTTCTGACATGAATTAAAACAAAAATGCTGATGCCCAAATGGAGAGTACGACCCTTGATCCAAAAGGAAGGAAAATGATGGGGAGGAGGGCTACATAATTAAAGCTGAGAAGAACCAAAACCAACACAAATTAATACAGTTGGGTGCAGGGGTGCCCAAGGTGTAATTGCATGCTCAAATGATATTATCCAAATCTATTCTGTTTGCAATGAAAAATCCAGTACCGTGTGAAGGCCATTAAAAATGTCATTTTGTGAGAAGGATCCTGATTGCTGATTTTCCAATCTAAATAAAAATGCAATTGTACCTGAAACAGAACCATCAGTTTGACTATTTGAATCGACAGAAACAGCAACTGCAGTAACTTCATTTGGTTTAGTTGGATTCTCATCGCCTTCCTCTTGCAGATGCACCACATTACTGTCTCTGATTTGGTCACCATCAACTGCAGTATAATTTTTCTCAGCAGATTCAGACTCCGTGGCAGATTGCTCTGATGGGGTTTCTGGAATTCCCTGTGATATTTTAGCATCATCACCATGATATAATTTGACAGCAGCAGTACAGGAGGAATCAAAAATCCCCACCAGCACTTCATTCTTACTACTGAGGTTGGGTTCTTTAATGGCTTCTTGAGAATCCTCGGCCGATTGCTCTGGATGGTTTTCTGGAATTCCCCGTGATATTTTAGCATCACCATCATGATTTAATTTCACAGCACTAAGGGAGGGATCAAAAATCCCCACCAGCACTTCTTTCTTACTACTGAGGTTGGATTCTTTAGTGGCTTCCTGAGAATCCTCGGCCGAATGCTCTGACGGGTTTTCTGGAATTATTTTAGCATCACCATCATGATTTAATTTGACAGCACTGCGGGAGGGATAAAAAATCCCCACCAGCACTTCATTCTTTCTACTGAGGTTGGATTCTTTAGTGGCTTCTTGAGAATCCTCGGCCGAATGCTCTGATGGGTTTTCTGGAATTATTTTAGCATCACCATCATGATTTAATTTGACAGCAGTATGGGACGCATCAAAAACCCCAACCAACACTTCATTCTTACTACTGAGGTTGGATTCTTTAGTGGCTTCTTGAGAATCCTCGGCCGAATGCTCTGATGGGTTTTCTGGAATTATTTTAGCATCACCATCATGATTTAATTTGACAGCAGTATGGGAGGCATCAAAAACCGCAACCAACACTTCTGTCTTACAACTGAGGTTGGGATCTTTAGTGGCTTCTTGAGAATCCCCGGCCGAATGCTCTGCTGGGTTTTCTGGAATTCCCTGTGATGTTATAGCATCACCATCATGATTTAATTTGACAGCACTACGGGAGGCATCGAACATCCCCACCAGCACCTCATTCTTACTACTGAGGTTGGGTTCTTTAGTGGCTTCTTGAGAATCTTCGGTCTCACAATTTTGTGAGCCAGAATGAGTTGGCACCGCGACTTCCTTGTTGCTAGAATTAGGGCCCACTACTGCACTTGAATCTAAAACAACATAAGTGGCAGTTTCATTTTCTTGGAGGTTACTCACAACTTTCTCCATTCCTTCATCTTCAGCAGCTTTGGGTTCGGAGAGTCTACATGTGGATAGAAGAGTCATTTCTGAGCTCATTTCAGGTTTTGCCCCCAGAGCCACATCTATATCTTCATTCCCACTTAAATCAGAAGTTCCAGTTATAGCCATATCACGGCCACTGTTATTACCAGCCCCAAGTATGCCGGCTTCCACTGCCGAACGGTTATCTGCCGACTCAGAAGCTGCTTTTATATTTGTTGATGGTTCTTCCTCAGTAACTTCTTTGCTGTCTGGAACATCTGTATCACATTTTTTAGCTTTATCATTAGGATCATCAGCGCCATCACCAGTACTTAAGTTGGTTGTATGAATCACTTTATCATCCTTGGAAGTAACTGAAGATAAACCATTGCCAGAATCACGAGGATGCTGCTCTTGAATACAAAAATCTGTTTGAATTTCCTGTGTCCCATTCCGGGCTTTTGCTTGTGGGGCTTCTGTAGCATTGAATGTGCAAATTTCACTGCTTGCACCCAACATGCTTGAATGGAAGCTAGAGCAGTTCTCTTCGTGGACAGTACTTCTATTAGTATTGATCACGGGTTCAATTATTTCACAAGACTCAACAGTTGCAGGAAGGTTTCCTTTTACTGCTTCATTGTCTTTCGGATCTTCATCTGAATTAACACAGCTAATGACATCCATAGCCTGTGCACAATCTGGTTCAACTTCAGCATTGCTAGCCAAGGTCTCAATTAATTTCAAAGATTGAACTTCAGGTAACAGATTGTGTAGAGACAATGTGAGTCCTGATTCATGATGTTGTTCTTCCTTTGATTCCACAACTCGGTCTGCACTTCCAGAATCTAAAGTTTTTGGATCCATTACCCCAAAATTGGAAATGACCTCGGATGATTCACTTGCAATTCTGCTGCGTGCTACTGCAACATAAGACAAAGCTTCTTTGACGCTACTTTCTTCATTTTCCTCTATATTAGTCTCCTGTTCAACATGACTGCCCTGATATTGCGTAAAATCACCAACATTAGCCTTTACATGCTCTCCTGGTGCATAGATAAATGTTCCGGCAATGATGGGAATTTCGCTGGGTGTTTCTGCAACATCAGACAAAGCTATTTTGGCACTACCTTCTTCATTCTCCTCTATATTAGTCTCCTGTTCAACACCACTGGTTGAATATTGCATCAAATCACCAGCATCAGCCTTCACGTACTCTCTTGGAGCATTTATAAATGTTCCAGGACTGTTAGGGGGCAAATCACTTGCTGAATCAGTTGCTTTATGCAGGCCAACAAGAAGTTCCTCAGTGCTATTGTCAGAGCTTAACACTGGCTCATAATTAGAGCCCAAGACAGTACTTTCAGAGGATGTGGTGGTCTCCAGCAGGTTCAATGCAGTTTCAATAGCCTTGGGCTCGTGCATTTGGCTGCCGCTATCTGTTGGAGTGACTGTTAGGTGAACTACATCTGCATAGAAAATCATGGGAACCAGGACTATGAAAATAATTTCGATAAAGTGATGCGTTCAAGATTGTTAAAGGTATTTGTCAAGCTATAGATCACGGTCCTAATTCTTATTTTCATGTGCTTTTTTGCATCTATCAATACAACCAATTAGGACACAGTCATAATTCTTTTTGATCTTATGTTTTTTCCATTCTACCAAAGATGACAAGTAGCAACATCTAACTGAAAAATTCTTCATATATTGATCAAGAGATATTAATGATTTTCGTGTCCATTGAGTAGCTAACATCAAGAAATGTCTAGGTAACTGGACTAAGTCTAAATCCATACCGGCAGTTGCCTCATCAGACTTTGTAACTTTTTCCTCATTCTTATCTGATACCGTGGCACATTCTAATCTACCTTCGCTCACCGATGTGAACCCACCATCCGAAAATTCAGCAACAGCATCTGAAAACACTTCATCTTCTGATCTATTTGATCTCTCAGCAAATCCAACAGTAACAATCTCATTGTCGCCAGTCTTCTTCCCAGTTTTTGGGCCTGACAGTCATGAAAAACCATTTACCAAGTCAACCAACAATTACAAGAAACCAATTAACATCCATGTAATGTATCCATTCAGAATTAGGTTTCTCACTTGGGGTTAGTGGATCATCATCATGTTCATCATCAGAAACACCTGAATTAGCATGCTGTCCCGGGTCGATCAGCTTATAACCCTCAACGGTTCCACAGATCCTCTTGTGAGCCCTTCTGTGCTTGGCACTTGGGTGTGGATTTGGGAAGGGCCAACCACATTTGTGGCACAGATGAACCTCCTGGTTCTCATGGCCTGCAATGGCAGGAAAAGACTCAATTTAAACTTCCCCGCAAGAAGGCAAAAGAAAACCCAGAAATAAACAAAAGCCAAGATTAGAGGTCCAGGCAACGAGGAGAACAGTACACCAGGTCAAGATCTATACTAAACTAGGAACCTAGAGATTGTACAATATTATGTGTACTTGAACATACACAATATTCATCAGAGAATTGCAACATTTTTGTACAGAATCAAGAATCCCAAATAAGAAACGACCCAAAGAAGGAAAGTAACCCATGAACAAGAGAGTCCGTCAACAGGTAAACCCACAAATAAAATGAGCTAAAATGTCAGAAGGTCAAGAACCCGATTCAAGAAAGTTGATAAGAAGATGGGAAAGCTACACAGACCTGAACTGGGACTAGTCTTCCTGTGATCCTGACCATCCATCACAGTGAACCGGAAGCAACAGAAGAAGCAAGGATGCAGAGAGAGTAGGCGCAGCGAAGAGAGAAGGGATATTAATTAGGGTTGAAAGGGCTTTGGGTGGGAGAGAGAACAAGACAGAAGTTCGATCGCACAGAGAGAGAGAGAGAGAGAGAGAGAGCAGAGAGCAGAGAGAGATGAACTGGTGACGCATGTGCGCATGTTAGAATTGGTAGATATCCCCTGCGCCAGGTAGCACGTCAACCCGACGATGCTCCTACCATGAAACTACCACCAAGCGGACGAAAATTCCATCTTTTTTATGGGTATCTAAATGGAAATTCCCAACATCAAAAATGTGATTCTCGTGAGACAGAGTGACGGTGAGAATGAGGATTTTGTCTTCTAGAAGTTATACTATTCATACAATATGAACTCTAAACAGACGAGTGAGATGTTTACCGAGATTATTTTTTATGAGTCTAAGGTGTTATTTTTAGTAATGATCAATTTAAGATTCTTAAATGATGCAGAGGATTATTCAAGAAATGGACGATTTCTTTGACGAAATAGGAAAATAGAGTGACAAGACTCATAACACCCATTAAGAGGAGAGACACATGTCATTCTACAATTGATTAATCAAGAAAAGAAATAAATATGATTTACAAATCTCCCATAAAAAATCTTGTATAATATAAAAGATGCGATGTATAATATAAATAATATGTTATTATATAATTAAATAATTTCTATCCTTATGAGCCTAATTTAGGTTGGAAAACAAATTATATCTAGTGGTTTGATTTACAAAACACAAAGTATATTTATTATATTGTATTTTTAACTTTTAAATAATTTATTAATTGATGATAAATGTATTATATTTTAAAATATTTAATTAATTAATATAATTGTTTAAAAATTAAAAAAAATGATGCAATATATGTACATTGTTTGAAATTAAAATGTACTTACTGCACTTAGACAATGATTACTATTATCGAGAGTAAGGGCGAGCAGTCAGTGGGTTTGACAACTAATTACTCAAATCGAGTAAATTTAATTTATGCTAAAAATTAAGTTGAACTGATTAAATAGATATTTAAATTGAATAAATTAAAAAAGATTATAAAAATCAAATCAATTAAACAAAATTAAAAAAAAAGACTGGAAAAAATGAATTGTTGAACTAGAAGAGCTCATTTTCTTCTCCTCTTTTGCCAAATTGTTGATAAAAAAAATGACATTTTTTTTTATATTTTGATCTGTTCAATTATTTTAATTTTTTTCAATATGAGATCAAATTAAACTAAAATAAGTAAAATTGACAAGCTTAAATTGAACTAACATACAACTTGAATAGAATTAAACTGATAATTTTAGTCGATTCAATTTAATTATTTCAGTTTAATCAAAATGTTACTCATCCCTACTTAAGAGTATTTATACAATTTGAAAGGAGTCTCATAAAACATAAATACTTACCGTATGTTAAGAAATATATATTGTAACACCCGAGAAAATTTTTGAGGATAAAATGATATTTGGCAAAGGGCAAAATTGGAAATTTGAGAAAAATGAGACTTTAGGGCACACTAACCCAGTTTTGGACAACCAAATTAGCCAACGGGAGTACCCTGGACCCTAGATAGCCCAAGAAAATGGTATAGTGTCGATGAGCAATTAAAATTATGATTTTTAGTGGTGAAATGAAGAAGATCAGGAACAGTTTTCGGTACAACAAAAATACAGCTGTCCATTTAGGTCACATTACCGAATTGCTGTAAACGACGTCCAAAAAGCAAACGGAGAGTATTGTGGAATAGTATTCGATGTGTAGAACAACCCTTAAGTGGTTTCGGGTTGAATCGAGTGGAATTGAGGTCAAATAAATCAGTCGGGCCAAAGTGTAATTTTCTAAAAATGCCCGAGGAAGGTCTAAACGGAAAGTTTTCAAGAGTTTCAAGGGTGAAATGAGAATTACTAAGCTCGAGGGTCTTAGTGAAAGTGTTAAAAAGATCAAGGGCTTGAGAAAATGGGCCAAAATGCAAAAGAGAAAATTCGGGGGCCTAACTGCAATTTTCGGAAAAGCTGGCTCGCGCATGGCAGATCTGGCCGCGCGATTGGGGGCGGAAAATCTGGCCATTTGGCCGTCAAGTCTTGTCAAGGGATGGCCAAGGACTGTCCTAGTGGCGTGAAGAGGAAGCATTGGCCGGAAATCGGCCACGTGGGGGCGTTTTTGGGCTATAAATAGCCGAGGGTTCGGCCGAACTTAGAAGCACAAATCGAGCTCGATTTTGAATGAATCTTGGAGCTTTGATAGAGGGCTTTTGATCTCTCGGAGCCAAGGATCATTTTGGCACCGATTTCAAGCATTTTGGTGGAGATTTGATGGTGATTCGAAGAAGGCCGAAAAAGCCCTAGGCGGACCGCGACCGAGACCTGCAACTGGAGTTTTAATCGACCTTTTGGATTCCTTTCGGCCTGAAATCGGTGGGGTTGTGATCGATTAGGCAAGGGCTTTCGAACGACACCCGAATTTCGGCCATCGGAGCAGTCGCCGGCGGCGGCTAGAGGTTGAAGATGACTGGCGCGTGACTGGCACGCGCCAGTTCAAACAAGGCCACCCACGCGCCGCGCGTGAGGGCGCGTGAGACGTCAGATATTTTTTAAATTTTTTTATTTTGCTAAGAAAATTATTTTATGTATTATGGTGCAAGAAAATTTAGAAAATTGTTGGAGAAAATGGTCATTTTGTAAATTTCAAAGTGAAAAAAGCTTATAAAAAATAGGAAAAGGAATTATAAAATCCTTAGAAAATTTTGGGAGGTAGTAATTAATTATTTATGAATTGTTGTGAAGAAAAATCAAGGAAAAATTTTGAGTAGGTATTTATTAGAATTTTTGAAGAGAAAAATAAGGAAAATAGGAAGAAATTATGAAAAATTGGAAAAATAGATATTGATGTGATTTTGAACAAACGTAATGTCTAGGGTATCATTGAGGCTCGAGGTGAAGTACAAGAGCGTCAAGTGCAAGAAACGAGGCTAGGCACGCAAATCGAGGCAGGCGCGCAAATCAAGGCTGACCGTGCTTGACTATTGGAATTCGTCTAAAGGTGAGTAGTTCCCCTCTAAAACTCGATCTACTGTGAGTGTTCTGTTCGAAAAACTATTTACTGTGAGTGGTTCTTCCCGAAAAGATTTCAAATAACGTATGGATGGTTTTACTATGGGTATTCACCCAAATGACTGTTTTCATGTGCATTAAACGTTGATTTTAAGTATCGATTTAAATGACGCATGTTATGGGTTTGAGTGATGCATGTTATGATTTTTTTCGACCATTGGCTTGTTTGTGTCGTTCATATGGTATGTGGGTTGATGACCTGTGACGTGGCCCAGAGTGGCAGCACTCGGGGATGCGTACCTAGGATTAATGTTTGGTGATCACTTGGGACGGGGCTGAGAAGGACTTCACCCTACGGGACCCAAGTTGTGGGGCTGCGAGTGGACACCACCCCGGTTGATGGCTCAAGTGGCGGGGCTGCGAGTGGACACCACCCCAGGATCCTTTGAGCGGTAGCATTAATGCCTAGGTGACGTCGATTCCAAGGATAGTGCTGTTGTGACACTCTTGGGGCTAGGGTTGTGTTTTGGACCGCTTTTGAGTGGGAGCGTAAAGCCTGACAATGACGAAGGGGTGATTCCTGGGTTCATGTGTCAAGGTTGTCCCTCTTAAGCTGGATCGGGTTGCCAATGAGTCGATTTGGTTGTGTCGCCTTTAGAGAGATTGCGTTTTCCCCGATTAGGGTTAAATGCTGTGTGGGATTCTCTTTAGGCTGGTGCATGTTGAGATTTATCGATTTTGTGTACATGATTTCTGCATACATTCATGAAAACGTTTTTGAACTCTCACTTAGATGATTCAACATCTAATTTGGACTATGTCCCTGGAATATTCAAACGTTCCAGGTGAAAGCAGTGGCGTCAAGAGGAAGAATGTCGTCAGGATGTAGCAGTTACGTTTGGTTTTCATAGGTCCTATCTTTGACTTCAATGTTCAAGAGATTATGTAATGTATTTTCATGTGAAACATCGATTCAGTTATTGTAAAAGAAATTGTCAGTTATATGTATATATTGAGGTTTCGATCTTGCTTCCGCTGATGTGATTGATGATACCTGTCTTAGTTATTTATTGAATGTTGTTATACTAAGAAGGTACGATCGAGATTGTCGAGAAACGAGGAAAATATGGCCATCGAGGTAATTACGTGGTGTTTGATTTAAATTTTCTCGAAATCTCGAATTAACGCACGCTTGAGAAAAGTGGGGCATTACATATATCATATAAGAATTTTATCTCTTATATATACACTTTTTCTATTATATTAAAAATATTATTTATGTTATGTCAAAACATAACATAAGTGGTAAAACTCTTAAATTTTCTTAGAGGTAACGTGGATCAATTTTTAGTGGAGATAAAAATATTTCATTTAGTGAGAATTGATTACCTGTTTGCTTAGAAGTATATAAATTTATAACTGCATCTAATTTATTCATAGATTAAATTAGGGGAGAAGGTCGATCTTTTCTAAGATTAGAGGGCAAAATCCAGACATTAAGCCATAAAATAAAAGTAAATAAAACTATTCATGTTATATATATAATATATCCTCCAATATTAACACTCTTATTTCCCTAAAATAAATAAAGAATTGAAGGTACAACCAACCAATACATGCAGCAAAGTCCCGTCGCTTTTCAATGGTACACATTAGCTACAGGGCACGTGCTTTGCTCGACGACTTGTGTTTGGCTGGCGTCCGTACTCTGCATTTATGGACCTGACAAAGTTGTCAATGTTTCAGTTGATTTTTTTTTTTTTATGATATCTGTGTATTTATATATTATCAAGATATAAAATTATATTAATTATTTTTTAATAATTAATGTATTATAAGTAAACGCTTGTCAAAAGATTTAAAAAAAGTTTAAAATAATTTTTTGATTGAAAAAAGAATACCGAAATTATCAAAATTTGAAAGACCATAAGTTCACGGAGACTAAAACTACACTCCTAGTCTCCTGAAAAATAGATAGATCTTCTATAGATGGTCCTGAAAACTATTTAGAAGATAGTTTTGAGGGATTTTCATAATCTTCAAAAACTATAATAAGTTTTGAAAATTGTAAGATTTAAGAATCTTAGAATTGGTCGTGTGAATTTTCTTTTAATTTGGGGAGTCATGAATAAAGTGCAAATAAGATAATTCTGACATTCAAAAATCATTTCAAGAGTTATGTAAAAGGAATAAACATTATCTATAAGTATCTTAATTCTAATAAATATTAGAATACTGAAATAAATATTATTTATAAAAATTATAATCTTAGTAGATCTCAAATAATTCCATACTTTTTTTAAGTAGATGAGTCTTCATTCTAAAAAATGTATGTTTCTGATATTAATTTTAATATAACATTTAAATTTTTAGTATTTGAATTAAATATCATAATGTTTACATAAGAACTGTCATGTTCCCTCTAATTATTTTTTTTTTACAGAGTTTAAGTAGGTTGACAATGACTTTTCCAATTAATAGATTTATTATTGTGTTTGAGTAATAACAGTAATAAATATATTTTATTTTTAGGTAAAGTATGCTTATTATATTTGTTAACATTCAACTAATTTTTATTAATTAATTAAATTATTTAAAATACAATAAATTTATTACTAGTAAAATTATTTAATTATTGAAAATAAAATAAAATAAACAAATTAGATGCATTAATTAAATGTCAAAACTATCATAAATAGTTTCCAACCAGTCACTGTCGGTGATGATTATTAAAACTAATTTTCAAAAATACACTTTTTTTAAATTTATTTTCAAAAAACCATTTTTCTAACCCTACATCTTAAAAAAAAGAGAGGGTACATTGGGACATTGGTTGGTGAGTTCAAGAAATCTATAAATTCAATTATGTATTACCACGTGTCCCATTTTGATTAGTTTAATAAATATTAAATGTTAAAAACTACTAAAATTTGTTAGATTTTGACTAGTTTGAGGAATCCATAAGTTTCCCAAACTTTTACTGACCAAAGTTATATTTGTCTCCTTATATTTTTATATTTTTTTATATAATTATTTAAAATTTTTATTATTTTAATTACACTATTTGATTTTCCTTTTCAAATTAATTTAATTAATATATTTTAACTTTCCTTTTATTATATAACAATATAATTTTTTTCGTTATTTCATTTATATTTATGTATTTACATTTTTTAGTCAATTTAACCATGTATTTTGATATGTACACAAAAAAAAAGTGAGATTAGTTAATTTAACTTTTTTTTTTTACACGTCAAAATACAAGATGTTAAATTAATTCGAGAATACAGATTCAGATATGTAATCAAAATAAGAAAAAATTCGAGTTGTCACGTAAAAAAAATATCAAAGTACAAGAATTTAAATTGACTTAAAAATAAATATATATATGTATAGTTAAAATAATAAAAAGTTCAGATGATCACATTAAAAAGAGGTAAAAATATTAGTGTAAAAATATAAATTCGGTCTTAACCATTATTTATAAAATTTAAGATTAGAGTGAATGGATTAATGAATCTACTACGAAGATCTAGTAAGACGTTATTGAATTTATAGACAAGACATTATTGAATTTATAGACAACACTGAAATTTTGTTTGACATTGTGAAACTTTTATTAGGTTGTCGACAACATTTAGGTGGTTTAAAGAATAAGATAAAATATAACTAATTTGATATCATATTGACATAGTGTGTCTCACCTATTAAGCCTTACTCTTTTAACAAGTAAGAAAATTATGTATAAGGGTGTCCACACAATTTGGGTTTTAATTTTAAAATTTAAAAAATTATATTAAAATGTATACATAAAAACATGTAGATATTAAATTATTAAAATTTATAAAATGTGTTTTAATATGAAATAAAAAATAAGCAAACAAAGCAAATAATTTTTGACTAATATAAATAAAAAAAATAATTATAAAAAAATAAAATTTATGGTAGTGGAATTGGGTTTGGCCCACAAATAAATAGTTAAATTTTGGTCTAACTTGATTTTAACAATAAAGATAAAATTAATTTCGTCTTTAATATAATTATGAAACAAAAATGCACTTTCAATATTAGAGACCGACTCTGAAATTTTTAACATAAATAGCTTATAAACATTGTTTCGATACTTCTTAATATTTTGGGATAAATAACGTTTCTAAAATGTCAAAATACACCATTTCAATATTATGGTGCTATCTCTAGTCTGTAACTCAAAACGGTTGATCCGATTGGACGATTTAGCATCGTCCTTAAAGAAATACGGTAGGCTGCGATGCACCCTATTGTCTCCCAATAAAGGATTACGTGGACAGCAAGCAGCCAAGGCCCGTAACTGTCAAAGTACAGACCAAGAAGATAAGATTTATGTCCCCTTCTTATTGCCACGTGCCCCTCACGTGCTTCTCCCCCCTGAATCCTTCATTTCTATCAATTGGTTTATTAAAATGTATTTCTTTACCACTATTTAATTTATTCCTTTTCACATTTTAGTGAAATTATAAAAAAATTGAGTAAGGAATTCCAAAATTAAGATTGTTGCGAATAAATAAAAATTTATCTATGAATTATTTTAAATATTATTAACATTGTGCATTATTTTTTTAATATAAAAAACTCGAGAAATTTTCAATTATTAACAATTTTGAGCTGAATTATCTCACTCTCTCTAAAATTTATGGTTCACCTAAACCCTGATTTAATCATATCAACACGTCTAATGGTGAGTCGAAATTTAGAATCTAATTTTTCAAATAGTCATATATAATTATATAATCTTGTATGAAGAGAAAACTAAACTCATAATATTATAATATTTTAAACTCTCAAACGCATGTGATAGCTTGTTTGCGTTGCCACAAAGGATTATGTTTTGATGTTAAGAAATTATATTAATAAATATTATTTTAAAATACTTTTGACATATTGTATTTAAACTTATGAATTCAAAATAGTAAGTAATTTATGAAACAATTTGGGCTTTAAGGGGTAGTTTGGATTGGGCTTTTGAGCTTTTATTATTACTATTATTAATTAATTGAATAAATTATTAAAAAACTCCCAGCCATAATGCTTCCTTCGAAACCTACAAGAGTCTCACACTTCACTCACTCTGCACGCTTAAACCCAAAACCCAAACCCCCAATTTTCTCGAGAAAAAGATGAATTTCCCGGAACCCAAACAGCCCCAGCAATGGCCTTCACTGCCAAAACCTCCACTCTCCATCCTCCAACAAGCTCTCAGCCATCTCCAAAACCACTGCTGCAACCTCCTCCACCACCATCTTCACCAAAATGCACTCTTCAATGCTCCTCCCTTCTTCAACCCCAACCCTTCCTCTCTCAAGACCCAGCTCGATTCCACCCTCTCGAGCCTCCGCCACCGCGCCCAGCAAGCAATCGAAGTTGGGTTTTCGAGCTTCCGCTCCGGCTGCGGTTCTGGCCCGGCGTGGGCTCGAATTTCCGAGAATAGTGGTGGTGGCGGCGTGGGCATGTCGATGGAGGCCATCGAAGAGCGGCTTACCGGCGTGCCGGTTTACGCTCTCAGCAACTCCTCGCAGGAATTCGTGTTGATTTCAGGAGCAAACGGAAAATCTCTTGGGTTGTTCTGTTTCAAGGAAGACGATGCTGAGGCTCTTCTTGAGCAAATGAAATCCATGGACCCCGTCATGCGCGAAGGCTCAAAAGTGGTTGCTGTTGCTCTAAACAAGGTGTAAATCTCTCTCTCTCTCTCTCTATATATATATAATATGGTAAAGATTCTGATTCTGTTAATGTAATTGTATAATTGTAAATAGTAGCAGCTGTTGCTCTGAACAAAGTGTAAATTTGCTCATGTAGTCTGATTTTGTATCGCCAAGTTTGTTTATTTTTCTGTCAACGTAAACGTGCAATTGTTCATTTATTTATTTTGGTTACTAACAGGCGATTGTGATTGCAGGTTTTTCAGCTTAAACTTGATGGTGTGGCCTTTAGGTTAATACCGGAGATATCTGAAATGGAAAATGCAATAAAGGTGAGTTATTTGGTAATCTTCTGTTCTTTTTGAAGATTTCGGATTCTTTCTTGGTGGGCACCAGTTAAATCTCCCTTCCACTTCAAATTGGTAAGCTAAGGACAAAACCAACAATGATACTAACTTTAATCCTTACGTATGGTTGATTACACGAATTATTGATCCATAGCCATCAATGCCATATCCCCTATTACATCCTTCGTCATATTTAAGGGTTTTCCCACCAAGTTTTCTTTGGGTTGCCTCTCTGTATTTTGCTACAAACTAACTCCATTTCATCCACTTGCCACACAAGTGCAACTATTGGTCTGGCTTTTCAGATTATTAAACAATCTTAATTGTGATCCTTGCATCTTATTTTTATAGGTGATACTCCCATCTTCTAATATATGATGTCATTTTTTATTTTATTTTCTCCTCTGTGGTCGTATATCAACCATAGCATTCTCATCTAAGCTATGCCCATATTTTATATATGTTGGTATTTAATTGTCCAACAATATGAGCCACATAACAAAGATGGTCTTATAGTTGTAAATGTTCTTCTTCTTCATCTTTATAGTTGATACAAGATAATCCCGTTCATGGGGTGGTATATACACACACATATATATCTTTATATATATATGTATGTATATATTCTCTGCCATAAAGAGATAGAATTCAAAAATCCATATAATGTGAATTTCCTGATGCTGTAATCTTCAATAGCTTTAGCATGTGACAACTGACAAGCTTAGTATGCATCAAATAATGAATATGGAAAATTGAACAGCAAGAAGTTGTAGAGCTTGACAGATTGAAATGGTTTGACTTATTCCAGCTTATGTGATTATTCTTCATATATCTATTATCTTCTGCCAGAAATATGACATTCTAATGTGTATCCACATTTGCAGTCATGCTAGAAAATAATCTTGACCTGTTTTCACACCAGGTGGTATAATGTTTTCTATCTTTTTTCTTTTTGTTTTTGGTTATGGAATATCTATGTAGGAGAGACAAAAGGCTGGTTTTCGAGATGAAAGCTTTGCTGGGGTTCCTGTTTTCCAGGTTCTCTTATCTAAGTTATTCATTTGCCATTATTTTCTTGTATATTTCTTGTGAAGGTGTATTTATAATCGAAATATGTTCAAATAGGGGTCTAAAATTTAGTTATGAAATATTTGTAATGCAAGCCCATGAACCAAAAGTAATGAAATCACTACTGGAATATATAATTTATATTAGGCACAGCTTTGGGCTGGTGAGGGTTGTTTCTTGGGCAGTGGGGAAGAGATGCAGTTATGGGGAATATTTGATCAGGGAGGCTACAGGACACACCATAATGCTGCACAGATAAGAAACTGTAATGTATCTGTTTACAGATGCTTTATTTATTTGTTTAAACTGTTAAATATATGAAATTTGGTGGAAGTTATATGCCTGTGGCCTTGCATTATCTTCCACACACACACACACACACACACACACACACACACATACTGTTCTTATAGGGAATATCTATAGAGCTAGCTTGGACTTAACGGAACAAGATTACCCTAGATAGTTATCCTGTTATATACCCTTGTAAACAATAAGTGTTGGAGTATTATATTAAGATCATATAATTGGTTGCATTTTTTGAGCTTATCAAATTGTTAATGAACTAGTTAGCCCTCATGCCGTAGTCACTGTCACTGTCGCTGTCGCCAACTGCTTGTAGCACCAGTGACATTTCTACAATATTAATCCTCTAGCCTCTCTCCTGCCATCTCCAATCTAACACCAATGGTTGTTACTTTCTCTATGGCTCCTAGTTAGGGTTGAGTTCTGTATGACCTGTCCTTATGCTAACTCTTTATTGCATTTCTTTGACAATTTGGTTTGTAAATTGTTTAGTGTTCTGAGTCTTTTTAAAAAATTGTGGAATTGGGAGTAATGAGGGGTTAGTGCTGCTGAAGTCTCCATAGAAACTCTTTAACAGGTGTTCTTAATTATTATTATTTTCTTTTTTGGGTCTCTGGATAGAAACCAACCTTACTTCATCTTCATTCTTGTTCATGCTAGTCACTTGTTACAATTTTTCTTCTGGATTTGAACAATTGTATGGAGATCAATTGCGAGGTCTCTCAGGTCCTAAAAGTTTATAATTTCTAAGCCTATTCCAGCATTTAAATAGTTGGATTTAGTCCATTAGTCACATGAAGTTTGTTGAGAAAGGACTGAATATAATCACCAAAAGCGTCTTTCTTGGTGTAAAATTCATTGGATCATACATGGATTTTAGACTCACATATGACATATGCACACTTCCTGTTTAGGTGCTTTAAACGCTAGGATGCATCTTTCTTGTTCTTCTTGGCTCTTATTCTATGCATGCTGGTTATTTAGCTGGATGCTTTGTGCACTGAAACCTATTTCCTTTTTTGTACAATTGAATATTCTATTAGTTCGTCCAAACTTATACGACAATTAACAAATTGCATCTAATATTGTTAAACTGTAATAGTAGTAGCTCAAACTTGGTTGTATTCTAAAACATGAACTTGATCATGGTTCTGTTGCTCAGCAAATCTGGAAATTGTAACTTTCGTTTCATTCTGATAAGTTTGAAAGTTACTAAAGCAAACACATGCTTTTAGTTTTGGTTTTAAAAAATCTGCTCTGATGAGATTGAGATTTGCTGTATGTACAATTAATGTCCTTGTCCTGTGGTTTTATTCTGGCATAGAGATACTTTGGGATATTGCTAGTTGGCTGAATCAGAAACTTTAGTTAAAAAAACTGTTGTTATTGAATAAGATCTGTAACTCAGATTGAAACTACAAAAAATTGAGTTATGAATCATAGTTTTATTTTTTCTAATGTAGGACACAGCGGCATCAATGGGTTATATAATCTCATGTGAATTGATAAAATCCTATGAACACCTTAAGGGTCAAAAAGTTGGGGAGCCCAACTATTTTTTGCTCTTTACAACAAGAAGCACTAGCCTTAAATCTCACTAAGCGGGGTTGGCTACATGAATTTTAGGCCTCAATATCTCTATCCATAACCATATCATCTGTAAGGCCATCTATATCATATTTAAGGTTTTCCACCAAGTTTTTCTGGGTCTTCCTCTCCCTCATTTGGTGTAAATTTCTTGCATTTCATCCACTTAATATACAAATGTTTCTGTCGGTCTTCTTCTCATGTGTCCAAACCATCTTAGTCATGATCCTTGCATCTTATTTTCAATAGGTTCCACTCCAACCTTATTTTTGTTGATCTTGTTTCTTACTTCGTCTTTTCTTAGATGGTTGCACATCATTGTAACATTCCCATCTCAATTACGGAGATATAACTATATTGTTATTTACTAAATGTATTCTTTATGTATTTAATTTAGGGTTAAAATGTTATTATTAGCTGTGACTGATGGGACAGTCATGCTCTGACTATGCCATTTCTGTGCTCTGTCCATTACTCTGGTAATATTAGGATCGCGTTAAAGGTTATTCTTTCAATGAGAGGTGAGAGCTCTGGGGGCACTAGAGATTGCAACTACATAATAGAAGTGGGAGATTTCCAAAAGGGGAAATAATTGTGATACTACCATGCTGGGTTTAGTTGGACCACTCAAACAGAGAACTGAACTGGCCTGTTTCATTTCATTTAGGTTCTACGGCGGGTCAGTTTGGTTCTGAGTTTAGAAGTTTGGAACTAATCTTGATTAGTTTGTTCTAGCCTTCTAGGTCAAGTGCAGAACTGAACCAAAATAAACTCTGTATCCATATTAGCTGGGAATGAACAGGCTTGAATTAGTTGTTGCTAATACTTCTAACCTTCTTGTCTGATTTTCACTGAGCGAATTTATGCGATGACAAGAGTTCTCCAATAGAGTGAAGTTTATTGAACATCTTGATTTTGCAGTCAAGGAGCTTAATTTTGAGGAGCCAGGGTAAAAGATATCGACCTGTTTTTTTCAGGAAGGTTAGTGCAGAAGACAGACGTCTTGACACACAATATCTGATTGTAGTTTTTTCACCATGATTACATTTTCCATTGCCCCATTGATTCATGTAGGAGGACCTGGAAAAGTCGCTATTGAGAGCTTCTCGTCAGCAGAAGAGATTGAATCCTGTCTTCAGAGAGGGTGATATTCAGGTACACTCTTTTGTCTCCTTAGGTTGATGGCTGCCGTGCCTTGTGACACCATCTTTCACTTGCATGATTCCTTCGACTTGTGTAGGTTGCTGTTCTTGAGGATATAATACAAGGGATGAAGGTAAGAAACTTCCACATATGTTTCCATCTTGTACTTTTGTTTGATTGCAAAGTGGCTGGGTACTAAAAAAGAAAGTTAGAGCATGCCTCCTAAGGCGGATTGTTTATTCAGTTTGTTTTCAGTTCTAAAAATAGGAAAATATTGGATCATGAAGCTGGTGATGTCTTCTTGTAATGAAATTTCATTCTTTTACCTGCCCCCTGAGACTAATTAAAAAGATCTTGGGTGCCATAACATGAGAGGGCTATTCACATTTGAAGACAAATGCATTATGCAACTAAAATGTGAGGTTTTTGTATATACCAAATCTGTTCCTAGGACGATCCTCGGTAATTAAGGAAAGCCACTAGGGCATGGCCATTTTTCCCCCTTCTCAAGCATCAGTCTGTTTAAGCATTCTTGGAACAGGAAAAAGTAAGCGTATAAATAACAATGCAGGACAGTACCATGGCAACATGGGATGATGTCGTCTTCATCCCTCCTGGTTTTGATGTTTCAGCCGATCCTTCCCAGAAGTAGATTGCTCCATTTGCTGGTTCAGCTAAATGTCACGGCCAACTTAGCGGTTTGCCTCTTTTCCTGTAGGCCTATGCCATACGTGTAAACCAACTACCAGTAAGCATAGAACTTGTGAAGTCATTCTCCGAACACTGCGATTCTCTTGTGTAACTTCTCTGGGAAAATGCACTTTACTTAATTACTTTGCTGTACCATATCATAGGAGAAATATATCCTCTGTTTTCCAGATTTGAATTGTTTGAAAACATAGCTTTTCTTTCTTCTTAGTCTGGTTGAAATTATTTGTAACCTCTCTATGATTTAGCAGAGGCCAATTTTGGCTTGTTGATTGAACTGATATGAAGAAATTTGTGTCTGAAGCACAGGTAGTCTCCATTTTCTGTTGTATTCAGCCGCCTGATTTGATTGTATCTGCCATATTCTTGCTTAAATCTTCATATTTTGGGAGGTAGCTTCTGAACAGCATTAACTTGATCTTATGAATTCCATAGTTACATCTAGCCAGTACCCTTTGCGTCATGATATTAAAGCCAACGCAGGAATGTTGTTGGGTGGGTGCGAGCTAGGAAACTGTTTGGAGACTGTTTTTGATTTCGATAACGATTTCTGGCTTGGCAAGGATACCATGAATTAAAAGTAGAGTTTGTGATGACTCAATCTCACATCCGATAGTCTACTAGGTTAGTTTCAGCATGTTATTTGATCTTACAGGTCGATAGTTACTTTCAACTAGTACTTTTGAGTAAGGATTCATGATGTTATAGAGACGATGTGAATGCCTTTAGGATAAGCACTTCATGATAGTAGCTGGAACCCAAATCACCTGGGTTCCATTAGGTTTCTTATTTGCTGGCACCCAGTGGTTGGTCTTTATGATTCGATTAGGGTTTGCCTTTAGGATAAACACTTCATGATAGTAGCTGGAACCCAAATTGCCTAGGTTCCATTAGGTTTCTTATTTGCTGGCACCCAAGTTGTTGGTCTTTATGATTTGATTAGGGTTTTAAGCATTTTTTGATACCCACAAGGAGAAAAAGTTTGGTGGAGGATGGTCCAATCAAAATCAAAATTAGAGTAATGATGAGACAAATAAATAGTTTTAAGTGGAATTGGCAGCATCGCATAAAGAGAACCTTCTTTGATGCCTCTTAAGTGGGAATCTAAGGTTGGGCTGGATTTAGGTTTCTTAATGGGTTGTTTCAAAGGTTTGTTTTGTTTATAATCTTTTCGGGACATCCGTTAAGGTACATTTAATATATTTTAATTTTGGCATTTGAATGATTTTATTAGTTGATAAAATATTTTAAAATATAATATATTTATTATCAATCAATAAAAATCAATAAAAGTATTTAGTACTGGAACGAAGTGTATTAATTATACCTTAATAAGTGTCACGAGATACTCGTCAGCAAAATTTTTTAAAATTTTAAAAAAAGTTATTACATTTAAAAATAATGAAAATGTGTTTTTGAAATTTTTTTAATATTACAAAATGACATCAAAATATTTTTAAAATTATAAAAATTATCTAGAAACAATGTTTTTAGTATTTTGAAAATAAAAACGTTTTAGAAACGTCAAAACCGCGCTTCGAGGTGTATCATAGATTTATTTTAAAATAATCAATCCTTAAATAATCATTCGCACTAATTAATGTTCTAAGATGGTGCACCCGTGATGATAACTAGTATTGTTGTCATCAACTAGATTTAATTAATTAAAAAAACTAGATTTAATTAATTAATCACAAGTCTTATGATTGATTGAGAGATCAACTTAGATTTAATTATGCAGAGGTTTGATGATTGAGGCAGTTCTTCACTTTAACTATTTAATTTTATCTTTAATAATAGAATATGTTGGGGGTATCTTTACTAAAATCAAACTGGTCTTTAAACTAGTTTAATTGGCAATGTATAATTCATCGTCTCTAAGTTAGAATTCAGATTTTGAAATATTACGATTATTTAGTACTTCAAATAAAAATTAAACAGATTCTTTGCGAACTAATAAAAATCATCAACCGAATTGAGCAAACTAACAAATTAATTTGAGTGGTTTTAATCAGTTTATGCACATCAATGGTCTCTCTCTCTCTCTCTCTTTTTTTTTTTTAAAACAAATAAGCCGATTTGATTCGATTTTAACAATTATAGCCCTTAATATGGTCTTTTTCATTTTTTTGTTGTTTTCCGTCACCATTTTTTTGAACTAATATATCAGATTTGATTTGATTTTAACAACTATAGTCCTTAGTATAGTCTTTTTCTTTTTTCTTTTTTTTTTTTTGCTTCTTGTCACGATGCTTGCTTTTAATTATTACCGAAATAAACTTGTTTCTTACCCTCCATTCATAGTATTCTTAACTAGTGTACATTACTCTTTGCTAATTTGTCTCTTTGTGAGTGTGTTATAGAAGATTTAGCAACCACACATTCTCCCTGTCTGTTTTCTATAGTACAATTATATATATATATGTGTGTAATACTGCCACACCTTCTTCAATAATGGATGTCAAGATGCTGTTTTAGGTTTTATCTTATCATGATTTTTTTTTTATTGCGAAAAATTCAAAATCTCTATAAGACAATTAACTTTCGGTTTGTGATGTACCGTTCTCTTTAAAATTCACGGTTCGCACAGCCTCAATTTAAGTTGTACGAACATGTGAGGAGTCACGAGCCAAAGCCCAAGAGCCTAGCTCTACGAAGAGACACTATTGGATGCGCAAACTCGCATAAAAATAAAATCAAATCAACAATCTTGTAATATTTCAAGTTTTCAAACACAAATGACGAACAATTGTGCTATCTCAAAAGGTTATCTTATCGTGGCTTTATGGTGATAGTCTTTGGTATTAGTTTCATCAAATTTTATATGTAATAAAGTTAGAGTTAGCTTAATTAAAAATATGTAACATATAAAATTCGTGATTAATATAGTTTAAAGATATAAAAATAAGATTAATAAACACATTTCTAAGTTGAGTGAACGGATGAAATGAAAGAAATTTGTAGCAAATGTGATGGAGGAGGATTAAAGAAAATTTAGTAAAAAATATTTAGACACGATTTGAAATATGGTCATTTAAAAGATATGATCGCAGATAAAAATGATTAGAGAATTAAATTTCATGCAATTAACCTTATAATATGAATATTTAGCCTATATTAGTCCCATATTGTGCACCCAATTTTTTCACTTAATTATTAGTTGAATTATTAAGCCTAGATTAATGCATCACTTGAGAAATTAATGGTACTTGTCGCATGGCCCAATTAAAGCCTTAATTTCCTACTTCCTGTGCATATTGTTGTCGTCTAGGGTTTACTTTGTTCTTGAGGTAACATTGCCGCAAAAGTGATGTTACATTGCAACAACCACAACCATTATAATATATTAGTTTACTATTCCCATATAATAGAAACAAGCCATAATTGAGTGGTTCAAATCTAATGCCATGGGCTTATTAACTAAGAGCGAATTAATTCCCAAGCACAAATCAAGAAATACACTTAATCAGTATTTGAATATTTTAAAATTAGCCACTACAACTCAATGGGCCAAAGTTCAAGAGATAGCATGGTTAATTTTGAAAAATTCAAGGATTATTAGTCTAATTTTAACATTTAATGGGTGTTTGGGCTAAATAATCAAAGTTAAGAAAGTATCAATTAATTTACCCCCATAAATATTTATATATACATTTTTGTGTTAATCACACCACCTTTCCATAGGCCAAAGTTCAGGAGGTGTGATGTCTAATTTTAGAAAGTTTAAGAATTGGTTCAGGGAATCCCTTAAACAGACATAAATTATTAATAATCGTGTAAAGATAAATTTAAATCTATGCTCTTGAAGTAATTTAAATTTTCAAACGCATGCGATAATCGTGTAAAGATAAATTTAAATCCATACTCTTGAAGTAATTTAAATTTTCAAACGCATGCGATAAACGTGTAAAGATAAATTTTCAAATCCATGCTCTTGAGGTTACACATTTTTCATTATTTTTATAGTTTCTTTATTTTTATTTTATATTATATTAATTCTTTTGTTATATATATATATAAATATATAATTAAGTTAGTAGATAAGGATGGCAGGAGTACTGTCTTGTTTCCTTCTCCAATTGGGGGCCCATTGTAATTAGAATCTTTCTCAAGATTTCTTCTCCACCAAGTCATTAAATAATTAAGGTCTTTTCTAGCTATTACTTCTAATATATATCCATTGAAAATGTTATTAAGATGAAATATTCAACTTATTCTCTTCTATGAAAAAAAAAAATAATGATTTCCGAACCACCCCACCAATTAAACTATATCTCTTAAATTGAAATAATCACTCGACCAATTAGGTCAAGAGAGCAAAATACTCACTTTACTCTTATCGGGTGAAATAGACGATCATTTTAAGTAAAATCTTATTATTCTTAAAATATATTATCTTATATACAAATGATATAATACGAGTCATTCTTAATATTTTTACTCACTTAATACATTAATGAATGAGTGTTATTTTAAGAGTCAAAATTGGGTGTTCAAATAGTATTTTTATTTATGATACTCTATTCCAATGAGCACTTTGACTAAGAAAAAATATTATTTAAATATTTATTTATAATATTTTTAATAATATTTGACATAAAATATAACACATTGACACATGATGTAAAAGGAAAAGTGGCAAATGAGCATTTTTGGGATAAAAATGATTTAATGTGACAGCTTGCAAGGTTAAAACTATCTTCTTGGACAAGAAAGGAAAGATTATGGGTTAAATAAGAGAATTTCGTGTACTAAAAATAATCATATTTAATAATTTTAATAATTGTATTTGATCGTTGAAAAATAATAAAAAATGTGATTATTATTATTATTATTAAAATAATAATATTTTGAATATGAAGATATAATTTTAATAATTAATTTGTGTACGGATGGGATGGGTGATAGGTTGGTTTGAAGGGTCAAATAATATGTATGAAGCTTTGTTTCCTTCCTTTCATTTCATGGTATGGTATGGTATTATTGGAACAATGGCTTCCCTTTCGGTGGGCATTGGAGGAAGTGAAGGCGGTGTGGCATTAGGAAGAAAAAATATCTGACCCAGAAACCAATGACGAAGGAAAGAACTCATCGTCAAAGTTGGAGCCTTATGAGGCTCCAAATTATGATGCCGCACATATAATATTAAATTATAATATTCTATTTAGAATAATTTTTTAAATTTATTTATATTTAATTTTATTATTATTCAAATATAATAATAAATTTATTAAATAAAAATATCATACTCAAGTTATTTAAAATCTATAAAAAAAATATTAGAGAACGTAAAAAAAAATTATATATAAACACTTTGATATTTAAATTAAATATTAAAAATTTAAAATCATATTAAAACGAGACTTACTAGGGTTTATAAAATATATATATTTTTAAAAATTTTTATAAATAAATTTTTTTAGATAATATTTATTTTAATATTTTAAAATTTATTATAATTAAAATTTTTATAATTAATATTTATCTTGATGTTTCAAAATTCATTAGAATTAAAATCTTGACAAATAATATACTTATTTTTTTATAGAACTCCTTAAAAAAATTTAAATATTAAAATTATTTTATTTATACTTTATTTAAACTTAATTATAAAATAAATTACACATTTTTAACTCAAAAATGGTCAAATCTCTAATAGAAAGTTTGAAAATACTATTGCCAGTGCGAAAGCCAGTTGGCATCCACCCACTGGTCCAACCCAATCATAGCAAATGAAGAGAGCCGATGGAGGGGGGGGGCCACATTCGGCCTTTATGGACAGAATCATTCTTCTAGTTCCATCCACATATATAAATATATCATTTTTTCATAATTTTTAAAATAAATAAATTTCAAAAAATTAATATTAAAAGAATACATTTTTTTATTATTAGAACCTCCTCAATGGACCGCCCAGGCATTTACTCTATTGAACTATTTTTTTCTACTATTATAAGTATTGTCATTCGAATATAATAATAAATTTAATATTTAAAAATATTATCATCAAATCACCTATTTTTGTAAAAAGAATATAATTAGAAAGTGTAGAAAAATTTTTATCAAATATTTTAATACTTAAGCGAAGAACTGAATATGTTAAAAACTTGAAGATTGTATTTATACTAATATCAAAAATGTGTATTTTTTGAAATAATAGTATTTTTATTTAAAAAGGAACATAGAGCAATATTAAATCGCTTAGAATTAAGATTCTTACAAATAATGTCTATTATAATATTTTAAAATTCACTAAAATTAAGATTCTTATGAATAATATTTATTTTGATATTATAATATCTTTTTAGAATTAGAATTTTTTAAGAATAAGATCTATCATTTTTCTTAAATTTTTGGAAAGATTTTCAAATGTCATAATTATTCAATTTATGCATTGTGCCAACTTGCTCTCCCTTCTAATTAGAGAAAAATTATACATTTTTAACTTAAAAAAATTATTTTAAATTTTTGTAGTATTTTAATAAAATTTTTCCTATGATATAATGACAAGCAATCTTATTTCGTAACCTAAGGTTGATGATTTTTTCATTTTATCATTCTCAATAGAATTTAGAAAATAAAATTATTTATTATATTATTAAAATTTAATAAAAGCCTAATCTTATAAGTGAGATTAGTACCCAATATTTATATTTCAAATTCTAAACTTACCCTTTAAAAAAAGTAAAGAAAAAAAAAAGATGCCCTTCAAGGGGTGTGACAATTATATATAGCATAATGTAATATACTAATCGCTCTAAAAGAGGTTTTGTTTTTAAACCTATTATCATTAATATGAGATAACCCTTATTATATGAAAGTTTAACTCATTAATTAATGACCATAAAATGAGAACCAAAAGACCCTTTAATAAAAATGATTCATGATTATGAAAATACAACTATATATTATCCCACATAACACTATAAAATTCTATAAATATATATATATATATATATATATGTACACACACTTTCAAGCCCTTGGAAATGAAAAACCAAGAATCCAAAACCAACCACAAAGCCAAAAAACAAAAGTTTCCAGCTTTCATGGCGTAGGCTCAGCTGGCACCAGCTTTCCATGGATTCATTCTCAACTCAGCGTCCATTCACGCGTCTCTCTCTCTCTCTCCCCCTCTTTTTCACAGGCATTTCCCCCTTCCTTTAATTATACAATTAATCTCTCTCTCTCTCTCTCTCTCTCTCTCTCTCTTTCACAGGCATTTCCCTCTCCCTTTAATTATACAATTAATCTCTCTCTCTCTCTCTCTCTCTCTCTCTCTCTATCCCCCTATATATACTGATACCCACTAACCCAAACTCATATCCCACTTCTCACCGCTTTCTGAAACCCTAAACATGGCATTCATGTCTTTCATTAATGGCTTCTCAACCCTTTTCCTGGTTGCCCTTCTCGCGAGCTCTATGATGGCCGCCAAAGGCGGCAACTTCTACCAAGACTTCGACGTAACGTGGGGCGATCACCGGGCCAAGATCTTCAATGGCGGCCAGCTTCTGTCTCTGTCTCTGGACAAGACCTCCGGCTCCGGATTCCGGTCCAAAAAAGAGTACTTGTTCGGCCGGATTGACATGCAGCTCAAGCTCGTTGCCGGCAACTCCGCCGGCACTGTTACTGCCTACTACGTACGTACAGTTTCCTTTAACTTGTTTACTATAATCAGACCTCTAGCTTTATTAGTAGCTTACTGCCTTCTATATATATATAAATATATATATAGTAATAATTGCCAATATATATATATATATAATTCTTGTGTTTGAAAGCAACCTTACGTACGATTGATTAAAGAGGGCATCTACCAAGGCTTGAAAAGGAAAATTAAAGAAATGAAATGAAAGCGACACATGAATATATGGAGTGAAGCTATCAGTAACAGTAATACTACCGTTAATTAATTACCTCCTCTCCATTGGAATTGAACAGTAGGAATTATATATATATATATTATGATATTAGCTAACAATAGCATTTCAAACATTAATTAAGACGTCAATGTTTCCAAAGATATAGAAAATGAAATGAGAAAGTGATTTGTCTTTATCTTTATCTTTATCTTTACCTTTATTGTTTGGAGAATTGGAAACAATCTTTCATATTATAAAGGGGTTTTCGCCAACTTTGACGTAGAACTTGATTCATGCCCCCAAATCAACAGAAATTACGTCAAGAAATCATCTTTCACAACGTGTAATTCTTTCTGGAAACTTGGTGGAACCTTCTGAACTGATCGTGCATGTGTGTTTGTGTGCGCAGTTGTCTTCTCAGGGGCCGACGCACGATGAAATCGACTTCGAGTTCTTGGGAAATCTCTCCGGCGACCCTTACATCGTCCACACAAACGTCTTCACTCAGGGCAAGGGAAACAGAGAGCAGCAATTCTATCTCTGGTTCGATCCCACAAGAAACTTTCACACTTACTCCGTCGTTTGGAACCCACGACAGATCATGTAAGCAATTTGCGATATAAATTTCTCAGGGACAAAGAATGGAATCTTGATGAAGTTAATCAATCTCACGAGCTTGCTTTCTATCTGCAGATTCTTGATCGACAACACCCCGATCAGAGTATTCAAGAACGCGGAATCCATCGGCGTGCCGTTCCCCAAGAACCAGACGATGAGGATCTACTCAAGCCTGTGGAACGCCGACGACTGGGCGACGAGAGGCGGCCTGGTGAAGACCGACTGGACGAAGGCGCCGTTCACGGCTTACTACCGGAACTTCAACGCCAAGACATGCTCCGGGGCGTGCACGGAGTCGTTCGGCGACGGCGCGTGGCAGAGCCAGGAGCTCGACGCCCACAGCCGGAGGAGGCTGAGATGGGTTCAGAAGAATTTCATGATCTACAATTACTGCACCGATCTGAAGCGCTTTCCTGAGGGGCTTCCGAAGGAGTGCCAGCGGAGGTCGAGGTTCCTCTAGAACCTTCTGGGCGTGTGTGGATGGAGAAGGAGTTTGTAAATGTGTTGGAAAATTCTTTAGTTCTTGTTTGTTAATGTATTTTGTTTTTCTTTTGTGTTGTATTGCTGTTTTATCACGAGGAGTTTGTTGGGTGGGTTCCATATATATCTCTTTGATGTCAAATAAAATCCATTTTTCGTATTCTTGTTTGATATGATATGATATCATCTCCCTCATTTGATCTTATCCATTAATTTAAATTCTTTCATTTTAAGATAATTTTTATTGTTTTAAGAAAAAAAAATCTAGTGACTAGAGTCCAATATGTTTGACTTTTAACATAGTTAAAGCTTATTTAATGTCTTCACATTAAATGTAATGAAAACCCTAAAAAAAAATAAAAATTATTTAGGCATTCAATTTTGATATTTGAGATGATACTTATAGTGTGTTGTCATATTAATACATTTCAAAATTAGCTCATATTCGAGGGTTAATGTTGAGTGTACAAATAGCACTTCTGAGTTTGAGTTATTATAAGGTTATATGTTTTGAGTTTCTTTCTGTACAATTGTCTATAATCTACATCTATTTAAAAGGCTAGATTTTGAATTTCAGATCATAATTTACCTATTAGATTTGCTCAAATTAAGGTACGATGGACCATATATTTTAGGAGAATGAGACGATCTTAGTCAAAGATTATACGTTGATCGAATAAGTATTGACACTCCCGTATTGGAGCTCGACTTAATTCTTTTAATTTTAAAAAGTCTAAATAAACACTTATGGTTTTAGACTCCCAAATAATCACACTTCGAATTGCTGTCTACAAAGGTATTCATAGTATCTCGCCCAAATAAATGCAAGGACCCTTGTAACTAAGTATGCGTAAGGCAAATTGAGCTTTAATTCAGGTTTTGCTTTGAATGTAAGGGTTTGGTTTTGGGTAGACTTAACTTTATTAGTCCTGAAGGATAGTAGTTACGGGTTCATAATATAATAATAAGAGGCTCTTTGGCTTACTTATTTTTTTTTTTTTTATAACTTTTTAAGGTATTTAGCTTTTAAGTTAAAAGTTGAGTAGTATTTAAATTGATAATATATTTGGATAAATGTATTTTTAAACTATTAATTAATAATTATGTGTTTGGTTTGAAAGAATTGATAAGGTATTAAAATTTGATAAAAAGACTAAAATAGATATAGTGTTAAATGATGTAAAATTTTATCATTAGATGTTGATAAATTATACATAATTATTAAAAATATATTAATACAATATTATTATATGTATTATATATATATATATATGTATACATACGCGAAACAAATGAGGGTGATGAGGGCATAGATGGCCGATGATGAAGGTGGGGACGGTGACAGACAATATATTGCCGATGGGGTGACGGATAGCCAACGACGGAGAAGGAGTTGAAGCAGATGGGGTGATGATCGGTCGGGGTGATGGCCAATGACCGGTCAGGGCGATGGCCAATAGGAAGTGGCCGGTAAAGGCGATAGCGATCAGGGCCGACCCTGAGGGTAGGCAACCTAGGCTTGGGCCCCCCACTAAGGCCAGTTTTGCCTTTGTTAGCATGGGCCCAGCTGACCTTATAAGCATGGGCCCATTTTATATTATATATATATAATATTAAATAATATTAAAGGCCTGAAATATTAGGGGCCCCATATAAAATTTTGCTTTGGGCCCCTAATTTCTCAGGGCCGGCCCTGATAGCGATGGCTGACGATGGTGGCCGAAAGAGCTGGAAAAGCAAAGCGACGAGAGGTAGAGGTTGAAGAGAAGAGCATGGCTAAAAATTAGTAAAAATGATGAGGATAAAATGGTAAATTCATCGGTCAACGTAATTTATATATAAGCAGTATTTTGCAAAACCTTCTCCACCAGTTTTTGCAAAACGCTGGTGAAGTGCATCCAAATAACTCACCAACTTTTTTTTAATAGCTTATAAGTTGTATCCAGTCAAACTGGTAAGCCAAACACCTTCAAACACTATTAACCAAAAATGAATGTCTTTTGATGGTGTTTATATAACGTTTACCCTAAGGTCTAAAATGTAGGTTTAAGCATTAATATTTTTGTTAAAATAAATAAAAATAAGTTTTATTGATTTATCCTTCTAAATTAAAAGAATTAGGTTTATCTTTACTAATGAATGGACAAGTGACACCTAGTGACAAGTTGTGAAACAACTCTTATTTTTTTTTTTTTACAAAATATTAATTAGACATTTAATTATGATATTTTTAATGTCATGTATATATTGATATTATTGTTGTCTAATTATAATAATTAAATTATATTTATTTAAAGAAAAAAACTTAGCAAATAGCTACCATGGCCATGGCTAGAGAGTCAAGTCAGTTCAGAAAAGGTTGGCAGCAAACATGAGGGCTCAACCTGCTATCTCTTAGAAAACAAGGTTGAAGAGTTACTTATCCAGAGGGTCCTGCAAAAGGACAACTCTGGAAAGGGAAGAGGGTCTTCAGATGAGAAGGGCTCTACAAGAGTATGTGTAGTGCTTGCTAAAGAGGTGATTTAGAATTGCAAAAAAGGTTTTTCGATAGGTTTTTGGCCAACTTTAATCTTTGAATTTGAGAGACAAAAAATAGTCAGAGGCACAGAAAGATTTCTCTTACATAAATCCTCCTATGCATAAGTCAAATATGATCATGATATTGAAGAGGTATAAATGTTGTGTGGATACAGAATGTAAATAATGTTCTCAAAGAATAAGGATTCTTTAGATGTGATATGAAGAAAGGGATTTGGTATAGTTGAAGAGTTAGAATCACGACCCTAAAAACCAAGAAAATGATCTTAAAGAATGAGAGGTCATGAGATATTTATACCTCTCAAAGGATTGGGATAAGTAGCACATTGGGAAACATGACGCACATGCACGAGGGCACGTGGCGTGTCCCCTTCGAGCGAGAGTGTCTAATTATCCCTAAATTAATATTTAAGAAGACCTTAGTGAGAAACTATCTCAAATTCTCCGAAGGAAATAGGCTTGAAAAGGCATGTCATATTGTGCAGAACAACATAAGTTGAGGTAATGAGAGGGTTGTCTCCCAAAGATGCTTTGGAGGCATGTGGGGTAAGTTTTGAGTAAGTTAGTCTCTGAAAGGACCTCAGATGGACTTGACAGGTCTTCGAGAGATAGGTATCTTGAAGACTCCCTGGGGGAAGGTCTCTCCCGAAAATTGTGGTCCTTTTTAGAGAAAGTTTCTCAAAATCTCTTTATAAGATATATTATAACAGATATGACACAAAATATAACACAATAATACATAAATATTATTAAAAATATCCCAACTAATTGTTTAATTAACATTTTGGCTCCCCTTAATGATCGTACCTGCCAAATTAAGGATATATTCTCCAACAAAACCCCAATTAATTAGGGAGGGAATCTCTCATTAAACAAGGGGAAATGCATCAAGTGAATCCCCCGGAAAGTGACCGCAGCGCCGCGGTTGGATGAATCAGCCGCTGGCGCAGCCAGGGCGGGCGCCGCCGCGGGCCACAGCCACCCACCCACCAAATATACGTCGGTGGGTAGGCGAATAACAATTAACAACCAGCAATAGTGGCCGCAGCCAGAGACTCTTTGAATTAATTAATGGCCTCCAGGGGATGAAACCAACCCGAAGCTGTCACCAATAATGATCCATGGGACAATACCCACAGCCACAGGCTTCTAAAGCATATGATTCACAGTTTTGTTGTGTTCATTGCATTGCATTAGCTTAGCCGTGTTTAATCATAACATTAATTGATTGCATCATGTTGTCATCCAACATGAGAAATTCAATTTCCATGGCAATTAGGAGTATTTTGTATAATATAAAGGAATTTTATTTTATACATTTTTTTGTTGTATCTTAAATTTTTGTAGGCCAAATCTATATTTTTGTCCTGTTTTTTTACATTTTTTTACGTGGTTATTTAAATTTTTCATTGTTTCAATTATACACTTAGAGTTGTATTTTTTAATCAATTTAACTCTTATATTTTGACTTCTTTTTTTTATAATAATTTAAATTTTTCATTATTTCAATTATACCTGTATTTTTGAGTCAATTTAAGTTATGTATTTTGATATGAACAAAATGTGACGTGTACTTTATCGACATCGGTGCCTTTAAATTAATTAAAACTCTTTATGTTATATAAAATATCTTTCTATATTAGTGTCTTTAAGTACTGTAAAAGGGTATTGTGACTCTTTTACTGCTCGATCTTGGTAAAGTTATAATGGTCCATGCTATTAACAAAAAATTACTTGTACATAATTCGGAGTATTTGTATACACTTAAAAGAATAATGTTAGAGATCAACTCTTACTATGATAAAAGAAAGATTAAGAAAGGGTGAGGTTGAGTATTGTTTGTATGGTCCAAAATATCTTGAGAATCCAATGGTCCTAAACTTAGATCAACAATCCTTGAAAGAAAAAGAACAGACTTAAAGGCCATTCATTACACTCAATTCATCTCTCCAACACCATACACAGGACAATAATTTAGAGTGTCCATTTCATGACAACTTTCAAAGAAAGAAGCTTTGCTTTGGCCATTTCCCACTTCATTTTGCTTTGCATATTTGAACTCATTACTTCCATTGATGAACCCTAGCGAAGGATTCTTTGAATTGGACAATGGAAAGCATTGATTTTCACTATAATTTTAACAAGGACATAAAAGTAAGAAGTATTTTAAATTTGTTATTAAATTATTTGTTAAATTTTTTAAAATATACTAGAAGACATATGTGTCATTTTTTTCTTATTTATAAGATTTAATAGAAATTTATCTGAATGAGAGGGATATAAATTTATCTAAAAAGTTCAAAATAAGAAATTACAAGACTTCTTTTTTAAGGGTTGACAGATAAATTTAATAAATATAATAAAAAATATTTTTTTTAAAATACTTTTTATATCTTATTTTCTTAATTTATATTTTAATTAACAAACACTATATTAATTATTATAGAAAACGTGATGAATACGCTATCCGTCCGTATAGAAAATGAAACTTCGTAAAGAAAACAATTTTCTTTTTCTGGACATAAAAGACATTCACAATAGGGTGAGATGTCAGAGAGTTTTTCTAAATTGGGATTTGCTAAAACTGCATTGTTTGATCTACCTTTAAGCTTTGTGGTATAAATGCTCCATTAAAATGAGCAAGTTCTAGGGCCCCACTCTCTTAACCCTATATACAGTTCAGGAGTCCTTGTGAATAAATATTCCAAATCTTAATAATAAAATCACATAGAATGGCAAAAATTAAATGGGTATTCAAAAAAATAAGGGATATTCATGTAAATGTAACATTATAATGTTTAGGAATATTAAGGTGTTAGACGGATTCTAAACTTATTTATAATCTCTTGAAATTTGTTTTGATTCTTATTTTTAAATTTAGAAAAATTTAATGATGATGATTTTGATATGAAATTAATATATGACTGTCTATCTTTCGTGAGTTTGAAAAAGTTTATTTTATGGTGAGAGAGTTTTTTCTTATGAAATTTGTTTTTATTATAGTGCTCGGTGTATTTGTTATAGACGCTTTTGTGATTTTTTGTTTAATAAAAATTTTATTTAAAAAAAAAAGTAAAGGACAATAATTTTTTATAATTATAAATAATTTTAACATATAAATAATCATGAATAGTGTAATATTTAGGAGCATTTACCATGTAATTACCTTGAAAATTACAAGTTTGGGTTGTGAAAATAAATTTTTCACAAAAAAACAAACATATAGATGTGATCGACGATAATTTAATTTTTATAAAATAGAGATTTTTGTAAATTAGATACACCATATGCATCTCCCTATCCTAAACAACTGCAATCTGCTAATAAAGAGAAAGGTTTTGACAATGGTGGAGTGGCTAAGTTGGGTTTGAATTACTCATTTAACCCTGATTTCAAGTGTAAAACTCTGGAAGGTGTCTTGCTTAAAAAGATATATAGAGACATGGATTGATGTGGGAAGAGGACAAAAACTGGTGACAAGTGCAGGAGATGTGATAGAATTGGATTTTAGCAATTGCAGGTGCATTAACCCAGTTGTCATCCACCTGCTGGTACAAACCAATCATATCAGAGGGTTGGCTATGCCCACAGGCTTCAAGGAAGAGTCAATGTGAATCAACTCCACAAACAAAACATGCCCAAATGATTTTTTTATGTAATCTTTGTGCTAATGATGGTATAATGTTATATTCTATATTTAAACCTTATCTTAATTATCATTTTCATAATACATAATACATCTGTACGTAATGTAATGCATGTTAAAATGATGATATTAAAAAATAATATCATTACGACTCTTTTCTTAAGATCGATTATGTAAATTCTTACTAGTTAGTTATTTTGATCTATGGCTTATGTGTTAGTAAGAGTGATACCACTAAGTTTTTGAGTCATACAAAAATCAAAAGAAAAAGAACATAAATTTAATGTGACTGGATCTAAGTCAGTCACTCAAATTAAGGATATCGGATCATAACACACATAATTTGCCTTTTTATCTGTACTGAATAAGGGCTTATGTATAGATAACAAACCAGAGATAATTGAGCCTCTTATTTCTATCCTTATATGTATTCAACATCACATCAGTGACAGATTTCTATCCAACAAGTTAACCAGATAAGTTTGCTCCTAAATTTACCTGCTTTGAATTTGATTAGTAAAAATGGGCAAGTAGGCTAAAGAACTTTTTTACCATGGTACCAACTTGAGAACCAAATGAATGCCAAACAAAAGGCTCCAGCTTGCATGGTGCTCAGCTGGCACCAGCTCTAGGGCCGACTGAAGCAGCTCTCCTTCACAAGCATCTTCCTCCCCCCTTTATACCTCTCATCTTCCTCTCCCCCTTCCCCCCCTATATATATACGAACTCACCCATCTCTCTATTTGCATCACCAACAACAAGAATCCACACAAACCCATCAACCAACTCTGTCTGCTCCCCCTTGATTCTCATCTCTAAAATGGCAGCTTCATCTTCCTACAGTGGGCTTCCAATGCTACTGTTGCTGACTCTAGTGGTTCTGAACTCTTTAATGGCCGCCCAAGGCGGCAACTTCTACCAGGACTTTGACTTAACCTGGGGTGATCACAGAGCCAAGATCATGAATGGCGGCCAGCTTCTTTCTCTGTCCCTGGACAGGGCCTCTGGCTCTGGATTCCGATCAAAGAGGGAGTATTTGTTGGGGAGGATTGACATGCAAATCAAACTTGTTGCCGGCAACTCCGCCGGCACTGTTACTGCCTATTATGTAAGTTTCCCATTACTACCCACTTGTTCTGTCAAACCGGCACAGAAATCCAAAGCCTATGGCTAAAAGTTCATGCATGTTATGCATGCGTTAGTATTTGAAGTTGGTGACTAATGAGTATTGTTTGTGTTTCAGTTGTCTTCTCAAGGGCCAACGCATGATGAGATAGACTTTGAGTTCTTGGGGAACCTAAGTGGTGATCCTTATGTGCTCCACACCAATGTGTTCACTCAGGGGAAGGGCAACAGGGAGCAGCAGTTCTATCTCTGGTTTGACCCCACCAAGAATTTTCACACCTACTCAGTCGTCTGGAACCAACTTAACATCATGTAAGATAAAAGCAATGGCATGTCAAGTCATTATTTCACTATATAAAGTTGACTACATCATGATTTTTGACTAGCCGATCATTTCCATCTATAGCCCTTTAACACCATGTAGGAGGTTAACTCTCTTCTTGTGTTTTCCCAGCTTCTTGGTGGATAACACTCCCATAAGAGTATTCAAGAATGCTGAATCAATTGGCGTCCCTTTCCCTAAGAACCAGGCCATGAGGATCTACTCCAGCCTATGGAACGCCGACGACTGGGCGACGCAAGGCGGCCGGGTGAAAACTGATTGGACTAAAGCACCCTTCACAGCAACCTACAAGAACTTCAATGCCCAGACCTGTTCCGGGACATCTTGCACTTCCAGCTCTTCTTCCTTCTCAGATGGGGCATGGAAGAGCCAGCAACTCGACGCCTATAGCCTCAGAAGACTGAGGTGGGTTCAAAAGAATTACATGATTTACAATTACTGCACCGATTTGAAACGCTTCCCTCAAGGCCCTCCCCCTGAATGCAGACTATAAAGGTTCCCTGAAGAAATGGCCCTTCCACTGAAACTGTGTAAAATATTATAATCCCCTGTGAAAACTCTGTTTTGGCTCTGTTTGCCCTGAAGTTCCATGTGTTACACGATCTCAAATAAAATGCAATTATTTGTTGTTTTTACTAATGTGTTGTGAGCCAAGACTAAATTTCTCCTCTTTTAAGCATCTTAAAGCTCACATGCCAAGGAAACAGATTCAAAATCAACAAAGAAAAATCTCTAGCAGAGAAGACAAAATCCTACAAGATTCAAAGGCAAGAGCTAAATCCTACATTTAACAGAACCAAGAAAACAGATGTAACCTAGGGCAGCCAAGGTTCGTCAATACTAGAGCAGGTTGCACAGAAGGTTCAACATAAATTGGCTGCTTATTCTAAGATATCATCAAATTGTGAGTCTGACGGTTAATTTCCTAAATCCTGAGTTCTAGTGTGGAGCTAAATATGAGGTTTCCTGTATCTTTCCCCACTGAGTAGTCATACACCCTGTTGAGAGAAATTCCATTTCTAAAGGGAGTATTCACTTTCTTTCAAAGACTACATCCATAACTTCCTGTACAATTATAACAGAGTTGTGCTTCATAGAAATTAATAATAGAACACTAAACTGGGAAATGATCTTAGAATGCATAAGGTTCTGTACATGAAACACTTTCACTTCTCTCATTTCTATATCCATCTTCTAGGCTATGGTAGCAGACATGAAACATCAGTACTCTCTTTGAAAAGAGTATTTTTCTCCAACCAACATAATAGCTGCTGCTATCTCATTTATAATACCTAATATGAACTTAAAATGTCTACGTTATTTGTAAAAGTAATTCCTTCAAAATTTTCAACAATGAGCAGGAAGGCTTCTATCTTTGCTTTCAAGCTTGAAGCTGTATTTTATCTAGCGAACAGCGAACACCACTGGCTGACGATAATCAGATGCATGCACAATCTCCAACTATTGCACAGTTCATATTTAAACCTTGATAGTATGAGAATTAACAAACAATTTTACAGAAAACATTACCATTCAAACAAATTGACATTGGAAGCAGTTTTCCATACATTGGGTGCTGTTGAATTTTGACTTAGTAGCTGCTGATATAGTTTGAAGAAGTCAAAATAAATTAGGATTATCCATAACCAATAAATTAGCAAATATCTGATATTATTTGTTAGTTATTTTGACTAGATATTATGCCATATTATTCTCCTCTTTATGCTCATTTCAATTTACATTTTAGTTGTATAAATTGGAGTTTACGATTGAATAAAATATACGACTTTTGCTTTGATATTTTTTTCTTTTCCATTTTCTTCTTTCTTCATAAAATACCAACGAGTGGTATCAGAGCGTTTTTCTTGAGGGATCTGTGAGTTGAGAGAAACAAAAAAAATCATATTCACAAACACTCAAATTCAAGCCAACAATCTATAAAGATGGAAGCAGAATCAAGTCACGGAATGTCGGCGACACCGATATTTGGTGACGACAACTATCAAGTATGGGTTATTAAAATGAAAGTCCATCTCAAGGCACTAGATCTTTGGGAAGCAGTTGAGGAAGATTACGTAGTCGCTGATTTGCCGGCCAATCCAACTATGAATCAAATAAAGATTCACAAAGAGAGGAAGACAAGGAAGGCTAAAGCTATGGCCTACTTGTATACTGCAGTTTTTCCCAATATTTTCACAAAAATCATGAACCTGTCTTCAGCAAAAGCAATTTGAGATCATCTCAAAGAAGAATACCAAGGCAATGAACGAGTGAAGAATATGCAAGTTTTAAACTTGATCAGAGAGTTTGAAATGCAAAGAATGAAGGAGTCAGAAACTGTGAAGGAGTACACTGACATGTTGCTTAGCCTTGCTAACAAAGTGAGGTTGTTAGGTAAGGATTTTCCTGATTAAAGAATCATTGAAAAAATACTTGTTACACTTCCAGAGAGGTATGAAGTCACTATCTCTTCTCTAGAAAATGCAAAAGATCTGTCAAACATTTCCTTGGCAGAGTTACTTAATGCCTTACAGGCTCAAGAACAAAGAAGGCTTGTGAGAATAGGAGGAGCCGTCGAAGGAGCTTTCTAGGCACAAACAAGGCCCACTGGTGAAAAAAATGTTTGGAATCACAACAAGAAGTTTACAAATGCTGGAAACAACAATAGTGGAAATTATCCACCTTGTCTTTATTGCAAAAAAACCAATCATCCACAATACAAGTGTTGGTGGAGGCCCGATGTAAAGTGCAACAAATATGGTCAATTAGGTCACATTACAATTGTGTGCAGATCACAACAAGAAGAAGAAGCTAGAGCTGCTGCTGACCAACATGAGGAGGAGGAATTATTTTAACTCTACTCAAAAAAACCATATCCATGTCTATGCCCAAAAAATGCCTATACCCAAAAAAAAAAAAAAAAAATGCCTATGCCCCAAAACCCATAACCATACCTATGCCTCACAACTATAAAATCATAAAATGCCCATATGCTATATCCAAGTCATGCCACAATTAAAATGCTTTGCATTTGCAGCCTCAAAGTCAAGGAGTGTTGAATTTTGACTTAGTAACTGTTGATATGGTTTGAAGAAGTCAAAATAAATTAGGATTATCCATAACTAATAAATTAGTAAATATCCGATATTGTTTGTTAGTTATTTTAACTAGATATTATGCTATATTATTCTCCTCTTTATACTCATTTCAATTTACATTTTAGTTGTATAAATTGGAGTTTACGATTGAATAAAATATACGACTTTCGCTTAGATATTTTTTTCTTTTTCATTTTCTTCTTTCTTCATAAAATACCAACAGGTGCAGATAGTACCTTGATTTTTCTTCCCTTGATAAAACTAAAGAAACATTCCGTCATTTACAATTCCTCTTCCAGGTCTAGTAGCCAGGCATTTATAGCTGTTTGTATATCTAACATCCATTCACAATAAGGCATTTATGTCTTAGTTCATCGTCTCTTAACAGCCTGAAGATTGTAATTTCATATAATACAACTGTAAACCTACTCAATCCTGAGCATCACCCCAAAGAAAGCAGATTTTTAATTCCACAATGCACTCTGCAAGCAAGACCAACTTATCCTTGAACAAGATAAGGTATTATCTGCTGGTACTTCAACAGACACCTTACATCAAAACAAAACATTTCACAAAGACCAATTAAAATCATTCAGCAAATTTTCTACTGTCTACTTTTTCATTCTTCTCCACCATTTGCAGGTCTGCCTTGGAAATAACTACTTCTTCAACATAATTAGCGAATTTCACTCTTGGCCGCTGCAAGAGCTGTCAGAGATAATACAATGAACTCAGTGTGTTGGACTATAGAACTACAATGTTAATTGATATAAGCAGAAAACTTCAAGAACAAAATCATTACTGATGAATACAATCAAATGATATGAAACAGCATGTACCATCACATACCATGCTTCTGGAATGAATACTAAGATCTAAGTTCATTTGGCCAAGGCGATCTTTTGCTAATTCCTGAGCGTTGAGAGCTCTTGTGCAAGCTTCCTTCACCTGAAGTTAAAACAGCAGACAAGTAAATTAGTAACGTACATAAGTTCTACTTGACTTCAAACAGGTTGAATTTCACAAAGACAAGAAACTGGAAGCTCTAGCTCTTTCAGGAGATAAAGATTTAGTAGTGAAAAGAGCTCTTGAACTGACATCACGACCCATAACTCAGAGCTCTAATAACCAAAATTGTTAACCTGAACTCAGACTGAACTCAAGTCCAACTCAATATTCATAATGCGCTCTAGCACTTCGGGATATCTATTTGCATCTATCCACCACACAATTATAGCAGGTCATAGACCTAAACGCCAGCACTCAAGGGCACAGACACATCATATGAATAAACCACTATATTCAATTTCAGAGGGGAAAAACACAACAAATACAATGATATCCCCAGTCTATCTACAGTTGTATGTGATAGAGATAAAAGTAGTAGTGTTTATTAACATTCAAATTGGGATGACCCAAATTTTTTGGCATAATTCCCCCCTCCCCCTGTTTCTTCTTTTTGATAGTACAGAAGAAGTTTTTCCATTGTCCAACTGTCTCTCTAACACACAAGACACTACTTTATCATGTTCTTTCTGATACAATTCCAAGGTCAAAGAAAGGAGGTGTAAGTTAACTAGTAGATGAAATTGAAACTTGATGTCAACAGTCATCCTAAAAATTCATTTGGAGTTTCCTTTTTAGAAGCCTGGCATGCATATGTAAGAGTAAAGAGTCTTCCTGAAAAGCCTGAAATAAGTATCTACCAGATTAATTTGGATCAAGGGTCATTAGGTCAAGTTGGATAGTTTTTCTGCTACCAAGAGTATATTACATGCTTGATTTCTTTTAGCCGTGAGGATAGTATCTCTTTCGAGAAACAATCTACAGATGCTATGATTTGTTCTTAACACATTTCTAGGACTATGACGAAACTACCAGAGGCACATGCAACAAGTTAGTTTGAAATGGAACCCAAATCATGTGTATGGACAACTAGATATTCTGACCATTATGCAGAAACATAAACACAGGCTTCCTCACTGCAGGAAAATTTTGTACATGTACATTATGAACTTTTAAGTCCCGTCCTTGAAAATTACAATTTTCTTAGGCTAGCCATTGCATTAAATCAAATGGAAGGGAATAGTGGAAACATAAAATCATAAAATCTAACAGATTAATTTGGATCAAGGGTCATTAGGTCAAGTTGGATAGTTTTTCAGCTACAAGAGTATATTTTATGCTTGATTTCTTTTAGCCGTAAGGATAGTATCTCTTTCGAGAAACAATCTACAGATGCCATGATTTGTTCTTAACACATTTCTAGGACTATGACGAAACTACCAGAGGCACATGCAACAAGTTAGTTTGAAATGGAACCCAAATCATGTGTATGGACAACTAGATATTCTGACCATTATGCAGAAACATAAACACAGGCTTCCTCACTGCAGGAAAATTTTGTACATGTATGTTATGAACTTTTAAGTCCTGTCCTTGAAAATTACAATTTTCTTAGGCTAGCCATTGCATTAAATCAAATGGAAGGGAATAGTGGAAACATAAAATCATATACGGTATGCAGATGACTTGCCCAGACGCGAACAGATTTATTTCAGCCTGTTTGGAAATGAAAGAAAAAATAGATCAGAACATGATATTTGTCATCAAATACACGCACACACATACATATGTACTTGAGAGACCAAAAGAAACACAGGGATCATTTACCCCATATGAATCTCAAGGGCCGCAACAATTAACATGTGAACATATGAACTAAAAAATAGTAAGGTCGGTAAATAGCAACTCAACCCCTTTCTTTGACCAGTATTCTGCATTTTTTAAGGTAAAGCAAAAGCAATTAATAGCATGTTATGGGCCAAATAAAAAACAATCAGTTCATAGATCCTCTAGTTACTAGGAAAAGGACAAAAGGTGTTTGTAATTAGACATGTAAATGAAGAACCAGCAAAAGGAGGGGAAGTTTATCTTTTGTTCCAGGTTACCTGATTGACATGGACAATGGCATGACCAGTGGCATCAACAGTGGATTTTTCCAACATATTTCGAAGATAAGATATTTCCTGAATCAACTCCAAAGCTATCTCCTCAGCATCTTGCATCTGATTTCTCGAGAACTCAAATGCCCTATCTGCGTGGAGGCGAAATGAAGCACAGTTCAGACAATTACAAAGCCCTCTGCATCCTCGTGGATTTCTCCTGAGAATACCCTTCATAAGACCATCACTAGGAATCCATGAAGAAATAGATCCTTCAAGTTTAGATGAATTTTGATGCAAGCTTTCTGATTCAAGTGCCTGTTGATTTTTAGAATGTTCCCTCTGCAATACTGTGTGGACCTCTTGAGTAGCAATGGATACACAATGAGAGAAATCCAATGTACCATCTCTATCCAAAGTTTCACAATTGCCGGGGAGGTATAGTGGCTTAATTGTAGACTCCATTTCAGGATTGGAAGGTATGTCCCCGGAGGTGGCAGGCTCCCCGTTTCTGGAGTTGAGTAATGTAACCTGCTCAGTTTCAGTTATGCATTCCTTTTGAGAATCAAATGGCATCTCAGGCTCAATAGTGTTTTCAGCAGATTTGAGCATGACCTCGTTATCAAATGAACCATTGCTGGAAGTCAACTTTTCAGCAGGAGGGATCAGCCCTGAATCACCAGTGTGATACTCCATGGAGGAACCGTCTGTTGTAGGTGCATCAATGGGGACTTCTTGGAAGTGTGAAGCCAAAACAGGTAAGTGTTCCTTTGGGTTACTCTCAACTTTTGGACATCGGGTACATTTGGAGGCACCTACAAGAGAAAAAAAAATTAGAACAAACAAGGTCAACTTGTGATCGTTACAACTACATGTTAACAGATTAATCTGCAGCCTCTATAATACTCTTTAGAATGAGAAACCAGAAAAGAGAAGGTAGATATAGATTAAAGAGCACCGATGGAATTGTCAGACTCGTTTCCTATATCATTCAGAAATGGAAGCAATCTTCTGTAGCTGAATGAGCCTGGAGCCTTGAAAACCTTCTTCCGCAAAAATGAATTAAGAATCTATGACAAAATTGTAATGCCAACTGGTTTAGAAAGTGATCGTTTCAGGACACATCATATAGTGAGCAGAAAGAAATTCTCCAAACGTGAATTAATCAGAAACAAGAGGAAAATAGATAAATATTTACTAAACTGCACATAGTTAAAATTAAGGGGACAAGTTCTCACTGGTTTACTTTTAATGCTGCTGCTACTCTCCATTGACTTACTAAAACTATGAACGTTAGCTTTTAAATCGATGTCTTCCTCGTTTTCACTTTTTTCAATAATCTCAGGTTTACTGAAGATGTCAGCATCTGGCGGGGTCATTTGAACATTATCTGCAGTCAATTTACCAACTCCATTTGAAAGGTGACCAACTTCATTGCTTCCATGACCCATATTATGCAATTGACTGTTCCCTGCAGTTTCAGACAGATTTCGATTGCTCAAATCCTGAACTTTACAAAATAATTCACTATTAGATTGCTTTTTTTTTTCAACGTTCTCCAATGGCTTTCCGTTACTAGAGTATGCGCCTCCATCTTCATCTTTACATTTGCCCATGATCAACGAGTATTTATCCTCCGCCCCAGTTAAGCTTGGATCCTTGCAAGAAACTCCTAAAGTACGTTTCTCTATCATTGAAACACCTAGGAGGGAAGATGACATAATTAGCTTTATTGCAGTTTAAATGATCAAAACAGTTTCATATCCACAAGTCCTTGGGGAAAAATAAGTAAACCAGATAGGGAGGATCGGGGCAATTACAAGGATCATCTTTTGCAATTTCCGTCAGAAAAGGCAACAACCTTCTAAAGCTGAATGAGCCTGGAGTTTTGAATACCTTCTGTCGTGGACTACATGAATTTAGAACCTACACATAATCAAAGGGGCAACTCACTTGATTTCAATTAGCAAAGATATCTATTATATCTCCTAGAAAACATATATATACGGGCAAAAGCTCTTATCGCTTGCTAGATATGGTATGAGCCACTAGTAATCTTATTCAAGTAAAGTATGAGAATCGAGAACTCCATTGATTTGCATGCTTACCATTTTATTCCAGGGGATGGAACCCTTTCTCCGCATAACACTGTCACTGATTCCCAACCAACAATCATCTTTAGGGCAAACAGTTCCATTCGAAATGCTCCAGTTCTTGTTCTCACTTGGCCTACTATCATCTATAGATTTCCCATTGGATATAACGGCATCAACTGGTGTCGTATGAATGCACTCTTCCGTCAAACTCAGAACCCTACCATTGTCATCTCTCTGCTCCGCATCGCATACTCCACCTTCTCCCCTTTTCTCTGAAAAATTAGGATTTGTAAGATCAACACCTTCCTCTCTGCAATTAAACCCCTCTTCCAATTTGTAATTAGGTCCATTCTGCACCGGTTCTCCACCACCCTCGGATGCTCCATCAGCATAACAATGACCGATTTCCGGTTGTAAACTACGATTTTCATTGCTCAAATCCTCGGATAGACAACGGAACCCCAAGTCAGACTCTACAAGTTTGGAATTCTTCACTTTCGACTGCTTTCCCAGATCAAAGTCCCCGATACCACCGCTAAAACCACAATCCTCTTCGGTAATTGACGCCGGAGAGAAAACCCTCCTAGCTCGAAGGTCCTTGATGGAGGCAAGAGAGTTATTCGCCGCATCAGAAGAAACGTCGTGTTGTTGTTGACCATGGTGCCGGCTCAACGATCGGCTGCGCTTTGTGGTCAGCTGTTGAGACAAGTGGAGCTTGAGGTGGTGACGGCTCTGGGGGTCGTCGGCACGTTCTCTGCCGGATCGGTGGTAGTGAACGTATATCTGAGACCGGCTTCGCGTGAAGATGCCCGCGAATGGGCCGCTGGAGACGGAGGCTGGTCCATTTCTCTTTCGCTTTCTGGTTCGAATATCTGGCTCCATTGCTGGCCTTGTTTCTGGATTCGGAGCTCCGGTACTAGGGTTTCGATGATTCAGAGAGCGAGAGAGAGATGGAAGAAACAGAGGCAGAGTCAGAGAGCAGATGGCGGGAGGAAAAAAGTACTATTGGCAATGGCGGGAAATGATCACATTTTGGCGGGAAAACTATAATGGGCCTGTGGCTTATGGGCCTCAATGTCGCTCTTAACGGCCCACAATCGAATGAAAAACTAGCCCAATTTAATTAATTTTATAGAAATCTTATTTAGATACTTATTTGCTATATGATGCACAAAAACCCTTCGGAAGTGCTGTTTTACCATTTCTGAGACGTTTTCTTAACCAAAATATCGAGAAGTACAAAAAAAAAAAAAAAAAACATTTATGGGATATTTTGGTAATTGTAAAAATGTTTTGGGACTGTTTGTAATATTAGAAAAATATAAAAAATACGTTTCACGAAGAGGTTAGAGATAGAATTTTTTTTTGAAAAATTTCTCTTATATTATATAATATTATATAATTACAAAAAAACCTTTTATATTTTTTTATTTATGCATTTCCTAAAATTTTCATTTATTTTTTTTTAAATATAGTTTTCTATCATATATGTTTCTCACTTTTGTACAACCTAGCTTATTTGTAATACTTATATATTAATGTGTTATATATTTATATTAATATAATGTAAAATATGAATATCTAAATAACATTTTCATTAAATTTAAGAGTAAAGTGTCAAATAAATTAATATATTTTAATTTAAAAATTAAATGGATCATTATACTTTAAAAAGGTTAAATAAGCTATTTAAATTCAAGGTTTGGAGTGTAATTTAGTCATTTGTGATTTTCGGATTTTTTTATTAAGAATATAATTTATTACATTAAGAGTGTGTTTGATTGCACACATTTTTCATAAAAAATATGTAATTATTACATATTTTCTATAGAAAACAATCAAACACTCTTTATTTTTCTATGAAAAAATATGTATGGTATAAGCATTTAAAGCTTTTTTCCATAGAATTTATTTTCCAAGGGGGTGGGGTGGTTTTTATTTTCTAGCCAATATTACCTAGAATTAAATTCTAGGTAATGTAATCAAACACACCCTAATAGTGTATTTGATAATATAAAAATTTTATAAAAAATGTTATGTCTGAGAAATTGAATTCCATTTTTGTTGTTTGTCATATTGCATTTTCTATATAATTGAATTTTATGGTACAATCCTTTAAAGCATATTTTGACCTATTTTCTATGAAAAATCGATTCTAGGGGGGTGGTTTTTGTTTTCTATACAAGTTGAAAAATATTTTATTTTCTAACTAAATGCTATCAAATACATCTCAAGTTGAAAAAAGTTTTTTTTTTTTCCAACTAAAAGCTATCAATGAGGTGTGTTTGATAGCATTTACTTGAAAAAAAATATTTTCAACTTACATGAAAAATAAAAATCACCTCTTCTAAATAGAACTTTTAATGAAAAATATGTCAAATGATGCTTTAATGGCTGTACTATAGAATTCGATTCCATAAAAAATGTAGTATGTCAAGCTATAAAAATAGAATCCAATTCTTTAGATGAGATATTTTTTATGAAATTTTCATACTATCAAATATATCTTAAGTGTGTTTGATTAGAATTATTTTTCATAGAAAATGTCACATTAATAGAAAATTTTTCATACTTGTATGTTTGATTGTTTAACATTTTTCATGATATAATATATTGAAGGATTTTTTGACCTATTTTTTATAAAAGAAATTATAAATAGGGGAGGTGAGAATTGTTTTTCATCTTTTAGCCCATTTTTCAAGTGGAAAAGTGCCTACTAATATGGTTATCTAATCTCGAATTTAAAAGTACAATAAATTATTTAGGTTTATCCCGAACAAACCTCTGTGAACCCAAATTCGACTTAACCTCTATGAACCCAAATTCAATTTAAGTTCATCATCGTCATCATCCCTCTCCTCACTCTTCCTATAATAAATCTGTGTTCACAAGTGAGTGTCACCAAAAAAAAAAAAAAATCACAACTGAGTGTCAGAATGACTTTGACAAACTAATTTACAAATGCATGAATAAAAACACAAAATTACTATTAAAAGGAACTGAAGAGAAACACAAGAAGATGGGAGGAACTGAAGAAATAAATCGTAAACAGAATTGATGGCCAAAGGGATGGATCTCTTCTACTGTGGAACTTGATCTTGAAGCAGCCCATCGATGAAGAAATTCCTCAGATTCAAGTGCGAGGATCCGCCTTCCATGGCTGCTTCCTTCGCCAAAGCCTTCCATTTCTCGGCATTCCGCTTCAGTTCTTTCCCCTTCTCGCCCCTTCCCAAAACCATTTCCATGCACCTCTTGATCTCTGCACCTTCAAATACTCCATCTTCGTTCGCTCTAGCCCTCACCCCCGTCTTAAATTCATCTTCAACAAGCTTCGCGTTTGTCGGCTGATCCGTGAACTGCGGCAAGCCCACCACCGGAACGCCGGCGACCATGCTCTCCAGGGTCGAATTCCAGCCGCAGTGACTCACGAAACAGCCTAGAGACGGGTGGGAAAGGACATCCGCTTGGGAGCACCACGACACTATCATCCCCTTCTCTTCTAGCTCTTCTCTGTGACTCACAGGAGTTTTTATCGCCCACAAAAATGGCTGATGGGTTGACAGCAACCCAGTTGCCATCTCCTCGATTTGCTTCTCTGATACCACTGCGACGGTTCCGAACGAGACGTAGACAACCGAAGCCTCGGGCTTCGAGTCCAACCACTCAAGATAAGAAGTATCAGAGAGATGGTGATCTCTAGTTTCTCTTCCGCTCAAGAACGATGATGGGATTAATGGTCCGATAGGCACCAAGCTAAGCCCTTGAACCACTCAAAAGTGTTCACCAGTATTTTTGGGTTGGGATCGGTATCCAGTGCTTCAATCTGCTCTTTGAATCGCTGTAATGCGAAACTAATAAAAGTGGCTGAGTCCAAGCTCGAAGGGTCGAGAAGGGATGGCAGGTCCCGGTGACTGAGCTTCGGGAGGCCTGGTAACTGAACGGAGCTTGAATGGTCGTTGCCAAGTTCTCTAATTGCGGCATGGCCGTGGAAGAAATAGAAGTAGATGCCCAAAACAGTGGCCGGTTGAATCCAGAGAACTACAGACGGTATTCGAAACGAATCCGCGACTTTGACTGCCCAAGACATGGCCATGGTGTAGACGAGAGCTGTCACTGGGCTGCCGGCGGCGGCACTGGCGGCGATGACTTCGGCCAGGGCTTCGGAGCCGCTGGTTTCGAGCTGGGAGAAGAACCTTTCATGGTCGCCGTCGCTAGGTTTGAAGCCGTCGTCGTAGCCGTCGGAGAAGGCGCGCAAGGTCAAGCCATCGGCGGAGGCGGAGGCGGAGGAGCAGGCTTCGGACATACAGCTGTGGGCGAAGACGCTGCCTAGAGCGGTGACTTTGACGCCCATTTTGGCGAGGTTTATGGCGAACTGGAGAGATGGGTTGATGGAGCCTTGCGCCGGAAACGTCAAGTAGAGGATGTGAGGGTTCATCGTGATTGGCTGATGACTAAAAGAAGAGATGATTATGGGTATTGGGTTCGATGCAATGAACACTAAAAAGAGGGGCTATTTATAATTTGAAGCTCGCCGGAGAAGATGTAGACGACGAGTTTCTGTTCGCTTCATGCGTTGATTTGCCATCGTTGATGGAACAACATGAGCTCATAGTTTGACTTTTGATCGCAGACATTTCAAAGTGCTTAAATTACACGAAACACCAAAACTATGATAAAATAATTGAGAGACGCTGACTTTTTGAAAAATAACAAAGATTTTTTTTTTTGTTGATTTTGTAATTTTAATTATATTTTTCTTATACTATCTTATGAGTGTTAAAAATTTTAATATAATAAAAATATTCTTATATTTTTTATCTTTCTCTCACTCTTATTATCTTTTTCTTATATGACAATTTAGTGAAAATTTAGTTGTTGGTTGGTCTTTTTATCATTTTAACAATCTTGACAAAGAAAAAAGTATGAATAGAATTATAAAATTAAAAAAGGTTCTTTATTATTTTTTAAATATCAAGACATAAAATAATATTTCATAAACTTATTAGAGTAGTATAGAAGTTCATCACATTTACTTGAGAACTTGAGATAACGTGTGATCGTGGGTTAAAATTTATTTTCGTGCAAGATTATATAATCGTCTGTGTTTATCTAAGGGTCCAGACCCTCAAGTTTTGAGTCACGTCAAATCTGTCCGTTCACTTAAAGATGAGATGCAAGTAGGTTATGAGTTTTAGAATAGGTGAGATAGATTCAAACTGAATGATGTTTACAATCAATGTAATCCTTAGTTTAATATTTTATAATATTTTAACCTTTAAAATATATTATTCCTCTTGAGAGTCTATTTTATATACGCCTACAAATTATAAAGACTTAAAAATATGACTTATATTTAACACTTAATTTCTAAGTTATTGCTATTAGTTCTATAATTGTATTAACATCAATTGTATTTTTGGGTTATTTTTGTATTTTGTAACAGTGGATTTTATGTTGGACTTATTAGTTGGATTTATTACTTGTTACTTGCTGTATTGTTGTTGGTTTTAATCAATGGCATTTCTGTAAATTAGTTGATAGGTTTTAGTAAATATATAAGGCTGAGATAAATGAAAAGATCAATGAGGTATTTTTTACTCTGACTCTCGTTTCCTTAATATGGTATCAGAGCAACTTGGGAAGCCCTAGGGTTCTTCTCCGGCTTTCTTCTTTGATGTTGTGCCCTGACCCTAGGTTTTCTTCTTCCCCTCGTTCTTCTCGTTGATTCTGACCTTGAGACACTGTTGAATCTTGGAGCCGTTCGATGATGATTGTGCTATCTGTCAAGAATAAGTTGGGGTTTATTGGCGGCTCGATTCAGCGACCTTTAAGTAATGATTTCCTTTTAAATACTTGGATTAGAAACAATAACATGGTTATTTCGTGGATTCTTAATGTAGTGTCTAAGGAAATCTCAGCTAGTATCATTTATTTTGAATCAACACAAGATATATGGATTGATTTGAAGGAACGTTATCAGCACAGCAATGGGTCTAGAATCTTTCAACTGAGGCGGGAATTGATGAACCTTATTCAAGTTTCTTTGTCTGTAAGTGCTTATTTTACCAAGTTAAAGACTATTTGGGATGAATTGGGGAATTTTAGACTTACCTATAATTGTAACAATTGTACTTGTGGAGGTATTAGGTCTCTTACAAATCATCACCAAATGGAATATATTATGTCTTTTTTAATGGGATTAAATGATTCATTTGCTCAAGTAAGAGATCAGTTGTTATTGATGGAACCTCTTCCTCCCATAAATAAAGTCTTTGCCTTAATTTCACAAGAGGAGAAACAAAGGAATGTAGTGGTTAATACGGGAGATCCAGTTCTGTTCAATGTTAAGCATGATCATAATAAGAATAATCTTGGTAGATCTCAGAAAAATGATAGGACAATATGCACACATTGTGGATATCATGGTCATACTGTTGACAAATGCTATAAATTACATAAATATCCCCTGAGGTATAAGATGGAACAGAAGAATCCTAATGGACCTGAACCTAATGGGCCTAATTTCATGAATTCTACTAATCACTTCAGTTCAAACACTGTGAGTCAGGTTTCTAAGGGTACTACAAACACTCGGGGCATGGGGGAATTCATGCAGTCCTTGAATTCTACTCAATATCAAACCCTATTGAGTATGTTGAATGACCACTTTGGTGCAACAAAAGACAGGGCAAAATCTGATGCTCCTTAAAATCAAGCATCAGGTATCTGTTTTATTATTTCGGTTAGTTCCTTACTTGGTCATTCGAAGTATTGGATGATAGACTCAGGGGCCACATGCCATGTTTGTTTTAATAAATCTTCTTTTCATAAGCTGAGACCAGTTAAGGATATGTTTGTGACTCTCTCTGACCAATCTCGATTGTCAATAACCTGTATAGGGACTGTGAGATTAAGTGACTATATGGTGTTGAAAAATGTTTTGTGTGTGCCTCAATTCAAGTTTAACTTGATATCTATGAATGCGCTATTAAAAGGGAATAATGTGAGCCTCAGTTTCTTCTCTAATTCATGTGATATCCAGGATGTCCATCTTTCGAAGATGATTGGCAAGGCTAGTATTCATGGGGGATTGTATGTGCTTGATATTGGTTTTATGTCTTGTATTTCTAATTCTCATGCCATTGTGGCTCATGTTGTAAGTAAACATACTTGGCATAGTAGGCTTGGTCATGTTTCTTTCCAAAAGTTGAATAAATTGAAAACTTTGTTGAGATATAAATATGCTAAAATTGTACCATGTTCTGTATGTCCCTTAGCTAAACAAAGGAGACTATCATTTCTCTAATAATCATCTTTCTCAACATGCTTTTGATTTAATTCACTGTGATATATGGGGTCCATATCATATGCCTACTCATGCTGGTTATAAATATTTTCTTACAATAGTTGATGATTGTACACGATTTACTTGGGTATTCTTGATGAGACAAAAGTCAAAAGCCAAGGACATCATTGCTAAATTTTTCTCTATGGTAGAGACACAATTTGATACAAAGGTGAAGAAATTTAGGTCAGACAATGCACCTGAACTGAATTTTTATGACTTTTTTAGTGCTAAAGGGGTGGTTCATCAATTTTTCTGTGTAGAAAGACCCGAACAAAATTCGATGGTAGAGCGTAAGCATCAACTCCTCCTTAGTGTAGCTAAGGCATTGTTTTTCCAATCTTGAGTCCCTATTTAGTTTTGGAGTGAATGCATTCTCACAACAACATTCAACATTCTTAATAAATAGGACTCTTATTTCTTTATTGAAATATCAGTCCCCTTATTAGCTTTTATACCATTCACTAGTGGATTATTCATCTTTTAAGGTGTTTGGTTGTCTTTGGTTTGCCTCTACTTTGGCTTCTCATAGATCAAAATTTTCTCCTCAAGCCACTGCCTGCATATTTCTTGGTTATCCTCCCAGTGTGTAACACCCCGTCCCATCGAAGGGCGTGCCACTATGCTGGGGTCCATCGTATACATACATAATCCCTTTCCTTTTACATTTCTCAAACATCAATACCGTATTTCAAAGGGAAACGCCCCCCAGCAAATCATTCATAATACGGAAGCGATAATCGAAACCTGATATAGTACATAATCAACTCACTATATTTAAAACAATATAAGAATCCGTACCATATATTACCATTATATCCTCAAATACATAAATACATTGAGACACATCTCCCAAGATAATATCTAACACCCTAGGTGCAAATCATATGAAACCTCGAGTACATACATAGCTATTTCTCAATAAATAAAAATACTGGAATCTCCTGTTGAATCCATCGGCCACGCCATCACGTGTCGTCATACCGCAACCTGCTCCTTGCCCTAACTGCAAGTCTCAACTGGAACGTTGAATGTTCCAGGGGCATAATCCATTAGAAGATGAAACTTCTAGTGAGGGTCCAAAAACATATATATGATGCATGATGCAATGACATGAATAAACATATACCCATAATGTAACTTCCCAGGCATCCCCAGTCCGGCTAGGAATTCTAGGCAAATCCCGAACCTCTGCAGGATAGGCCTAACGTTATTCCCTCAACGCCCTAGGGGAATTACGGCTACACTCTGAGGGTATCATCCCATCCCCATGCACAAGTTTTAATATGACAATAATATCGTGCAATGTAAATATCACAACTTTCAATGCAATATGACAAATGAATATTGCAATTCATAAATAGCATGCATATATAACAATCATATCATGAATATAAGTTCTTGTGAGAATACCACTCACCTTTGCCCAAAGATCAAGACACCTCGAAAAGCGTACATCGCCTCAATATGCGTGCCCTACCTCGATTCTCGTGCTAACTCTCAAAAGTTGCACCAATCTCATCATCTCGATCTTCTCAATCATAAAATGATATTTAATTACTAAATATCCTCAATATTCCATTTATTTCCTATTTCCTTTTATTTTCCTTCATTTTTCCTTCTAAAAACTCCAATAATTACATAGAGACTATTTCCTCAAATCTATCTTCACAACAATTCATAATATGCTATGAACTTTCAATGAAAAATACTGAACTTACCCGAAATTTGCGTTTTTATGCAAAACGAGGCACTTTGGTGCAAAAATCGAGACATCGGGAATCCTAAATCCCAATCTTTTTGCACAAACCTCCATAAAATATTTTTCTTGATTTTCTAACATTTTTTCCCAAATTTTTCCATGGCCCATGCGCCCACACGTGCTAGGGTGACTGGGCGCGCGTGAAGACCAGCGCGTGCACGCCACGCGCCGGTCGTCTTCTCCGGCGTTCCGGTCGCCGACGATCTAAAAAATCGATTCCATCTTGAAGCCCTCGTCTAGTCGATCCTCATGGCCAAGTTTGAGCCTCAAAGGACCACCGGAAGACCTCTCATCGAGGCCTCGAACCTTCGGTCAGTCCGCTTGCCTCACTTTTTCAGCGAGCTTCGAAACACCATTAAACCTCAACGAAAATGCTTCTAATTTTCCAGAATTCATCTACCTCTCATGGGCTTCAAAGGCCCCTTAAAATCGAAGCTCAATTCGTTCATTAAGGAGGCCAATTTGAAGCTCAATTTCCTCCATTTTTCGGCCAAACCCTAGCCCTATTTATAGGCAAATCCGAGCACCCAAAGGCCCTTGGATGACCAACCCACGTCCCTTAGAGCTTCTACCTCCCTCGAATGACTCTCAAATGAGCCTTATCCGACCAAAAGAAGCCATTTACAATCGCGACCAATCGACCGAAACTTTCGGTCGGTTTTTCTCGATTTGCGGCCACCACGGTGGCTATCTCCGACCAAGCCCTTTACAAACCTTGCTCCCCCGACCAAGCCTCACGTGACCTCGTGGTTGGATCGGACGAAATCGACGACCAGAGACCCCTTGGTCGATTACCATTGGCCAAACTTTCCTTTAATTGCACTTTGACCCTTTTACTTTTGGCTATTTCATTTTAGCCCATTTCACTTAACTCCTCAACTTTCCAATTGCATTTAGGCCCCAAAAGACCTAAAACATCATTTTGACTCTAGAAGATTCCAAAACAACCTTGTTTCGGCCTCCCTCTAGCAATTTCTAAAAATTGCACTTTGGCCCAAATCTTCGTTTTAGCCCTAAACCCATTCGTTTCTTCCTGAAACCTCTGAAGGGTTGTTCCTCATGAAAAACCGAAGCCCTATCAAGCTTCCGTTGACTTCCGAAAAGTCATCTATGAAAATTCGGTATTGCAGCCTAATTGGCAGCTGCCTTTTTAGCTGTACCGAAAACTGTTCTTGACCTCATTTTTTTCTGCACCATAAATCCTATCTCAGGGTGTTTATTAATTCCACATCATTTTCCTTTAGCATCTCGGTTCCAGGGTACTCCCGGCAGCTGATTCAATATTCCATACGATAATAAATTACCGTTTTACCCTCCATTTATCCTTAAATTCCAATTTTGCCCCAAGATAAATTACCCTTGAGTCCTTTAGAATTTCTCGGGTATTACACAGTGTGAAAGGTTACAAACTATATAACATAGTTTCCAAGAAATTTATTATTTCTCGAGATGTTGTATTTCATGAAGAGGTTTTTCCTTTTCATTCTATTGCTCCCTCACAAGTGCTTTTGGATCCTTTTCCTGATCTAGTCATGCCTCAACCAGGGCTGGATGTGCCTTTCACATATCCAATTATGTCTAATTCTTCTTCTTCTTTGGTTGAAACCCCTAACAGTCCTACTATTTCTGCACCATCAGTTCACAGATCTACTCATGTTGCTCGGCCCCCTACTTATCTTCAAGATTATCATTGTCATTTGTTAACTCAAACCTCAACCCCTCATACAACTTCTTCTTATCCACTAGCCCATTATGTTTCTTATTCTGATCTGTCTCCTTCTCATAGGCACTTCTTTCTCAATGTTTCTTCCAATTTTGAACCCCAATTCTATCATCAGGCAGTGCCCTATGCTTACTGGAGGGATGCCATGAAGGCTGAGTTGGATGCCATGCATTTAAATAACACTTGGACTGTCACTTCTTTGCCTCGGGATAAGCATGTTATTAGGTGTAAGTGGGTGTATAAGATCAAATATAAATCTGATGGTTCAATAGAAAGGCATAAGGCCTATTTAGTGGCAAAGGGATACACACAACAAGAGAGTCTGGACTTCTTTGACACTTTTTCCCCCGTAACTAAGTTGGTTACAATCAAGGTTTTTTTAGCTTTAACTGCTGTTCATAGTTGGCCTCTTATCCAACTTGTTGTTAATAATGCGTTTCTTAATGGGGATCTTTTTGAAGAAGTATATATGGACGTTCCGTTTGGATATCGACCTAGAGTTGATGCTCTTCCTCAAGGGGAGAAGCTAGTTTGTAAATTGAATAAATCAATCTATGGGTTAAAACAGGCTTCCCGACAATGGTTTGCAAAGTTTTCCACTACCTTACTTAAGTATGGTTTTATCCAATCCAAGTCTGACTATTCACTCTTTACTAAGAGTAGTGGGTCTTCTTTTGTGGCTTTACTTGTCTATGTCGACGATATCATTATCACAGGTAGTGATACTGCTGCTATAGCTTCTCTTTAGGAGTTTCTTCATGGTCAGTTCAAACTTAAAGACCTTGGATGTCTAAAGTACTTTATTGGCCTTGAGATTGCTCGTTCATCTAGAGGTATTTTCTTATCCCAACGACATTATACATTACAGATTCTTGAGGATACAGGCTTCTTATCTAGCAAACTAGCCATGGTTCCTATGATTCCCAATGTAAAATTGAGTTCCCTTGATGGTGAGTTAGTTGAGGATGTATCTGTCTATAGACGACTCATTGGTCATTTGCTTTATCTTACTATATCTTGTCTTGACATTACTTATGTTGTCCATAAGCTCAGCCAATATATTTTCCAGCCTTGAAAACCACATCTTGATGCAGTCCGACATTTCTTAAGGTATCTCAAATCTTCTCCTGGACAAGGACTTTTGTTTTCTGCTTCTTCTTCTTTGCAGATCTGGGCATTCTCTGATGTTGATTGGGGCTCTTATCTAGATACAAGACGTTCTGTTACTGGCTTTTGTATTTTTCTTGGAGATTCTTGGATTTCTTGGCTAGCTAAGAAACAAAGTACAGTTTCTTGTTCTTCTGCAGAGGCTAAATATAGGGTTCTTACTGCTACCGCCAGTGAGATTGTATGGTTGAATCAGCTTCTGGCTGATTTTCAAGTTTCTACTCTTACTCCTGCTCTTTTATTTTGTGATAATCAAGCTGTTGTTCACATTGCATCCAACTCGATTTTTCATGAGCGGACAAAGCACATCGAGTTGGACTGCCATTTTGTTAGCGATAAACTGGCAACTTGTGTTTTCAAATTTCTGCCTACTCGGTCTGTTCATCAATTGGCAGATTTGTTTACCAAGCCTTTACCAGCTCCTCAATTATCTCTTCTATTGTCCAAGATGGCTGTTATGAATATACATAGTCCATCTTGAGGGGGAGTATTAACATCAATTGTATTTTTGGTTTATTTTTGTATTTTGTAACAGTGGAATTTATGTTGGACTTATTAGTTGGTTTTATTACTTGTTACTTGCTGTATTGTAGTTGGTTTTAATCAATGGCATTCTATAAATTAGTTGATAGGTTTTGGTAAATATATAAGGCTGAGATCAATGAGGCATTTTTTACTCTGACTTTCGTTTCCTTAATAAATTGTTTTGGTTAAACAAAAGATTAATAAGAGATTACAAAAAAAAAAAAAAATTGATCACATATCAACAATATTTAAATTATATATCATTAATTATGAACATATTAGGTGGTTTAAACCAAACTAATTCATTGATTAGTCCTTGATTTTTGTTGTTTAACCAGGTGGTTCAAATCTCGGTTTGGCATTGGATTTGCACCTGTATTGAGATGAGTTCAATATCAAACATAATAAATAGAGTGTTTTATATATTTATCAACTTTGCAACTCAATTACTAGTTTTTAGTGAATTAAAAGATTTCCTATTTTGTATCGCTGCAATTGAGACTATCATTTTCATGGGGTAAAAAGGCTTTGCCACGCAAGCACCACACAGGTAATATGTGACAATAATTTTGAGAATGATCTAATTGATTGGGACACGATAAGATTGTCAATGTGACATGTTTGGATGTGCTGCAAAGATACAAACTGCAGAACACATAGAGGTCAACATAACCTAATTTGAGAAAACACTCCAAAATATTTGTCACATGTAGAGATGCGATTCATGTACATTGCATAGAGTGATGGGGCACAAGTTTTGGAAGATTACAAAGTTATCAGTTACATGTAGATAAAGATAGAAAGTTTGAATTTGTAAATTATACCCCTATAAATAATGAAAGGGAGGGCACATTTGTCTTTTGAACATAGGTCTGAAACCTGTGAATAGGGGTATTCTCCTTAGTTCTAATTCATTTCGTTATATTCTTAGTTAGATTCTAAATAAAAGTTCGAAGTTTCTCCCCAAATATTCTTATGTTCTCTTTTGTTTTTTTTGTCTGATTCTTATGGTATACATATTTAGGTAAACTAAGGCGTGAGAGAGTCTGACTTAACCATTATCAAGCGGGTGATTGTGACTTAAGACTTCACGATAAAGACATAAATTTTGTAATCGTATTTTATCATATAATTATAATTTAAACTAAAATCAATCTTGTTCCCACAATATTGATTTTGAGTGTTTACATATAATTTGCTTATTACATTATGGAAAATTTAGCGTAAATATTTGTAGCATTATCACTAAAGGTGTGTTTGATTGCATTACCTAGAATTTAATTCTAGGTAATATTGGCTAGAAAATAAAATCCATCTCACCCCCTTGAAAAATAAATTTTATGGAAAAAAGTTTTAAATGCTTGTACCTTATACATTTTTCCATAGAAGAGTTAAGAGTGTTTGATTATTTTTCATAGAAAATGTGTAATGATTACATATTTTTTATAAAAAATATGTGCAATCAAACACACTCTAAGTTAATTTTTTTTTAGATGATAGCTAAACCTTTAATTACACTAATTGAACTGCGTGACGGGCAAGAAATGGACCCTAATTGTGTTCTAAAAGTCTAAAATGTTGTATTATATAAAATTGTTAAAGTACCTGTCTAACTTAACTTAGAATCATTACTAATACTATATTATATTACCACTTCCAATGAGATTTAAAAGTTTCAAATTAAGAAACGTGAAAATGTTAACGCTACGTTCTTTTTATTTTTTAATTTTTAATTTTTAATTTAGTTTTAATTTTTTATTTTGATAGTTTATTTTAAAAAAATTAAAAATATGTTTTTTTATCATTTTAAAAACTTATTTCTCAAAATAGAAAACTAAAAAATACGTTCTTTTTAAAATTTTAAAAATAGTTTTTAATGATATTTTATTAAATGAATTTGATATTTTATTAAAAAAATTAAAACTATTTAATTTTGAAGAAATAAATAAATTAATTTGAAAAAAAAGCAACTAAGATCATAATGTGATTATAAATAGAAAATATTAAAATAAAAATTATTTATTAAATTAGTAATTTATTAATAAAATTAATATATTATTTAACATATATACACATGCATACCTATTATTATTATTATTATATTATTTATTAAATTATATATTATACATATTATTATTATATTTATAATAATAATAATAAATAATATAACAAACTTGCCAACTTCTTCTCTTCCTCTCTCTCATGTCTCATTCCTTTTCTTGGCTTTCATGTCTCTTGTGACTTGAATCCGACGACAGAAAGGTAATCAGGGCAAAAAAGTTGGTGGGTTCACACGCATCGACAAATGAAGAAGTCGTGGCCAAGAGGGGCTGGTCCTCGTTGGCGATCGTCATTTGCTTCCGTCATGACCAGCAATGGTGATTCCCTTGAAGACAAAAAAAGAAAGAAGTGGTGACCAGTGAATCTGGCCTTGAAAAGAGGAAGAAAAGGAAACGGTGGCAGCAAATCTTGCTGGTATTGGTGATGGCCTTGAAAAGATGAAGAGAATGAAACAGTGGCGACGGATCTAGCTTGAAAAGAGGAAGGGAAGGAAGCGGTGGGCGGTGGTGATGGCTTGAAAAGAAGAAGAGAAGGAAGCAGTGGCCGGTAATAATTACGAATATGACTTGAAGAGATAAAGAGAAGAAAGTAGTGATGGCTTGAAGAGAGGAGAAGGTGAAGAGAATATCAAAACATAAAAAATGAAATATGTTTTATGTGTTTTGAATTTGGAGTTTGTTTTAAATGAAAAAATCTTGTTGTTTTGGATTTTATTTATAATTTTTTTTATTTTTAAAAATATATTTTTAAAAAATACAAAAAGAACGTATTTTTATTATTTGAGAAAATTAAAAATTAAAAATAACTTAAAAATAATAAAAAAAATATAACTTAAATTATTAAACTCGTATTGGGAATGAACACTTATAAAATAATTTAATTTGGATTAGAGGATCAGATAAGACTTTCAACAATCATAAAATTTAAAATTATGAATGAAATATATTGTATTGAGTTTTTTGAGAATGAACCATAAATATCAAAATATTATCTGAAAGAAGATAAGGATGATCACTATGAATACATTTATTAGTCCAAATAACCTATTGATTGGATTTAAATGAATCCCCTAAACTTGACCCTGTTGAGCATTATGAACCGACCTGAAAACAAAAGGATTTGACCTGAAATCCATTGTTTCCCCAAAGCCCAAGCCAAATTGGGTCAAACCCAACCCTCAATATCAATCATCCCTAAATTGAAGAAAATAACCCCAAGGGCTTATGAGTTTTGACCCAATTTAGTTCACCCATTTTAGTCTTGGCCCAATTAGACTTGCTTTCTAATTGAAACATTTAAACCAATTATACCCACATTATTAATTTAGGAAGGGAAATTAGGATAAACCAATCCCTTTTTATTTTGGGTAAGTGATAAAATGACCCATTTCATTTGCAAAGTGGCTTAAATGAGCCAAATGCTTGTGATAGTTATGAGCTCAAAACAATGTTTGTGAGTCAACTCAATTTAATTTCATTTCGATGGAATGGATTAGGGGCCATTTCTTATTTCTCAAAAAGATGTGTATATTGTTGGGATTAATAGTCCAGTTTGGCCAATTGAGCTCCCTTAATTCTCATCAACCCTAAACTACAAGGGAACTTTTTGTATTGTATATTATAATATATAGTATAAAAATTATATTTATGAAAAGGCTCTTAAATATTTTTTTATTTACACATTTCCCAACGTTTCTATTTCTTATTTTTTTAAAAATTATTATTTTTAATTTTCTATTTCATATCATATCTGTTTATTATTTTCGTATAACCTAACTTATTTATAATACTAAATATTAGTACGTTATATATTTATATTAATGTGACATAAAATATAAGATATAAATACGCAAACATCATAAGTAAATATCCAAATAGCATTTTCATTAAATTTAAGGGTAAATTGTCAAATAAATTATTATATTTTAATTTAAAAATTAAATTGATTATTATACTTTATAGAGGTGAAATTGGTTGCTAAACTTTAAAAATGATCAAATTCTAAACCCATAAACTTATGCAAATCTAGATATAGAGTTCGATTTACGTATTTGTAATTGTTGGGTTTTTTTATTAAAAATATAATTGATTATATTAATAGAATTAAAACACAAAGTAGAAAAGTGTTAAAATCACATCTACGACTATGATTAACTACTCTCGAGTCCAAAATTATAGCAAGTTATTTAATTTTTTTAAAATACAATAACTTATTTAACCTTTGTTATAATATAGTAGATAATTTGATTCTCAAGTTCAAATATAATAATTTATTTGTCACGCCACCATAAATTTAAATTAATTTGAGTTGAAAAAAAAAAAAGCAATACTCAACCATTTGTATAAGAAAAATGTCGGGTGGAAACCCCATAAATTTATCATTATTATAAAACTATCTATGACGTTTGAAAAAATACAAGTACTACTAAAATTTAATATTATGTTGTAATTTCACAATAGATGGTTAACTCTCATAGCTAAGAAAATATTAAAATACATTTACATTTAAAAACTTTTTTCTTTTTTCTTTATTTTTATTTATCTCTTTTCAAATTCCTTATTTATTTCTCTTTCTCTTAGTTGGTGATAGACGACAAACGACAGTGACAATTGTAAATCTAGATGATTATTTTAAATTTGGAATAATTTATCCAGCAACAAAAACAAAATTATGCAGGTGACAATTGTAGATCTCTCTTTATAATGAGTTTTATCGCAAATAAATCCATGAGGTTGGGTTCATCCATGATAAACCTAAACCATTTGGTTTGGGTTCATCGCAGATGAACCTAAATGGTTTGAATTCAACTTGATTGAATCCAAATTTGCATGATTTTATTATCATTATCACTCTCTTTCTATAATAAATTTAAGTTAACGACTAAGTGTCGCAAAAGGAAAAAAAAAAATATCACAATTGAGTATGGGAATCACATTTACAAACACATTTACAAATGCATGAATGAAAACACAAAATTACTGTTAAAAGGAACTGAAGAAAAACACAAGAAGATGAGAGGAACTGAAGAACTGAATCGTAAACAGAATTACTGGCCATAGAGATGGATCTGTACTACTGTGGACCGATGAAGAAATTCCTCAGATTCAAGCTCGAGGATCCGCCTTCCATGGTGGCTTCTTTCGCCAGAGCCTTCCATTTCTCGGCATTCTGCTTCAGTTCTTCCCCCTTCTCGTCCCCTCCCAAAATCATTTCCACGCACCTCTTGATCTCTGCACCTTCAAATACTCCATCTTCGTTCACTCTCGCCCTCACCCCCGTCTTAAATTCATCTTCCACAAGCTTCGCGACCGTCGGCTGATCCGTGAGCTGCGGCAAGCCCACCACCGGAACGCCGGCGACCAAGCTCTCCAGGGTCGAATTCCAGCCGCAGTGACTCACGAAACAGCCCAGAGACGGGTGGGAAAGGACCTCCGTTTGGGAGCACCATGGCACTATCATCCCCTTCTCTTCTAGCTCTCCTCTGCGACTGACAGGAGTTCTTGTCGCCCACAAAAATGGCCGATTGGTTGAGAGCAACCCAGTTGCCATCTCCTCGATTTACTTCTCTGATACCACTGCGATGGTTCCGAACGAGACGTAGACAACCGTAGACTCGGGCTTCAAGTCCAACCACTCAAGATATGAAGTCTCGGAGGGATGATGACCTCTTGATTCTCTTCCGCTCAAGAACGATGATGGGATTAATGGTCCAATCGGCACCAAGTTAAGCCCTTGAACGGCTCTCAAGGCCTCTGATTCCAATCGATCAAAAGTGTTCACCAGTATTTTTGGGTTGGGATCGGCATCCAGTGCTTCAATCTGCTCTTTGAATCGCTGTAATGCGAAACTAAAAGTGACTGAGTCCAAGCTCGAAGGGTCGAGAAAGGATGGAAGGTCCCAGCCACTGAGCTTCGGGAGGCCTGGTAACTGAACGGAGCTTGAAGGGTCGTTGCCAAGTTCTCTAATTGCGGCATGGCCGTGGAAGAAATAAAAGTAGATGCCCAAAACAGTGGCCGGTTGAATCTAGAGAACTACAGACGGTATTCGAAACGAATCCGCGACTTCGACTGCCCAAGACATGTTCATGGTGTAGACGAGAGCTGTCACTGGACTGCCGGCGGCCGCACTGGCGGCGATGACTTCGGCCAGGGCTTCGGAGCTGCTGGTTTCGAGCTGGGAGAAGAACCTTTCGTGGTCGCCGTCGCTAAGTTTGAAGCCGTCGTCGTAGCCGTCGGAGAAGGCGCGCAAGGTCAAGCCATCGGCGGTGGAGCAGGCTTCGGACATGCGGCGGTGGGCGAAGACGCTGCCCAGAACTGTGACTTTGACGCCCATTTTGGCGAGGTTTATGGCGAACTGGAGAGAGGGGTTGATGGAGCCTTGTGCCGGAAACGTCAAGTGGAGGATGTGAGGGTTCATCGTGATTCGTGATTGGCTGATGACTGAAAGAAGAGATGATTATGGATATTGGGTTCGATGCAATGACCACTAAAAAGAGGGGATAATGCTACATAGTCAATCTGGCTGACAATGTGATTTACAATGTGGTTTAATCGTGAGATTTTAATCAAATTTTCGTGAAAATTTAAAAGCCAATTCTTTGCCCAATTATTTTGAATCCACTCCCCCCCCCCCCCCCCCCCAAAATTGGAGACTCACAAATTGGGCTCTTTCTCTCTTAGACTATTTTGAATTCCCACCTAAATTGGGAGACCTACATGTTCCTCTCCCTCTCTCTCTTAACTTCTCCTTCTCTTCACCTCAGCTCATCTCACCTCACCTCATCTTCGTTGTCGCGTCTCTAGCAATCGTCGGATTCGTCTCGCTTCCACCGCCGCGTCGCCTTGTCCACCAGCCGCTGGATCCCTATCACCTCCTCCATAGCGTCACCTTCTCCAGCAACCACCAGCAACAACCACCATCTCCACTGTCCGCAGTTGTTAAAGCCGCCACCAACCTCCCCACCATCTCCGCTGACTTCGAAATATGTAGTGATCAGTTCCGACTACGACACCCTTGGTTGACGGCTTCGAAATTTGGTTTACGCGAAGTGTAGCGCTGGCCACTTTCTTTGTTGCCGGCTCCTTATGTATCTATTTCACTCTACTGTTTGCTTTTTACTTGTTTGTGATGAATACATGTATTCTAAAAAAGTAATTGCTATAATTTGAAGTATCAGAAGATGATTGTTGTTGAATTGAATGTTTCTGGTTAAACGTTCGACCTTGAGGGGTTAGTAGTTGGTGTTGTTCTATGGATTCAAATGTTCAGCATTTGAAGTGTAATATTGTATTGGATATGGATACTAAGAGCGCAAAATTGGAATATTGTGGTTGAGAATCACAAGTGTAGTGTGAACCTTTGTCCGACTCAGATCATAATTTGGCTATGTTTAACATTTGAAGTGGAAGGTTTTTCTTCTCTTTTTTTCTTTTTGCAATTAAAGATTACTATAATTGATATTTGTTAACCTTGGTTTTAGATTTAGAATACTGAAAATGCATCTTTCATTACATAAGATTCTGGTTTGAAGCTCAAATTTGGGTACTGAAAATATATATTTCTTTAGAAAATCACTCCTTGAAGAAACATGAAAGCGACGAAGAGGAAGAGAGCCAAACTACTACAAGCACTATACCGTTGTCTCTGTGCCAAAACTATGAAAGCGACAAAGATGATTAGCAATTTGTTGTAGATGATTGTAAATGAAGCACGTTGTCCAATGAACACCTTGTCACGCTTATGTGATTTGGCATGCCATTCCAAGAGCAATTGGAATTTGTATACTGACACGGGGAGAAGTAACAAACTCAATGTTTATGTTAGAACTATAGATGATGTTTTAATTGTATGATGCCACCAACTTATCTTGTATGGACGTTTATTAATTAGCATATGATTGGTATTATATTTAGCACAATAACGTGGTACTACAGTAAACATTATCAACCTTATATAGTTGTTCATTCTCCGTTGATCACAGTTGACATAGGATAGTGAGCCATTTCTTTCAGGATTACAGTTGGGGGAAGTTCATGTGCCATAAAGTGCCCTTCAAAACTTAATCAAACCTAATAGAGCAGCAAAACAAGACCATCTTTGAGGATCTAAGAGCTTAATAATGGTGTCTATGTATATGATGATGACGACCCAAGAGGCCAAACCAATATAAACGCAAACTGATTTATCAATCACCATTACACTAGCAGAGAAGACTACTACGTAGCAAAGAAGAGAGATTTCCCATTAACAATGAGAGATTGTTATTATTTTTGGTCCCTCTTCTTCCACAAGTCCCTAAACATTCTAATACCATAACTTTTCCACTTTTCGCTCCCAAAACCATAATTTGTATCGTCACCGAGGCTGGGAGAACTAACAAAGCCTGTGTACCCGCCAGTCGATGGCTTGAACATGTTGCCGTGGTGCTTATTCATGGATCCGCATCTCTCAGATATCCGTCTCCCATTCATCTCTACTCCTCCAGTAAGCACTGCAGCTACAACATCGATCGCTTTTCTCCACTACTCTGCCTGCACTCCCAGTTTCTTCATTTCAGCTTCCAGTGCCTCCTTGGCCCCTTCCACAGTTTCCAGCTTCCCCTTCAGCTGCATTTCATTGGCTTTACTTGCTTCCAGCTACTCTCCCAGTTCACTTAACCTCTAAGCCATTTCTTCCTCCTTGGCTCATTTTGTTGACAGATCTGATCTTGCTCCACTGGTTGTCTCTGAGGCATCTCTGATCCCCTGGTTCCACATGTAATAGCAAAACTGAGCTTTGATCATGAATCTAGCATAAAACTTGTCTAATCAAACAAACACGAATTCTAGACAAATGCTACAAAAGGTGCTGCATTTGCAATGATGAATAACTTCTGTAACCTTGATCTCAACATTTAATCAACTCAAAGCTGCAATCAATTGAGGACGAGCAGTAATATGCTTAATGATCAGTCAAAAGTTTTGAGCTGCACAAATGAGGTATCAAAAGGATGAACATGTTAGCAAGAAGACAACATGTGGGGATAAGACATGAAATCTACAAATGGTTGAATAAAGCAGGATCTCTGCTCATTGTTCCATGAGCATTCTTCTTTAATGGTAACATAAAGACAATAAATAGAACATAAAACAGATGGCAAGCCAAGAGAAGAGAGAAGGCAAGAACATAAATAACTAATAACTTTACTCATAGACTGATCAATTGTTCTAGAACCTTGAAGTACAATTGGAGATTCATTAACAAATAACTAAGATAACAATAAGTTGCAAATACATAATTAACAAACAACAAACATACTTATATTACTTAGATGGAAATACATTAACAAATAAGCAACCCAACCCCAGCACGTGAGCTCATCATCAAAACCTCACATTCATGTCCTAGTTGTGTCTCCAGTTGGGAACTGAACTAATGACCATTTCTGTGCAACATGTTCTTTATTGTAAATAACTTCAGCTAGCATGATTTTTTGGCAGCATTCTTTTCACAACCCCTTTCTCACAAACAAAATAACTTCTTCAAATGCTAGCCAATCTGCCCCTACCAAAGCAACCACATCATACACTTCCACCTGACAACCTACACCTTCAGGTTTTCACAACCTCTTTCTTTGACGCAAATAAGGAAAATTACTGAACTTGACATGTTTGCATTACAACATGAGCAGAGAAGCAAATGTCATAACTGAAGCATCACAATCAAATAATATATCTACTAATTCTCCTACTCCACTGTACATTCAACAACAATATGGGAGCATCTTAGCTTTCTTATCTGTTAATGTATTGTAACCTGTACAATCGGCCAAACCAACCAAGAGCAAGCGCGGTAAAAATAGAAACAGAAAAACGAACGCAAGAACACAACGATATACGTGTTCGGATCAATCGATCCTACTCACGGTAGAGGCTCCGCCTCTAGTCAATCCACTAATAGTATTCGGTTACAACCAGATTACAAGATCACAAGAAGAACAAAAACGTATTGCAAATACATCAACTGAAATCAGAATCTAAATACAAGAACAAGTATAGAATCTGTTCTACCGATTTCAAGATCAAGTCAAGAATCTGATCTATCAGCCATACCAAATTTCTCACGCCTCATGCGATTCAACAACAGAGATTTAAAGCAATACAACCTTATCGTGATCTTACCAACAAACCGAAGCCAATCGAACGAGAGAATGATTCACAAGCAAGAGAGAGTCTTACTTCGAAAGCGCCGAACATAAGATTTTCAAGAGAGAGCAATTTCAGATCTGTAGTGATTAGGGCAAGAAACTTCCCTTAAATAGCTGTTGCAATCGGTTGGCCTTAGGCAAAGCAAATGGGCCACATAAAAGATGGGCTTGCTGCACAATACCAATCTCGGCCCAATTGGCAAATGGCCCACAAAGCAAACACCAAAATAGCCCACAATATAAACAACAAATTAAGCATGTATACAATTAAACATTAGTTAAATGAAATCCAAATATATATATAACAAAATGCATACAAACAACACATATCAGTTATATACAAAAAATACATTTTGAATCATAATCCTAACATTATCAATACTGGGCATAGTTATTATGAAGTCCAAGGCCATTAGTGAAAAGAATAATTCGAAAATTTCAACTGTTAGTAGAATGTGGAAAAAAATTACAAACGTGGGTTTCTTCATCCATTGAATTGCTGAAATATAATATCATTCAATCCAAGACATTGTATGATATTAGTGAAGGGTATCTTATAGAAATATGCAGAAATATCGTCTTCTAACTACCGGAGGACCGAGCGCGGGAGGTGGAGGGGACGTCGGAGGACCGACTCTACTACTGGTGAGGACGGACGACAGCAGGAGAAGACCCACGCCGGAGGTGGACGACACGCCGGAGCTGTACTGACCGCGAAGTGCGTCCGATCTGCGATGGAGAAGCGGCCGGAAATGTCAGAGATTGTCGCCGACAACTGTGGGAGATGAAGCTGGTGGGGGCGTCCGATTTTTGGGTGCTAGGGTTATTGTTTCAGCGGGTGAGGTGAAGGAGACGCGATGGGGAAGGGGAGAGAGAGATATATATATACATGGTCGGGACGAAAAGAGTAAAAGAGAGAGAGTGAGAGATAGAGCAGGAGTGAGGCGGGCAATTCAATTTGCGCTGAAAAGGTGAGGGTGGATTTGTAATTTACACTGAGGGTTGATATGTAATTTTGGCATGAATTGTCAACAAAGTTGTCGCCCAAATTGTTCATCTAGAATTGTCCAAAAGGAGGGGCTATTCATAGTTTGAAGCTCGTCGGAGAAGATGAAGACGAGGACTTTCAGTTCGCTTCATGCGTTGATTTGCCTTCGTTGATGGAAAAACATGAGCTCATAGTTTGACTTCTATAGAGAATCGCTGACATTTCAAAGTGCTTAAATTACACTAAACGCCAAAACTATGATAAAATAATTGAGAGAAGATGACTTTTTGAAAAATAACAAAGATTTTTTTTTTGATTTTGTAATTTTAATTATATTTTTCTTATACCATCTTATGAGTGTTAAAAATTTTAATATAATAAAAATATTCTTGTATTTTCTCTCTTTCTCTCTTTTTTATTATATTTTTCTCGTATGACAATTTAATGAGAATTTAGTTATTTATTTGTGTTGTTGCCAAAATACAACAATTAAAATTTGTGATGTGTGGGGTCCACTCGAGTTTGATGTCGGGTGAAGTTAGGTTGCCGTTAAAGATGCTGTCACGAGGGAGTTTGCTGTTAGGATGCTCGCCACAAGGATTCGTCTCAAGTCTTCGCCGTTAGCCTTTGCCACTAGCCTTTGTCACAAGCTCTTGCCACTAGTTCTTGCCAATAGCCTTTGCCACAAGCCCTTGGCCACAAGCCCTTGCCACTAGCTCTTGTCACTAGCCTTTGCCACAAGCCTTTGCCACAAGCTCTTGCCACTAGCTCTTGCCACAAGCCTTTGCCACTAGCCCTTGCCACTAGCTCTCGCCACTAGCTCTTGCCACTAGCCTTTGCCACAAGCCTTTGCCACTAGCCTTTACCACAAGCCCTTGCCACTAGCCTTGGCCACAAGCTCTTGCCACTAGCCTTTGCCACTAGCCTTTGCCACAAGCCCTTGCCACTAGCTCTCGCCACTAGCTCTTGCCACTAGCCTTTGCCACAAGCCCTTGGCCACAAGCCCTTGCCACTAGCCTTTGCCACAAGCTCTTGCCACAAGCCTTTGCCACTAGCCTTGGCCGTAAGCTTCGCCGCTAGCTTCGCCGCAAGGTTTTGCCACAAGCTTCGTTGCTAGGTTCGCCGCAAGGATTTGACCCTGTTGATGCTCAAAAAATGTGTTAGAGGGCTTGCGGGAATCTTTCTCGCGAAGACCCTCCGATGCCGAAGTCAGTCTCGGATCCCAATGACCATTCACGAAAATAGTCGAAAATGTATTCAAAGTGACAAGTTTTACCGAAGTTGGAAGTCCTCATTAATGTCCTGTAACTGGGTATTTATAGGGCACAGATCTCAAGGGTGTCTGGTGTTGACACGTGGCGCTTGCTAAATGGGGGCAACTTCAATCAAAGGGGGATCATCACGATTCTGCCGCGAGACAAATTGCGGCAAGGGGCCGCGAGGACAAGTGGCCTCAAGGCTTGAGACTTGCGGCCAGTTCCTGAGGGGGCCGTGGCCTTGCGGCCCAACCAAGTGGCCGCAAGGCCACTTTAATTTGGCTGGCCGCAAGGCTTGAGCCTTGCGGCCAGTCCCTGAGGGGGCCGCAGCCTTGCGGCCCAACCAAGTGGCCGCAAGGCCACTTTAATTTGGCTGGCCGCAAGGCTCAAGCCTTGCGGCCAGCCCCGGAGGGGGCAGCAGCCCTCGCGGCAGGCAAGGTTGGCTTCGCGGCTAGCCTTGCGGCTGGCCAATGGCATAAGGCTAGCCTCGCGGCTAGCTTGTGCCGCGAGGCTAGCGGCCTTTGTGCCGCAAGGCTGGCGGCATTTTGCCTCCAGCTCTTTCTTTCTTTTATAAAAATTTTTTATTTTCCATTTTTTATTCTCCTTTCTTTTTGATGGCACAACAATTGCCCCCTACTCTTCTGTTTTGTCTTTTTTAGACAAAATTGAATAGTAGAATATTAGCTAAAGAGCCGGGCCTAACACCAAAATTTAATCAAAGGTTTCGGGATGCCCGAAGATCTAACGTTAGCCAAGGGCTTTAGGTACCAAATTATCTTTTGGGCAGCCACGCCCTTGAGAGATAATTTTCACTTAGGAGTTCCCGTCGTGGCTCCGAGCTTGCCGGGAGACCTAGGCGCTGGATTAGCCAAGGAGTCGGGTCTAACTTGGAGCATAGCATCGGACTCAGTCAAGGGGTCCAGCGAACCTACAAGCACAGTCTTCGGGGCATCCGATGATCCTATGATGGATCATAATGCTCAGGCTATTGTGTTCTCCATGTCCGTCTTTTTGGGGTTAGTCCATTTCAGGGAATCTGGTGTTTAGCCAGTGGTCTAGCACGAGATTCCTACCAGACATCCGAGTTTGCCGGGAGACCTAAGCACCGGATCAACCAGGGAGTCGGGTCTAGCCAAAAAGGCATAGCACCAAATTCCAACGAGGGATCCGGGTGAGTTTGCGGGCACAGGCATCGGATGTTCTGGCAATCCCGGGCCAACTTGTGGTCATAGGCACCAGATTGTAACTGAGTGACTCAATTCCGATAAGCGGGGTCATTGGTAGAGTTGTCCTAGGGTTGTTGTCTTTTCATGCCTTCCTTGGGCTAGTCTACCTCAGGGGATCTGGGTTTGGCCAGTAGGCTGGCGCGAGATTCCTACCAGGGATCCGAGTTTGCCGGGAGACCTAGGCACCGGATCAACCACGGAGTCGGGTCTTAACCAAAAAGGCATAGCACCGAACTCAAACGAGGGATCCGGGTGAGTCTGCGGGCATAGGCATCGGATTCTCTGGTGATCCCAAGCCAACTCGTGGTCATCGACACCAGATTACCACTAGGCGACTTGACTTTCGGGAGCGGTCTTGTGCTTGAGCTATCAGGTGATCATTTTGCTCTTTTTTTATTTTTTTTTGCCTTCTTAGGGTCAGTCTACCTCAGGGAATCTGGGTTTGACCAGTGGTTCAACACGGGATTCCTACCAGACATCAGAGTTTACCGGGAGACCTAGGCACCGGATCATCCAGGGAGTTGGGTCTAGCCAAAAAGCATAGCACTGAACTCAAACAAGGGATCCGGGTGAGTCTGCGGGCATAGGCATCGGATGTTCTGGTGATCCCGGGCCAACCTTTGGTCATCGGCACCAGATTGCCGCTAGGCGACTTGACCTGTTGGAAGCAAGCTGTGCTTAAGCCGCAATACCTGCATGACACATAATCAGAACAACCGCCATTCTGGAGGAATAATCAGAATGCGGGTATGGAGTAGGCATCATTCTGGCTAAACCACGTAAAAAATTGTTAAGTGTTTTTCATTAGGATCTGAAACTTCTCTTCTTTTTTCCTCTTCTTACCGTGACCCATAATCATTCATTGCAGCCCAAAACGAATCACACTCGACTAAAATTGAACGTCGACATTTTGGCGCTAGAGGAAGGGGCCGCTCTGATCAATACCCATGGCTAGAGGGAGGAATACTCGAAGTTTCGAGACAACGGTTGACCCTCTAGAAAATCACTGCGACAGACCGCGAGATTTTCCGCCAAACGGAGGGCCCGTTGCTCCGACAGCAGACAACCCTTTACCACCACCCGCCGAAGATGCTGCTGGAATACCACCATGGATTCCTGTTCAACTCGCGAGCCAAATTGCCGGGACCGAAATGATCCGGGACTGGCAGCAACGTCAGGAGGCGTTAGAAAATACAGTGATGCAGCTCGCCGATGCGGTCAAAATTCTAGCCTAAGCCCAAGTACGAGCCACCCATGACCCGTCGGCTTCACCTCGAAGGATCCGCCAACCGCGGGAAGAACGACCTCTGCTTGAAGAAGAAGATATTGGAGACAACTACCCGTTCCCAAATCACCGCTCCCCGGACCGGGAAAGGAGCAAGCGGTCGCAGGCCCAACAATCGGTGGGTCCGGACTCGACTGTGGATGAATTATATCAGAGAGTCCGACAGCTGGAAGAGAGACAAGGGGTCCGCAGCCAAAGTAATGGCCGTGGGCACAGGACACCGTTCACCAAAGAAGTCGAACTTGAGCCCCTCCCCCGAAGATTCAAAGTCCCAAGCATGCCACAGTACAACGGGGACAACGACCCTTATGATTATCTGGATGCGTATAACGTACAAATGGACTTACAAACAACCAGCTCGCTGGTCAAATGCCGCGCCTTCCCAGCAATCCTGGGTGATATCCCCTGTGCTTGGTTCAGAAACCTTCCGCCTCACAACATCAGCAGTTGGGAGGAATGTCAACAGAGATTTGTCAACCAATACAGGGCCCTAAGAAGGCAGCTTACGCCACCGTGCCACCTCGCCACCGTTTTCCAAAAGGCGAACGAGCCCTTGAGTGACTATATTGCTAGATTCAGGTGCGAGGTGAGCAATGTCGAGGATTCCTCTGACGAGAGCATCCTAACGGCGATCTCCGTCGGACTTCGGAAAGATGGCAAGCTTTATGAGAGCATCTACAGGACCCCGGTCAAGGACCTGGGGGAATTTTACGAACGAGCCTCCAAGGAGGTCCGATGGGAAGACGCCTTCGGGTCAAAGAAGCCCATAGGACCAAAAGAAGAAGCGAGGGGCTCCAGCCTGAATAAGAAAAGGAACAATAGAGACACCGGAAGGGAAGTTCGAGGGGATCGCTCAAACAGTGAGATGTTCAAACGGGCTCACAAGGCAGAGCGGGATGAACGACCTCCAAGGCCGCAACGCTTCGATAGTTATTGTGTCCTATCTGACTCTCAAGATAGGATATTCTCCATGGAAAGAAACAAGGAGGAGTTCGGAAAGCCCAACCTGTTGAGAACTCCCAACAAATTCTGAAACAAAGAGAAGTTCTGTGCATATCACAACGAGGCGGGTCACACCACCTTCGAATGCTGGGCCCTGAGGGATGCCATTGAAGATCTGATACGAAGAGGTCACTTAAAAGACTACGTAGTGCGGCCAACCAATCAACCGGGCCAGCAACCGGCACAGCAGCCACCCCCCTCTGACAATGAACGCTTGCCAATCGTGTGAACTATTTACACGATTCACGGTGGGCCTCACCTCGCGGGATCCTCCCACAAGTCTCGCGACAAGTACGTGCGAGAAGCTAACCATGTCCTGGTAGCGAGGTCGGGCGAACAATCGGTTCCTGCGAAGCCACCCAGGGGTGGCCCAACTCCGGAGAACATGGTTTTCTCAGAAGAAGAAGATAGGGACGTTCATTGGCCGCATAATGATGCACTCGTTATCCGGGCACATATCGGTAACTCCGAGGTGCGAAGGATAATGGTGGACACGGGAAGTTCAGTGAATGTGATGTACAAAGCGTGCTTCGATCAGATGGGTCTGGGAACTGAACAGTTGAGCTCGTCACCCGAGCCACTCTACGGATTCACAGGTGATGCAGTGATCCCTGTCGGACGGATCAGCCTTCCCTTCACCATCGGGGACACGAAACACCAAGCCACCACTTTGGCAGATTTCCTGATTATAGACTGCCCCTCAGCATATAACGTCGTGCTCGGAAGGCTAACAATGAACGACCTCGACCTAGTCACTTCGACTAGGTCGCTTACGGTGAAATTTTTGACCCCCAATGGGGTAAGAAGTGTACGGGGCGAGCAGCATCTCGCGAGACGCTGTTATGAAGACGCCCTAAAAATGGGAGCAAAAGGAAAGAAAGTGAACATCATCGCAAAAGACGACCCGCAACCAGCTAGCCAATGGGAGACTAGTCACGATCTGGATCCCCGCGAGGTCGACTGCGACAAACCCACCAGTCCCATGGAAGAACTCAAAGATATCCCAGTGAGTAAAGTGAATGGAGAGAGGCACCTCAAGCTAGGAAAGAATTTAGCCCTTGAGGTAAAAGAACAACTTATAAATTTCCTTAAAGCTAACCTTGATGTATTTGCATGGAACCATGAGGATATGGTGGGAATCGCCCCAGAAGTCATGTCACACAAGCTTAACATAGATTTGAGCTACAAGCCAGTGCGACAGAAGAGGAGGCCAATGACGCCAGAGCGCTATGCCGCCCTTAAGGAAGAAGTGGACAAACTCTTGGCAAACAACTTCATTAAGGAGACCCATTACCCGGCCTGGGTGGCCAACCCGGTCCCGGTAAAAAAGAAAAATGGGAAGTGGAGGACCTGCGTTGACTTCACCGACTTGAACAAGGCTTGTCCTAAGGACAACTTCCCTCTCCCTAGGATCGATCAGCTCGTGGATGCAACGGCTGGTCACCAGCTCCTTAGTTTCATGGATGCTTATTCGAGATACAACCAGATCCCCATGAACCCCACTGACCAAGAGCACACCTCGTTCATTATCGATTGAGGGCTTTACTGTTATAAAGTCATGCCTTTTGGATTGAAGAATGCTGGCGCGACATATCAAAGGCTGGTCAATATGATGTTCGAAGCACTGATCGGAAGAACCATGGAGGTATACGTCGATGACATGTTGATAAAATCCGAGCAAATAACGGACCACGTTTCCGATCTAGGAGAAATGTTTGGAATCCTCAGGAGCTATCAGACGAAGCTCAACCCACTCAAGTGTGCCTTTGGGGTAGCCTCTAAAAAATTCCTTGGGTTCATGGTAAACAACAGGGGGATCGAAGCCAACCCGGACAAAATAAAAGCTTTGCTCGACATGAGATCGCCCGTAAGAAAGAAGGAGGTACAAAGCCTCAATGGGAAGGTCGCATCTTTGAGCCGCTTCATTTCAAAAGCGATCGATAAGTACGCCCCATTCTTCGAGCTGTTAAAAAAGGAGAAGGACTTTAGATGGACAGAAGAATGCGAGTTCGCGTTCCAGCAACTAAAAGAATACATGGGACGACCCCTACTGCTCGCCAAACCAAAGGAAGGAGAGAAGCTGACCTTATACTTAGGAGTATCCCAACAGGCTCTCAGTGCGGCTCTCGTCTGGGGGGAAGAAGGGGTACAACACCCCATCTATTACGTCTCCAAAAGCTTGATTGACGCAGAAACAAGATACGCACCAATCGAAAAATTGGCTTACTGTCTGATAGTGGCATCAAGAAAGCTGCGACCTTATTTTCAAGCTCACGAGATCGAAGTGATGACCAAATACCCGCTGAAGCAAATCTTGCAAAAGCCAGATACCTCGGGTCGCTTACTAAAATGGTCTATCGAGCTCGCTCAGTTCGACATAGAATACAAACCAAGGATGGCGATAAAGGGTCAAGCATTGGCAGACTTCATCGCTGAGTTTACTGGGCCAATTGACGAGGATACAGAAAGCTTGAAAGGACCGTCCTGCGAGCTATATGTTGATGGGTCATCAAGCGAACAGGGAGCAGGAGCCGGAGTTATGCTAATAAGCCCCGAAGGTCATAAAATCCTCTGCGCCCTAAGGTTCAATTTTTCAGCCACCAATAACGAATCCGAGTATGAAGCCTTATTAGCCGGACTCCGCATGGCGAAAGAAATACGAGCCGAATCCTTGAAGATTTTCAGTGACTCCCAGCTGATTGTCAACCAAGTACGGGGAGAATACCAAGCCAGAGATACAAAAATGCTTGCATATTTGCAAAAGGTACGCGAACTCCTTGCCGTATTTGAAAAATATGAAATACAGCAAATCCCCCGTTCCCAGAACTCCCATGCAGACGCATTAGCCCGCCTAGAAATGGCCCGGGATGCAGAATTCTGAGGAGACATACCCATGGATTTTTTAGCTACCCCGAGTACAGAATAACGAGCTGAAACAATGGCGATCACCGTATCCCAAAACTCGTGGATGATTCCTCTCCTGGAGTATCTACAAGACGGTAAGCTACCTGAAGACAAGTTGGAAACACGTCGTCTGCGAACTCAAGTAGCTCGGTATTGCATCTACGACGAAAGGCTATACAGGAGGGGATTCTCAGCCCCGCTCCTGAGGTGCATTGACGGCACCGACTGTCGGACTGTGCTCGAAGAAATTCATGCAGGTCACTGCGGTAATCATGCAGGGGCACTTTCGCTGGCACAAAAGACCCTCCAACAAGGGTTTCATTGGCCTACCTTAAAGCAAGACGCCATGGAAACAGTCAAGAAATGCGAAAAGTGCCAAAGGTTCGCCAAAATTCCGCGAGCTTCGCCAGCTTATCTACAACAGATGAATAGCTCATGGCCATTCGCCATTTAGGGGATGGACTTAATCGGGCCACTCCCAACAGCTTGCGGGGGGTACAAACACGCCATAGTAGTAGTTGACTACTTCACTAAATGGGCAGAGGCCAAAGAGCTCGCACAGATCACCAGCGCGAAGGCACAAGCGTTTACATGGGATAACATAATCTGCAGATTCGGGGTGCCGCAGCAAATAATAACGGACAACGGAACCCAGTTCACCAGTGAGCAGTTTATCCAATTCTGCAAATCGATGGGGATCGAAAAAAGTTTTACCGCTATTGATCACCCCCAGGCCAATGGGCAGGTTGAAACTGTCAACAAAATCATCAAGCAGACCTTGAAAACAAAGCTTGAAGCCAGAAAGGGGGCTTAGGTGGACGAACTGCAAACAGTATTATGGGCCTACCGAACAACAGTTCGGAGCAGCACTGGAGAAACCCCATTCTCAATGGCATACGGGTCGGAAGCTATGGTCCCCGCCGAGAATGAAGTGGCCAGCCACCGAAGGGCCACCTTCAGTTCGAATCGCAATAACGAGCTACTAGCAGCTAACCTGGACCTACTCGAGGAATCAAGAGATTTGGCTCGCATACATGTCGCCGTTTATCAACAAAGGGTAGCACGATACTACAACCGAAAGGTCCGAGTCCGACGTTATAACGTTGGGGACCCGGTATTACGTCTGGTACTCCCAGGAGCACGGGCGACAAGTGACAGCACACTAGCCCCTAACTGGGAAGGTCCATTTATCATAAAGGAAAATCTGAGTAACGGAGCATATCATCTGGCAAACTTGGACGGCTTCCCTCTCCCACGAGCTTGGAATGTGGAGCATCTTCGTCCTTACTTCGAATAAGTGTAATGGTTCCTACCTATGCTTCGTCTTTCTTATTACAAATAACTTTCGTAATTCTGGTTAAGATTTATGAACTTTAATTACACTTTATTCTTATTGGTATTTGATTGAATATCCTTGAAACGAGGAATTGAAAAGCCATGGTTTGCGAGCTGGGGGCCTAAGCAACCTAACCACTATGTTACGGTTTACGGCTTAACTGAGCATTCATCTTGGTCCCTCCTCAGGTCTTGGTCTGAAGTCGGAAACCATTCATCTTGACTTAATGTCATGGTTTAGAAACTTCCGAACAACCACCTCCACGAGTAACTCCGAGCTGGGCTCGCTAGCCGAGGTCATTTTATCTTAGCCTAAAAGCTATGGTTTGCGACCTACCTGGGCGTTCCCTCTCGATCCATTAAAATTTGTAGAAGCCATGGTATGTTAGCTGGGGTCACCCTATGACCTACCTGAACATATAACTCGGCGATGCTGGGTCAAGTTTTCTCTAACCAGGGGTCTCTTTATCTTGGCAGAAAACCTTGAACTGCGACCTACCTGAGTATTTACTCCCAATTTATTAAGATTGTCAAGTGCCTCAATATGCCAGTCAGGGGCGAGACACAATCTCATATTTAGGCGAATTCTTCATATTCAAACGAGCCGGTCGAGATCTATCTCAACTTGTATAAATAAGATCGTTCGTGACCTATTGGATACGCGTCCTGACCGTTTATCACGAGCTACTCAGCTACTAGGCTTTAAGCAAGGCAATCCGCCTTTGCATACGTCCCCGTCATTTTTATCAAAACATGCTGAAGAAGGGTTTTTCTTGGAAATTGCCTAAGTATGAGTGTCCGCGTTGATTATTACAACTATCATGGACAAGCCAGTTCAAGCCTATGTTCATTCTCAAATTATGATTATGAAGACTTCCCCTAAAGCAATTGTTTTTAAGGTATCGACTCTTTCCGAGATATATCATGAAAAGTTTTCTGAATTATTATTTCGTTGAAAGATAAATTGATTTGAGCTCACGAAGAAGTCTGAAGCAACATACACAAAGTATGGAAAATGCCCATTCATTTAAGCTAGTGTTACAAAATATATATATATATACATATAAGAGTCCTAGCTCGGAGGGGCGTTCGCTTTTGAAGGATCAACCCCGACGAACTGGGACGCAGTAGACAAAGTCGGCTAAAAGCTGGCAGCCTCGGTAGGACAAATCGAAGGCTGAGCCCTGACATTTCCCCCAATCTGAACGTCAGCAGCCCCAGACGACTCGATCTCAGCAACCGGCATCAACGAATCAAGCGGGGTGGCAGCCACGACGTCCTCAGCAGCCTCGGCAGCGTACTGTTTCACCTCCTCGACGGCCTCCACACCAAAGAAGGAGAAGTCCATCTCGGGGTGATTCAGCCACAAAGTGTACAAGAACGACGAACAAGTGTCGAACTTAACCTCTTGGCGTGCCAAGTCCATCCGAGCTTCAACCTCCCCCTTGATATCGTCAATGGTCTTGTTCGCGATCTCCTCGCACCGGGAAACTCGTTCTTCAACTTTTTTCCACTCCGCCTCGGTCGACCTCAACTTGTCCGAGGTATCTTTCAGATGTTCTTTGGCTTTATTGAGCTCGTCGGAGAGCTTCGAATTGGCCGACTTCGAGCGGCCGAGCTCCTCGTCAAGTTCTTTATTCTTCCGAATTGCCTCCTTCAGGCTCGCTCCTGAGCTCTCAAGCTCTTTTTGGGCAGCGAGGAGCTCGTTCTGCTGAGCCATTTTTTCCCCCTCCAGCTTCGTTATTTCACCCTCATAGGCGGCCTTTGCCGCTTGAAGTCGCCCTTCAAAATCTTGCCGACATCTTTTGGCCTTCATGGCGGCAAGGGAAGTCTACAAAATACAAGGTATTAATAGCGAGAAAGGAAGAGAAGAGAGCAAATAAGGACTTGTGAAGGCAGAAGCTCGGGCATACCAGGTAGCTATGACGGGCGATGTAGTTGTCAAGCGCCTCCCCCATCATCTCATCCCTGTCCAAAGACCTCGTAGACGTGCCCACGATCTCAGACATCTCGTCCATGAGGGCGTGGAAGAAGACGGATCCGGGCATCGGCTCCTGCGCGGGCTCCCGACTTGCCCCCTCCTCGGAAGCTTGGCCCTCTTCTCCCTGCCGGCCTCCCGCTGCTGCTCCGGCCCTCTCTTCGACCTAGCAGCAGGGGGCTCAGCCTTCGATTTGTCCTACCGAGGCTGCCAGCTTTTAGCCGATTTTGTCTACTGCGCCCCAGACGACTCAATCTCAGCAACCGGCATCAACGAATCAAGCGGGGTGGCAGCCACGACGTCCTCAGCAGCCTCGGCAGCGTACTGTTTCACCTCCTCGACGGCCTCCGCACCAAAGAAGGAGAAGTCCATCTCGGGGTGATTCAGCCACAAGGTGTACAAGAACGACGAACAAGTGTCGAACTTAACCTCTTAGCGTGCCAAGTCCATCCGAGCTTCAACCTCCCCCTTGATATCGTCAATGGTCTTGTTCGCGATCTCCTCGCACCGGGAAACTCGTTCTTCAACTTTTTTCCGCTCCGCCTCGGCCGACCTCAACTTGTCCGAGGTATCTTTCAGATGTTCTTTGGCTTTATTGAGCTCGTCGGAGAGCTTCGAATTGGCCGACTTCGAGCGGCCGAGCTCCTCGTCAAGTTCTTTATTCTTCCGAATTGCCTCATTCAGGCGCGCTCCTGAGCTCTCAAGCTCTTTTTGGGCAGCGAGGAGCTCGTTCTGCTGAGCCATTTTTCCCCCTCCAGCTTCGTTATTTCACCCTCATAGGCGGCCTTTGCCGCTTGAAGTCGCCCTTCAAAATCTTGCCGACATCTTTTGGCCTTCATGGCGGCAAGGGAAGTCTACAAAATACAAGGTATTAATAGCGAGAAAGGAAGAGAAGAGAGCAAATAAGGACTTGTGAAGGCAGAAGCTCGGGCATACCAGGTAGCTATGACGGGCGATGTAGTTGTCAAGCGCCTCCCCCATCATCTCATCCCTGTCCAAAGACCTCGCAGACGTGCCCACAATCTCAGACATCTCGTCCATGAGGGCGTGGAAGAAGACGGATCCGGGCATCGGCTCCTGCGCGGGCTCCCGACTCGCCCCCTCCTCGGAAGCTTGGCCCTCTTCTCCCTGCCGGCCTCCCGCTGCTGCTCCAGCCCTCTCTTCGACCTAGCAGCGGGGGGGTTGGAAGCCTTCTTTGCGACCTTCTTTCCCCGAGCTCCAGTTGGCCCCTGACTATGGGCAGCCGGAGCTCTTTGTTCCTGCTGCTATTGAGGTTTTTGTTGCTGGAGTTGAGGGGCAGGCTATTGTTGTTGGGGGCGCTGTTAGGGTTGCGGCATCTCGGACCTCGCCTCTCTAGAAGAAGAAGCGACACCCGAAGTAGCACCAGGCCTAGCCCCTGGCCTCTTTCGCTCAACAAGGGCGAGGTTCACCATATCCTCACTTTGGCTACTTGACACAAGCGTTCGGAAAGCAGATAGAAGGACCTTCGCGCCTAGGACCCCGATGTGGTCCCCTTTTATGACCTCAGTATCGAGGGAATGGGTGAGCTCGTGATTCCTCAAAAGCTCGTCGGTTATCTCGAAATTCTCCAAGCCCGGGCCCACAGTAACGAGCTTGTCCAGAACCCCGACCTCTTCTTCTGACAGGAGTGGCTTTTCGTTTCCGAGGTCTGCATGGCAAAACTGAGTGTCAGTAGCATAAAACAAACCAAAAAGACCCTAGGCAACTAACGTGCCCTTACCAGGAGTAAGCACGAAACTAAAATTGTCAAGGGACGAAAGCGAGGGGCAGGAGACGAAGAACCAACTCGACTTGTAGTCGCCCACGTTGGATTTCCCTTTTGCTTTTCCCTGGGGAAGAATGGCTTTATATTGAGAAGGACGAGATGCCAAATAATACAGCCCGTCCTTGGCATTCTTCATGGAAAAAAGAAATCTAACTATTTTTGGTGATGGAGGGGGGAGGCCATTCGCAAGGAATATAACGGTTAGCGAAGTCAATTGGGCGTATGAGTTCGGTGTCAACTGAAAGGGTGTGAGTTCAATATCGTTCAGGATGACAAGAAGGTATGGAGCTACGGGAAACCTAAAGCCAGACCCAAGGTGCTGGGGGCTAATCGCTATGAAATTGGAAGGAGGGTAAGCTGCATGAGAGCCCGGGGCCGGGGCGTATACAAGGCAGTTCCTAGGAAAACGGAACTCCCGAACACAAGACGCCACCTCGTGATGCTTAGCCTTGGATGGGAATCTCTTAAAAACCTCGCGCCCTACTCTCTCGTCAGTGACCTTATACTCGACCTCAAGCTCGATACCGGAAGAAGGTACGCTAACGATATCCACAGATTGCGAGCTCACACCCTCAAAATTTTGGCCCTCCATGATAAGACAATCTTCGAAGTTCGAAGTGTCGTTTTCTCCTACGATATAGTTGCAGCGCTTTTGGCCTGAATTTCTGCGGTATTGATCGGACATCTACAAGGAAAAAGAAAGAACAATCAGGGCGCAAATCGCGAACCAGACCTCAAGAATCCAGAAAAAACCCTAAAAACACCCCCTAAAATCCTTCAGGCCGAGCGCTTTGCAATAGGATGCCGCTTAAAGCGGAAGGGCTGCAGCTGCAAGCCTAGTGTTTTAAGGGAAGTTAAACCTAAAGGTCACTGTGCCTAAAAGTTCAGCAAACGCCGAACCAAATCGTGTCGTCTCCCCATGAATGAAGACGACATCGATCCGCGGAACGATTGACGGTTAACCGAGGCAACAGAGGATCCCCCACCGGAAAAGAAAAGGAGAGAGAGAAGGCATGACCAACTTACCAAAAACCAGAGCCGGAAGAAGAGCGATGAACGATTGAAAAACGACAGTAATGGAGGCTTCGAGAAGAGAAGGAGAAAGCAAGAAAGCAGAAGCTGGAAAGGATTTCAAAAAATGGCATGAAAGAGAGAAAGAGTAGACGCCCCCTACTATTTATACCGATGGTTCGATCGGCCCAACCGTCGGATCAAAATGCGACTCACCGCATACTCCGCATCCAATGACTGCACGACAGTTTATGGGTCCCATAAGCATAATCATGCGCCGTAATGGGGGAAAGTGCGCATTAAATGCTTTACAGACAAGGCGTGCTGCTTGGAACGACGAGATTTAAAACGATTGGGCAGACATCGAAGAGGCGGAAGAACAGCTGGCATGCATCAGTTCCCAGTGCGAAGATCGCACCGCGAACTGGGGGCTTATGTTATACGTATTTCCCGTATGGGCCAGACTCACTCTGATGGGCCGGCCCGATCACCCGAAAATAAGAAGGCCCGAACGATCTCACTAAGGGAGGTCCAGTCACTACCAAAACCCGAAACTCGTAAAGCGACACCTGGCGAACTCCCGATACGCCTTCAACGAGTTTGAAGCCATCTACGAGCGAACTCCAGGGAGTATCCTTGGAGATCGCTGGACCACCGAGGTCGCTGGCCTAAAAACAATCAGCTTGCATAAAGTGGTAAAAGCTGCTAAGGAGTCAGAGGTAGGGACCATCCACCGCAACAGCCCATGCTTCTCGAGATAAAGATCCCACTTACGACTTTGTACAGATGATAAGGACTGTTTGTCCCCCATTATATCATCTTTTTATTTCTATATGATATCCGAATTGTAAAAGTCCTCTCAATTATAAATAGGGGGCAGAAGTAACATAAGGGACAGAGAGAATAATCAAAATAACCGCCATTCTGGAGGAATAATCAGAATGCGGGCGTGAAGTAGGCATCGTTCTGACCGAACCATGTAAAAAATCGTTAAGTGTTCTTCATTAGGATCTGAAATTTCTCTTCTTTTTTTCCTCTTCTTACTGTGACCCATAATCATTCATTGCAGCCCAAAACGAATCACACTCGACTGAAAATGTCCCATCTAAGGAATCAAACACCCAAGATAGAATTTAATTCCTTAGATGAGACATTTTTCATGTATTTTATATGCTATCAAACACACTCTTATAATAAACAATTTGACTCTCAAGTTAAAATATAACAATTTATTTGCCACATCACCTTAAATTTAAATTAATTGACATCAATTTTAAAATTTATAACATAAAATTTGAAAAAGAAAGTAATACTCAACCATAAATTTATAGCATAATTACCACTTAGATTTAATATTGTGTTACAATTTCCTACTATCTTAGTTAACTCCCCCTTCAACATTAAAAAATATTAAAATATTTTTATATATCATTAATTATAAGTATGTCCATTATGTTCTCAATATTTATTTTGAACAACCAAACTTATAAATCATCTAAAAATTTAACATCAAATTACATGATTGTTTTAATTTTTTCTTTCTCTGATTGATTTTCTAGTTCAACCAAACTAATTCACCGATTAGTTCTTGACTTTTGTTGTCGAACCATTTGGTTCAAACCTCATATTAGCATTAAATTTACATCTGCATTGAAATAAGGTGTTTTATACATTTGTCAACTTTGCTACTCAATTGTTAGTTTTTAGTACATTAAAAGAGTTTGTATTTTCTACTACTGCAATTGAGACTATCGTTTTCATAAGATATAAAGGCTTCACCATGCAGGTAATTAATATATGGAAATGACACAGATTGAATTCTAAGACTCGAGAAAGTTTGACTTAATTATCATCAAGTAAGTGATTGTGAGCTAAGACTGTACAATAAAGATATATTATTTTTCTTAGATAATAGCTAATTTTTAATTACATTAAATGAACTGCACAACGGGCAAGAAATGGACATAGGATTTAGTCTCACTACAACAAATTTTAAATTAAGAGGTATTTAAAAATGGCTTAATAGATAGTTTATTGGGGTATTTTAACTATTAGGATATTAATAATAATGTCCCGTATAACTGTACTCCAAAAACATATTGAGGCACTTTCAAACATCTTAAAAACAACTATAAATTTAAGTTTGTTGCAACACTTAAAAGTGTCTCAAAAATCACTATAAATTTATTTTTCATATCCCCCACAAGACTTTCTCTTAATTCTAACTTACTTCTCCCTCGGCTCGAACCCTGAACCTTTCATTCTTCTTGCACACGTGTGACCACCTAATCTACACATCATCTTATTAATATATGTGCCTATGTTTATTTTATAGTATATCTAAGTTTCATTAAAATTATTCTATTGGGACATTTAGGATTTGTCTATTAGGACACTTCATCAGAGTGTCTTGTTAGAATTATCTTAATGGGGCATTTCAAAAATTCTACTCTATTAGATTTATCTATTAAGACACTTATATTTATCTATTAGGGCATTTCATTTTAATGCCTCATTAGAATTGTTTTATTAGGGCATTTCATTTTAATGTCTCATTGAAGTTATTGTATTGGGGCACTTTTTTAGATTGTGCCTTAAAATAGTATTTTAGATGACACTTTTTAAAAAATGCCCTAAAAAAGATGTCTCAACAAATCATTTTTGTTGTAGTGTCTGTTCCATTGGTTGAGTAGCTTAATTGAAATTGTGTTCTAAAAGTCTAAAATGTGGCATTATATAAAATTGTTAACTTAGGATCATGGGTAAATCACACTAAAAGTCACAAAACTTTGGCCTCTTTTTTAATTTGATCACTAAACTTCAATTCTTTGCAAAGTGATCACAAAACTTTAAAATATTTTGTAATATAATCACTAAAGTGATTTTTGAACAATTTCTGATCAAAATTGCTGACGTGGCAATGGCCACATCATCGTCACGTCAGCACCACATCATCGCTATGTCAGCAATTTTGAATAAGAACCATTAAAAAATTACTTTAGTGACCACATTGCAAAATATTTTAAAATTTTGTGATCACTTTACAAGGAATTAAAATTTAGTGACCAAACTAAAAAAGACACCAAAATTTTGTGACCTTTGGTGTGATTTACCCTAGGATCATCCCTAATAGTATTATATTACCTATTCTAATGGGACTTAAAAAGTTAAAATCATGGCATGTGAAAATGTTAAATTATTAAACTCACGTTAGAGATGAATGCTTCAAAAAAATAATATTTTAATTTGGATTAGACTCGCTTCCAACAATCATAACATTTAAGATTTTAGGTGAAATATAGTTTAATTTTTTTTTAAGATTGAATGGAATAAAAGAATTCAATTAGAATAAATGATAAATATTGAAATATTCTCTGAAATAAGATAAGGATGATCGCTACGACTACTTTTATTAGCTGAAATAATCAATTGATGTGATTTAGATGAATCCCTTAAACTTGACCCTGTTAAACATTATGAACTGACCCAAAAACAAAAGAATTTGACCTGAAATCCATTGTTTCCCCAAAGCCCAAGCCAAATTGGGTCAAACCCAACCCTCGATATCACTTAAAGTGTAAGATATCCCTAAATTGAAGAAAACCACCCCAAGGGCTTATGAGTTTTGACCCAATTTAGTTCACCCATTTTAGTCTTGGCCCAATTATCCCTAAATTGTAAAATCATCCCTAAATTGAAGAAAACCACCCCAAGGGCTTATGAGTTTTGACCCAATTTAGCTCACCCATTTTAGTCTTGGCCCAACTAGACTTGATTCTAATTGAAAAGTTTAAATTAATTAAGCTCAAATTATTAATTTAGGAAGGGAAATTAGGATAAACCGATCCCTTTTTATTTTAGGTAAGTGATAAAATGACCCATTTCATTTGCAGAGTGGCTCAAATGACCCAAATGCTTGTGATAGTTATGAGCTTGTAGCAATGTTTTTGAGTTAACTCAATTTGCTTTAATTTTGATAGGAATGGAAAAGAAGGCATTTCTTATTTCTCGACAAGATATGTATATTGTTTGGATTAATGATCGAATTTGGCAAATTGATCTCCCTTGATCCTTAGGCTATCTCTAATGATAGCATTTTTTGCTAGCCAAGCCAAAAAATAGAGAGCCAAGATGAGAAAATCAACTCCAATAATGCTTTTTATACCTATTTTTCCTCGCAAAAAAATTGGCAAACTTGAAAAGGTTCGCCACAGTTGGCGATTGAAACCCACATAGCCCTCATCACCATCTCTCCCACCCCCAACGACCATTAATGCAGATCAAGATTCTAATGAAGACAGAATTGTAGGCACGACGGACGAGTTGCAGACACCAAATCTGATGGCGACGACAACGATGAGCATAATTAGCGATGACAGTGACATCTTTTTTGACGAGTCTCGAGCTTGGTTTGTGATTTTGTATATTTTTTATTTATTTTTTAATTATTAATTTTATATATGCATTCATTTGATTATTTTGTATGTTTAATTATTGATTATCTGCATGTGTGTATCTGATTATTGATTTGTGTATTTAATTATTGATTAAATTAAAAAATAATAATAAATTTTTATAGTAATAAAAATTATAAGTAAGGAAAAATAAATAGATTTAAAGTTTATTAATAAATAAATGAAATAGAGAATGAAATATAAAAGATAATAAAGAATGTGATTGAAGTATACACAGTTTTCGAGATAAAATTAGAATAGAGAGTAAATTGTTTATAATATAATAGGGATATGATAGCCTTGGCAACCCTAAATTTTATCTACAAATGATCCATAAAAATTTTGAAGGATGGATAGCATAAATGGTTGCTGAACTTTATATAACTTTGCACTAAGATATAAAATGATCATTAAATTTTAATTTATAACTAAAATGTCATTGACCTTCAATTTAATATATAATTTTATAACTATTATCAATTAATGTTAAAAGAGTCTAATAGGATATTGACATGATTAATAACATAGACGGCTAAACAACTTTATTGCTCACTAAATTTTATACTAAATTACAAGAAAAACGCTGAAAGATAGTTTTTCCTATAAAATTGTTTGTTGTTTCTCATTTTATCAAGTTTTAAATATGAACTATGCAATAGTAAACAATTTGACTCCTAAGGTAAAATATAACAATTTATTTGTCACATCACCTTAAATTTAAATTAATTCGAGTTGGATCTCAATTTTAAAATTTATACCACAAAATTTGAAAAAGAAAATAATATTCAACCAATTGTATAAGAAAAATATGGTGTGGGTACCCCATAAATTTATCATAACTACAAAAGGATTCGTAACGTTTGAAAAAATATAATAAGTATTGCTTAGATTTAATATTATGTTATAATTTTCTATAGATAATTAACTCTAATTAAATATTAAAAAATCTTTATATTTAAGGATTTTTTAATTTTTAATTTTTATTTATATCTTTTCAAATTTGACCTTTATTTATCTTTCTCTTGGTTGGTAACGACGGCAGCAATAATATTCCAAATCTTAGATCTAGATGATTGTTTCAAATATGGAATGATTTGTCCAACAACAAAATACAAAAGATGATAGCAGGTGATACGTAAAGACAATGACTGTAATTTTCTCTTCATAATAAGATTTATCGCCAAAAACCTCGAGAGGTTTCATCCTCCATAAACCCAGACTATTTGGGTTCATAATAATAATGATAAACGTGTTAAAACAAAAGTCAAAAAAAAAAAAAGCTGAAAAGAAAAAGGCCAACGAGTACATCGTCATCGTCTCTGTTTTTATAATCATTCTGGCCATACAGAGATGGATCTCATCTCTTCTACTGTGGACCGATGAAGAAATTCCTCAGATTCAAGCTCGAGGATCCGCCTTCCATGGTTGCTTCCTTCGCCAGAGCCTTCCATTTCTCGGCATTCCGCTTCAGTTCTTTCCCCTTCTCGCCCCCTCCCAAAACCATTTCCACGCACCTCTTGATCTCTGCACCTTCAAATACTCCATCTTCGTTCGCTCTCGCCCTCACCCCCGTCTTAAATTCATCTTCCACAAGCTTCGCGTTCGTCGGCTGATCCGTGAACTGCGGCAAGCCCACCACCGGAACGCCGGCGACCAAGCTCTCCAGGGTCGAATTCCAGCCGCAGTGACTCACGAAACAGCCCAGAGACGGGTGGGAAAGGACCTCCGCTTGGGAGCACCACGGCACTATCATCCCCTTCTCTTCTAGCTCTTCTCTGTGACTCACAGGAGTTTTTATCGCCCACAAAAATGGCCGATGGGTTGACAGCAACGCAGTTGCCATCTCCTCGATTTGCTTCTCTGATACCACTGCGACGGTTCCGAACGAGACGTAGACAACCGAAGCCTCGGGCTTCGAGTCCAACCACTCAAGATATGAAGTGTCGGAGGGATGGTGATCTCTAGTTTCTCTTCCGCTCAAGAACGATGATGGGATTAATGGTCCGATCGGCACCAAGTTAAGCCCTTGAACGGCTCTCAAGGCCTCTGATTCCAATCGATCAAAAGTGTTCACCAGTATTTTTGGGTTGGGATCGGCATCCAGTGCTTCAATCTGCTCTTTGTTTCGCTGTAATGCGGAACTAAAAGTGACTGAGTCCAAGCTCGAAGGGTCGAGAAAGGATGGCAGGTCCCGGGCACTGAGCTTCGGGAGGCCTGGTAACTGAACGGAGCTTGAAGGGTCGTTGCCAAGTTCTCTAATTGCGGCATGGCCGTGGAAGAAATAAAAGTAGATGTCCAAAACAGTGGCCGGTTGAATCCAGAGAACTACAGACGGTATTCGAAACGAATCCGCGACTTTGACTGCCCAAGACATGTTCATGGTGTAGACGATAGCTGTCACTGGACTGCCGGCGGCGGCACTGGCGGCGATGACTTCGGCCAGGGCTTCGGAGCCGCGGGTTTCGAACTGGGACAAGAACCTTTCGGGGTCGCCGTCACTAAGTTTTAAGCCGTCGTCGTAGCCGTCGGAGAAGGCGCGCAAGGTCAAGCCATCGGCGGTGGAGCTGGCTTCGGACATGAGGCGGTGGGCGAAGACGCTGCCCAGAACGGTGACTTTGACGCCCATTTTGGCGAGGTTTATGGCGAACTGGAGAGATGGGTTGATGGAGCCTTGCGACGGAAACGTCAAGTGGAGGATGTGAGGGTTCATCGTGATTGGCTGATGACGGAAAGAAGAGATGATTATGGATATTGGGTTCGATGCAATGAACACTAAAAAGAGGGTCTATTTATAGTTTGAAGCTCTCCCGAGAAGATGAAGACGACGAGTTTCAGTTCGCTTCCTCCGTTGATTTGAATTCGTTAATGGAAAAACATGAGCTCATGGTCATAGTTTGACTTTTGTAGAGAATGGCAGACATTTCAAAGTGCTTAAATTACACTAAACACCATAACTATGATAAAATTATAGAGAAACCCTCACATTTTGAGAAATAACAAAGATTTTTTTTATTGATTTTGTAATTTTAATTATATTTTTCTTATACAAGTGTTCAAAATTTTCATATCACAAAAATATTCTCTTCCTTTTTACCTTTTTCTTGTATGACAATTTAGTTGGAAAAGAAAATATTTTTCAACTTGCATGAAAAATAAAAATTAACCCTCTTAGATAGAATTTTTTATGAAAAATAGGTTAAAATATGTTTTAATGGTTGTACCATATGTTATGTATAAAATAATAAAAGCAGAGTAAGTGCTGAAAAAATTAGGTCAAGAGAGCGCCACATGGCACCCCGAGGGAGCGCCACGTGGCAGCTCCCCCCTCTGGGTAGACATGGCCAAAATTGAACCGGACCGGCGGTTCGAACCGGAACCGGACCGGCCGAACCGGAACCGGAACCGGATCGAACCGGCGAAATTCGGTCCGGTTCCGGTTCGAGGTTCCGCGGAACCGAAACCGGCAGTTCTGCGGAACCGCGGAGAGGTGCTGCACTGCAGCACCCCCCTTCCCCCCGCAACGGTCCAATTTTGGACCGTTGCAAAGCATTGCAACGGTCCAAAATTGGACCGTTGGTTGCTGCCAACTGGCAGCAGCCTAATTTTATTTTTATTTTTTTTCTAATCCTATGATTCCTATGATTCCTATCTATATATATATTCCTATCTATATATTATTTATTCTCTCTATTTTGTCTCTCATTTAATATTTCAATTTCAATTTCTTCAATCTTCTCATTTTGTTATTTGTCAATTTATTCAATTATATTGTTAATTATTTATTACTTGTTACTATATTATATTATTACTAAAAATCAAAAATTACATTTAACAATTACATTTAACAATTAAAAATCGAAACCAAACCGAACCGAACAACGGAACAAGGACCAAAATTGAATACAACAATATTTAAAAAAAATTAAAAAAATTCGGTTTGAACCGGAACCGGAACCGTTAACCGAACCGGCTCAAACCGTTGACCGAACCGGTCCAAACCGTTGACCGAACCGGCACGAACCGGAATCGGAACCAAACCGTCCCAAACCGCCCTTGGGCGGTTCGGTTCAGGTTCAAAGATTTCTTGAACCGGAACCGGCGGTTCATGAACCGTGGCCATGTCTACCTCTGGGTGACCAAAGGAGGCCACCCAGGGGGTGCCACCCCCGAGTGAGGTCACTTGCGGGTGGCAGCCGCGTGCGCTGCCAGGCAGCACGCGGCTGCCTGGTGGGGGCCGCGCCCCTGCCAGCTGGGGGAGCGCCTCTCCTCCCCCGAGTGAACAGTACCCTCGAGTGACCCCACTCGGGGGAAAGCAGCCGCACGCGCGGCCGCGCGCGCAAGGCCTCGCGCGGTTGGCAGTACATGGCCGCCCGCGTAAGACCGCGACTGCGAGCGCGACTGCCAGTGCACACCCTTGTGCGCGACCCCCCGCACACGCAATCACTTCGCACCCGGCCTCGTGCACCCACGCGCACGACCCCTCGTGTTCTTTTTCCCATGCTCACAGATACCCCCGAGTGAAGGTCACCTAGGGATCCACACTCGCCTCCGCGGGCCTCCTATTCTTGCGCCACCGCTTCCAAGAAAGTCGGCCTAAGGCTATTCCCGCGAGACTCGGTCAAAGCCTCTTCGAGATTCTTGCCACAAAACTCAGAACACGCGACACATGGATGCCCCTCTTGTTGCTATAAATAGGAGGTCACTTTCCCTCATTCGATATGCAATCTCTGGCTCTCGTATTTACTCTCTTACTTTCGAATACTCAATTTCTACGGTGATCTAACTTAAGCATCGGAGGGTCCGCGCAGGGACTTTCGCCCGCGCTCCTAACCTATTCTTTCTCTAATGGGTCATCCATCGCTCGGAAACGCCTCCGGAGACTCTCCCATCGTTGTCACATTGCCCCGGGAGACTCATCCATCACTCGGAAACGCCTCACGAGACTCACCCATCGCTACCACATTGTCGCGGGAGACTCACTCATCTCTCAGATACGCCATACGAGGGTCATCCATCGGTGGTTTCCCATTTTATAAATTTATTGTTGTAATCGTGTAACAACAATTGGCGTCGTCTGTGGAAAACGCAAACAAAAAGCTGCAACACTCTTCTCTCATCATGGCTCAAACTCGAAGTAATCGCCAGACCCTCTCCCGTGGGGCCCAATCACCTCGACGAGAAACCCTCCCTCGAGTGGAAGATCAGCATCAATCTACTCGCGAGGGCCCGTTACCCCTCATCCATGGGGGCCATCCGCCCCTCACCCATGAGGGACAGCCTTCCCTCACCGATGGTGGCCAACCGTCTCTCACCCATCAATCCCTTCGTGAGGGTCACCCATCCCTCACACATCAGCAGTCGCCCCTTCTAGAGCCCTCTCACCCATTGGGGGGCCAACTTCAGGTGCCTCTTCTTACTGCCTCGCATATTCTCTCGGGACCCTACTCAGGTATGCAGATCCCATCTGTCGTTCCTTGGGTTGAGTACGAGGCCCTGCGACAGCAACACGCTGAAGAAATACAAGCTCTGAGGGAAATGGCTGGTATTTTGCAAAGTTTGGTCCCTTACGGGACAATCCCAGCTGCATTGAGAAAGTTCATCTCAGAAATAGTTCCATCTCACAGGGCTCGTCAGGAGGTACCAGGGTACAGCTCCTATCGAGAGGCAAGCCCTGAAACCCACGCTCAACCTGTCCTAATTAGAAACAATCAACCAAGGTCTCCTTTAAGGGAAGATCACAGCCAAACATATCTCCCTCAAGGAAATCATGGAGGAACTGACCGTCGAAAGACAGAAAGGCGAAGCCCACAACGAGGAAGATATTCTGAAATAGTAGCCAGCACTCTAATGGAAAGAGGCCGGGATGCCAAACCCATAACCAAGCAAAATGATGGGCCTGAGGATAACCCTACTGCATTTAGTGCAAGAGAGGCCGCCGATATGAAAAAGATGATTGAGCGGGTCTTACAACAGAATAAGTTATTACCTACTTCTGAGGAACAATCTAGAGGAAAGCTACCATTCGTGGTCGAAGTAATGGAGAAACCTTTGTCGAGGAAGTTCAAGATGCCTCAAATAAATCCTTATTCAGGAACGGACGACCCTTACGATCACGTGCAAAACTATGAATCTTTAATAATGCTTCATGGATAGGACGACGTGATAATGTGCAGGGCATTTCCTTTAACCCTAACTGGGCAAGCTCGAGCCTGGTTTAACGGCTTACCCGAGGCATCTATCTCTTCATTCAGGCAACTAAAAACAGAATTTATCAAAGCGTTCATTATTAATAGTCAGAGAAAGAAAGATGCGACATATCTGCTTAACATTCGACAAGGGAATAAAGAGACCCTACGACACTACGTGGACAGATTTTGAAATGCCACACTTGAGATCTGTAATTTACCGATTGAAATGGCAGTGTCTGCCATGTTCCAAGGGACACGACTAACCCCTTTGCAAGAATCATTATCCCTGGACCCTCCGAAATCTCTGGCAGACCTGTTCGTTAGGGCTAACAGGTACATACTCCATACAGAGATGATGAGAACGGTAGGGGGAAGTGAGGACGGAAAGAGAAAGAGGAAAGAACGAGATATTGAAAAAGGATCAAACCAGCGAAAAGAACGGATCAGGAGGTCAGATACAGTGGGACCACAATTCCATCATTACACTAGGCTCAATCAACCCCGATCAACTATATTGGCGGTAGTAGAGGGGTCTGGTCTCCTCCAGCTTCCGAAGAAGGCAGATCGCCCCATGGGGAGAAATCAAGAAGAGTATTGCAGGTATCACCGAACTCGGGGACACTCTACTGATCAGTGCAGGGAGCTAAAAAATTAGATCGAAGCACTCATTCGTGAAAGACACTTGCAAAGATATGTAAGGACTAAAGGAAGAAATCACAGAGACCGTCAAAGAGGGGAAGAAAGACTCGAGAGTCAAGACAGACAAAATTTACGGCAAAATGAAGGGATAAGGGATGACAGAATGGTGGCCCCCCCTGACAATGAGCCAACTCATCAAGCCATTCATGTTATCTCTGGGGGCGAGACTTTAGCTGGGAATACTTCTTCTTCTCAAAAGGCCTATGCCCGTCAGGCCTACCAAGTCAATTCTGTGATAGAGGTGAGAGAGGACAAGGAGCCAATCACGTTCACCCCTGCTGATAGAGGTGATATAATGCTCCCATATGACGATCCAATGGTAATTTCTGCAGTTATCGCCAAACACCCCGTAAGTAGAATTTTGGTGGATAGCGGCAACTCTGTTAATCTAATCTATTGGAATTGTTTCGAACAAATGCACATATCCCAAGACCGATTGAGAAAAGTGTCCTCTCCCCTGTACAGCTTCACTGGAGAAGCTGTCCCGGTGGCAGGATCTGTTCAACTACCTGTCACATTGGGCGCTGACCCTCAAAGCGTGACTCGACAGGCGAATTTCATGGTGGTCAAAGCCCTTTCTGTAGCATACAACATGATTTTAGGCTAACCGCTCCTCAATGATATGAGGGTTGTAGTGTCCTCTTGCTACTTATTAATGAAATTCCCTACGCTCTCAGGAGTAGGGCAAGTTCGTGGAGATCAGAGGAAGGCTAGGTCTTGTTATGTATCGTCTACAAAGGGAAAAAGAGCAGAAGAGACTTTATCTATCGCTGAAAAAGCCATACACAAATCCCTGGAAGAAGAGACTGCTCGCAAGCCCCAACCAGTGGAAGAGTTAGAAGCAGTGTGCTTAAGTGACACAGATCCTGAGAAGTTGGCGTATGTGGGCACGAAGCTTCCGAAACCAGTAAAAGAAGAAATCGTGGGGTGCCTTAGAGAAAATTTGGATGTCTTTGCTTGGACACCAAGAGATATGCCCGGGATTAGTCCAGACGTGATATGTTACCATTTGAACATGGATCCTCAGTTCAAGCCTGTTCGACAAAAAAAAAGGAATATCGCCCCTGATAGACTACCGGCGTTAGAAGAAGAAATTGATAAGCTACTAAAGGCAAGTTTCATTCGAGAGGTGTTATATCCAGAGTGGTTAGCCAATGTGGTCATGGTTAAAAAACTCAACAGAAAATGGTGCGTGTGTATAGACTTCACCGGCCTCAACAAGGCGTGTCCTAAAGATTCCTACCCATTACCTCGGATTAATCGTCTGGTGGATGAAACATCTGGGTATCATCTATTGAGCTTCTTAGATGCCTTCTCAGGGTATCATCAGATAATGATGTATCATCCAGATCAGGAGAAAACATCATTCATTACAGAAAAAAAGGACATATTGTTACCAAGTTATGCCATTCGGGCTCAAGAACACAGGGGCCACTTATCAACGCATGGTGAATAAAGTTTTTAAGGAATTATTGGGTGATACAATGGAAGCATATGTCGATGATATGATCGTAAAAATTTGGGAGAAGGAATTGCATGTTAAAAAGTTGGCACGAGTGCTCGAAGTCTTTAGGCAATACAAAATGCGCCTAAACCCAGCAAAATGTGCATTTGGAGTTCAGTCTGAAAAATTCTTAGGGTATATGATCACACAAAGGGGCATCGAGGTGAACCCCAAAAAGATTCAAGCGATACTGGATATGGAACCCCCAACATCAATTAAGGAGGTGCAGCGACTGACAGGTCGAATGGCGGCTCTTGGGCGTTTCCTCTCCAAATCGGCCGAAAGGGAACTCCCGTTTCTTCAGACGTTAAGGGCAGGGTGTAACGCCCCATTCTTCTCGAAGCGTTTCTTACCCCGACATTTATTAATTAATAATTATTTTATCAATTTTACCTCATATATTTCTTTTTCTTTTTCTCATTCTTCTCATTGGGGTAACCATAGCTAACAGCGGAAACATGATAGATCGTAACCTAATACTTAACAAGCTTTTAACATCAGAATCGTACATTCATATTCATAATAAAATCATAACATCATTCTCAAACATACTAGTATTTAAACATAATTATGATCATCTCTTAATATTACATGCCAAAATATCATAATTAACATCATGGATAACATAGCAAAACATAACATAACGGGTTATATGCATAACCGATACATTTACGCACTGCAACGAGTGCCATCACATGCCTTCATTTCCTTCGTTTCTACTATGACTTCCATCTGGAACATTAAATATTTCAGGGGCATCGCCCAATTAAATGATCGCCCATCTAAGTAAGAGTATAATATTCATGAATGAATGTAAATGCATAATGTCCTATCATTTGGCCTGTTTGAGCCGACGGGCATCCATACTTCATATGACACTTACCATTTTTACGACCAACTCTTTTCAGGCCGAGGTGTATGGGTGCACCCTTGGTAAAGCAGCGATGTCCACCCGTACTCTCAAACTTATGCAATGCATGAGCAACGATGGATTTCATGTGAACATATGCATATCATCATCATATTATGTAAATGCATCTACGTGACATATGCACACCTCATATCATGTCAACATGTCGAAACATACTTTGCAACGTACATCGCATTTAACATTCTATCAAATCATATAGTACATTTTAGAAATTACCTTTCATAGACAAATTAAGTTTGAGAAATACTAGCTTACCTTTGAAATCAGCTTGAGTCTTGAGAAATATACTTTAATCTCAAAAAACGTGCTCGCCTCAACTTTCACACTAGACTTCTAGTTATACTCAAATTTTAGTCTCAATGATCCTTGGACATCATATTTATTCAAGGGTATTAAAACTTATTTTCCTCAAATTTTCCTCAATCACTTAAATTTCTCCCTATTATTTCCTCCATAATTCCAAAATAAATACTTATCCTAGCATTTTTTAATTTTTTCTCCACGAAAATTCATAAAACAACATTTCCAATCTTCTAAAATTTTATGAGAATTTTCATAATTTTTTCCTATTTTTCTTCTATTTTCCAAGAATTCTCTTTATCCCAAAATTACCAAATAAACATTTCTTTTCATATTTTTCATAAATTTCTTCCATAATAATTCATAAAATAAAACACCTAATTTTTTTTGAAATTTTTTCCAAAAAATTAAACATAATAAGATAAAAGAAAATATTATCAACTTCCATCTATTTGAGATATTTTACACTTACCTTGTAACACTTTCTTCAAACTCGTCTTTGATGTGCCCAAATTCCTCTTCCTTGCTCCTTCCTTCTAAATCTCTTTCACAAGCTCAATTTTTCTCACAATCTCTTTCTCTCTTCATTTCTTTTTCAAATCTCTCTCTTACTCTCTAATCCTTCTTTTTTACAGCATTTCTCTTTCTATTTCAAGTCTTTTAACCTTTCAAGTTTTCTCTATTTATAGAGGTTGAATTAAGTTTAGTTTAATTGTAGTGATCCACCATCTTTTATTATTTTATCATTTTTTTATTTAATTTTCTACTAAATCTCACTCATAATCTTTAATTATTTGTCCACACTCTACTTTATCTTCCATATTTCTCCATTAATTCACCCATTATCTTTGATTATTTGGCCACACTTTACTTTGTCTCCCACATTTCTCCATTAATTCATCATTTATCTTTGATTATTTGTCCACACCATATTTTCTCCCACATTTCTCCATTAATTCTCCCATTATCTTTGATTATTTATTCACACTATATTTTGTCTCCCACATTCTCCATTGATTTACCCATTATCTTTGATTATTTATTCACACCATATTTTGTCTCCCACATTCTCCATTAATTCACCCTTTATCTTTGATTATTATTTTTCTACTAAATTCTATTTTGAATGGACTATTCTTTTATGTAGTCCATAAATTTAAGCCTACTAACTCTAAGCCCATTTTCTTAACCTTTTATTTCTCAACTTAACCCACTAACTATAAGCCCATTTACTTAACCTTTTATTTCTCAACTAAGCCCACTAACTATAAGCCCATTTATTTAGCCTTTCTTTTCCAACTTAGCCCATTAGTTTTCTCAATTATAATTTCCAATGGAAGTAAAAATATTTTAAATACAAACAAAAATAATTATTATTATTATTATTATTATTATTCTCAAAATACTAGAATATTACACAGGAAAAAAGTTTGAGTGGACGGAGCAATGCCAAAAGTCGTTTGAGGCATTAAAAGAATACTTGAAGGAAGTCCCTTTATTGACTCGGCCCGAGACCGGGGAAATGTTATATCTGTACTTAGGCGTAAGTGACAAAGCAGTAAGTACAGTACTGATTAAAAAGGAAGGACAGGTGGATCGACCAGTGTACTACGTCAGTAAGGTTCTATAAGGGCCAAAAACACGTTATCCCTTCACAGAAAAGGTGGCACTGGCCCTATTGAACGCCTCCAAAAAGTTGAGGCTATATTTCCAAGCCCACTCTATTAGCGTACTGACAGACCAACCATTGCGGAGCATTTTGCAAAAGCCTGAGTGTTTCGGTCGTCTCACCAAATGGTCCATCGAGTTGAGTGAGTATGACATACAATATCATCCTAGGCAGGCTATAAAAGGGCAAGCATTGGCGGACTTTATTGTCTAATGTACACTCTCTAAGGAGGCCAAGGAAAAGAGCATAATAGAGTGGTTACTGTTTGTTGATGGGGCTGTCAGTTCCCAAGGGAGTGGAGTGGGAATAGTGTTTATCCCACCAGAAGGAGAATCTCTTGAATACTCTCTAAGATTCGCTTTTCCAAGCTCGAATAATGTGGCCGAGTATGAGGCACTAATCGCCGGTCTGAGGTTAGCCTGAAAACTTGAGGTAGCACAATTGATAGCCCACAGTGATTCTCAACTGATCGTTCAGCAATACTACGGGCAGTACGAGACTAGAGAGCCGGCCATGGGACAGTATCTCCAGAAAGTCAGGGCACTTGCACAATTGTTCGAAAGTTTCCAACTAGTACAGATCAACAGATCCCTTAATGGCCATGCAGACGCTTTATCCAAATTAGCATCCACTAAAGAAACTACTGGGAGAACAGTGTATGTGGAAGTCCTTCAACGACCAAGTATAGAAGAACTTGAAGTAGCATGTATTGAGAATAGTAACGACTGGAGAACCTCTTTCTACAAATATTTGACCACGGGAGAATTACCGGTAGACCCAAAAGAGGCTAAGAAAATTAAATTTAGAGGAGCTCGTTTCACAATAATAGATGGGATGCTATACAAGCGAGCACACACTATGCCACTCCTCAAATGCTTAGGTCCTCAAGAAACCAATTATGCTTTGACTGAGGTTCACAGTGGAGTATGCGGTGAGCATCTGGGAGGAAAGGCCCTCGCGACCAAAATCCTAAGGGCAGGCTTTTTTTGGCCCACATTACAACATGACGCTCAAACAAAGGTCAAAGAGTGTGATAAATGTCAGAGGCACGCCCCGATTCATTTTGCTCCGATATCGCAACTACAACCCACATTCCAGCCCATTCCCTTCACTTAATGGGGCTTGGATATTCTCGGCCCATTTCCACAAGCTACAGGGCAAAGGAAATTCCTTTTAGTGGCAACGGATTATTTTACCAAGTGGATTGAAGCCGAAGCCCTAGCCACCATCAGTGCGAGGAAAGTAGAGGCCATGGTATGGAAAGACATTGTATGTCGATTTGGAATCCCACGAATCATTAACATCGATCATGGAAAGCAGTTTGACTGTGATTCTTTCAGAAATTTTTGCAAAGGCTTGGACATTCAACTAAGGATTTCTTCAGTAGCATATCCCCAAGCTAACGGACAAGCAGAAGTCAGCAACAGAACAATCTTACATGGTTTGAAAACTCGGCTAGAAGGCGCAAAGGGAGCATGGGTGGATGAATTACCTACCGTCTTGTGGGCCTACCGAACAACCAGTCGAGTCTCAACGGGTGAAACACCCTTTAACCTGGTGTACGGAACAGAAGCTTTGATTCCTGTGGAAATCTCGTGTAGGTCACCCCGATTGGACGCTTTTGATAAATGTGACGATTCAGAAAACTCTGATTCATTAAAAGAGAGTCTTGATCTCATCGAGGAACAGAGAGACAGGATGGCGGTACAAATCGCTGCCTATCATAAAAGGGTTGCCAACTATTACAACTCTCGTGTAAGGAGCCGACCTCTCAAGGAGGGAGATTTGATCCTCAGAAAGTCAGCCATCACCAATGCACTCCGAGAGGATGGAAAATTTTGAGCAAATTGGGAAGGGTTGTACCGCATCCAAGAAATGATAGGCCCTAGTACTTGTATCCTCCAAACGCTCCAGGGTGAAACCATGGGTAAGACTTGGAGCACAAACCACCTGAAATTATACTCCCCTCCGAACATGTAACGCAATAATAATATGAACCCGAAGAGGGACCATGAATGTAGGCACATTTTACCGAACCACGTAAAATGCTTGTGTTTTCCCTTTCTTCATTATTCAAGGCAAATGAAAGAGAACGACCCGCTATGGGTCCCTTCTCGCACAAAAAAAAAAAAAAAGAGAAGAAGAAGAAGAAAGATAATAATAAAGCCTTTTTTGCTTCCCCGCAGAGTAATATGGCAAGTCTTGCCCGAAAGTGAAAAGATCAAATGGCATTAGCAAGCAAACTAATGTCCCGCTAGTAGGATACTCTACTAAGCTCGATAATAATGCAAAAGGCCCTGCCACATAATACGCTATGAGAAAAGCACGGCTCAATAAGCCCGACGACTGTGATAGCCATCCTGCCTCAAAGCCAAGTGGCCCGGCCTAGTGAAATGACAAATATGTCCACCACAACCCGTCAACATTGAAATCAAAAGGTTATCCCGCTAGCCTACTTAATTGGCCTGGCTTGATGACAGGGACAAGAAATTGCCAAAGGACCACTACTGGCTGAAACGCCTATAGTCCACCTTATGGCGTGAAGAGTCTAAAATCCTAAGGTCAGAACCAGACTTTCGATAGGATATAATAGTAAAAAATCAGCAAGCTGTAGCTACTGTTTAAGAAAAGAGACAAATCTTATTTAAGTAAATAAAAGCAACTACACTAAAAAAAAAAAAAAAAAAAATCTACTGCACTAAACGGGGAAAAATCTCCTTCAAGTCCGTTTCCTCCTACCAGAGCTTGGAGCACTGCTACTCGGAGCGGATGGGGGCTCACCTTCCTCCAGGCCCGAAGATGGGATAACTGTATTAGCTGGGATAACTGTATCAGCTGAGACAACTGTATCATCAGTCGAAGGGAGGGCGTCAGTCATCTCCACTTCTGCTGAGGCAAAGGCGTACAGCTCTCATGGGCCCGACAAGTTCTCCAGATCATCAGCTAAGTTGGCATTCAAATAAGTCTTAGGGCTCGTGGGGTCAGGATCATTATATCTTCGCCAGTCGGGAACGTCAGACTCCTCTACCTCATCCGTATAAACCAGCTCAGGAAACTGTTCTCCTGGGCGTTTGGATTCCAGGTGTGAGCGTGCAAGATAGAATCCATACTTGGTAAAGCAACCCCCATAACGGATCTTCCTTTCTTGGCAATCCGACAATAGGCGATATTCTTTCACAGCCTCCTTTCGTGCTGTTGAAATCTCTTCATTTCTTCGATCCCTGAGAGACCTATTTTGTTTCCTTTGACGAGCAAGGTCATCTACCCTCAAGGAATGCTCTTGCAGCAAATTCTCATGAGCATTTCGGGCTTCTACGAGTTCCCTCGTCAGCGATTCTTTATTCTTTCGGAGCTCCTCTAACTCCCCCTTCATGCTTGAAGACTCACCGCGAGCCTCCGCCAGCTTGGACTCTTCTCCCTCTCGAGTTAACTTTCTGATATCGGCTTATAGCGAGCGTTCATGATCCCGCCATTTTATCATATTCACTATCGCCTCCGCCTTCTCTTGTTCTACCTGATGATGATAGGCTCTCTCGATGGCATTGGATATCACCAACCCTTGGACCCCCTAGGCGCAAACAATGCATTAGAAGACTAACAATCAAGTTAGACAACAAACACGACATGCAGGCACAACAAGCTGCACAGTGAAGTGGTCGCCCCTCACCCGGGTGCTGTTGAGAATTGGCATGGGATTTCGCCTAGGCTCAGCAATGGGAGGAAGAATTGGTTGAAAATTTGGGAGCTCGGCTTTCAACTTCCGTCGGTCCCTGCGAAAGGGAACAAAAGTTTGACGACTCTCCTCCCTGATTCAGTCAAGCTCACTGCTAAAAGAAGAACGAGAGCAGCCAAACCCCTTTCTTCGCGAGCCAGACACGTCAGTGGGATTTGGTTCCACAAGAGCGCCTTCGAGGGACGATGGGTCTAACATAGATACATCCGACGTGGGGGCCAAGGTCTTGGGGCAAGGAAGACTGGATGAGGTACCTGCTTCAGATCTTTTCATTTTCAAGCGCCGTCGAGACGAGTTAGGAACTAGAGGAGGAAAATGGCTGGGATCAGGTGCGTCAGATGAAAGCCCCTGTAGCAAGCCTTGAGGCGCTTGAGGAGGAGGCTGTGGGTCTTGCTCGCCGGACTCTCGTGAATTCCTACCACGACGTCTAAGCGTCTGTTCCTTGAATATATTCATATCGTCTGCAAAACAAGGGATGAAAGGCAAGAGTCAGCCACATAAATTAATATTTAAAAGGCAATCTCTACGATTCTGGGGGTCTACCCTCAGGGGAAGAACAACCAGGAAAGACCATACTCCCTAGGGAATTCTCCCCTTCTTCTTCTTCCTCGGGGCCCTCGTCCTCTTCCTCGCTGCCCTCTTCCTCCTCAACTTGCAAGGTGTCCTTGGGCATGGCCGATGAAGGCACAAAAGCAAGGGTGGAGGGCCCGGGCATGTCTTCTAGCCGAATGCCCCACCCTACAGCGGCAATATTTTCGGAGGTAAGCAAGTCAGGTAGATTACAAGTGCCAAGGGCACATAATCTCTCAATTCTCGGCGATAGACAGCCTGAGAAATCCCGATATCATCGAGCTTTTCCAATCAAAAGTCCCGCTCGTTATCCCAACACCAACGAACCGGCGCTTCCCAGCTAGAAGGAGGCTCGATCACAATCCATCGGGACTCGAAGTTCACCTTATTTTGGAGCTTTTGAAAAAGAGGGGACAGACCTACAATTCTTTGAAGCGTGAAAAAGACGCCCCTCCGTTCGACCCTTCTCAACCTATAGAAGCAACCAAACAACTCTACAGAAGGAGGCACTTGGATCATATGACAGAGAATGGTGAAACCAACTAACTGAGCCCAACCGTTAGGATGAAGCTGCCCTGGGACAATACAATGGTAATCAAGCCACTCCATCCCAAAGTTGGACAAGGAAAAACGAAGACCTAATCTTAAAGAGGCTAAGTATACTCCAAAGCCATGTCCTACCATGGTAGTACTTGTCTTCTCAGGTGTAGGAAGCCTAATATGGTGGTCGATGGGAATTTGGAAACGAGATTGGATCTCGGCTAATTCTCTCCCCTTCACTGAAGATCATCGTCCCAAAGATATATATACATTGGGAGCCAGAGGAGGAGGTGGTAAACCATTCTTAAAGCGGCCCATGCTGAGCACTAAAACCCTAAAAAGACCAAGCACGTGCCTTTCAAGCAGACTAGGATTCCTATGGATGAGAGTCACACAAATGCCAAGACAAGACCCATGGATGAGGGTCACGCAAATGCCAAGACGAGACCCATGGATGAAGGTCACACAAATGCCGAGACGAGACCCATGGACGAGGGTCACTCAAACGCCAAGATGAGACCCATGGATGAGGGTTACAACAAGAAAGGAATGAGACCCACCAATGGGCTCACGTAAGGATGAGGCTAATGACCAGTCCCATGGGTGAGGGTCAAAGGAGGTAGCCACCGACAACAATTGGACCCATGGATGAGGGTCACTCGGGGGAGAACATGCCTAAAGGTCCCCATGGGTGAGGTTCTCTTAGGGGAGATACAAGACCATGGGTGAAGGGATATACCGTGTAGAAGTCTGGAATGCTGAGAGAATTCTCACGGAAGAGTGGTTGAGCAATGAAGAAATGAAAGGCCAAGTCTCCCTTTTTATAGTAGTCATGGGAGACATTGTGGAAAGGATAAAGCACGGGAGACCTGAAGATGAAAGAGATAGATACAAAAAAAATCCTTTCAGAATGAAAACGGCCTCAAGAAAATGGAGTTACAGCATAAGCAAAATACTCTTTCTCCCGGTACTCCCGACAGAAAGAGTAGGGAGCAATTGTTATGTATAAAATAATAAAAGCAGAGTAAGTGCTGAAAAAATCAGGTCAAGAGAGCGCCACGTGGCACCTCGAGGGAGCGCCACATGGCAGCCCCCTGGGTGACCAAATGAGGCCACCCAGGGGGTGCCACCCCTGAGTGAGGTCACTCGGGGGTGGCAGGTGCGGCCCCCATGGGCAGTCGCGTGCGCTGCCAGGCAGCACGCGACTGCCTGGTGGGGGCCGCGCCCCTACCAGCTGGGGGGAGCGCCCTCCTCCCCCGAGTGGATGTCACTCGGGGGAACAGTACCCCCGAGTGACCCCACTCGGGGAAAAGCAGCCGTGCGCCCAACTGCTCGCACGCGGCTGCCCGCGCAAGGCCAAGCGCAGCTGGCAACACATGGCTGCCCGCGTAAGGTCGCGACCGCGAGCGCGGCAGCCAGCACGTGGCCGCCCATGCACACCCTTGTGCGCGACCCCCCGCACACGCAATCACTTCGCACCCGGCCCCGTGCACCCACGCGCACGGCCCCTTGTGCTCTTTTTCCCATGCTCACAGATACCCCCGAGTGAGGGTCACCCAGGGATCCACACTCACCTCCGCAGGACTCCTATTCTTGCGCCACCGCCTCTAAGAAAGTCGGCCTAAGGCTATTCCCATGAGACTCGGTCAAAGCCTCTCCGAGATTCTTGCCACAAAACTCGGAACACGCGACACATGGATGCCCCTCTTGTTGCTATAAATAGGAGGTCACTTTCCCTCATTCGGTATGCAATCTCTGGCTCTCACATTTACTCTCTTACTTTCAAATACTCAATTTCTACGGTAATCTAACTTAAGCATCGGAGGGTCCGCGCGGGGACTTTCGCCCGCGCTCCTAATCGATTCTTTCTCTAGTAGGTCATCCTTCGCTCGGAAACGCCTCCGGAGACTCGCCCATCGTTGTCACATTGCCTCGGGAGACTCATCCATCGCTTTGAAACGCCTCATGAGACTCACCCATCGCTGCCACATTGCCCCGGGAGACTCACTCATCGCTCAGATACGCCATATGAGGGTCATCCATCGGTGGTTTCCCATTTTATAAATTTATTGTTGTAATTGTGTAACAACAGAAATTCAATTTAATGAAAAATATAGTGTGTCAAACAGTAAAAATGAAATTCAATTATTCAAATATGACATTTTTCATGAAATTTGCATACCATCAAATGGGTCTTAATGAGAATTTTGTTATCGCTTAGTCTCTCTTTGTTAAGATATTTTTATCTTATTAACAATCTTGACAAGGGAAAACATATAAGTAGAATTATAAAATTAAGGGAAGTTTTTTGCTATATTTCAAATATCCAGACATAAAATAATATTTTAAGTATATTTTATAAAGGTCTACAAATTATAAAGGCTTAAAAATGTGTCTTATATTCAACACTTAATTTAATAAGAGTATATTTTACAAAGATCTACAAACCAATTCATTGATTAGTTATTGATTTTTGTTGTTGAACCATTTACTTCAAACCTGATCTTGGCATTAGATTTTCACTTGTATTGAGATGAGTTTAATATCAAACATAATAAATAAGTTATTTCATAGATTTAACAACTTTGTTACTCAATTGTTAGTTTTTAATGCGTTAAAAGAGTTTGTACTTTGTTTCACTGCAATGAAAACTCTATCATTTTTGTGGGGTATAAAGGGTTCGCCATGCAAGTAATATGTGGCAATGACAAAAAATTTTGAGAATGATTTAATTGATTGAGACATTACAAGATTGTCACTTAGACATGTTTGAATATGCCACGAAGATGCGAACTACATAACATATGGAGTTCATTAGGCAAATAATATGACATAATTTGAGAAACCTTCAAAATATGGAGGGAGATCATTTGTGTACATTGCCTAAAGAAATTCTAAATTCCTAATTGATTCTTTATAGAAATTCTATAATTTATTTTGTTCCATTCTTAGTTGATTCTTTATAGAAATTCTAAATTCCTCTCTAATTATTTTTGTGCTTTTTTTTATATTTTTTTCACTTCTTATGATATACATATTTAACCAGATTAAGGCTCGAAAGAGTCTGACTTAATCTCTACCAAGCGGGTGATTACAACCTAAAATCATACAACAAAAACACATATTCTATAATTATATTTTATCATATAATTATAATTAAAAATAAAATCAATCTACTTTTCTCAATATTGATTGGAAGTGATTATATATAATTTGCTTGTTGGATTATGAGAAACTTTGATGTAAATATTTTTAGCATTATTAGTAAGTTAATTTTTTCTTAGATAATAGTTTATCTTTAATTACATTGATTGAACTGTGTGACGGGCAAGAAATGGATAAGTCCATTTCATTGGTAGGGTAGCCTAATTGCGTTCCAGAAGTCTAAAATGCTGTATTATGTCCACATATCTTGTCATTTTGACATTTTCTGTTCCTATGGTTGAAAAAATTTGTTAAAGTATCAGTCAACGACCCTGTTGAGTGTTAGGAACTGACCCGAAAGCTAAAGGATTTGACTTGAAATCCATTGATCCTCAAAAGCCCAAGCCAAATTGGGTGAAACCCAACCCTCAATCTCACTTAAAAAATGTAAAATCATCCCTATGTTGAAGAAAATAACCACAAGGGCTTATGGGTTATGACCCAATTTAGTTCACTCATTTTAGTTTTGGCCCAATTAAACTTGCTATCTAATTGAAACCTTTAAACTAATTAAACCCAAATTACTCATTTAGGATAAAAAATTAGGATAACATGACTCTTTTTATTTTGGATAAGTGATAAAACAACTGATTTCATTTGGAGAACTAGCTCGGATGACCCAAATGTTTGTGGTAGTTATGAACTCATAACTACATTTGTGAGTTAACTCAATTTGTCTTTATTCTGATGAAATTGAAATAGAGGGCATTTCTCATTTTTCGACACATATATATTGTTTGGATTAGTCGAATTCGGCCAATTGAGCTCCCTTGGTACTTAGCAACCCTAAATTTCATCTACAAATAATTTACAAAAGTTTTAAATGTTAAATAGTATAAATAGTCAATAAATTTTATATTGAAATACAAAAAGATTATTAAACTTCAATTTAGTATATAATTTCATAACTATCATAAATTATTGTTAAAAAAGACTAACGAGAGATCTTGATGAGGTTAATAACATGAACGAGTAAACAACACAAATGATTACTGAATTTTGTACTAAAATACAAAATCTCAACATTTTGTTAGGTTCTTTACATCAATTGATGATATTTATGAAATTATATATTAAATTGAAGTTAAGTAATATTTTAGTTATAAATTAAAATTTAATAACCTTTTTTATTTTAATACAAAATTTAGTGATCATTTATTCTTATTTAGTCAAATTTTGAACAGACAAAACTATAAATTAGACTCAAAACCGCAATACCATTTTGTTTATTAATATATTGTTTAATTAATATCAATGCATGATGCATCAATTACCTCGTATTTCATCAACAAAATTCTTAATATTCAAGTAGGATGATCCACCTTCCATGGCGGCTTCCTTTGCCAAATCCTTCCACTTCCCGGCGTTCCTTCTCATCTCCTCCCCTTCCATTGCCATTTCTAAGCACCTCTTGACCTCGCCGTCTTCCACCATTCCCTCTCTGTTTCTCCTCACTTTGATCCCCGCCTTCCAGACATCTTGAACAAGCTTCGCGTTTGTCGCTTGATCTGTCCACAAGGGAAAACCAACCACAGGGATGCCCAGAGCCAAACTCTCGATGCAAGAATTCCAACCGCAATGGGTGAAGAAGCACCCGACTGATGGATTCGAAAGAACCTCCACTTGAGAACACCATGGAATCACCAGTCCTTGCTCTTCGATTTCAGCCTTGCAGCTCAGCTCGTACTCTTGATCGTCGTCGGTGCCGGCTGATCGCACCACCCACAGGAACGGCCGCCGGGTTTCCAGCAACCCTCGGGCTATCGCCTCCATTTCGTGATGCTTCGGCACCAAATAGCTTCCGAATGAGACGTAGATTACAGAGGCAGTGGGCTTCGAGTTCAGCCAGTCGGTGTAGTCTTTTGTTTTCTGGAACAGGTCGCCGCCGGAAGAGGTGTCCGACGGGTCTTTCCCGTCCAAGAAAGCTGTCGGGATTAATGGTCCGACGGCGACCATGTTCAGCTTCTTGACGGATCGCAGGGCATCGAATTCCAATTCGTCGAAGGTGTTTACCAGAACTTTCGAATTCGGGTTTGTTTGTTGTGAATCTGTGATCACATCGATGTGCTCTTTGAACAAAGCGATTACGAACTTGCTGGGATCGGAAGGGAACAGAAATGGCGGAAGATCGTCGGCGGTGAGCGGCGGCAATCCAGGGAGCTGAATGGACCAAGACGGGTCGTCCGAATTTTTCATGATTTCATCGCCATAACCATTGAAGTAGTAGAAGTAGATGTCTAAAAGCGAGGCCGGCTGAAGCCAGAGAAACGTCACCGGCAGGCCAAGCTTCTGGGCGATTCGGCCGACCCAAGGAAGAAGGGTGCAGTAAACCACATGGACAAAAGGTTGTCCCTGTGCGGCAGCGGAGGCCACGAGCTCCTCCATTGCCGCCGACCCTCGCCGCTTCTGCTCCACCATGAATTGTTCCGTGTTTGAGGTTTTCCAGCCATTGTCGTAGCCGTCGACGGAGAACCCGACGAAGCTCAACCCCGGCGGAGCGGCGGCAGTTTCGGTCATGCGGTTGAGGGCGGAGAACGCCGTCACAAAAGTGACCTTCAGGCCCATACCCAGAAGCCGTTTGGTGAATTGCAGAGCTGGGTTGATGAGGCCTTGCCCCGGAAACGCTACCACGAGCACATGGCCGCCATGATCCATTTTAGAGCTTCCTTTCTTCTTCTTCTTCTTTCTTCTGTCACAAAAACCAGAATTCTTTATGGGAATCAGTTAAATATATTGAAAAACACGAAAAGGGGAGCATTGATTACAAAAAGGATAGGATTCTGGAGGGTCTGAAGAATATCAAAAATAATATCATTTTTTTTAATAAAATTCACAGATTCAATTCAATTATTTCAATTTAACAAAAATTTTATTGACCTCAAATTACTTCAATCTACTTACATTTTATTATTTTTGATTTTTTTATTCTCTTGGTTGTTTTTTTTTATTTGAGCAACTATTTCATTAGTTTAGTTTGATTTTTTTAAAAAAATTAATTTATTCAGTTTGATTAATTTAATTGATTTGTTAATTGAATTGATGGAATTGGTCAAGCAACAATTTTTTTAAAGCACCTTATTACACTAAGCTGTATCCACGGTGTCTTTTCAATCTAAACTTTATTGAAATTGAGATTGTTAAAGTTTCCAATTTAGAGAATTTGGACACCTCTAATTATATATATGGGTTCATAAATTCAATGACCTAAAATCTGCCACGTCATAGAATAAATCCAAATTAGAGAGCGGTGGGGGGTGGTTGTAATTATCTTTTGAATCCTTCTACAAGACCCGACAAGGTTATCAAGCGTCTTAGAGGATAAAAAGACAAAATTATCTCCACTCACTTTGCAAATTTACAAAGTGGGTCACTTCTGCTCTCTCCCTGCTGGCTCGCCTCCCTTTCATGGTCGTCATCTCACCGTTGCCCTTGCCTTACCTCGTCGATCGTCTCTGTATCTTGAAGATGTAGCGACAGTCAACGAGGCGAGGCAACGGAGGCGAGCCAAGGGCAATATGGGAGCAAGGCGTGATAACGAAACGATGGCAGTGACGAGACGACGACCATGAAAGAGAGACGAGCAAACAAGGAGAGAGCAACAGTGACCCACTTTACAAATTGTGTGATGTAAGGAGCAAGTGGGTGGAGTAATTTTATCTTTTTACCCCCCCTTTTCGATAATTTGATTGGTAAGCCCGTTGGCTTCTCTAAAATATCCGATATCTTTTCGGGCAATTGTGTGATGCAGATGCATACGTGGCCCATCAGGCCAATAGGTTCAATTTGGGCTCCGCCATTAACATTATTGTACCAGCAACATTCATAATGAAGTCACGGCGTTATGGTATCACGTGTTTTAAATGTTTCAAGGCCAAACCATATTTTGTTGGTGTAACTTTATGTTTTTTTAGTCATTAAATTTTTTTATTAGTTCAATTATATTATTAAATTTATATTTTAAATTAATTTAATCATTATATTTTAATTTTTTTATATAATAATTTAAATTTTTCATTATTTCAATAACACATCTGTATTTATATTTTAAAGTTAATTTAATCCTTGTATTTTGATGTGTATAAAAAATAAAGTAAGGTGAATCAATTTAATTCTATATTTTTACGTGTCGAAATATAAATGTCAAATTAACTCAAAAATATACGTACGTTGATATAATTGAAATAACAAAAAATTAAAGTTATAATATGAAAAAATATTAAAGTACATGAGTTAATTGAAATAATGAAAAATTTGGATGATCACACAAAAAAATATGAAAATACGAAGGTAAAAATATGAATTTAGTCAATGTTCAATATTATGTGATTTGTTTTAGCTTGGTATACCATGAATTTATCATCAATTAATTAGATTATGGATAATGCTAGTTAAACAATACTAAATATACATTATTCTCTTTAATATCTAAATAACTCTATTGGTTAATTAAATAATTTAAAACACGAAGAAGCATTCATTATCAGTCAATAGAATTATTTGGATGTTGAAAAACTATACATTTATCGCTACTTATCTTTAGATTATTTAGATATTAAAAATAAGGTGTAATAAATAATTTTATCTTAAAATAAAATATATTTATTATATCTTACCTGTTACGTGTTTAAGACAATTATTAACATTACTCGTGAATTTCTCCATCTTTTTGAATCACTGATTCTAAATATCGAAAATGGTCTTTTTTTTGTAAGATTTGGTCTTCTAATTTTATTATAACATCATCCACTTTTGCATTTTTACTAAATTTGCATTCCATATATTCTGTTTTCTTTCTACTTAATTTAAATCCCTTAGATTCTAAATTGTTTCTCCACAACTCAAGCTTAGTATTCACTCCTTCTTTTGTTTCATCCACCAACACTATGTCGTCTGCAAATAGCATACACCATGGCACATCTGTCTGAATATCTTTAGTGAGTTCATCCATTACTAGGAAAAATAAGTATGGACTTAATGCAGAACCTTGATACAGTCCTATTGTAGTTGTAAATGGTTCAGTATCCCCTCCGCATGTTCTGACCCTTGTCTCTACACCATGATACATGTCCTTAAGGACTTGTATATAGGCTATTTTGACTCATTTCTTCTCTAAAACCCTCCATAATACTTCTCTAGGGACCCTATCATAGGCCTTTTCTAGATCTATAAACACCATATGTAGGTCCTTTTGATGATCCCGATACCTTTCCATTAGACACCTCAGTAAACATATAGCTTCCATTGTTGACCTGCCAGGCATGAAACCAAACTGATTTTCTGACACATTTGTTTCTTTTCTAAGACTCTGTTCTATTACTCTCTCCCAGAGTTTCATGGTATGACTCATTAACTTAATTCCTCTATAATTTTCACAGTTTTGAACATCTCATTTGTTCTTGTATATAGGAACCAAAGTACTCTTCCTCCACTCATCTAGCATCTTTTTTGATTTAAGGATTGCGTTAAATAGTTGTGTTAACCAGGAGATGCCCTCTTCTCCCATGCATTTCCATGCTTCTATTGGTATATTATCTGATCCCACTACCTTATGATTTTTCATCTTTTTTAAAGCTTGCCTTATTTCATTTGAACTATTGCATCGATAGAACGTGTAGCTCACATTCCCTTCGGGGTTACTAAAATGTCCCAACCTAACTCTTGTGTCACCACCATCATTGAATAATTTTGTGAAATACTCCTTCCATTTCTCCTTAATCGCTCCCTCATTTACTAAAACATTTTGATTGTCATCTTTCATGCATTTCACTTGATTTAAATCTCGTGTTTTTCTTTCTCTTGCTTTAGCTAATTTATATATATCCCTTTCTCCATCTTTTGTATCAAATCGTTTATATTGATTCTCATATGCTTTTGACCTTGCTTCACTAACAGCTCTTTTTGCTGTTTTTTTTGCTTCTTTATAATTTTTTTTATTTTCTTCATTCTTGCATTGATATACCGCCTTCTAGCAAGCTTTCTTATTTTTAATTTTCAATTGTACATCTTCATTCCACCACCAAGACTCCTTAAGGTTAGGGGCTCTATCATTTGTCTCTCCAAGGACTACCTTTGTCGTGCTTCTCAGGGCATTAGCCATTTCTTTCCACATTTGGTTTGTCTGTCTTTCTCCATTCTATTCCCTTCTACCCCTTAATTTTTCTTTGAAGATTAGTTGTTTCTCCCCTTTTAAATTCCACCACCTGATTCTTGGATTTTGTTTTATGTGATTTTTTCTCTTCCAATTTCTTACTTGGACGTCAAGTGCTAGAAGTCTATGTTGAGTAGTCAAACACTCTCCCGGTATTACCTTACAATCCCTACAACATAACCGATCCTCTTGTCTCATGAGAAAGTAATCTATTTGGGTGATTGAGGTGATATTTTTATATGTGATTAAGTGTTCATCCCGTTTTTTGAACCTCGTATTGGTTATAATGAGCCCATATGCCATAGCAAAATCTAGGATAGATTTACCCTCATTATTAATTTCTCTGAATCCATACCCTCCATGTACCTCTCTATATCTGTAATACCCAAGAAATTTGGGTTAATTAAAAATAAGTAATTTATTAGAGAAATGGGGTTTCAGAGAAAATTGGTATCTGAATAGTCCGAAAAATTGACTAAATCTACTGCCGGGAGTACCCTGGAGCCGAAATGACAAAGGAAAATTATGTAGCATTAACGATCACCCCAAGATATGATTTATAGCATCGAAATAAATTAGATCGGGAACAGTTTTCGGTACAGCTAAAATACAGCTACTAATTAGGCTGCAATACCGAATCGTCATAGATGACTTCCGAGAAGTCAACAGAAACTTGAGGGGGCTTCAATTTTTCATAAGGAACAACCCTTCAGTGGTTTCAGGAAGAAACGAAGAGGTTTAGGGATAAAACAGAGATTCGGGCCTAAATGCAGTTTTTTGAAATTACTCAAGAGAGGCCGAAACGATATTTTTTCAGAATCCTCAGGGGTCAAATTGATGTTTTAAGACTTTAGGGTCTTGAGAGAAATTATCAAAAGTCAAGGAACTTGGTGAAATGGGCCAAAGTGAGAAAACCAAAGTTTGAGGGGCCAAAGTGCAATTTTAAGAAAATCTCCAAGCAACCATGGCCGACCAACCCATCAAATCACCGAAATTGGCCACAGGGATGGCACGAGGGTTGCTCAAGGAGCATCTTTTGTAAAGGGCTTGACCGACAACAAGCAATGGAATTGCCAGAAATTGAAGAAAAAGTGGCCGAAAGTTTGGCCATTTAGATCGCGAAAATGGAGCTCTTTCGGTGGATTTTGGACTTGTTAAGGGCAATAGGGGACATCAGAGGCCTTGATTGAAGCGAGATCCGTCATTTATGGGGCCAAAATCGCCTATAAATAGAGGATATGGTGGCTTAGAGTTTTACAAGATTTGAGTTTCAAATCGACCTCACTTTTGAACAAATTGAGGCACCAAACCATAGGGATTTTGTTGCCCATGAGCTGAGGATCACTTTTGGAAAGTTTGAGAAATTTTGGAGTTCATTTGAGGGGTGATCGGAGTTTCGCCGGAAAAATCGGATCTCGCCGGAACCGAACTGAATTTTGCTCGGAGGGAGGTCTTCCAAGTGTTCTTTCAACCTCAAATTTGGACAGAATGATCAACTCAAGGTAAGCTATCTTCTGGTATAGTCAGTTTAATTTTCTGATGTGCCGGCGCCGGAGAAGATGACCGGAGATAATTTTTAATATTATTTAAATGCTGAAATAAAGAAAAATAGAGTAAAAATAGAAATAAAAGAGAGAAAATTCTAGAAAAATATCCAGAAATACAAGAAAAAGGAATAGTTCAGTTTTATAAAATTTTATTTGAGAAATGTTATGATGAAATAATTATTTTGAATTTTTGAAAGGAAACTTAATTAGAGAAAAATAGGAAGAGATTTTGGAAAATTCTCAGAAAACTCATAGAGATTAGAAATGTTATTTTAGGAATTTTCATGAAGAAAAATTAAATAAATTACCTAATTAGGTATTTATTTTGAATCTTGGAAGAAATTATGACTATGAAAAATAGAGAAAAAATAGAGAAAATAAGGAAAAAGTATGAAAAAAATTAGATTATTGATTTTACTTGGAAATTATTGGCCAGGAAGTGATTTGGCCATGAATCTTGATGGTTTATGTTATTTTCAAGGTTGGCACGCAAAACGAGGTTATACGCGTTTTCGAGAAAATTTGAGTTTACGTCTAAAGGTAAGTGGTTTTATCCCGAGAACCTATATATGAAACGTTTGCTTCATTATGCATGATATTTATTGAAGTTATGATCATTTCATATTGCATGGAAAGACGTTATTCTTGCATAGTACGATATTATTCGCATATTGATACTCATGCATGGGATGGGGATGTCGCCCTAAGAGTGTAGCCGTAATTCCCAAGGGCAATGATGGAACAACGTTAGGATTATCCTGCAGAGGTTCGGGATTCTGCCTAGGGTTCCGTGCCAGGCTGGTAGGCTAGGGAAGTTACACTAGGGCACATGATTGATTATGTTATTGCATCATGTATTCATGTATCATGTTTTTAAACCCTTACTAGAAGATTCATCTTCTAATGGGTTATGCCCCTGGAACATTCAACGTTCCAGTTTAGAATTGCAGGTTAGGCAAGGATCAGGTTGAGATGAGACGGCACGTGATGGCGTGGCCGATGGATTCAGCAAGCTGACTCGGATATGTTTTACCTAATGCTTTATTGATGATTAGCCTTGTTAGAACATTATGGAATCTCCATGTATTTATGTATTTCAATATTGAGGATATGATGTTAATGTATGGTATGAATTCTTATACGGTTATAAAGTGAAATTGATTATGGATCATATCAGGTTTCGATTTTAAGCTTCTGCATTTATGATGATTACCGGTCTTAGCTTATTGATTCTTATTTAGTGAGTTGAGAAGGTAAAACGGGATTGTCGGGAGATGGTTTATAAAAAAAATATATATATATTCCCGAAATTCCTAAGTTATTTAACGCTCAGAAAAGCGGGGCGTTACAGTTGGTATCAGAGCATAATTGCTAAAGACATAGGAAATGTCTGAGCCTTGAGTGACTCTAGTATGAGCGAATATAAGAAAAATGTCGCATGTGGCTAGATAAGCAAAGCCACCGTAGGATTTGGGTGTTGACGGTTACTGGATAAGTGTGTTGTAGTGGAAGTGCATGTCTAGGCAAGTTCTGGCTAAGGAAAGATTTGGTACTTAAGTGTGTCCATTGTGACCCACCTCTCTTTCCTGGGAACTTACCTGGTGTACTCTTCACGAAAGACACTATTTCAGTAGACGACTACTATTCCCGGTGAATAGTAGAATGCCTAATAGAAGCTAGTACTGGAAAAATGATCTAGTTATTGGAATAAGGATTCGATGAAATGATTCGAGTGTAAGGTTGATTCAATAACCGTGATTATGGATCCGAGAGATTTAGGGACTGATGATTTGAGGTCAGTTGTCGAAATCCTTACAATGAAAGATAGGATAACTACAGTTATTGAAGGATGATCGGATTAGTGATGATTAGTTCAATGTGTCATGGCTTAGCTGTCGAGTTAAGGATCAAAGGATAAGGATTTTCGAGAGTCATTTAGTATCTCAGAAATAAGATAAGGGGATCCAACGGATTGGATCAAACAAGAGGCTGAAGATGGCCAAGTAATGGCGTGAGAGTTGCGTCCATTGATGAGGAGACAGTGGTGCAACCGATGAGACTTGGAGAGACGAGGTAAAGAAACCCTAACAGCGTAACGACACTACTGGTTCGGTGTTCGCAGTGACAGATCTGGATCTAGGGACCCGCGAGCAGAGGGCTGATAGATGGCTTATGGTAAGGTACGGGAGACCCGTCGACCAAAGCATTATAACAGACTGTCTGGGTGACGATCAGATGCTGAAGATCTGGGACAAACCAGTAGGGTCTGTACCTTGTGTGGAGTTCAAATTCCAATGAATTAGGATACAAGGCGTACCACTAGTTTGTCGATCAAGGCTGAGAGCCTAGGGAATCGACCTAAGGTAAGATGGATTGTACTAAGGAGACACGATCTAAGGAATAAAAAGCATGTAATGTCTTGAATGCGGACTATGTGTCCTATTTAAATTGTATCTAGGTTATGATCATTTCTTGAATTGGTAATGAGACGAGGATAATGAGGCTAGAGGGGAAATTTAACCTCAGTGTCTAGTTCGGCAAATGCCAAGTGAGATCATGAGATGGTTGTCTTGTAATTGCCTCAAAGAAAAAAATTAGGTTGTAAGGAAAATATACTCGACATATGGATATGATAGATGAATGCTCGTGAGTTGTTTAAGTGTTACTTATGAGGTGAGGAAATCATCGATTGTGATGAGGGCCTAGAATGAATGTTTTTACAAAAGAAGTTAGACTCGTGGCAGCGACAATGAATGATAGTTCTTGAAGGATTACGATGAGACCGTGTGATTTTCACCCAGGGCGTACCCATTTGAGGGTTGACGTATGAATAAGTCCACTATATGATAGGGGTGATGATGACAGCTTGTATGCTGGCTGGCAGTAAGTATAGTACCTAGGAAGAACTAATTTAATAGCCATGCGCCGATAGTCAGTTGGATATAAAGAACGAAATGTGAGAATCGATGGATTCTTGATAAATAAGATTTCAGGTAGTGGAGCATGGATAGTCCAAAAACCATAATGGCGAGTTGTGAGAAGACAATCTCGGTTTAAAGTAAAGTTTGAGTATCGAAAAGGAAATAGTTAATTGATAGGTCGTATCGACCCTAAAAGAATGATGAAAAGACCTAGTCAACAGAGGTTATAACTACGATTCAGTGTGCTAAATGGATCTGTGAAATCAGGTAAAATTGTCGGTGGTCAACCCGACAAGATGAACTTGAAAGCACCATGATGAATAGTGGATTGAGAGCCATGATTGCAAGGAAATTGAATCCATGAGAGATAACTAGAAGCGGATATTGCGATATGATTCAGGATTTTCAAGGATAAATCGGTTTGAGATTCTTGAGGAATTTTTAATTGAGGATCTAGGGATTCGTAATGGAACTTTAGAGTTTTCAGGAAGAAACCCAGTGAGGATCGGAGTACCATGGGAGATGTAAGTACCTACCTACTCTAGTTGGCAGTATGATTATGGATTGTCGTCTTGAAGATAGTGTAAATTTTCGATGTGATTGAGAGAATCAAGTTATGGCGGATGTGCCAAAATAACAGGTCGCAGTAGGGGAAGCTGCAGATTAAGAAATTCGAGATTTTGAAACTCTCATGTGGCTAGACAGTTAGTCTAGGTAGCCCTAGTAGGCAAATTCAGAGATATATAGTTGGACAATAATTAAAATGATGCCAGCGAATTATGAAAATAAGGAGCCTATTGATATGAGGTGTAGACACTTGTGGTTAGTGAAAAGTCGTATGAAAAATGGAAAATATCAGAGTATATTCTTAGAAGAATTAATTGGACTATTTCTTAATGATGAAATTGCCAATGATAGCTTGGATGCTTAGCTATGTGTAACTTGATTAAGGACGTGAATTATCAGGTGATAATTAAGAGCCGATATTTTTAGCTCGAATTGATGAATTATTAAACAGTTGCAAGAGACTGAGGTATTTTATGATCAAAATGCAATCGAGGCTAAGACAAAAGAATGAAACGTTAAAGTACCAAAGCATAATATTCATTCCATAGTTCAAACGATTACAGGAAATCAAGCCGTACAATTACTCAAAGGAAAAAGAAACCATGAAACTGATGATGATGCTAATGCTCAGTAACGACGAAGGTTGCCAAACACGACAGGTCCCAGCTCATCAATGTCATCTGGGGGTGGCATCTGGCTACTGCTGACTTCACCAGGGTAAGGTGGAAGAGTAGCCTCTGAGAAACTGGGAAGAGGGACGTTCTCAGGGATGATAGGAAGATCGGAATTCCAACTTGGGTATTGATCAGGTTGAGAAGCAGGTTGGGGATGTGAGGCATAATATGCGAACAGTGAATCTTGCAAATAAGCTCGATAAGCTTGTAAATCACTAACCTGCTGCTGAAGTGTAAGAATCTGATATATACATCCATAGACAGGATCCTGAAACCGAGACTGAGCTTCAATAAAGAATGTATCGGCAGCCCAAAATCGGTCGTTTACCGGAAGCGGAACTAGGAAGTTGATGAAATTTCTGATTCCAAAAACATCACGGATGGCGGCAAAACGAGTAGTACCATCCTCACGACGGAAGTAAGGGGCAAAGATGCATTCTGGACTGCATCCTCTACGTAAGACTAGGCAGGCCCCACATCGAGACTGGGCTCGCATGATAGATCTGGATCTGGCTAAATCTAAATAAATAAGATATGGGTTAGAACATATATGGGTCAGATCTAATGGGTTGAAACAGGGATGGGTCAAACCTGAAGTGGATTAAGACGGGTCGGGTCGAGCCGGGCCGGATCGAGACGGGTCGGGTCGGGTCGGATTGACCCGGATATGGCAGCAACGACAGCAGCAAGGACGGTGATGGCACCGAGGCAGCCGAGAGAGGCCGGGTGATGGCTGGTGGTTGCACGAGAGGGCTGGCAGCGGCGATGGCGTACCGGATCTGGCCGATGCGAGGGCCAATTGGGCCGGCAATGATGGCGAGGAGGAGCTGCGATTGCAGCAGCTGGGGATGCTGTGCACCGGAGATCGAGGCTGACGGGGTGTCGGTCGGTGGTGCGAGCGCAGGGCCGATTAAATCGGCTAGAGGCAGACGCGACGGAGGCCGAGGGCGGCTGGGCTGTGCGCGGCCGGTGGCTGTTCGCGTGCAGAGTCGGTGAGTTGCAGAGGAAGAAGAAGAAATGAAGAAATGAAGAAAAAAAATGAAAAAAAGGAAAGAAAAGAAAAGAAATGAAAATGAATTGAAAAAAAAAAAAGAGAGAAGAAAAATAATTTTTCTTTATGGGAAAAAAACGTGTTTTGTTATTCCGGAGATTTTGGTAAAAAAAAAAAAAATTATCCGGACATGCGAAAGTTGAGTTTGGGGCTTTTCAGGTAATTGTAGTCCCGACCCTATGTTCCGAAACATGAAGCAATGTAGGGTTCAAAATGAAATTTTGGGAATCATGTTTCGAAATAGAATGCTAAGATGTTTTGAAATAAGAAATTTCGGCAAGCTGTTGTCAAAAAGACAGTGATGGAACACTCTGGAATAATTATGTCCACAATAGGACTCATGAGAAGAGTTTAATAAGAATAACCTGCCGAGGGCAGTAAGGGTTTATGATAGCTCAAATGATCGAATTGCAAGTGCAATATGATCGAATGATGGTGTGTGGATCACGCCAAGGCACCAAGAGAACTACCCGATGTATGACTTAGAGCTGACAGCTAGGACATGTACTCTTAAGGTTATGGAAACACTACCAAAATGATGGGACAATTGATGTGCTCACAAACCACGAGGGGCCTGAGGTACGAGTTCTCACAAAAAGAGCTAAATGAAAGGTAGCGACAGTGGATGGAGTTCCTTAAGGACTACGACTGCACTACTTCGTATCACCCAGGGCGTGGCCGTCAGGTGTCGACATAGGACCGGGTGGATAGTCGTGAGTGGCAGATGAAGTTGGAGGCTTGTTGGCCTGCCAACTATGATGGTAGTGCCGAAAGGATCGTCTATCTTTATGGCTAGCCTGGTTGTTTAGCTGGATTTGGTAAACGAGATACGAAAAGCATGTGTGATTAATAAGTGTTATTGTCTATAATTAATGATTGTGGTTAGCCAAGGTTTATGATTTTTGAAATACGAGAATGCAATCTCAAAAGTTTCGGGATAAAATGTGCGTGCCTAAAAAGATTGGAATGTGTGTTGTCGTCTGAAAGGAGCAGCAACAAGAAATTATGTGAATGACATGGTATGCTTATAAGCATTAGACGTATAAGGAATGCAAACCGAGGTGTCTTGTCAAGAATCAAATAGATGTTTGATCTGAGATATTTAGGTAATGAGCTATGTGATGTCTTAGTTACCTTAACGGTCTGATGAAAATTTCGAGGACGAAATTTCTTTTAAGGAGGGGTGAATGTAATACCCGAGAAATTTGGGTTAATTAAAAATAAGTAATTTATTAGAGAAATGGGGTTTCAGAGAAAATTGGTATCTGAATAGTCCGAAAAATTGACTAAATCGACTGCCGGGAGTACCCTGGAGCCGAAATGACAAAGGAAAATGATGTAGCATTAACGAGCACCACAAGATATGATTTATAGCATCGAAATAAATTGGATCGGGAACAGTTTTCGGTACAACTAAAATACAGCTACTAATTAGGCTGCAATACCGAATCGTCATAGATGACTTCCGAGAAGTCAACAGAAACTTGAGGGGGCTTCAATTTTTCATAAGGAACAACCCTTCAGTGGTTTCAGGAAGAAACGAAGAGGTTTAGGGACAAAACGGAGATTCGGGCCTAAATGCAGTTTTTTGAAATTACTCAAGAGAGGCCGAAACGATATTTTTTCAGAATCCTCAGGAGTCAAATTGATGTTTTAAGACTTTAGGGTCTTGAGAGAAATTATCAAAAGTCAAGGAACTTGGTGAAATGGGCCAAAGTGAGAAAACCAAAGTTTGAGGGGCCAAAGTGCAATTTTAAGAAAATCTCCAAGCAACCATGGCCGACCAACCCATCAAATCACCGAAATTGGCCACAGGGATGGCACGAGGGTTGCTCAAGGAGCATCTTTTGTAAAGGGCTTGACCGACAACAAGCAATGGAATTGCCAGAAATTGAAGAAAAAGTGGCCGAAAGTTTGGCCATTTAGATCGCGAAAATGGAGCTCTTTCGGTGGATTTTGGACCTGTTAAGGGAAATAGGGGACATCAGAGGCCTTGATTGAAGCGAGATCCGTCATTTATGGGGCCAAAATCGCCTATAAATAGAGGATATGGTGGCTTAGAGTTTTGCAAGATTTGAGTTTCAAATCGACCTCACTTTTGAACAAATTGAGGCACCAAACCATAGGGATTTTGTTGCCCATGAGCTGAGGATCACTTCTGGAAAGTTTGAGAAATTTTGGAGTTCATTTGAGGGGTGATCGGAGTTTCGCCGGAAAAATCGGATCTCGCCGGAACCGAACTGAATTTTACTCGGAGGGAGGTCTTTCAAGTGTTCTTTCAAACTCAAATTTGGACAGAATGATCAACTCAAGGTAAGCTATCTTCTGGTATAGTCAGTTTAATTTTCCGGTGTGCCGGCGCCAGAGAAGATGACCGGAGATAATTTTTAATATTATTTAAATGCTGAAATAAAGAAAAATAGAGTAAAAATAGAAATAAAAGAGAGAAAATTCTGGAAAAATATCCAGAAATACAAGAAAAAGGAATAGTTCAGTTTTATAAAATTTTATTTGAGAAATGTTATGATGAAATAATTATTTTGAATTTTTGAAAGGAAACTTAATTAGAGAAAAATAGGAAGAGATTTTGGAAAATTCTCAAAAAACTCATAGAGATTAGAAATGTTATTTTAGGAATTTTCATGAAGAAAAATTAAATAAATTACCTGATTAGGTATTTATTTTTAATTTTGGAAGAAATTATGACTATGAAAAATAGAGAAAAAATAGAGAAAATAAGGAAAAAGTATGAAAAAATTAGATTATTGATTTTACTTGGAAATGATTGGCCAGGAGGTGATTTGGCCATGGATCTTGATGGTTTATGTTATTTTCAAGATTGGCACGCAAAACGAGGTTATACGCGTTTTCGAGAAAATTTGAGTTTACGTCTAAAGGTAAGTGGTTTTATCCCGAGAACCTATATATGAAACGTTTGCTTCATTATGCATGATATTTATTGAAGTTATGATCATTTCATATTGCATGGAAAGACGTTATTCTTGCATAGTACGATATTATTCGCATATTGATACTCATGCATGGGATGGGGATGTCGCCCTAAGAGTGTAGCCGTAATTCCCAAGGGCAATGATGGAACAACGTTAGGATTATCCTGCAGAGGTTCGGGATTCTGCCTAGGGTTCCGTGCCAGGCTGGTAGGCTAGGGAAGTTACACTAGGGCACATGATTGATTATGTTATTGCATCATGTATTCATGTATCATGTTTTTAAACCCTTACTAGAAGATTCATCTTCTAATGGGTTATGCCCCTGGAACATTCAACGTTCCAGTTTAGAATTGCAGCTTAGGCAAGGATCAGGTTGAGATGAGACGGCACGTGATGGCGTGGCCGATGGATTCAACAAGCTGACTCGGATATGTTTTACCTAATGCTTTATTGATGATTAGCCTTGTTAGAACATTATAGAATCTCCATGTATTTATGTATTTAGATATTGAGGATATGATGTTAATGTATGGTATGAATTCTTATACGGTTATAAAGTGAAATTGATTATGGATTATATCAGGTTTCGATTTTAAGCTTCTGCATTTATGATGATTACCGGTCTTAGCTTATTGATTCTTATTTAGTGAGTTGAGAAGGTAAAACGGGATTGTCGGGAAATGGTTTATAAAAAAAAAAAAAAATATTCCCGAAATTCCTAAGTTATTTAACGCTCAGAAAAGCGGGGCGTTACAATATCCGTTTCCGTCTCTACCCACATGCCCATTTAAGTCACCTCCTATAATCACTTTCTCTCCTCTTAGTATCATTTGTATGAGTCCCTCTAGGTCCTCCCAGAATTTTACTTTTATCTCATCACCTAACTCCGCTTATGGTGCATATGTACTAAAGATATTCATAGTCATTCTTCCTAGACTAATCTTCACTATAATAATCCTATCCCCTATTCTCTTTACATCAACTACCTCCTCTATTAAGATTTTATCCATAATAATCTCCACTCCATTTTTCGCTCGATCAGTTCCTGTGTACCATATTTTATATCCAGCTTCTGATAAAGTTTTTGCTTTTTTCCCTACCCATCTCGTCTCTTAAAGGCACATAATATTAATTTTTCTCCTAATCATCACATCCACCACTTCCATAGCTTTGCCTGTTAATGTTCCTATGTTCCATGACCCAATCCTTAATCTATGATTTTGTTTTTGTCCTTGACTTTGGATTTAATTTTATTTTTGGCCTTGACTTTGAATTTGATTTTGTTTTTTATTTTGATTTTGGTTCTGATTTTGATTTTGGTTTTAATTTTGATTTTGATTTTGGTTTTGATTTTGATTTTGGACTAACTTCTTTACCCATATTCGTCCAAGCAAATGCGGGAACCCTTGCTTATTTATCACTACATCCGAGAGCCGATGCAGCGGCCCTAGCTCACTTGTCACTACACGGGGGCAGTGTAGTGCGTCGCTATGAAGGGTTACGCCCACGGCCAATCGATTTTTCATAATTTGTCTAGAGTTCATGTTTTGGATCCGACTAAATTTTACGTTGGCTGTCGGCTACCTAACACAACCCTCTTCCTTTATCCGGGCTTGAGACCGACAGTGGATAACATCCCCAGGCAGAGTTATTATATGGTCTAAAGATGACGTGTCAATAATAAATTCTTACTCTAATTACATGTAAAACCTAAGAATCTTTCTTCCTTCTCTCATCACATCCTAGAAAGACCGCTCGAATGAATAAAGTCAAGTAAGAAATAAAGTTTGACTGAGACATCAATCATAGATTGCAAAACTTACGAGAAGCTTCATTGCAATATATATATAGATAGGTAATATTAGGTTAATATTCACTTTTGAAACTATCGAAATTAATAATATTCTTTTTAAATTATTACTTACAATATTTTTTATTATAATTTTTTTTTCTGTATGTTTAAAAAGTGTGTATAATTTATAAAGTGTTGGTAATTTTTAAGAATTAAAATATATTTATAATTTTTGAAAAAATAACTAATAATTTGTAAATAAGTATTATTAATTCTATAAACATCAAAATTAAATATTCAACTTAACATTTTCAAATATATATATATATATATATATATGAAAAAATGGTTAAGTTGGATATCCTACGTTACCAAACGCTAAGACACAAGTCATAAGGATGAGGGTCTCGAATAGCCTTTTTTCTTTTTCTCCAAATCGTTTGCATCCATCATATTCTTTTCCTCTCTTCATTTTATCCCTTTCTTCGAATGGTAACACAAATGTTTTTTTTTTTTGTACCCCAAAAAGGAGGGGGGGGGGGGAGAGTCTTCAGAGCTCCTCTTCTTTTTATGTCTAATTCGTTGGGCTAGGTAAATCTCTCATCTTAACATTAATCATATAAGACGTTATGTGTTACCATTATATATATATATATATTCTAAGTAATGTTGTTCAGTTTATAAGAAGGAATGTTATTTAATTTATACTAAACAATGCTAATATAACAACTTAAATATAATGATGTGAAGTCTACCATGTCAAGTTATTGTGCTGAAATAATTAAATGAGTGGGTCCAATATAATCATTATATTTGAATTATCACATCAGTATTGCTTAGTATAAACTAAGTAACGTGTATATATATATATATAAGTTACATTGAATCATATTTATAAGTTATTTGTTTAGATAACGTTTGTTAAAATAATCAAAATAAGATTATATCACGATAAGGTTTGAATGTTTTGCGAATTAAGAATGATCAAAATAAGGCTAGTAAGCATTCTAATATTTTTATCAGAATATATGTTAAAGTTTTTGAAATGTATTAGAAGTATATACGACATTTTTCTTATTTATAAAGTCTAAGATAAATTTATTAGAAGGGGTAAAAAGATAAATTTATCTAGATAATTCAAAGGGAAATTCTATTTGCAACCATACAATTTACTCATCGCAACCATTGTAATTAAAATATTAAATTTTACTATTTGCAACCCTTAAATTTACTCTTTGCAACCATTTACATACAAAATATACCCTCCACACACTCATCCCTCAAAACACACACCCACGCGCGTGCCCTAGTCTTCTTCCTCTTCTTCAGACCACTCGTGACAACACCGCCGACCTCTCTCCATCACCCACTTGCTTGCGTTGTCCAGCCTCTTCCTTTTCCTTTGAGTCCCTGAAATCGAAATCGCATAACAGGTAAGCCATTTAATTTGATTTATTTCATGGTAGAGGCCACCGATCAGAACATTCGGAGTTGAACCCCCGTTCAGGGAAGAATTTCCCCCCAAACAGCGAAGTTTGGGAAGCCCCGCTCCCTCGAACTCCCCCGAAACTCGATGTTCGGGGGTTTCGAACCTGATTAATTTTTAATTAATTTTTTTAATTAATGTTAATAATTTGTTTTTAATTAATGTAAATACAAAATTTGTTTTTAAAAGATATTAATATTTTGTGTGTGTTTAGTGTAATTGTGCAGATATTCATGAATTTGTGTTTTAGAAATATTAATAATTTGTGTTGTATAATTATATATAATTGTATAGATATGGTATGCGGCTGAAGGAATGAAGCAAGAAATGAAGTAGAGCGAGCTCTTCCTTCTTCATCTCGACAGCGTCTCACTGCATCGAGGAGAAGGAGAAGAGTGGAGGGTACTAGTGAGCCACTAGATGTATCAGAGGCAGTAGATTCATCTGTTTCAGAGTCACATGTCTCACCATCTCATGAAGAGCCATCTCATGAAGAGAAACTACCCCAGGATGATATTTTTGTTGGACCACTACCTGGAGGGCCTCACAATCCATCCATTCTAAAAAGCTTTAAAAATCATGTTGCGTTTGCAATATGATCAGGAGAGGTAAGTTATCTTAATTTTTTTGTTACACGAATGTTATTATTATAATTTAAATAATTAAGTATTTTATTATTTTAACAGGAAAGAGGGGTATTAAAATGTAGAAGTCATGGATTAAAAATTCCCGAATGACCATTAAATAATCAACATGTTCGTGATATCGTTATGGGCTCTAGTTTATCACATTTGATAGATTGCACGTATCGTTTTACAAATGCTATGATTGTGTCAACATTTACAGAAAGATGGCAGCCAGAGACGAATACATTTCATTTACCATTTGGAGAGCTGAGTATAACATTATATGATGTCTCGTTTATGTTGAAAATTCCAGTTAATGGAAGATCTGTATCTATCCCTTATCATTTGAGTAGTAATGAAGCTCGGGATTTATTATCTAGTTTACTTGGGATTCCAATAGATATAGCAGCTCAACAAATTGCAGAAAATAGATGACCATTTGTAAAGTTAGATTGATTAAGGAAAACATTCATGCATATACCAGATTCAGTTTCCAACGAAGAAATCGAATATGCCAGTAGTGCATATCTCTTATTTTTATTAGGTTGTACCTTATTTGTAGATAAGAGTGGTATATTAGTTTCAGTTGCCTATTTGACATTATTAGATGATTTGAGTATGGTTGGTAGTTATGCATGGGGAGCTGCGTGCCTAGCATATTTATATAAACAACTTGGCATTGCGAGTAGACGAGAGGTGAAGAGTATCAGTGGATATCTTACGTTACTTGAGGTAATTATTTTAATTTCATAACTCTATATTTGTTGTTGCTCAAATACAACAATTAGAATTTTTAGTAGTGGGATGCACGTAGATGCCGTCGGCCTCGGGACTCGATCGAAGATTTGACTGAAAAACTAAGGGGGGCTTCCGAAGGGATGCTTCTGAAGCCTCTTTCCGAAGACTCAATGTGGGCTTCCGAAGGTCGCTTCCATGGTCAGCTGGCGAAGGGTTCAGGTGGGGTCTTCAGAAGGAAAAGATGGTCTTCCGAAGCCTGCTTCCGAATTGGGTCTTCCGAAAAAGAAGATGGTCTTCCGAAGATGTCAGCTGCTGGTCTTCCGAAGATGACACAAAATGGTCTTCCGAAGCTCTCAGAAATTGGTCTTCCGAAGATCCCTGTAAGAAAATGATAGTCAAAAGGCTTGTGGGTTTCTCTCCCACGAAGACCCTCCGATGCTTAAGTCAGTACCGAAGGAATATGGCTAGAAAGGAGATTATACTCTTCGGAAGTAAGTAGATTGAGAGAAAATACCGATGTCTCCATCCCTTTTTGAGGGTTGAACTTGGCCTTTTATAGAGATCGAGTAGGGAGTACATGTGGGTCTTCCGAAGGGATCTTCCGAAGATCCATCCTCCGAATCTTCCGAAGCTCCTTCCTCAGCATCTTCCGAAGACCTTTCATCAGCAGCTTCCGAAGGCCTCTTCCGAAGGGATCTTCCGAAGATCCTTCCTCAGCATCTTCCGAAGCTCTTTCCTCAGCATCTTCCGAAGACCTTTTCTCAGCATCTTCCGAAGACCTTTCACCAGCAGCTTCCGAAGACCTCTTCCGAAGGGATCTTCCGAAGATCCTTCCTCAGCATCTTTCAAATGAGTCTTTCCCGCCATGTTTAGACTTTTTCGTCCTCGATTTTTTGGGGCACCACAATTGTCCCCCACTCTTTGTTTTGTTCTCCTTAGATACAAAATGAAGAGTTTTTTCTAAGTGTAGGGCACCAACAATCGGAAATGGATCTTCCCGAAGGACCTTGCTTCCCCAAGAATTTTTCTTCCTTGGGAATTTTTTCGGATGTAACTTTTAACAATGTTATGTCCATGGAGCTCCTGCGCTTTTGAGCTCGAGGAGGGTGAAGTAAGTGTCGCACGTCTAGCATCACTCATATGGTCGAGAAGGGCCTAGAGATGGACCTTAGCGTTGATGCTTCTCAAAATCTGCTCCTTGGTGTGGGTTAAGGTCACGTGGATCGTCCCTTAGTCAAAGATTAGTGCCGACTTTATAATTTACATTATTATTTTTTAACTAGATGTAATGAGCGATCAATTTGCTAGTTTCACCTCAAAGCACTTTTAGAATTTTTTATGCATTCCTTTGGCTATTGCGTTTCATTTTGTCATCTTTGGATGAATATAGTTTCTTGGCAGTTGTTTCAACGTGCCTCATGTAATTGTCTTATTTGAATCATGTAATTCAATCATGTTTCCATCATTTGCTTGTTGGTCATGCGACTTGTATTCATACCTCTTCAGGCTTTGATTTATTAGTTACATTAGTTCAGTTTTTTCTGTTCTTGTCTACGCCTTTTCTTCAAGGCTCGTTGGCCCCGGGAAACTCGAGATAGGCCTCGCGCCCCTGACATTACTGCGAGACTCATGCAACATTCATCGAGCTCTCGGCCTTTGTCCAGATTGGGGGATTGTCTAGCCTTCGCGAACGTTTTCAAGAGGGGCCTTCGTTTGCCATAAGGAAGTTAGATTAGGCTAAAGATCCAACGTGGGATTCATTCCGAGTGTCCAAGTCTTTGCCGGGAGACCTAGGCGCCAGATCGATCGAGGAGTCGGGTCTAGCTTAGGAGCGTAGCACCGGACTCAGTCGAGTGATCTAGGTGAGTCTGCGGGCACAGGCGTTGGAGCATCCGATGATCTCGAGTTGGTCTATTATCGTAGGCGTTAAATTGAGTCGTGGAAGTCGAGTTTTTGAGGGTTGTATCTCATCTCTTACTCTCTTCGTTTATCCCTTTGAGGTCCGGTCTGTCCAGAGGGATCTGGCTTTGACCAAAGATCCAATTTGAGATTCTTTCTGGGTGTCCGAGCTTGCCGGGAGACCTAGGCGCCAGATCAATCGAGGAGTCGGGTCTAGATCGGGGCATAGCACCGGACTCAGTCGAGGGATCCGGGTGAGTCTGCGGGCACAGGCGTCGGAGCATCTGATGATCTCGAGTTGTGAGTTTCACTTCCTTGCTCGCCTCTTTCGAGGTTCGGTCTATCATAAGGGATCTGGGTTTGGCCAACGATCCAGCCCGAGTTTCTTTCTAAGAGTCCAAGCTTGCCGGGAGACCTAGGCGCCAGATCGACCTGAGGAGTTGGGTCTAGCTTGAAAACATTGCACCAAACTCAATCAAGGGATCTAGGTGAGTCTGCGGGCACAGGCGTCGGAGCATCTGATGATCTCGAGTTGGTCCTAGGTCATAGGCACCAGATTGCAATTTGACGACTCGAGCCTCGTGCGGTGGGGGCGTTTTTCAACTTACCTTGTAGCAGCTTCGTGATCTTCTGGCTCTTCTTGGAATTGATCTGCGCCCGTTGTCTCTGGGTCCATTAACCAGTCCAATTCGAGATTCCCTCTGGGCGTCCGAGTTTGTCGGGAGACCTAGGCGCCAGATCGACCTGAGGAGTTAGGTCTAGCTTAAAAAGCATTGCACCAAACTCAATCGAGGGATCTAGGTGAGTCTGCGGGCACAGACGTCGGAGCATCCGATGATCTCGAGCTGGTCCTAGGTCATAGGAACCAGATCGCACCCGGGCGACATAAACTTCGTATGGCGAGGGCGTTTTTTCGACTTACCATATCTGTTCACTGCTTTGAGGTCCGGTCTGTCCTAGGGGATCTAGAGTCGGTCAAAGATCCAATCCGAGATTCCTTCCGGGTGTCCGAGCTTTCCGGGAGACCTAGGCGCCAGATCAATCGAGGAGTCGGGTCTAGCTCGGGGCATAGCACCGGACTCAGTCGAAGGATCCGGGTGAGTCTGCGGGCACAGGCGTCGGAGCATCCGATGATCCCGAGCTGATCTAGGGTCATATGCGCCAGATCGCACCTGGGCGACACAAACCTCGTATGGCGGGGGTGTCCCTCGTCTTACCACATAGCTGCTCACTACTTTGAGGCTCGGTCTGTCCTAGGGGATCTAGAGTTGGCCAAAGATCCAATCCGAGATTCCTTCCGAGTGTCCGAGCTTGCCGGGAGACCTAGGCGCCAGATCAATCGAGGAGTCGGGTCTAGCTTAAGGCATAGCACCGGACTCAGTCGAGGGATCCGGGTGAGTCTGCGGGCACAGACGTCGGAGCATCCGACGATCCAGAGCTGATCTATGGTCATGCGCGCCAGATCGCACCTGGGCGACATAAACCTCGTATGGCGAGGGTGTCCCTCGTCTTACCACATAGCTGCTCCATCACCTTTTGTCCCTCATGAGAGTCAGTCTGTCCTCGGTGTATCAGGGTTCAATAGCCAGTCCAGTTCTGGATTCTTTCCGGGTGTCCGAGCTTGCCGGGAGACCTAGGCGCCAGATCGACCTAAAGAGTTGGGTCTAGCTAAAAGCATTGCACCGAACTCAATCGAGGGATCTGGGTGAGTCTGCGGGCACAGACATCAGAGCATCCGATGATCCCGACCCGGCCTGGGGTCATATGCACCTGATTTCGACCGAGTCACCCTGATCTCATCGAGGTCATCGCTGAGCTATTGCACCTGTATTACATTTCATCGTACATACAAATGCTCAAGGTATAGGTTACGTGGTTCGGCTTATACTTTGCCTACTCCACGGGAATACATGGGGTATATTCTTTTATTTAGAGGGGGATTATTACATAGAGAAGTCAGGAAGATCTCTGGTTTACGGCGGAGCCAAGTAGTGCCTCTTGCAATGAACGCATCTCCATGTCTTGTGCTTCAGATCTTTCATAGCTAGCTCCGACCGATAGAGCAGGGGAATACCTTTGATGGTGCATAGTGTTCTAGGTCTTGCTCTTCACATCCCCTCTGATTGTTTTTCCTGGACATTTTCCCTTGGCCTTGCTGATTTTTTGGTTTATCTAGTATGAATCGATTGAGTTTTCCATCTTTGATGAGCTGTTCAATCTGGTTTCATAGCTCCTGACACTATTTTGTAGTGCGCCCTGGGGACTCGTGAAACTTTGCAGAAAGAGTCTCTGTTCCTACCCATGTGCAATGGAGGGAAGGATAGCGACTCTTGGCTTAGTGAGGGGAGTAAAGCTCTAGAATTGCATCTTTCGGGGGCTCTTCTTTTCTCGGCAACTTCGCTGATGTGTCCGTCCCAACGTCGTTCGGCCTTCCTCTCTTCTTACCTTCCCATGCTTCCAAGATTTCCATTTGGACAATAAATTGCTCAGCTCGAGCGAACAGTTCGGCCATTGAACTTGGCTCAGAAAATGCTAGGGATTTTCTGAGCGAGGCGTAGGTGGTCCCATTAAGTAAAGCAGATACAACCAGTCCTACCGGGAGATCTCTTACCTCTTGTGTTGCGGCCCTAAACCTCTCGACATATTGCTTCAGAGATTCATTTGGTCTCTGTTGCAAGCTCATCAGGTACATGGCACTCTTCTTCTTTGGAACGTAGGCAGAGAATGCCTCCAGGAATTCTTTCTTCAACTGTTCGAACGATCGGATGTGCCCGACAGGTAGTTCAATAAACCACTGTTGTGCTTGCCCAGCTAGTGAGAGAGGGAAGGCCTTACATTTGGTGACTTCATTCCATCCATGCAACATGGCCATCGCGACGAAGTGTTGCAGGTGCCTTTCTGGGTCTTCCTTCCCCGAGTAAACCGAAAGCTGCGGTAGCTCGAACCCTTGTTGCACTGGTTTCCTTTGGAGTTCTTCAGATAAGGGAAACCCATTCGGGGGCATTTTCTTAGGCGTTATCATTATCTGCTTCTGCTCTAGCACCTCTTCTATGAGGCGCTTAATGTCAGACGCCTTGAGGGTTTCCTGTTCTGCTTCGTTTTTGTAAGGAGGTGGGAGATAAGAAGCTCGTGCATAGGTGTTTCCCGTTGTCTCTTTATACATGAGAGCTTTACCTATGCTCCTATCATGTTCCCTTCCCAAGTCTGTCATCTCTGGGACTTGGTTATTCAGCCGTGGAGTTGTAACTCTTACCCTCTGTTGTGCGGTCCTTAGAGGGGTTTCTATGGATCTCCGATGTTCTCCTCTCGTATCGACTTTTCTCATGTGGGGAATTAATTCGCGCAGCAAAGCAGTGATTCCCTGTAGTCTTCTCATATTCTTCTCATTGTTTATCTTGAGTTCATCATTTTCTTGTTTTAGCTCCTCACAATTCTTCTGTAATTGTTCATAATCTGACAGCAGGACCGTGGGTGGGGCTATCCCAGAGGGTTCTGGAGGTACTAAAGTCTCCACGAGGTCTCTATTTGGAATTGAAGACTGTCCAAATGAATGTTGTTCCTGGCTAGAAGGTGTTGCATGCTGGATTTGCTTCCCTCGTTCTGTTGCATGCCTCTTCAATCCAGCTATGTGTACTTTCTCATGTTCTGAACGTTTCATGCCGCCCAGTCCAATGGTCTGGTTGCTTTCGAGTGTGAGAAAGTTTTCTGAATGCACTTCATTGTCATGGTGATCTTCTGAAAATTCTAGCTCTGTAGGGTGTACCTGATTGGGGCCCCTTGTGTCTTCTATCCTAGTACGAGCGCTCCTTCGGGTGGTGTTGTTCGTGTTCGTCGAACTAGCTGATCTGGTCCCATTCAGCATTTTGTGATAAGATTGGCTTTTTGTTGTGTTTCCCACAGACGGCGCCAAATTGTTGTTGCTCAAATACAACAATTAGAATTTTTAGTAGTGGGATGCACGTAGATGCCGTCGGCCTCGGGACTCGATCGAAGATTTGACTGAAAAACTAAGGGGGGCTTCCGAAGGGATGCTTCTGAAGCCTCTTTCCGAAGACTCAATGTGGGCTTCCGAAGGTCGCTTCCATGGTCAGCTGGCGAAGGGTTCAGGTGGGGTCTTCAGAAGGAAAAGATGGTCTTCCGAAGCCTGCTTCCGAATTGGGTCTTCCGAAAAAGAAGATGGTCTTCCGAAGATGTCAGCTGCTGGTCTTCCGAAGATGACACAAAATGGTCTTCCGAAGCTCTCAGAAATTGGTCTTCCGAAGATCCCTGTAAGAAAATGATAGTCAAAAGGCTTGTGGGTTTCTCTCCCACGAAGACCCTCCGATGCTTAAGTCAGTACCGAAGGAATATGGCTAGAAAGGAGATTATACTCTTCGGAAGTAAGTAGATTGAGAGAAAATACCGATGTCTCCATCCCTTTTTGAGGGTTGAACTTGGCCTTTTATAGAGATCGAGTAGGGAGTACATGTGGGTCTTCCGAAGGGATCTTCCGAAGATCCATCCTCCGAATCTTCCGAAGCTCCTTCCTCAGCATCTTCCGAAGACCTTTCATCAGCAGCTTCCGAAGGCCTCTTCCGAAGGGATCTTCCGAAGATCCTTCCTCAGCATCTTCCGAAGCTCTTTCCTCAGCATCTTCCGAAGACCTTTTCTCAGCATCTTCCGAAGACCTTTCACCAGCAGCTTCCGAAGACCTCTTCCGAAGGGATCTTCCGAAGATCCTTCCTCAGCATCTTTCAAATGAGTCTTTCCCGCCATGTTTAGACTTTTTCGTCCTCGATTTTTTGGGGCACCACAATATTAATGTATTTACATATATTTAACATATATTAATAATTGTTTATATTAAATTTATACAGGCATGGGTATATGAACATTTTCAGTTTACTAGAAATAAATACAATTTGTTATATAGTGTGGAGCAACCACGGGCTCTTCGTTGGCTATCTGTTCGTGAAAGTGATATTTTACAATCTCTCAAGGAGTAGATTGATGAGTTGTCACCAGACGAGGTATTTTATTTGCACTCTATAATTTTATAAATTAATTAATATAGTCTGAAATTAAATTTTAAATTAAAAAAATACTTGTAGGTAATTTGGATGCCGTATTGGAGGGCTCGTGCGCATCACCCATTACCAGAGATTACATTTTTTTCGGGTTGTTTGAAATGTGGAGGTATTATCGAACCATATCATCTTGAAAGAGTGTTATGACAATTTGGGTATGTGCAAACTATTCCTTCACCTCCATTATCACCTATTGAAGCTAGGCGAGATGCAGGTACGACATCATATCAAGTTATTTATGCATTTATTGACGATAGTTAGAATCGGTGGGATATTCATTTATTACCACCACATCGCCGCAGTAACCTTGTGAAGTTCCATGGCACTTTACACATGATTATTTCTCATGGTATACACCTATTACTCACCCATTGATACAAAATCCAGCACGTCGATCAGGATTTGATAGAGGTCGTGAAGATCTATTCAGTCTTGCTGAAGTAGTAAGATTTTAAGTTTATGTTTAAGTTATTATTCAATATAATTTATTTAAATTAAATAAAATTGATATAATTTTTTTTCAGCGTAATCGTCTTGCATTGTATGCTTTCAATCTTAACATATCAAGTGTAGAACTCGTATCTTCTGATGCCTGGAAAGAGACGTGTATCACCGTTTATCGTATTCTATCATCTTCTGCGGGCTTCAATCCATCATCCATGGGTGACACTGGTGAAGCCTCCACATCTCGTGCTTCTCAACCCCCTAATCAAGATGAGCAAGACTAGTTCAACTAAGTATTGAATGAATTAATTATTGTTATTAGTAGTTTTATTTGCTGTATTTTTTCAATGTGGATTAAAAAAAAATTATTTGTAATAATATTTTATTATTAGTTTTAATTTATTGTAATTTTATGTAATCTTTCTTTCTCTTTTACATTTAACTAAAAAAATTAAATTTAAATCAATTGAAGAAAACAAAACAAAATAAAATATAAATTTTGATGTAACTTTAAAAAAAAATTAAGAAAACTTTAAACAACTCAAAAGAAATATCAAAAGAAATATAAATATAAATGTTGATGTAACTTTAAAAATTATTAAAATTAAAGCAACTAAACAAAATTTATAGAGAAAGAAGAGAAAGAAAAAAAAGAAAAAGAAAAAAAGAAAAAGAAAAAGAAAAGAAAAGAAAAAAAAATATAGAGAAAAAATGTCGAAAAATCCTAGAAAATCCTGAAAAATAGGAAATTATGTTTCAGAGATATCCCGGTGATTTTGACGAAAAATAGCTCGGGCACGCGTTTCGGGAATACGACACGTATACCGAGAAAGTCGGAGATGCTAAATCAAGGTGAGTAAAATTCTCTAGAAAATTTCAGAAATTATAAAATATTATTTTATGAATTTTCGTAGTGGAATATTTGAGAAAATATTTTTAGAAATATTTAATTTAGAATTATTGAGGAAAAATAGGAAAAAATAGAGAGAAAATTAAAGAAAATGCTAAAAATTATGGCAAAATAGGATTTAATATTTATTTAAATACCTATGGTGATTAGGATGCTTTGAGGTTTAATTTGAAGAGACTCGTGCAAATTTTGAGGATGGCACGCAAATCGAGGCGATGCAAGAGGCAAGACACAGATTTCGAGGTAGCCCGATAAGCTTGAGAAGGTAAGTGGTACTTCCTCGAAAATATTTTCATCATATTGACATGCCCTGATATGTATCTATCACGTAGAATGCATACATGATTATGAAATGCATGATTACACGTTGATATCATTGATCACACGCATATGAGGTCGTAGGGGGTATGAACTGGCACCGCTGCCTTACCAAGGGTGCACCCATACACCCCGACTTCGAAAGAGGTGGCCGCTAAAATGGTGGGTAGCATGAGGGGTGCAGTTGACACCTATGAGGAAAGACATTGCATACACTCATGACATAGCATTACGTACCCTTACTTAGATGGTTCATCATCTAACTTGGGTTCGCCCCTGGAACATTCAACATTCCAGTCGGGACTTGCAGAGATGATTTAGAGATGGATGATGTGTGATGACGCGAGACGTCAGGAAACGAGGAAATGTGCCATGTTATGTAATGATATGAATAGTTAAGGATTATGTACATTTGCTTTACTTTTCGAAGGTTATGTAACACATTTGTAATAAGTACTTGTCTAGTTATTCGTGTATATATTGCCATGAGCAGGTTCGATTCAGCTTCCGCTTTGTAAATTGTATTTATCTCTAGTGTGTAAATTAAACACTAGATAGGCCTTAAGGAATTTCAGGATAATGTAATGAGAAAAAAAAAATATAGACCAAATTTCTTAAGGTATAACACGCCCGAGAAAGTGGGCTGTTACAGTTGGTATCAGAGCTTAAGTGTATTTGAAACCTTAAGTGACTATGATACAGTTAGTATAAGAGCTTAAGTTACTGGAGATTTATAAGAAGTCTAATTTGGTGACTTAGGGATTGCTGATGATTTAAAAATTGTTAATTTAGAGCAAGAAGATTTATGAGAAGTTTGATTTGGAGACTTAGGAAAAGTTGAATAGGAATTGAGAAACCTATGATATTTCGGTTAACATTTTCGGAGAATAAAATTTGAAAATTTTGATGTTTGATTTTGATTGAGGTAAAGTTATCTCGATAAGGGAAACGATAGGAATTTGAGGATTAATATGTCAATTTGAGGTTATACGATAAATGATAGTTAGCAAGAATGGTTGAATCATGATCCCTACTTAGAGATTTGGGAATGGTTGACTGAAGTTTTAGAGGTTATTGATTTGAGAATCTAATCTTGCTAAGCAATAAAACGCCCGTTCAAGATAATCTAGCTATTGATGTTAGGATTTGACGATATGATTCGGGTGTAAGGTTGACTCGGTAAACCGTAAGTATGGATCCAAGAGATTTAGAGACTATTGATTTAAGGTTATTAGTCGAATCATGGCGTGACATGATAGGGTAACTGTGGTTATTAAGGATGATCGAATCATGAATGATTAGTCTAATGTGGAAAGACCTAAAAAGTAAGGATCAAATTATAAGTATTTCGAGTATCATTTAGTATCTCAAAAATAGGATGTGTAAATCAGAGATTCGACGAATTAAGTTAAGCGAGAGACCAAAGATGGTCAAATGATAGCGTATGAATCAATGAGCTAGCAGTGGTGTAACCGATGTGACTCGCAAGGACGGGATAAGAACCCTAGCAGCGTGATGACACTACTGGTTCGGTGTTCTCAGTGACAGATCTAGATCTAGGGACCCACGTGCAGATGGTTGAGGGATGGCTTGCGATAAGGTACGGGAAGCCCGTCGATCGAAGCATCATGTCAGACTGCCTGGGAGACGATCAGATGCTGAAAATCTGGGACAGCCCAGTAGGGTCTGTACCTTGTATGGGTCTAAGTCCCAATGGTCTAGGAGCGAGGTGTGCCACTAGTTGTGATTGATTGAGGCCAGAGAATCAACCCGAAATGAAATGGATTGAATATGGACTGAGTGTCATACTTAAAGAATTGTATCAAGGTTCGCGGTCATCTTGGTAGTAGGTGACACGACGAATGGTGCGAAGCTCGAGGAATAGAATGCCACAATATATAGTATGACAATGGGGTCATGGATGGTCGTAGTCAACTGGATTTAAAGAGCGAAATGCAAGAGTC